>CM035421.1:2187500-3387500 GCA_020310875.1 Ceratopteris richardii | reverse complement strand
CACCGGACATGCCGGAGACCTCTGACGCCATAATGGTAGAGAACTGAATGGAATGATAATGGAGCTAGAAGAGTCCAAAAACCAATGAATAAGTATATCAAGGAGTAAATCAACCGTTGTATAGTTGACAAAACCAAAAATCTGGAAAAATTTTGCCAGAGTATCCTCTGCAAAATGAGTGTATGACCAATGTCAAAATATCATAAAACTGCAAGTACTGACATGTTTGCTTGCATAGTGAATCCCTGACTCCATTGCATATAATCAGTTGTCCAATAGAAGCCAACTAGGCTTATCGAGCACCTATGAACAACTATCATACATCTCCTATGGCAAGGCTGGGTAAGTCTTCCACCAGCATCACCGAAGAGACCCCGACATCTGGGTGTCGCCCAGTTAAGAAAACGTCACCACAACCCTCTTTATCAAATGTAAAAGGCTTTATGCAAGGAACGTAACCGCTATATCAATGACCACATGGACGTACATAAGCGGTATCCACAGAAGCATACATGATGTGTATGTGCTCAATATATGCAGTAAAATGATACTAAAAGGCTGAATGCACAACCCAAAAACTAGCCAATAACTCCGGCAAGTGTCTGTCAACTCTGATGTTTTTGGCTCAAAAAACTTGCATAAATTTGCAGCTGCTGCTCCCACCAAAACTGAAAACCTTTCTAGAAACCTATAGTTTTGCGAGTGTGGCTAAAAAACGCAGCCCCAAAGGTTGATATTTATTATCGGAGAAGTACAAAGAACACTCTTCTTAATGTTCGTAGACCTGTGTGTAGAGAACTATGTGCAAAAGTACTCCAAGATGGCTCCAAAAGACACCCAAAAATGCTTCAAAAATAGGCTTTGAAAGCAAAGAATGAAGCTTTGAGGGACCAAAACATGTTCAAGGGTATGTCAACCTTAGTCTTTCCCCTTCTTCAGACACCACAAGATTTTAGCTTAGTGGCAAGAGATTGTCAAGGTTAAGCGAGCTCTGGGGGGAACAGTACTAGGATGGGTGACCTCCCGGGAAGTACCAAGAACCTCTATCTTCCTTGATTGTTGAGGTCCTCCCTCGTGCGTAGCCAATGGCGCCAATAGTGACTTCAGTGCCTCGGATGGCAAGGTATGCGAAGGTCTATGCCTTGGTTGTCGCCTTAGTTGTAAGCCTTGGAGAAAGCTTGGGGAGGTGCTCGCTTCGCTCGCACATAAGGAACAAAGCTTTTTGCATCGAACTGCTCTCATACCAGTGCAGTAGTTAAAAAACGATGCATGAGAGTGCGCTCTCCTTCTCAAGAGCTCCATGATGACATGCTTGGGAGTAGAAAACCGAGCTCCTGAGGCCGCACACAATACTTCGCACAGATGCTGTAGAATACACAGAAAACATAGTACATAGGGAGCACAAAGACAGACTTCTTAGGTCTCACCAATGCGGTCGAACATCCAGTCTATGGCTGAACAGACCACTATATGTTTTATTAAAGAACATATACAAAGAAGTGTCCAGCCGCCATTTGGCCTTTCACATGGACACTAACGGTATCAAGTATAAAGTTGTGGGTTCAAATGCCCTAAACACTAAATACGGAACTAAGTAGGCTAACTAGAGAAATAGGTAAGCTAACTAGGGAAATAACTAAGCACTTATTGCAACTCATAAGTTAGAATTGGTTTGCGTGTAGCGAACACTACCAATGGAACCAAAGTGAACCAAGAGAACCATGAGTGCCAAAGAAGCCAAAGATGCCAAAGATGCCAAAGTTGTGCCAACGTTCTATGTTGTGTACCTAAGAACCAACTCAGGGACTTGTGGAGAATAGCATATGCATTTCGAAGCTCTCAAGAAGACACATCTAATGGTGGTATTTTCACTCAATTCTGACGCTTCTACTTCAAGTTATGAGCAAAATACGGAATCACAAGAAAGACCTTCCTACACTTCAACACTTCCTCCACTTCGCACACACCTTAACAACAGTAACAAAAACACTTTCATGGATAGACAACACTTCCCTACACTCTTTCCAAGCAATACACAAGCATACAAGCTCACAAAGAAGAAGATACAGAGAGGAGAAGACAGAAATTCGAATTTCTCTGCTCTTGATTCTCACAATGGCAAAAGTCTTTACAAAGAGTCACAAATTGACTTATATACTTGTGCCCTAAAAATGGTCCTTTCACACAAGAGACCGGCACTTTATTCACTAAAAGACTAATTTCCTACTAATTTACATGGGTAAGCTTCTAATCTTCTGTGGGGATGCATCTAGAGGACTCCTCTAGTGCATTTACATCGGAAAATATATTACAAGAATGGTTATAATACAAAAATAAGGTGTCCAAATCGGAAAAATTTTGGGGCCCTTCTTTTTCTCTGCCTTGTGCTCTTTTTGCTCTGCAACACTCTCCCCCTCTTCGTCTCTGTCGTCCCTTGACAGGCTTTATCTTCTCATCGGCTGCATGTTTAAGTCTTTTGAGTGCTCGCGTGGTCGAAGAAGCAATAAGGACCGTCAGACAATTGGTTATCTTATCCGAGGTTTGTCCTTTGCTTCTGTCTTCGGCTTGCTTTAAGAGGTCTGAATACACGCGCCCAGTGGTTAGAGAAGCAATAAGGACCGTCAGTGAATTTGTTATTTTATCCGATCTATGTCCTTTGCTTCTGTTTTGCCCCATGGTATTCCGTATATCACATATCTGGGTTGCTGTATTCAGTTGGGTTGCCACGCACGCCACCAGTGACCTATGTCTTGCTTGTGGTACTCTGATTTGTCCTGGTTGCACACATGTGACCCTGTTGTATTGCTTTGAGCCTGTTTACTTTCTTTTCACCGCACGCTATCAGTGAAAGGATTAGTACCTACCAATTATTGTCTTGCACTTCTTCATGGATACTTTCCTGGCCCTGGTCCCTCCTTCCACTTACGTGCTTTTCCTTGATGCGTGCCCCTGCGGGGCTTTGTGCAGAGATGGGTGTTGCACCCCTTCGGGGCTTCTTACAGAGATGTATCTTTAGATATGATCTTTTCACTAAAGCTTCTTTCGTTGTCTTTTTCTTTTCTTCTTTTTTCTTGATTCTCCCTCAACACTGCCCCCCTCCTAAACTCTGTCGTCCCTAACAGGCTTTGACAGTCGACGGGAGTATGTTCTATATACTTTTTGCTCTGTTTCATTAAGCAGATTGGCTTCACGTATCATTAGCTGTTTCCATTGTTCAGCTTTTACTCCATCGTTAGGTGGTTGTCTATGATCAACAAAAAAACTAAGTTCATATGCCACTAATCTTGCATTTAGGTTAGGTGACATCTTCAAAAAGATTTCTGAATCTATTTCAAAAAACCCTGTAAAAAACGCTTCTTCGAAAGTTTGCACATAGGTACTTGGCGAAAACATGAGTCTGGAGTAATAAGCCATTATTGTAGGTCGGCTAGGCATGACGGACAGATAAAAAATAAGGATATCTGTTCCCTGGTTAATTCCAATAAAGTTCAGAAATGTATATGCCGCATGCTTGAAGACCTTCAATACTGTAAGTATCATACTGTATTTTATTTGTCAGCTTGATAGTTAAATTTGGTACGGTAGCATAAGTCTGCAGCCAAAATTCAATTGTTTTTACCATGTAATCTTCTGTAGGTAAATAATTATGTGGTGGACTTGGAAGGAGTGGATAGTTTAGCCATTGTTTATTGATTACACTGGTCTTTTGCATCTCCAAAAATTCGTGTGCTTCTCTACAACGTGGCGTTGGGCAAAAAGAAGGGTTTACCTGTAGTAAATATGATGCTGCTTGCCAATGCACCTGTAGTGTAGGATTTCTCTCCAAAAATTTCCTTCTCCAAACAAGTTGTGCAGCTTCAAATTCTTCTTGAGTGTAAGCGAATGTGTCATGTTTGAAGTTTAGCTGCTCGTCTAGATTTTTCTGTGTAATCCTCTTTATATATTGTCTTGTTTTCTCTTTCATCAGTCCGTAGGGAATGTTGAAAGGCTTCATAATCATGTCCAAGTCTTTACCCATGATCTTTGCTTCCTTCATGACTTTGATGACTTCATTTTCAAAATTTTCTGTCAACCGGGACACCAATAGTGCCCGTTCCTTCTGACCTATTTTTGCAGTGTATGGCATTGGATGATCATCATGTATGTCCGCCATCTGCTCGTGTATTGGAGAACTATAAATCAGGGGAGATAGAGGACGTACCTCTACCTCGTCAGTAGGATTCTCTTTTGTTGGCTCTACTGGTGTCCCGATTGGCGCTTTCTGCTTTACTTGGCTACCTAACTGTGCTATACGTTCAATCTTCTCTTTATTTTCTTGTATGGCTGCTCTGAGTGCTTCTTTTGCTGCAAGCAGTTCATTGCCAATTTCTGCTACATTGTCCATGTTTTTGTTGTAACTTGTTGCAAGTTTTCCATGGGCTATATTCAACTACTTTTTTAGCTCATTTGTTTCTTGAATGTACTTACGTTCCCATTCTTCTCTCAATTCTTGCTCTTGTTTCAGCAAATCTGCATATTTTACTATGTGATCGCTTAACTCTTTCTGATCAATATCTATTGTTTCTTGTTTTTCGATGGGTCGATCATATAGCAATGACTTCATTAATTCTTTGTTTCTGTTTCGTAAAGTATCATTCTCCTCCATGTATACCTTCAGTTGTGTTTCAAGCATGTGACTTCTAGCTTTTATTCGCTCTTTGTCGGCCTCACTGGCTTCATGTAATCTTTGTAAGTCCATTAGTTGTGCCTGGAGTTGACGATGTTGGGTCATCAATGTGTCACATTGTGTTTTTACCTCAAGTAACTCCGTTCCTTTGACAGCAATCTCTTTTTGTGCCTGGATTAATTGTGTAGATAGTTGTTCACTCATAATTTGGAACCGATTCTTTTCCCTCATGGCTTTGTCGTAGTCTGCATCTGTATCCATCATCTGTTGTTGTGTATCCATGGCCGTTTGTATCATCTGCTTGACCACAGGCTTTAATTGTGTGACATCCACATTTAACCATGTTTTAGGAATACTCGGTTCTGCTCCTGTTGTCACATCTTTTCCTTGTGCTACGTGTAATGTAGTGTCATGGGGCTGCCTAATGTGGAGTTGTATCCTTGGCTCAGCCTCCATGTGGCTGATTTTGCCTTGAGGAGTGTCATCCGGTACTTCAATTACCATTTTCTCTTCATTTTTGTGTAGGTATGAATCTGTGTTTATTGGAGTTTGCATTTCTTCCTTGATAGGTTGCATTACTTCTTTATTTGATATGGTAGCTTCTTTGATACTAATCTTTGTTGTATCATTCAATTGAATGACATGATCTGGTTCCTTGGGTTCTTGGCTCTTGGTTTGTCCCTGTTGGTTGTCTGGCGTGACTTCGACTTGATTAATCTCTGTCCATTCTTCCTCATTAGTTTCTGTCCTTATGTCGGTCTCCAAACTATCTTTTTCAGGACTAGATTTTTCATTGGAGCTTGAATCTTCTAAGCCCAGTGCTTTGTATCTGGCGGCTTGTTCTGGGGTCTTTTCTTTACTCCGTTGTTGCTTTTCTTGACTTGCTTGTCTGTAGTGATGACCTTGAACATTTAGATTCACTTGCCCTTGCATGTACTGATGTGTCTAGGGCTGCAGAGAGGTCTCTCTTGGTGATTGGTATTTGGGCTACAGGAATCTTCGGCAAA
The DNA here is from genome assembly GCA_020310875.1 of Ceratopteris richardii. Classification (NCBI taxonomy): domain Eukaryota; kingdom Viridiplantae; phylum Streptophyta; class Polypodiopsida; order Polypodiales; family Pteridaceae; genus Ceratopteris; species Ceratopteris richardii. The sequence goes on along the minus strand of CM035421.1, from coordinate 3,381,827 downwards.
GTATGTGTCCTCTTTGATTGAGGTGTAGCCTGGGCTTCTTCCTCTCCGAGGCGCTTTGTACCCCTCATGGGTTTCTGTGAACTGGTTGCTACTTCTTCAACAGTGATGGCTGCTTTCTTTTTCTTGGGAACCGTAGCGGACTTGGCATATTGGGCTAACCCCTATGAGGTTGGCATCTCACGCAGGCAGTTTTTCATATCAAGTGCCTCATAGATGACTAAGGTCAAAGCTGAACTGCCATTGAGAAACTTTTTTTGACCCCACTTCTTCTTGGCTTCAAACAATAGGTCTTGAACATAAGGCATCATGTTTACTTTATTGCCGACTTGCCTCATAGCATGTGATAATAGCTGTACGACAATCTTTTGAGTTGTTGTGTATCTATGCATACTAGGAAAACAAAAGTGCTGATGCACTAAGCGGACAGCATCTTCAATATCCATTCTGTTGATATCCAAAAAGGATCTCTTTTTTGGATCATGAAATTCCTCCTTGACATTGGTGATTCCTTCTTGATTCCATCCAAAAGCTTTGTTGATTAACTCATGAGTGAATTGAATGGTTTTCCAGGTACCCACTTTGTTGAGTACTCGTGCCTCAGGAACTGATATCCTATTCGCTGTAGGCTGAAGTGTGTTCATCACTTGCGTGCATCTTTGAAAATCTGGCAAATAAATAGGCAGTTTTAGAAATGCCTCTATTGCTGCTTGTGTCCAGACATCCACCATGCGAGGTAATCCTTGTATGATAGTCTTGAAGTCTTGCAACATAATAGGGAAGTAGTGATCCCTGTCCATAATCTTGATGGTAGCCATGAAAATGAGGTCCGACACCGGTTGGTCATCCATAAACCAATGGCCTCTTGCTTTTGTTATAGATTCTAGTGGAAGAAGCTGAACCTCTTCCTCTTGAGTCGCTTCGGAATTAGTGGATGCCATCTGCACTCAATATAGAGTATGAATTAGTGGCCATATAGTATCAGAACTCCTTCTTCATTTGTCTTTCCTAAGATTGACATTGCTCCGAGTGAATGGTGTCGTCCCTTCCCCGTGGGTGTGAGAAAGGTAATACCTGGGATTTTTCATATTTTTAGGTATTTTTATGTTTTTGTCTAAAAGAAAAACAGAAAAGTGAGTTCATAGTCGAAGCGATTATTAATTTTTTAGTAATTTTTTTTAAATTATGTACAAGTGCTCTCCTATTTCCCAAGAGGAAAATGTGCTTCACTATCTTGAAATAGAAGAATATTGTGCCGAATGCGTGGCCTTGTAATGTGGCCCTATCATGCATACTTTGGATTCTGGTAACTCCAAATGCGTGCAACTCGAATTATTTGGCAGATATATACAGCTTGCTTTGTCTTTCGGCATCCAAATCTGCTTTATTTTGTTGGGAGAAATCGTGTTCCCAACCCTCCTGGTGATTGTGATGCTTCTCATCTGGTGATTCTTCTTTGTCTGCTTTTTGAATCTTGGAATGACAAGTGAATCCTGTAGTCGTTCATCTTTGATTGTCTTGTCTTTAGGCCATCCCGATTCTCCTTATGCAATGGTTCCTCCTTTCTGGTGATTGCCCTTTGAGTACATGACTTGGGAATCCATATTTGCGTTCGGTCCGTCTGGGCGGCTATCATCTTCTTTGGAACCCATATTCTAGCAATTTGTTGGGGACATCGGTGTCCAAAGTAATTTGTCTCCTTTTTCAATGGATTGTTCTGATGTTGCTGATGTTTCTGTTGTAGAAGATATGTAGCTATCTGATCCTTCCTTATCTAAGCTTGTCGAGTGTAAGGAATGGGGTATGTTCGAATAGGTGCCGACTTATGATTGCCTGGAGAACTAGTCTTGCTTGTGCTTGGTTCTTTTCTAAGGTTGTTTTCCGATAGAATGACACTCTTGTGACTCGCTAGATTAGAGGATGGTGTGCAAGCAGAATTCGGTGTGTCCTCACATGAAGTACTAGCTGAAGGGGTATCCATAGTGCTAGTGAATATGCATTCATCACTGTATTCATTTGGATGCGTTTTCGGCTCTATACTTGCGGCTTTGATTGGTCGTTCGTCTAGCATGCTGAATACTTCACGATGTCCTACCTTTGCTAAGATGTATCCTAAGGCCAATTGAATAGTCACCTCATATTCGTATATCCAGACTTGACCAAACACCAGCTCTTCCAATAAATCCTGATCGTGACATACTAAAAGCTTCTATTCCATTGTGTTGTTTCCTAAGTGTAGAGGTAGGGTTACTTCACCCATACATTGAGTAACTGTTCCCCCTATTCCTATTAATTGTGCCTTTGATGGACGTAATTCCTCCTTGAGTTTTTGAGTCAATGAAAGTTTGATACAACTTATGGCGCCTCCTGTGTCAATGAGAGCATCCACTAAGTGGTATTCCTTTTTTCCTGCTCCCACATTCAAATATGGTTGTGTCCTCTGTTGACCTAGGTGTTCAGTGGCTCTAAAATTAGCCATTTGGATGAGTTCTTCTTCTAGTCGATATCTTTCATCTCTCTCTCTCATCCACTCTTTTCGTTTCTTGATTTGTTCTAGTGCTTCCTGTCTCGCTTCTTCTCGTATCCTTTCCTCCTCGATGCGTCTATTCTTGCCCTTGATTAATCGTGACATTGTTTCTTCAGTCAATGGTTCTAGATACTTTTTCACTCGACACCCACTCATATAGTTTGGTAGTACTTCTCCATCTAGAGTTCTAAGCTGATGGCTCCACTCGTGGATATACGATTGATGATCAACGGCCCATATCCTCTCTTCTGCAACTTCTTAGCGTGTTGTTTCAGAGTATATACCAAAACTAAATCTCCTTCCTTCAAATTTTTGTCTTTAATATGAGCATCAAAGTAGGCTTTCTGTCGCCTTTTAGCAGCATAAATCCCTGCTATAGCTTGTAAACTAGTTTCATGTAACTTCTTTATTTGATCCAATTGAGCTGAGAGTTCATGTCCTGTCCACTCATGAGTTGTAGCTACTCTGAGAGTGGGTATTAAGAAATCAATTGGCAAAATAGCATTTTGTCCATACACTAAGTTAAAAGGAGTAGTTCCTATGGCTGTTTTGTAGGCTACTCGAAATGCCCATAAAGCGTGATGTAATTGTTTATCCCAATCAGATCTACAATTATTCACAATTTTAGTGAGAATTGTGCATAAGATTTTATTTGAACTTTCAGCTTCTCCATTGGCTTGTGGGTGATAAGGGGCTGATTTCTTATGAATTACCAAGAATTCATTCAGTAAAGCTTCTATCACTTCATTCACAAAATGTGTACCTCTATCACTCACAATTTCTAGCGGTAGTCCAAATCTAGTGAAAACGTTCTCGAAGAGAAACTTGGCAGTAGTTCTTGCATCGTTTTTCTTGGTTGCTTTGGCTTCAACCCATTTGGTTAGATAGTCTGTCGCTACAATTATGTATTCCGCATGGGATCCTTTAGTTGGGGGGCTTATAGGTCCAATGAAGTCTATTCCCCATTTAGTAAAAGCTCTGGCACTCATCATGGGTTTTAGTGGCATTTCATCCCTTCTAATTGGATATTTCGTTCGTTGACAAGTATCACATCGTTGAACATATGTGGGTGCATCCTGATGTAGAGTTGGCCACCACATTCCAGCAAAGAGGATCATTTTCGCTGTCTTATATGTAGAAAAATGTCCTCCTGCAGCTCCTGTATGTGCCATCTCTAAAACAGCAAGATACTCATCTTCATGAATGCACATTCACAAATGATTATCTCTTCCTCATTTGAAGAGTTGTTTTCCAATAAGAGCATAGTCCTTACTTTGTTCTACAAGTGCTCGTTTTCTTGCTAGAGTGGCTCCTTCTGGGTACTCTTGGGTCTTTAAGAACTTCACCAGAGGCATGCTCCATCTTGGTGCTATAGTGGAGTAGCATAGAGTGGAGTTCTCTTCTGGATTCCGTTCTTGACAGGTTGGGCAGGCTGATACATAGTTATGCACATCCCTCTGCATGGTTGGCCAATATATGCCCAATCTCCTTAGTGTTTTCCATGTTCCGTTCGCATTTAGATGAGTTTTCCATTGATTTACATGTGCTTTCTGAAGCCACATTTCCTGTTCCTCTTCTTCTATGCATCTCATGAGTAATACATTTGAGTCTTGGTGATACAAGCTTCCAGCAATGATATGAAGGTTTTTAGTCTTCCATAGGTCTTGAGTTCGGTTTGGTGTGATCCCATCTTTAGGTCCATGCGTGAGTATAGAGATCAATTTTTCTGCCCACTAGGGACATACTTCGAGGTTAAACAGGTATGTGTCTGGCAGATCATCTGGTACTCCTATGGGTGGTTCACCGTGTGTCATTCTTGATAGGTGATCCACTCTTATGTGGGTATTTCCTTTCTTGACTACTACTTCAAAATCAAATTCCATCAACAATAGAAACCATCGTACTAGTCGTCCTGTATTACAAGGCTTATTGACTAAGTACAGTAGGGCTTGATGATCAATGAAGAATTTGAATTTGTTTGCCAATAAGTAGTGTCGAAACTTCTTTACTCCATACACCATTTCTAGGCCTTCTCTTTCAGTTGTGGTATAATTGCGTTCTGCTTGATTCAATTGTCTACTTGCATAGGCTATAGGGTGATCTAAATTTCCTGTACCTGCAGGTTGAGCTAATATGCAACCAATGGCAAACTTGGAAGCATCTACGTGGATATGAAATGGTTTGTTCCAATTAGGTACTCGAAGGATTGGGGCTGAACTCAATCGACTCTTTAATTCATTAAAGGCTTTTTCACATTCTTCAGTCCAGTTAAACTGTGTCAATAATGCATAAAGAGGTCTAGCAATTATGGCATACATATGTATAAATCTTCGGTAGTATCCACAATGTCCCATAAATGCTTGTACTTCCTTAGCAGTCTTCGGTCTCGGTAAATCCAGAATTACTTTGATTTTGTCTTCGTCTATTGAGATTCCATTCTTAGAGAGAATATGTCCTAATATCTTTCCTTGTCGAACCATGAAGACACATTTTTCTGGGTTGAGGCATACTCTATATTGTCGACATTTGGCAAAGATCTTTTCTAGTTCAGGGATATGTTCTGATCGTATAGCTGAATAAGTATATAAATCATCCACGTATACCTCCATACTCTTTCTTAGGAACTCTTTGAATACATGGCACATCAATCTTTGGAAGGTGGCTGGGGCATTAGTTAGGCCGAAAGGCATAACCCTAAAGGTGTATACTCCCCATTCAGTTGCAAAGGCTGTTTTATGTTGGTCTTCAGGAGCAATGGGTACCTGATTATATCCTAAAAAGCCTTCCAAAAAACTATACACTTCCTTCCCTGCCACTCTCTCCAAAAGATGATCCGTGATGGGTAATGGGTAACTGTCTCTTATGGTAGCGCCATTAACTTTTTTCAGATTTATACATACTCTTAACTTCCCATTCTTTTTCGGTACAACCACCAAAGGTGATACCTATTCCGTGTGTTCAATCTCATATATAAATCCAACATCTAACAACTTATCTATCTCTTCCTTTATCTTTGTTGAGTACACATCATTGTATGTGTATGGTCTTTGTTTAGAAGGTTTGGCTTCGGATGTCATAGGGATTCTATGAGCACACATAGATGGATCTACTCCTTTCAAGTCCTTATAGGTCCAGGCAAAGACATCCCGGTATTCCCTTATGAGGCGTATTAACTCTTGTTCTTCCTCCATTGAGACATCCTGTCCTATGAAAGTACATCGCTCCTCTCCTTCCTCTAACGTTACTACTATCTTCTTGGTTTGCTCTTTGGTGTCATATGCTATTCCCGGATGTGCTTCTCGTTTTGGCATTTGAATAGCAATTCTTCTCTCTTCTACTTCATAATTTTTGAAGTGGGCGGGCACTTCAAATTGGTCTTGAGGCTTGTTTTCTTCATCAATTTTTGCTTTTTCTAATCCAAGCTCCTCTTCCTGTGTTCGTTCTTGATTTATTTCATTAGCTATGACACTTATTTCTTGAGTTTCATTTTCTGTTTCCATGTGTTCTTGCTCCATTTCAATGCTCTCATAGTCTTCCTTCCATTCCTTTTCTATGACTTCTCCTTCTTTAGCCTCCTGAAGGATGAACACATATAGACTAACGTCATATCCTTCCTCATCAGTGCATTCATTCATGGTTATCACTTCCTCGTTTACACACACATCGAGAGTAGCTAAAATCTCCATCCAATCATGAGGTTCAAATTCTTCATCTAAGAATATTTGAGGCATATAGGCTGGATCTTGTACAGATCTAGTGATTCCTTGCTTTTGCTGCCATCCTTTTCTCCTATCTTCCTCCTTTTTTGCAGTTTGGCATATCCATAAATGAGTGTCTTCGTTCATCCATGATTGATCACTTGAACCTATACTATGAATCGACTGATTATCTTCCTCCTTATGAATCTGATTCCATTGTAAGGGGGGAACATCTTGATATGTGTATGTGTGGAGATTTATTCTTGTGGTGGTTCCTTCATGCTGTAAGTATACTTCGTCTTTTGCCCAATCTTGCACTACCTTTAGTTGTCTCATGAAAGGTCTTCCAAGTATCAGTTCATAATTGCTAGGCCTTTCAAATTGACAAATTGCTAAGGTGTGCTCGAACTCAACTCCGCAAGTGGTAAAAACTACTCGTTCCAATAATCCCAAGGGTCGTTCAGTGTGTCCATCTGCCATTTGTATCTTCATGCGTGTTGGTCTTAGAGCTGGTTTTCCCCATTTCTCCCAAATTTCCTTAGTTGCTATTCCTACTCCAGCTCCTGTATCTAAAATGGCTTTGGTGGTGTAACCCCTATAGGTAATTGGAAGGCAGGTGCTTCCTTAATCTCCCTCACTAAAATCTCCAACCTTATCGACTGGGATTTTTACTGTGTTTACTTCATCATGCATCTCCTGCTCTTCCGCCTTGATCTCCAATTGACTGGTTAATTTCTCCTTCAAATGTGGTTTAACCTTCAACAGTTCTTCCAATGTCAGAGTGCAAGGGATTTTTACCTTTCTAAGGTGTTGTATGATATCCGATGTTTTGACTGAAGGGTTCAGTTCTTTTTTTCTCATTGAGGGAATGCAATATAGTTTCGAATTATGTTCGTACTCTTCTGTGTAATTTGGCAAAACCTTTACACTATCATTTTCTTCGTTACTTGGATCAATTGGTAATATTTCTTCTGAATTCAATTCAGGTATTGAATCCTCTATTCCATCTTCTGCTTCTAGCTCTTCAAAGGTGTTGGTGCAAATCAAGCCTTCAACTTTGGCTTGGAACCCTTGAAGATGTTGGTACAAATCAAGCCTTCACACTTGGCTTGGATTTATTCTTGAAGACTCAACATGTGAGAAGAACCATAGGAACTTATGCTTACAAGTTCTTACTATTTTACTTCTTGTAAAATTCTAAATCACTTGGAATCTTATGTAATCACACCTACTTGTTTAAGTCATGGAAAAGAGGATTGATTGATTGAGGGAATATCTCAATCAACTTTTTAGGTGAAAGATTCTAGGAGTTTTTGAATTTTGAATTCAACTCAAATCTATAAAAACTACAAGGAAAAAGTCGCGGGTGTCCTTCACAATTCCCGAGGCTAATATCTGTGATCATTGAGTGTGTAAGATCCACTCCATAGCCTAAACCTCTGAGTACCATTTGACAATGTTTATCATGTCAATGGGAATGTACATCAATGTGAATTAATACATATCATTACATTAACTATCTCTGTGTTCTCTGAGTCATCATCTTCAAGTCTGTCAACTTCAAAGGAGCATATCTCAGGATCTACTGAACCAAATCAAGTGATTCAAGGCTTGTTGGAACCAGCTCCAAGCATACTATACATCTACAAAATTTCAAGTCAATTGGATAAGCCATCGCAGATAAATCTTGCTCGAAGTGCACACTGGGCTCTGTCTGCAGAATTCCTAAAAAGTCGGGGGTACACATAAGTTTGCTAAATTGATTTCTCAGTGAGTAGTTTGTCATTTCTTCTCATTCCACTTGCAAATGGTAGCTTGTTAAGTTAATTTAATATGTCCAGAAGGAATTAGATCAATTGTTAGTGTGCTGGTCACACTGAGTGAAAGACTGAGCAGGTGTCACTACAGAAATAGAAAGTTTTTCTTGATTTTTGAAGTGCTTAGTTATCTGTTTTGATTTGGTCATTACACATATCATTTGCAAAGTACATATATGCTTTCTTGGTATCATTTGGAAGCTCAAGGTGTGTACTAAGCATTTCTGGAATCAAAGGAGGGCTGGTGTGAAGCAGGTATAGCAGCACCAACTCAATCTCTTGAGTGCATCCAACCATCATTCCCAACAGTGGTATCAGAGCAAATAAGGTAAACATGGGAGATGGCTTTCCTTCATTCATTGACAAATTGGACAGGAACAATTACCAAGCTTGGTCATTGAGAATGAAGACCTATCTACAAGGAAGGAGCTTATTTGGATACATATCAGGAGATGAGGAATTGCCCTCATTTAAAACTAGAGGACTACCCACCAAGGATGAACATGAGAAGCTCAACCAATGGTGTGCAAAAGATGCTTTGGCAAGGTCTTACCTTCTTAACTCTATATCTGATTTCCTTTTACCTCATATAAGGAACTGTAAGACTTCCCAAGAGACTTGGGAAACCTTGTCAACATATTTCTCTTCCAACACAAGGGCCAGGAAGAATCAACTGTGGATTGAATTCACAACCCTTAGGAAGCAGCCCAAGCAATCAGTCTCAGAGTATGTAACAAAGATTAAAGATGTGGCAGACCAATTAGCAAGCATTGGAGAGGAAATTGAAGAGGAGCAAATAGACAGACAAGTAACAAATGGACTCAAGGCAGATGATAAGTGGGAAAGTTTCACCACTGCAATGGACCTCTATACGGACATGCATACCCCAGATCTCACAACACTCATGGGCCAACTATTCACACATGAAGCAGAGTTTACAAAGGCAAGAGATCAATCAAAAGGTAACAACCCCTCTGCTCTATATACTGATAAGAAAGTTAAGGATAAAGGTAAAGGGAAGAAACAGGATGAAGAAGGCTCTACTTCCCAAGCTAATTATGCAGGGAGAGGTAGATCATCAAGAGGCAGGGGCAGAGGAGGTAAGTCAGGTAGGGGGAGACCCTACAACTCATCACCATGCAACATTTGTGGACTGTCCAATCATACCACAGATGAATGCTACAAGAACTACAAGAATCAGAGAGGAAGAGGCTACTCAAGAGGTGGATACTCTCAAGGGAGAGGCAGGTTCAACCAACACCAAGGCTACCATGGATACAACAATCAATACAACAACAATTACAACCACAACCACAATGGTAATTACCAAGGTGGATTCAGAAATAGAAGAGACTACAACAATTACACAGAAGAGCAAGATGACTCCCTATTGATCATGAATATGACCTCCAAGGCAGGTACAAATGATGATCATTTATTTTATATTGACTCAGGATGTTCTAACCATGTAGCTGGTAATGTGGCACTTCTCTCTGATTTGGAAGAACCCAAGGGCAAACATCAGGTACAGACAGGTGATGATACTAAACACTCTGTTGTAAAGATTGGAAATGTAAAGACATGTGATGGTAACCAGAATCTATTGAGCAGGGTACTTTATGTACCAACCATCACCAAGAATCTAATGAGTGTTGGTCAGATTGTGGAGAAAGGTTTGCAGGTCAGATTCACACAACATGGAGCATATGTGGAGGACCCAAGACATGGATTCAGAAGGATAGCCAAGGGAGAAAAATCAGGTAGATTGTTTACTTTTGAGCTGGAAGATACAAAAAATATTGCTTTATACAACTACAAGGATCAAACACTTTCAGAGTTAGAAATATGGCACAAGAGGTTAGGTCACATAGGTGAAAGAACTCTAAAGCAAATGTGCAGGGATCAATGTGTGCTTGGGATACCTAATGTATCCAAGCAACACATGATTTACAAGTGTGGAGCATGTCAGTTTGGTAAGTCTCACAGATTGCCCTATTCAAGGAAAGGTTTCATGCATGAAGACTACCTAGACTTGGTACACACAGATGTTTGGGAACCTAGTAAGGATCCTTCCATTTCAGGTTCAAGGTATTATGTGTCCTTTATTGATGACTATAGCAGGTGGACCATTTTATACTTTATGAAGCATAAAGATGAAGTGTTTAATTGTTTCAAGAGGTATCTTGCACTTGTTGAAAACCAAACAGGAAGAAGCTTGAAGAGGCTAAGATCAGATGGTGGAGGAGAATACTTCTCAAATGAGTTTGAAGATTTCTTGCAGGAAAGAGGCATCAAAAGGGAGATTACTACAAGGTACTCACCTGAACAAAATGGGGTAGCTGAAAGAAGGAATAGACTCATTGTAGAAACAGCTAGGTCTATGCTTAATGAAAAGAAGTTGCCAAATTATCTTTGGGCAGAGAGTGTATCTACTGCCACCTATCTCATCAATAGGTTGCCATCCAAATCACTTGATGGCATGACACCATATGAAGCTTGGCATGGTAAGAGACCTTCTCTGGATCATTGCAAAATCTTTGGTTGTGTAGCATATGTGCATATTCCCTCACAGGTAAGGGGAAAGCTAGATCCTAAAGCTGAAAAATGTATCTTCATTGGTTATGATTTGAACCAAAAGGGATACAGATTCTACAACCCAACAAACAAAGGGTTCAAGGTAAGCAGAGATGTCATCTTTGATGAGAATGACTCTTGGTATGAGAATGAATGCAGGAAGGTTAGTCTACCCTATGATATGGAAGAAGACTTCCCAAGGCTCACAAAGGAGGAACCAATACAGAAAGAAGACTCAAGCTCAGATGATGATGATACAATTAACCTTGAGGAATTCAAGGCATGGAAGTCCAAAGGAAAGATGAAGATGAAGAAGCTAGAAGATATACCAGAATCCTCAACTCAAGCAATTAGAAGATCTCAGAGAGAAAGCAAGAGACCAATCAGATTTGGGTATGACACATCACTTGTAACTAAACATTTTGTATATCTTGCAAAGGATTTGGTGAATGAAGAACCAGGTACCTATGAAGAAGCAATCACCAAACCAGAATGGAAAGGAGCTATGGATGAAGAAATTGAAGCTCTCAAGGAGAGTGATACTTGGGACTTGGTACCCAAGAAGGACTCTATGAAGGTGATAGGATCCAGATGGATCTACAAACTAAAGAGGAATTCAGATGGAACCATAAACAGGTACAAAGCTAGGTTGGTAGCCAAGGGTTTTGCACAAACCCAAGGCATTGATTATGAGGAGACATTTTCTCCTGTGGCTAAGATGCCAACTATCAGAACATTGGTGAGTGTAGCTGCATCCAAGAATTGGAACATGTACCAATTAGATGTCAAGAATGTTTTCTTGAATGGATGGATATCTGAAGAAGTCTACATGTCACAACCACCTGGCTATGAAGACCCCAAGAAGGTAAACTATGTTTGTAAATTGAAGAAGGCTTTATATGGTTTGAAGCAGGCACCTAGAGCATGGAATTACAGGTTGACAACCTACCTCCTAGATCAAGGATTTGTGATGAGCAAAGCTGATACTTCTCTATTCATAAAGAGAAGTAGTACAGAGGTAATCTACTTGTGTGTTTATGTTGATGACATCACCATTACAGGCAATGATGTCAATGGGATTAGACACATCAAAGGTCAGATGATGAAAGAATTCAAGATTAATGATCTTGGATTGTTGAAGTACTTCTTAGGTCTTGAGTTAGTCTACACCAACTCAGGTATATATATCACTCAAAAGAAGTATGTACAGGATATGGTCAAGAAGTTTGGCTTGCAGGATGCTAAAGTCTCAACTACTCCAATGGAGGTCAACCTAAAGCTAAGTGCTCATGAAGGGGATGAAATACAAGACATTACAGGATATCAAAGCATGGTAGGTAGTTTGAACTATGCTACCTTGACAAGAATTGACATAGCATATGGAGTTAGTGTGCTAAGCCAATTCATGCACAAACCAAGGGTACCTCACCTAGAGGCAGCAAAGAAAATCTTGAAGTACCTCAAAGGAACTCAGAACCATGGTTTGTACTTTCCTTATACATCAGATATTGACATTAAAGTATATTCAGATGCAGATTGGGTAGGATGCAAGGATGATAGGAGGAGCACATCACGTTACATTTGTTTTGCAGGAGATAAACCTATTTCTTGGTCAGCCAAGAAACAACCTACAGTGGCATTGTCATCCACTGAAGCAGAGTATAGAGGGCTTGCCAATGCCACTCAAGAAGCTATCTGGTTGAAGCTCTTGTATACTGAGTTAGGTCTATACACTAGACCTCCAATTATCTTTGGAGATAACACTAGCTCTCTTCACCTTGCAGCTAATCCAATATATCATGCTAGAACCAAACACATAGAGGTTCATTACCACTATGTGAGGGAGAAGTTACTAAGCAAAGAGATTCAATTGACATATGTGTCTACTAATATGCAATGTGCAGATTTACTCACTAAAGCTTTGGATGGAAACAAGCTATGCAGATTCAAATCCATGATTGGACTGCAGGATGTGATTGAAGATTGAAGATGAAGACTTAAGCCAAAGTGTTTGGCTTGAGGGGGAGCTGTTGGTGCAAATCAAGCCTTCAACTTTGGCTTGGAACCCTTGAAGATGTTGGTACAAATCAAGCCTTCACACTTGGCTTGGATTTATTCTTGAAGACTCAACATGTGAGAAGAACCATAGGAACTTATGCTTACAAGTTCTTACTATTTTACTTCTTGTAAAATTCTAAATCACTTGGAATCTTATGTAATCACACCTACTTGTTTAAGTCATGGAAAAGAGGATTGATTGATTGAGGGAATATCTCAATCAACTTTTTAGGTGAAAGATTCTAGGAGTTTTTGAATTTTGAATTCAACTCAAATCTATAAAAACTACAAGGAAAAAGTCGCGGGTGTCCTTCACAATTCCCGAGGCTAATATCTGTGATCATTGAGTGTGTAAGATCCACTCCATAGCCTACAACTCTGAGTACCATTTGACAATGTTTATCATGTCAATGGGAATGTACATCAATGTGAATTAATACATATCATTACATTAACTATCTCTGTGTTCTCTGAGTCATCATCTTCAAGTCTGTCAACCTCAAAGGAGCATATCTCAGGATCTACTGAACCAAATCAAGTGATTCAAGGCTTGTTGGAACCAGCTCCACGCATACTATACATCTACAAAATTTCAAGTCAATTGGATAAGCCATCTCAGAGAAATCTCGCTCGAAGTGCACACTGGTCTCTGTCTACAGAATTCCTAAAAAGTCGGGGGTACACATAAGTTTGCTAAATTGATTTCTCAGTGAGTAGTTTGTCATTTCTTCTCATTCCACTTGCAAATGGTAGCTTGTTAAGTTAATTTAATATGTCCAGAAGGAATTAGATCAATTGTTAGTGTGCTGGTCACACTGAGTGAAAGACTGAGCAGGTGTCACTACAGAAATAGAAAGTTTTTCTTGATTTTTGAAGTGCCAAGTTATCTGTTTTGATTTGGTCATTACACATATCATTTGCAAAGTACATATATGCTTTCTTGGTATCATTTGGAAGCTCAAGGTGTGTAATAAACATTTCTGGAATCAAAGGAGGGCTGGTGTGAAGCAGGTATAGCAGCACCAACTCAATCTCTTGAGTGCATCCAACCATCATTCCCAACAAAAGGGTGGTTCAATTCCTTCCACTTTCTTCCATCTATCTTCTTGGACTTTTGCCCACGATTCTTTAGGCCATTCCCCTTCTACTTCGGGAACAATGGAACCTTCCCTTTTATCCTCACAATAATTTCCATTATGTTTCTTACCTGCTTTGGGTTTCTCGTGATCATTAGCAATGACACACTCTTGGAATTCTCTTTCCGAAATTCGTGTATTTGGTAGTGGCAAGGCAGGTTTTTATAAGGTCTGTTGGGCGACTTCTATTAATTTTTTGCAGATCTCCAACCTCTCTTTCTCTAGGTCACCTCTAGGATATTCTCTTTCATGTTGTTCTATGGTAGGTCCTCCTCTTATTCGTGCCTTGTACGCCTGAATCCACATGGCTAATTCTTCAGGCATGGGATCTGCTAAAACGGATCCTACCTCTTCTTTTTTATACTTTCCATTTTTATTTTTTTCTTCAAATTTCTGTTCCTCTTTTGGATTTTTGTTCGCTCTTCTCATTTTCCTTCTTCTGTAGTAACTTCTTTTCCTTTATCCTATCTCTACGGTTCTTCCATCTTTGTGTCCGTTTGCTTACAACACTTTTCTCAGGCTCTTCCGAGTCTTCAACTCTCTGAGGTGTGGGTGTGTTCACCTCTTTGTAGCTTTGATTATTTTCCTCAGTTTTGTCTGGGGTCTCTCTAGCTTTGGCTCTAGTTGTAGCTTTCAATGGTACCGTGTACTCCTTATCACTTCCTGATGATTCTATCACTTCTATCATGTTAATCTGTACATTAGAGTTAACTTTGTTGGGATTCTTGGGGCAATCTCTGAAAAGGTGTTCTTTACCACAATCACTACAGTATCCTTCCCAGACTCGCTGTGGTGGTGGTGGGTTTGGCAGTGTACACTCTCGGATATAATGATCACCTCCGCATCTATAACATGGTCCTCTAGGTATAGGTGGTTTGTTCATAGGTCGGGGGGTATGGATGCCCTAGGGGCTGTGTACATCAATGACACATAGTCCTGCTCGTATCCGTAGGAACTATCTGGCATTTCCATGCCATAGGCATATGGTTCATACATTTGTCCATATTCTATCATAGAGCTCTCATAACTGGGATAGTTTCCTTGACTATGGTCATAAGATGAGTCATATGGTTCATTGCTAGGCAATGGTGTGGCTGGGACTATCGTTCTCTCTAGGTTTTCTTCAGGTTGAGCTATTTTCACAGGGACAACATTCTGAGGATGGGGTGGTTGCTGTCCTAACACCAGTTGTGGTTGATTGTAACCCTGGTAAGCATATGGCCGTGGTACAGGTGCCTGCTGCTGATATGTGGGATACCTAAAGGCTTCACCTCCTTGTTCTCTCTAAGGGTATCCATAAGGTCTCATAACAGGTTGTGTTGGTCTTGATTGCCTATTGTAGGGACAATTTTCTGCACTGTGATTTGTGTATTTTTGTTCTATGCTGCAATATTGTAGAGGGCCTGGGACGGGTGGTCTATTGTAAGCATAGGCTGGTGGTGGGACTATTCCCCTAGTGCACAAATGAGATGGATGATCACCTCCACAATGCATACATCTTCTAAGCATGGGCACTCTCATTGGGTTGTTGGGGTAGTTCCTCTGTCCTTGGACATTCAGCTTCTTTGCTACTAGGTCGGCTATTTCCTCAACATTGTTCTTAGGGTTCGATGTGCTGCTTGCTGAATCTTCACTCTTCATACTACCTTGAGGTATTTTCAGATCCTCCGCTAGATTGTCCTCTAGGTCAATACATTCTTTCATGCATTCTTGCAAGGTTTGAACTCTCTTCACATCTTAATGATCCATTCAATAATCCTTCCAAAAATAATGACACCATTTTGTTTTGGGTGGGTCTCTCTTCCACTGGGCATCTATCCACATACTGCTTGAATCTTCTTGCTGCCAATCTCACTGATTCCGTAGGAGCTTGCTTAAAGCTATGGATTAATGATGACGAGTTGTTTTTAATTCCAGACTTAGTGAATTCTTCAATCATTTCTTGATAGACTTGTTCCATGGTCTGAAAATCATTTGGATCTAATGGCTGGAACCAAGCTAAAGCTGTGTCCGTCAAAGTTAGACCAAAAGATTCATATTGGATCAAAAAATCTTCTACTTGTTCGGCTCTGATTACTTGCTTGAATTCAGCTATATGATTGTAAGGTTCACTAGAGCCATCATAGTGATTTCTCATGCATTTGGCCACTTGAATTGGCCTTAATCTTCTTCCTCCTTCCGACGGTCTAGGCATTATAGGGAAAACTGGTCTTCCTATGGGGATACCAGGTCCCCTTGCTACAGGTGGTCTAACTGGGGTAGGAATTCCATTCCATGGGTCAACAGGTGGCTGAGGCCAATAGTTAGGGTTATTTGCAGGCATAGCAAACTGCACATGTGATCTAACCGGGATTTGAGTTTGTTGTGTTTGTCCTCACTGTTGAAATGAATTATTCTGAGAGGTTCCATGTGGGTTTTGTGAAGTAGTGGCTTGATTCCTCGGGGGAAACACTGGAATGTTCTGATATTTCAACCCGGCTCTCTCTGAATCTGTTAGGGGCCAATACCTTCTCTGGTTTTTGTCCAAATATGTGATAATTGTGGGAAAGTCAGGATCTTGTAACTCATAGACAGTAACTGGATTAGGGGCTGCTTCCCATATTGAAGAGTGGGCTCTAAGGAGGTGCTCCATTCCATTAATCAAATACACATCCATTAAGGAGTCATCTTGGGGAATCAGGTCTCCTCTCGAACCCCTAACAATAGTAGATCTCCCTCTAGGTGTGGTCACTCGCTCTTCATTTCCCTCACCATTAGGGTTATGAGCATTGTTTTCTTCCCCAAGTTCATTAATGTTTTCAGGATGTTCGGTAACCACATACTGGATGTCCCTTTTACCCATATCCTCCTGAATACTTGACTACTGGCCTAGGCACTATGTAAGCATCTGAAGCTTTCTTCAGTCCAGCCACTGATCGGTTTAGCCCATCTAAGTAGATAGGTATATCATTTTGGTTGGTGTTCACATATTCCAAAGATGTCCTATATTCTCCCTCAATGATTGACATCATGCCAATCATTGGTACAGTGTTTTGCATGTCCTCTGAAGCCATAGGAATTTCTTCTTCTGACTCACTAGAGGTTTCAGAATAATGTGAACGGCTACTTGGCTCGGCTACACTACCTACAGAAGAGATTACACTTCTTTGGCTTCCTAGGGTTCTCCCAGATCTTAGGTTCATCCACTTTAAAGTTCTATTTAACCCTTCCAACCCCCAACTTCTAGAGTTCTTCACTCAAGGTCAGAATCCTAGAAAAATGTGGCTGGAAAAGGACTGACCATGAACTCTCAAGTCACGATACTTGACCCAAAAAGAACACGATACTCGATCCTTGAACTAAACGATACACGATATCTGGCAAAAACGATACACGATACCTCAATATCACGATACTCGATACTTGGATGAACACGATACACGATAGTTAGGCAACACGATACTCGATACTCCAAAAACGCGATACTGGATACACGATACTTGTGAAGTATCGCGATCGGTCAAACACGATACACGATCTCTGTGAAGTATCGCGGTCGTTCAAACACGATACACGATCTCTTTGAAGTATCGTGATCGGACAAACACGATACACGATCTCTGTGAAGTATCGCGATCGGACAAACATGATACACGATCTCTGTGAAGTATTGCGATCGGACAAACACGATACACGATCTCTCTGAAGTATCGCGATCGGTCAAACACGATACATGATCTCTGTGAAGTATCGCGATCAGTCAAACACGATACACGATCTCTGTGAAGTATCGCGATACTCGACCACAGGAAACCACGATACTTGGGAAGTATCGCCATACTCAACCGCGGGAGAACACGATACTTGACATTTTTTGTTTTTTAGCAGGTGTGTTTTGAATTTTGAATGATTATATGTGTTTATCAAGCTTCTCTACCCTCTCTTCACCCTCTGTATCACAAAAATGAACTTTTCTCCCCTCTAGTTGACTGTCACGATACTTACTGAAGATTGTTTAGCAACTTTACTTGATTTTGACAGCTAAAATGGGTGATGGAGCAATGTGCTCACCTTAGATGCTATCCTTCAGCTTTTTGCTCTCCTCCACTAACTCTATGCGGCTCAAACACCTTCGTCCAAGATTGCGATCGTCGGCTGTGAGCTCCCACGATACTTGTTTCAGGAACAAGTGACTTACAAAAGACTATTTTAGGCTTTTATACTTTTGAATATTCCTACTCACTGAAAAAGAACAATCAAGACAAATACTGAAAGCTACTCTAACTACCTAACCTACTCCCTCATTCCTCCTACTCTACTCATTCCACTCACTTCCCTAGACTAATAACTCACTACACACACTTCAAGAGTGAGAAGTAGTAAGTGCGAATGAAAGTTACTTACCAAAGAAGAGAAAATCACTACTCCTCCTCTCGCTTCAATGCAAAAAGCTACTTACCATCACACGAATGCCTCGGTTTGATTCGACACTCCCCGGCAACGGTGCCAAAAAATGTGTGTACCTAAGAACCAACTCAGGGACTTGTGGAGAAAGAGACTATACCTCAATCCCCCTCAAGTACATATAGTGGGGATTCACGCTTTAATTATCAATCCGATGAGTATCAAAACCTAGCCGAGTGTATGAGGACATGCATTCAAATGATGATCAACGCAAATGAGTTACTCAAAGAGTGCATACAAGGCAAAGACTAATCCAAACAAGCTTCAACTGTCAGTCATGGTGTCACGATACTTGGAACAGCAGCCAACAGTAAATTGAGCTTTTCTCTCAGCTCGAAACTCCAAATATAGCAAAAAACATATGCGTTTCGAAGCTCTCCAGAAGACGCATCCAATGGCGGTATTTTCACTCAATTCTGATGCTTCTACTTCAAGTTATTAGCAAAACACCGAGTCACGGGAAATACCTTCCTACACTTCAGCACTTCCTACACTTCGCACACACCTTAACAACAGTAACAAAAACACTTTCATGGATAGACAACACTTCCCTACACTCTTTCCAAGCAATACACAAGCATACAAGCTCACAAAGAAGAAGATACAGAGAGGAGAAGAGACAAATTCGAATTTCTCTGCTCTTGATTCTCACAATGGCAAAAGTATTTACAAAGAGTCACAAATTGACTTATATACTTGTGCCCTAAAAATGATCCTTTCACACAAGAGACCGGCACTTTATTCACTAAAAGACTAATTTCCTACTAATTTACATGGGTAAGCTTCTAATCTTCTGTGGGGATGCATCTAGAGGACTCCTCTAGTGCATTTACATCGGAAAATATATTACAAGAATGGTTATAATACAAAAATAAGGTGTCCAAATCGGAAAAATTTTGGGGCCCTTCTTTTTCTCTGCCTTGTGCTCTTTTTGCTCTGCAACATATGCCTTAGTCAATGCCTTGCTCCGAAGGAGTAACGGAATGATAACCAGATTGATAAACGAACTTGATAGACTAATTTGATAAATTATTTTGATAACCAAACCGAACTCGAATAGTGAACAGTGCACAATGAGCATAGGGGGTATAGTGGGTACAATGAACACAGTGAGACAAGGAGTCTAATGGGTACAGTGGGTACAGTAAGTACAGTGAGCATAGTGAGAAGAGTGGGTACAATGAGTACAATGAACACAAGGGTTACAGGGGGTACAATGAGCATTATGCACACAATACCAAATTCAAAAAAATTCAAAAAAACAAACCGACAAAGAAAAAACAAACAAACTTGATAAACAAAAAACTAGATTGGACGGTTGAGATGGATGCCAAATCACGAACATAATAGATGATGCAAATAACAATTGGATTTTGAGAAACCACCTCCATAGACATTCCTTGGCTTTGATACCACTTTTGATCGGATTCCACAGACACACATACTCAGAGGATAGTACAAAACGAAATCTCACAAAAGTACTCAGAGAATAGAAAGAGATAAGAGAATTGACACCAGATTGGGTACAATCTCCTCCCACATACTCTAATGGTTGAGTCTATCAGAGCATGTGTATTTATATGTATTTTTCATTACGTCCTGAATAGAAGATACATGAGGACGGAACTTTAAAAAGCATGCAATTACAAAAATCTGTTTTATTTACAAAATCATCACTTTTCAAGTGATCTACTATTTTTACAAAAACATCGCTTTCTAAAACCATCTATTATTTTTACAAAAAATAACTAAAATACTATCTTCTAAATATATGAATAAGTCCACACACGTTCACACCCTCATGAGTATTCACCTATTAAATCAAAACACAAATCACATTAAAACCCTCATGTAATTAAAATCCATATAACATTCCACTATTCCATAAAGTATAACAGAACAGGTCCATCATGCATGTTGTAGATCAGGCTTTCTTAGCTAGTCAGAAGAACAAAGGCAAATGGATGTTGGAGTTAGACATCTGCAGAAGCATGCGAACAACACAAGGAAGAAGAAGAAGCTTGGAGCATAACACACAATACTGAATGTATTACCACTAGAATGTACAAAGATAAGTAACCTGTTAGGGAAATAGACATATATACAAGCCGAGGGAAAAGAACCTCCTAAAGAGGGAAAAAAGTGCCCTGATGGTCCTGGAGTTCACACATGTCACTACCTAAATATATCAACAAATCCCCCTTGGGAGTGATGTGGTGAACAAGGAGCTGACACTCATGTATAAGGAAGTGCCAAGCTATGTGGAATCAATCCACAAAAAAGTAAGCCCAAATCTTTATGGAGAGGTTCAAACATCTCCCTAGGCAGAGCCTTTATGAAAAGGTCTACAATGTTCTCCTGTGTGGGCATATATGCCAAGCTGATCTCTCCAGCAGTTAACCTCTCCCTGACATAATGATAATGCACCTCAATGTGCTTAGTGCGACATGGAACACAGGGTTCTTCGCAATTGTCAATGCACTCTGACTGTTAGTGAAGATGGTGGTGGCAGAAGACTAACCGATACCTAAATCAGCCATAAGGCATCTGAACCACACACACTCAATAATCGCTGTGAAAGTTGCCCTATACTCAGCCTCATAACTAGAAGTGGCTAGAATAGGCTGCTTCTTGCTCAACCAAGATATACATGAGCTACCAAG
Organism: Ceratopteris richardii; assembly: GCA_020310875.1. Taxonomy (NCBI): domain Eukaryota; kingdom Viridiplantae; phylum Streptophyta; class Polypodiopsida; order Polypodiales; family Pteridaceae; genus Ceratopteris; species Ceratopteris richardii. The sequence goes on along the minus strand of CM035421.1, from coordinate 3,360,914 downwards.
CATGAAGCAAAAGCCACTAGTGGACACACGAGTGTCATAGCAACCGACCCAATCAGAGTTAGAAAAAGCACATAAATCTAGCAGTAGTGATCCTCTCCTTGGGATAAAACAATCCAAGTAGTTGGGTACCACTCAAGTAGTGAAAGATGCATTGAACCTCCTACCAATGCTTGACACCTAGGCAATGCGTAAATTTGCTCATTTGTGAGATAGCAAACTGAATATCTGGCCAAGTAATGCATAAGTAAATCAAGCATCCAATAGCTTGTTGATGGAGAACAACATCAAATGCATCTCCAACATCATGAAGACTCAATCATAAACCTGTCTCTATAGGAGCAACAATAGGTTTATAGTCTTCAAGGCCAAAATGCTGCAACAATGTGTTAATATATTTCATTTGACACAAATCCATTCCACCATCAACTTGCATAAACGGAATGCCCAAATAATGATGCAAATGCCCCAAATTAGACATCTCAAATGAGGCATAAAAATCAGCCTTAAAATCAGCAATATGCTTGTCATGAGGACCACTGAGTAGCATGTCATCAACATACACAACAATGATCAGAAGCACATCATTAGCATACTTAACATATAATGTTCTCTCAGTTGGACTATTCTCAAAACCATGTGCAATCAGATAGCCATATGTATTTTCATACCAAGCATGTGGTGCTTGCTTTAAACCATATAATGCCCTCTTTAACCTACACACCTAATTTTCATGCCCTTTCTGCATAAGGCCATGGGCGGCTAGAAAACATACACTTCTTCATGCAAATCACCATTCAAGAATGTAGTTTTAATGTCCAACTGATGTACATTCCAACAATGATGAGTTTGCAAGTGCACAGATGCTATGAACAGTAGTCATTCGGCAAGTAGGAGCAAAGGTCTCATCAAAATCAATTCCTCTTTCCTGAGCATAACCCTTTGCAACAAGCCTAGCCTTATACTTGTCAATTGTTCAATCACGCTTACACTTCAGCTTGTATACCCACTTGGTGTTGCCAATGGCCTTCTTGCCAGTAGGCAAGTCAGATAAAGAACAAGTACCATTTTTCATGATAGAATCATATTCAGATTGCATTGCAGCCATCCAGTGTTCATAATTTTCTGCTTCATCAAACACATCATAGAGACTAGAGGCAGCCATAGCATAGCAATCTGATGCAAAACAGGCACTATGAGAGCCTGAATGAGTATGGTATGACAGAGGTGCATCTAATTTGTTGTCATGCAAAGTATGCACCAGCCATTTTGGCATAGTTTTTGCCTCCTCAATATCAACTCTCTCATCAACAAGTGCATCATGTAAATCTACATAAAAAATAGAATGATCTGCATCATCACATGAAACCTATAAAGCCTAAAAATTGCCTCATTAGGACTAGCACTAGAGTGTCCATGTGTAAAAAGAGGCAACAAAGTATCATACATGTCTTTGGAGCTAACAAATGTCTCCTTCGTACATGAAAGTAAAGGTTGAATAGCATCTTCCACAAAAACAACATCAGGGCTAACCAAAATGTGTTTAGTCTATGGATCATATAGACGATAGCCTTTTCTTTTAGAATTGTATCCAACAAAAATACATTTTATTGCTTTATCATCCAATTTCCTATGATGTTGTTTAGGCACTAATGCATATGCTAGACAACCAAAAACATGCAAGTGAGCAATAGATGGCTTACGACCATGCCAAGCTTCATATGGAGTGATAGATTGCAACGCTTTAGTGGGATACCTATTAAGTACATATGTTGCACAGATGATAGGCTCAAGCCAAAAACTATGTGGTGAAGCCTGACTCTTGACCATACACCTCGACATCTCCATGAGTGACCTGTCCTTGTGTTCAACAACTCCATTGTGTTGAGGAGTATACAAAACTGTACACGGATGTTTTATCCCACGTTCAACTAGAAATGCATTAAAGTCAAAAAACATATATTACCCCCCTCGATTAGAACGGAGGGTGCCCATTTTACATGCTGACAGAGTTGCTTTTCTACCTTGTGGAATGCCATCAAGGGAGAAAAGCTTTTTAAGATATGGAAAGAAAGATGTATGATCAATTTTGACATCCATCCAAAAGAATGGTCGATTGAAAGATCCCTTGGCATGTTACATAGAAGAATATGTAATTGTAATCAGTCTATCATTGTTGTTGCACCTTGCGGCCATCCTAGCCTTGCTCTATGGGATATGGAGGATCCAAAGGGAATTATGCTGCTTTAGTGTACAACTGTTCCTTTATTAATTCAAGCATGGAAGACTAGGCCTTGACCGAAATTCCTCTTAAAAAAAGATCATCGGTCATTATGATTTTACATCCGTGTACAATTGTTCCTTTATTAATTCAAGCATGGAATTTATTAATTCAAGCATGGAAGACTAGGCCTTGATCGAACTTCCTCTTAAAAAAAGATCATCGGCCATTATGATTTTACATCCGAGTTCTGTTGCTATTGTGTAGAAGATATGATGTACTAAAAACCAAATGCTACATACTTAGTGGATGTTTATGTAGTTAATATCTGTTGAAGACCAAACTATGATTCTTATTCTTCACCTACTTTTTAAGATCCATAAGCAATGGCCAATCTTGTGCTTACTAAAGGGTACATACACAGTTTGGAGGTTCGGCTTCCAAGTTATGGACTTGATTTGAACTAACTTCCCCTTGCGTATCCTTTATGATGTTGCTGTTTGAAAGTACTCATCACAAGCCAAGAGTGTCAACTAGTGAGGTATGCTATGAAATTTGCGAAAGCTCAGATGTGTAATGTACCATACATTTTCTTAAGGAGTTGTTGTAAACAGCTAGTCTTAACTTTCAGACTCTTGGGATGAATTTACACGAATGATGTACTCCAAGATCCATGGAATCTTCTCTTTTTTTTTTGGTTAAGAAGCACAACTGTATTCGAGGTATCAAGCAGCTAACCCTTGACTTGATGTGACATGAAATGCCTTAAAGCTTTTCTCATAGCATCATTTTGTTTCATATAGACTAGAGAGTACAAACTTCTCCCTATGAATTTAACGAATCTGTACGAGATGCATCCAAAGAACATAAATTGGGATTTTCTTTATGGGATCCATGATATGTGGTCAAAAGCATGAGCTAAGACTTCTTCCTACAAATTGGCCACATACATTCTCGATTGGCAGATGTAGGGACATGAAACACATGGTGCCTCTAAACTTGCACAAACCTTTGAATGTTGTGAAGACATATTAAATTACCCATACATTTAATGCTCCATTCCTACTACCTCACTTGCTTTACATGACCTGGAAGTTGGATCCGTTTGAGGAGATAGCTCAAACATAGGATTTTGGGTTGAGACAAACTGTTTGCATACTACCAAGTTGATGATCAGATTCACATTAGTCTAATGACAAGCATTCCATATCCTAGGAATATGAGGGCATGCTAGAACACCTACTCCTCCTCTCTCTCAGACATGACAATATCAGTACCTAATACCTATCCAAGAGAGGAAAACAACCGACTACTGTATCCCATGGGAGCTTCATGTGAACAGAGTACAGTTAACTCGTTCTGCAGCATTGGAACTTGGAGATGCCAATGACTATGAGGAGGGCTAACGAGGCCATAGGCTTCTTCCCGTGATCTAATAAAAGATTAGAGTCTCATCAGACATGAACTATCTCCGCAATGAGCAGACATGGTGCACTCTTTATTACATGCCAGATCATTTGTGGATGCTTAACACTTGTGTTTCGCAACGTCTGTGACTTCGTAACGCCCTGGGGACAACAAAGAGTATCCCAGAGTTCATGGCCGTCTGTCATCCTAGGAGTGCATGGAAGGTCAATAGGCTTACACTAGACCTTCTCGTTCTCGTCAAGGGGACATCTCGCAAGCTCCGTCTTCCTTGTACAGAGAAACTTCTCCCCACAAATAGGCCTCCAGGTCGTAGTTGCATTCCCACGGGCTTTCATGTGCAGACAAGAGGGTCTATCACAGGTAGATGTTCCAGGGTGACGCGGAGCTCTACTCGGTCGCCATTTGCAGGCATGGAGACTGCGCAGGCAGTGCCTGTCTCCAGTAAGAGTCTTATCAGGAGCAGCAGCCAGAACAGAAACAAAAGCCGAAGCAGAAGCAAGAGAACGAGTTCCGATGAGGTGATTCCCGATCCTCCCGTGGTCTCAGCGCTGGCTATGGCTCCAGAAGAAAAGCCGGAATCTCCTGGCCATGAGACCAAGCTGGAAGAGTTCTTATACGGCAAGAGTACCGGAAACTCTCATGGCTTGCATAGTCCAATCAGTCTCATCTGCAACATTTTCACCTGCTGGTCTCGCGATCGCTCCAAATCCAGCTCCTTCAAGGATATCTCTGGGCGTCCTCGCATCAACAGCTTCGCAACTGCAGCTCTCCTGGAGCAGAACCGACTGCAGCAAGAGGCGCTTGTGGAGAGCCAGGAGACCAGGGACATGTGGGAATGGCAAATGGAGCAGCAGAGGCTCATCACGTGTCAAGAATATGGTTTGGTAGAGAGGAACTGTTTAGAAATAGACCCGCTCGTTCGGAGTGGTCTGTTCGAGGGAGTTCATGGAGGCCGCCAAAGGGTACAGCATTCGAATGCCGCCAACGATGCCGAGGTCCTGAAGCAGGAGGACTTTGCAGACCCCAACTCCGAGGCTTGTCATGTCGGATCGGAGTCTTCCGGCAACAGTACCGTGCACTCTCAATTTAACCATGTACCTCATGAGATCGGAGAAGTGAATTCAGCTGTGATGCTTCTGTTTGAGGCAGCTCTCCTTCGATGCCGCTCGGAGATAAACGTTTTTTGCCGTGTTTACATGCAGCAGATGGTCTCCTCCGGATACACGCTTCTGAAGACCCTCATGGAGATCGAACCCAACACAGTGTTCCTCAACAAGGTGCATACGAGTTATGCTCTCGAGTCTCGTATCAACAGTGCCCTCTTTCGATGCTTCGAGAACGATAGTTTTGATGACAGCGGACTCACCCGGATCTTCGAGCCGTCTGCTCGCGCCCTTACAAGGCTTCAGGATTACATGAGGATGAAGGTTGTGGAGCCGGAGGAGGTATTGCACGCGCGCAGCAGTTCTTATGATTCTTGTTTCCATTCATTCTGCTCTGATAAGAGCGAGGAGATCATGTCGTTGTTCTCTTGGGACATGGGCTACCACAGTGCAGCAGAGGGGGACCGATTTGTGGGAGCGTTTCTGAAGGCCGCAAAGTGGGTGTGGCTTCTTCATAAGCTGGCTAACGCGACCAACCCATCTGTGCAAATCATGCGTGTAGGCAGGGGCCAGGAGCTGGAGCCGACATATCTGGAAGCTGTGGTACCGCCTCCCAGCGGTAGCTGCCAAAGTTGTTCCGCAGCCGCCTCCGTTCCAAAGGTCGAGTTCATGGTCATGCCCGGCTTCATTGCACACCATAAGATCTTTAAATGCAGAGTGTATCCACACTATATGTGCAGATAGATGCTACGCTTGCATGTCGATCCACCTCACTGAAGATGAGAATCGCATAGCAATGACTTCTGCAAGAAAGTAGCCATGTTCGCAGACGGCCACACTTTCGTTTATTGCTCACGTTACTGGATGAGCCTACGCTTGCGAGCCATTAGACCTGCATTCCTGTGTTTGTTTAGCAGTCGATGTTATCCGATGCTGAATGCATAAGACCTCGAAAGGCAGAAAGATTCAAATGGGTTACTTGATGTTCTATCTATGTGCACAGTGCAGAGATATTTGAATGTTGTCCATGGAGCTGGTCCGCTGCTATGACAGAGCAATACACATGGAACACTTAGAGTAGGCTGTTTTACAGGAGCCCTTAACTCATGAGATGTTGGGCAGATTTGTGAGTTCACAGGTCTCGAATCGTGAGCACGGATTCCAACACTAATATTTTTTTGAACTCTATTCATATTTCTGTTGTGGTCATGATTCAAACATTGAACATCAATATAATCTCTCCAGAAATCTTCTTAAGCGGTGATATCAGCTCTAGACATTGAATCCAGATGGGACTCCATGTCCTCATCAAAATTCCATGTACCTTTAGTGGATCCTGATAACTTGAACGATTCCAACTTCTCTACATATTTTAAGTTTGTGTTTGTTGCACGTTCTACCAACCTCAGATCGCATGTTAGCTTCCATTAACAATGAATCAATAGGTGAATGTAAAATGTGTATTTATCAGATGATATGCCATCTATTTAAGAGAGGTAATGTAGAAGCCTCCCTTCTTCTTTTTAAAGAGGAAGCTCGACCGAAGCCTAATTTCTTTTTGCTTGAATTGATTGAAAGAACAAGAACAAGCGTACAATTGAAGGAGCATAGTACCCATGGGGCCTCCTGTATCTCACAAAGGAGGGTTTAGATTGCTCGAAAGCAAACACTAGGAAAAGCTATCTGATGGGACCTCCTGTATTTCACAAAGGAGGGTTTAGATTGCTCGAAAGCAAACACTAGGAAAAGCTGTCTGAAAGCATCTGGTTCAATATCATCCGAAGGCAAATGTGTATTTATCAGATGATATGCCATCTATTTAAGAGAGGTAATGTAGAAGCCTCCCTTCTTCTTTTTAAAGAGGAAGCTCGACCGAAGCCTAATTTCTTTTTGCTTGAATTGATTGAAAGAACAAGAACAAGCGTACAATTGAAGGAGCATAGTACCCATGGGACCTCCTATATCTCACAAAGGAGGGTTTAGATTGCTCGAAAGCAAACACTAGGAAAAGCTATCTGATGGGACCTCCTGTATTTCACAAAGGAGGGTTTAGATTGCTCGAAAGCAAACACTAGGAAAAGCTGTCTGAAAGCATCTGGTTCAATATCGTCCGAAGGCATTACATTGGCCTTGGGTCCAGTACACATATTTTGCTCTAGAAGGGGGTTGAACCCTCACCGTTGCCTCAAGAAGCAGAAGGCCCAACCAGCCACATTGACGTGCATGGACAACACACAATGTCATGAAGTCTAAGGCTACATAAGCACCACAATCTCATGAACTTTAAGGCTACATAAGCACCACGAGCAGCAAGAAGCCTGACATCTATGTTGACTGACTTGGAAAGTGTGATTCGGCTGAAAGAACAAAGACATCTGAATTACTTAATCGACGCATTTATACCTTGAACATACACAAATACATGCGGATCCTTCTTGACGAAAAAAATCCAGGTATAGTTTGCAAACTCATTTGTTGGAGGCTTTAGCTACTCTCCTCGATGAATACAGGCATTTCCTTCGGTACATTCCATAAGTACGAGATAGTCTTCTATTTCCTCAAGATTTCCCCTCTGCCTCATACTTCTCCGACTGTTGACACACTTTGTGCATCTAGATAGTTACAAATATCGTGTCTAGATTTTGTTTCTCAATTTATGACATGATGCATTGCATGCATAACATCTCAAATGAACAAAAAAATGTACATGGGTGACGTGTTGGATCTTGTTTAAATCCTTCTTTTGAGTTTCAATCCTTGTTTGTAAGGAGTAAACACATTATTGGCCGAGGATATCCTTCAACACACATGTAGTTATTGAAGGCATCCTGCAAATTCTTATACATTCTATTAAGGTGTACAGAATGGTGTTGCCCATTGAGCATCAATATTTATTAAGAATTTAATGGAACGGGGATATCAACCTATTTATGTAATCCAAGTCAGATCACATCATTGTAAAACGTGGAATTGCTTGCCTATATGCGATTCTAGCAACATCTTGACTTCTCCTTGTAAAACGTGGATGTGCTTGCCTATTTCACTACAAGAAATAGGGGGCATAGCGACGCCCCTGAATTGAAAAAAAAAATGGGAATCCTCACTCATGCGACAGTAGCGTTGCATAAGCGACGGCCCTGTTTTTTTTTTTAAGGATAGTCATTGCATAAGCGATGTTAGCGTCGCTTATGCGACGTGCAAACTGGTTGTGACGCTTTACCGTCGCATAAGCGACATCCTGTGTTCGAGAGCGTCGCATAAGCGATGCTCTGGAATGTTAAAAAAAAAATTGATTTCTCCTGGCATATTTGTGCTGGGATTTGGACTGCACAAAGAAAGAGACAGAGACAGTGAGAGAGAGAGAGAGAGAGAGAGAGAGAGAGAGAGAGAGAGAGAGAGAGAGAGAGAGAGAGAGAGATTGACACACAGTGTGAAGCCAGCTATGCACACACACACACATACACACACATACATATGCATACACACACACATATACACACATAGACACACACACATACACATAGACACACACACACATACACACACACATACATATACACACTAATTTACATACACACATACACATGCATACACACACACATATATACACACATAGACACATGCATACACACATAGACACACACACATACACACATACACACACACATACACACACATATACACACACATCGACACACATTTACACACAGACACATACACATGCATACAGACACATATATATAGATATACACACATACACATTTTTGAGGTTAGCTTGTTGTAGAATTGGAGGTTAGCTTCTTGTAGAATTGGACTTGTAAGAGTACTTTTGAGTTATCTAAAGAACTCCATTGTCTCTCTCTTTTTGAGGTTAGTTTGTTGTAGAATTGGACTTGTAAGAGCACTTTTGAGTAATCTAAAGAACTCCATTGTCTCTCTCTTTGTTCTTGCCTTGTGTGTCAGTGTGTGTGTATGTGTGTGCATGTTAGTGTGCTTCTCACTAACCCACTTGTGCCATCACTTGTTCGAGGTCTTCATACCATCCTCATGTCTTCCCTGATTGACATTAAAGGAGGTGCTACTCATCACTGAGCTACACCAAATTTTGGCACCGTTGCCGGGGATCAAGCTTTGAGGACGAGCGTGTGATGCTAAGATGTAGAGTTGAGACATTGGAGTCATAGGTATTTTCTTCACTTTTATCTATTTCCTTTTATTTCCATCACCATTATCATCATCATCACCATCTCCCACCTTCATCTCCATCATTGCGAAAATTTTAGTTTTTTGGTCATATCCCCACTCCCATACCATTTCCCTCATTTCACTTTTTAGAGAGAGCGAGAGAGCATTTGCGTGCTTGTGCTTTTCTACGTTTTTTGAGATTTTCTACAGGAATCAGCATCCTCAGCAGCTGCACCAGCTTCACCAGGTACAAATTTTTGATTGTGCAGGTTCCGAGGCATTGACCTCTGTCAATTGCGACCGATAGAAAAATTGACCTTTTTGCAAAACAAAGTGCATAACCATGATGTGTAGGCCTAGGGCATACTAAATCTGTGTTTGAAATTTTGAAATTCCTATGTTTTCTATCAATCGCCATCGACACGTCAATCGTGATTGACAAACAACGACGGACACTTGCCGACGGATCTGTCAATCGTGACCGACACGTCGATCGCGATCGACAAAGTCAACGACTGAGTGACAACGATCGATAGAGCCTATGTGTGCCATGTGTCAATCACCATCGACCCATCAATCGTGATCGACCCATCAATTGCGACTGACAGCCCCAACAGACCTGTCAATCATGATCGACTAAGTCAATGACCCTTTGACCATGACAAACTGAATTCTCGACTAACCCATCAATCACGATTGATAGGCCCGACGGACCTGTCAATCGTGACCGACCTAGTCAACGATTGATTGACCATGACTGACTGAAATTTTAGGCCACGTGTCAATCGCGATTGACCCATGAATTGCGATCGACGACCACGATGGACCTATCAATCACGATCGACACGTTGATCATGACTGACATATCAATCGCGATTGACAGACCACTCAATCGCGATTGACGGGCAATTTCAGCAATTTTTTTAGGGCAAAAAAATAGTTGGTCTATTTTGGGTCAAATTTTGGGAAACATTAGGGTTTGACATTGCATTGTGAGGCCTCTACGCAAGTAATTCAAGAAATCCTGTTTGCCTGTTAGCGTGTTTTAATCCTGTTTTAGCCCCAGAACCCTGAACTGGCATAACGTTCTCATACGAAATCCGTTTGCAGTGATTTTGGGGTTGTTGGAAACCTCGTGGGGTTTGCGGTGATTTTGGAATTATTAGATATAGTATTTTTAAATTGACCATACCCAAGGGGAAGAAAACTGAGGGATCTTTAGGATTTTTTTCCATAAAGCCAAAGAACAATTTGATCTCTCAATTGCATGAATGACGATGGTTTGCTGTGTCAATTGAATTCAAATCTTGAGCTAACTTTGGGACTTTTACAAGTCCATTGAGAGCATCGAAGGGCATTCTGAGCCAGAGTAAGTGCAAGCTTGGGAACATGCTTTCTGGGCACACAAATCCACATCTATTGAGGAACTCGATAAGAAAGTAGCTCAGAAGCTAGGAGTCTCAAGTAAACAAATACCAAGGTTTGCCCCAGTAAAAAGATGCTATACTTGTGGAGGTGACCATATGGCAAACATATGTCCCATTATGGCTCAACCCCAAGTGAATCCTAGTAGCTAGTACTTCACCATAGAACGGAGATACACTAATCACACCACGCAAGATTGCCCCTACAATAAGCAACGTGTTAGGCAAACATACCCACAACCATACCCTCAACAAGGAAGATACCAGAATCAGTACCCACCCCAACAATATGGCAGACTACAACAACCTTACCAGCAACCCTACCAAACCCAGCAAAGGCCTCAACCTGTGTTAGCTCAGCAACCTCCAACCCCAGCCAATGTGATTCCCGTAAAGTATGCAGCTGCAGAAGAAAATTTGAATAGAGCCATAGTCCCAGTGACACCACTACTTTTAGAAAGTGACCCGAGTGATCATAGTTTTGACTCTACTCACATGGATAGTCCACAGGCTTACTACATGCAATCACCTGAGCATAATGAGTCCCTCTAAAGATCCAAGTGAACCTAGTTGGGAGCCAGAGTATGCAAATATCATGTACACAAATCCCAACCCTAGACCTGAACCTAGGCAAGTACGACCCCCATTCCCTAGAGGACCATGCTATAGATGTCAAGGAGGTCACCTCATTCGTGATTTCCCAATGCCTGCCCCTACACAACCCCAATCGCTGACAATTCAAGGCTTTTGTCAAGATTACGAAAAGGAGCATCTCTTACAAGATTGCCCAAACAACCCCAATAATATGCCAAAAATCACTCCTATCAATGTTATTGGGTTAGTAGTAGACTCTGCAGGAAGTGTAACTTCCACTGCACTAGTGCAAGTGGTCACCAGAGCTCAGGAATGGTAGCAGAACCAAGGTTTAGGCCAAGAAAAGAGTGCAAGAAATGGCCGAGATCCTGTAAAGATAGCCGAGAAAGAATGAAAAGACAATGGGCAAAGAAAATGAGCGAACTTGAGGAAAGCCAAGGAGAAACAAAAGCCAAAATCATTAAACTCACATCTCAAACTCCCTCTCACACTACTCCACCACCACCATTCCCATCTCCCTCCAATCCATCACCTTCCAACCCACCTCACTCAATCCCACCACCCCCTAGTGTAGGATCAGTCCTAGCCAACAGATCATGACAAATGCTACCCTAGAGCTGATCTAGAGATAGAGAGAACCAAGCTTTGTGCTAAAATGGTAGCATTGGCTCAGACCATGTTTGAAGCCAGTCGCCATTTCAACTACTCTTGCTCAGCGAAGGCACAGTTGCACTTTGATGGGTTGTTGGAGAAGTTAGAGAGCATAATTACAAGATCTGGCAAGGAGGCTGCCTACCAAGGAAGAGCCAAGGCAAGCGAAAGAATAAGCATTCCTCCCCAGGAAGCTTATGTGCCTAATTCCACTGAACCTGATATATCTTCTTCCATGAATCGGTACTCACCAGAGTTCCTCCGAGAGATTCAAGAAGAGAAATGGGCTAAAGAAAGTGAAGTTCCTCCTCCCACTGAAATTGTGGATGACGCGCATGATCAATTCCCACAAGATATTCCTTCTATTTATGGAGAACAGGAGAGTACCCAATCTCATGAGAGATTAGACTTTGAGTCTAATTCCTTACAAGAATTGCCCCATTTCATAGGCCCATGGGAAGCCAAGTCTACTTGTATGAGGGCACCCACGTTCATGGTAAGAAACGAAGACTCAGTCATACCTAGAAACATAGAGGTCATTAAGAATACTAAAGTGCAGTGTAATCTCACTTTAGAAGAGCTACTCAAGGTGAGACGAGAATTGTGGAAACATGTAGCCAAACAAGTGCCAGAAGTAGCAAAGCCTCATTCCCAGGAAGGTTCTCATGGAAGAGTGCCAGAAATACCTTTAGACAAGATAGGGGGACATGAGTGAAGGAGAAGAAGGAAACACCTATCTTCCCATTACCCATCAAGGATACACAACCAAGCCAATTCTGGACTCAGGTGAAGGAGTTGCAATTGCTACCACTTCCCTATGGAAGCGTTGGGGCAAGCCCACACTCCGGCCAACGAGAATGAAGTTGCAGATGGCCGATGGTCACATTGAGAGACCCTTAGGGCTGCTAGAAGGAATAACTCTCACTACATGTGGTGTAGAGTTTGAGCATACTTTTTCTATATGTGACTTTAGAAAAAATTAAGCCTATGAGATGATTCTGGGAAGACCATTTATGCGGCAGTTGCAAGTTGTACAGGATTGGGGCACCAATTCCTTGTACTTGCAACACTTAGGTGTCACGACCAAAGTTAATCTCAAGGACTACTCTCATAGAGATGTCCCTCCTATCCAATGGAATCCCATCCATAGAGCCAAAGATGATACTGAGTCAGTGCATTCCATAGGATCAGGATCCTCATGGATGCATGAAGACACTCACTTGTGCATGTGTAAAGTAGCAATAGAAGAAGAGAAGAGAGAAAAAGCCATAGAGGTAGGTGCGAAAGAAACCCATAGACCAGTTCATGACCCAGCCTATGCATCTGTAATATTTCCTGACGAAGAGTTTGAACCTCATGGTTGGGCAAAAATTTTAGCAACAATGGATGTAGCCATCAACGAAGAGCAATGGACACCCCACTGTGACGAGGATGGCTATGACATTTCAGTCTTCACAATAGAGCCAATTATGGGAGATTCGGTTCTGGAAGAATGTGAACCTAGCACTGATGCATTCGAGGATGCAAGTGACTCTGATCTAGAGTCGATCATTATGGACACACCTTTTGCATCAGATGAAGAATATTTCTACCAAGTAGAAGTTCCCACCCAAGAAGAAGAAGAATCTTTGTTTGAGGTCCCTGAAAACTTTAAAACATATGAGATAGACGATAGGAGAGTCATGATAAGAATGCCTAAACGGGAGGTGTAGTCAGGAGAGGCCTATGATAACAAAGAAACCACTAAGAAAATAGTTGTAGCCATAGAAGAAGGAGAAGAAAGATGCACTTACATAGGACATGACCTGACGGAAGAAGAAGAGCAAGAGTTGGTAGCCTTGCTAAGAGAATATAGAGACGTATTCACTTGGAGTTACAAGGACTTGAAAGGTGTGGATCCGGACATATGCTCACACACGATTCCCATGACCTCAGATGTCAAACCCTCTAAGCATAAGCCATACACATTGTTAGAAGAAGTATTTTTGAAGTATTTTTGATGGAAAATAATTGTAAAATGCCAAAAAATGGTAAAAGTATTTATGCAAATGATGTAAAAATGAGGAAGAGTCTTCCTCATGTAGATTAGAATCATATGTATTTTTTGTAGAATTTTTGGAAACTCCTAGATACCATATTTTTAGATTAGAAGAGGAAAGGATCAAAATGCAAGTGTGAAAAGGGACACTTGAAAATGTATAAAAGACAATTTCCTCTATTATGAGAGGGTTGGTTATTTGTAATTGATGCTATCCAAGCAAAGAGAGAGAGTTTCCTGTAGAAAATCGTGATTCTTCCTTTTGTGTGAATTTCTTTGATTTGTTGAGTCTATTCTATGTGTATCCATGGAGATTTGCAATCTTCTATTGTGTATTTCTAATGAATGTGTATGAAGAGAGTTGATTACTGATGTGTTGAGTGAGAAATTGATGAAGAATGGTGCTAGAGATGAAAATCGTCAGATTTTACATAATCGCGAGTGTCTCATCTGAAGGTTACAGGTATCATTTTTGAGTTTTGACTTTATGATTGTGTTCTGCTAAGAAAATAACACACTTTAGACACCAAGATTATTGAAAATGATGGAGTATTGCTCAAGATAATCCAAACCCTAGAAATTCCTCTTCATCTTCATTATTTCTCAGAAATCCAGCCAGTTTTCTCTCATTTCTTGGATTCTATCATCTAGAAGGGGCTGTGGTCTCTTATATACTTCCAGGATTGACAAATATAAGATGTATTGTTGATTCTTTATGCTAAATGATTGGAGATGACAACTCCAAAGAACAACAAACATTTTTTGGCGCCGTTGCCGGGGAGTATAGCAAAAGCTTCATTGAAGTTGGACCTTGTTGGATCTTCTATTGTTGATGGTATTGAACACATTGAAAAGGTAATACTCTTTAATCAAGAAATGGAAACATGAAATGGTAGATTTTTTTTTTGTTTGTCTTTTGGGAAAAGAAAGCAATAGATCATCTTTTGAGAATAAGAAGTGTTGAAATTCTTGCAAATTGATAGTTGCTCATATCATTTTTTGGAAGTAAAGTGCACGTGTGCGAAAAAAAACTGAACCAAGAAAGCTGAAGATAAGGTAAAATATGTCTATCTTTGCAATTGTAGAGTGCTTTTTGACCAAGTACCAAGCAAAATTGTTGATCTTGGGAAGATGACATGATTGCATTGAGAAAAGTCAAGTAAAGTAGCTAGATGCAAGTAGATAGGATCCATTTGTTAACCAAGTCAAAGCAATAATCTTAGGAAGAAGTTTATTTGCATCTTGGAAAGAAAAATGTTTGAGTTTATCTTTGCAAAAATTAATATTTGCACTTCTTAGCACATTTTTCTTTGGGAATTTTTGCTCATGAATTGTTTTGATAGCAAAGCATAAATGAGTATAACGAATCAGGGAACAGAGGATCAATAGATCACTAAACAAGAAACCCTAAGTAAAGTGTTTACCTTAATTTAGGGCAAAATACTAAAAAAATTCATAAAATTCATTAAAACATTCAAAAAAAGTTCTTTTCTCCTTAGGAAGTTGGACTGAAGTGTTGTTGTAAAGAGTAAAAGAGACCAAGTGGAAGGAAAGCAAAAAATTCCGAAAAATTGGAAAATCATAAAAATACGATTTTCTTCACAGGATCGCGATTTTCTAGTTAATTCTTTGTTCATGATGTAAAATTGCAGGTGACAAGTGACTTGGAGTGGTGAAGAATCTCGAAGAGGAGTAAGAAGAAAGAAGACCCAAAATTGCAAAAAACAAGAAGTACAGGAAAAATACGATTCTCTGCACAAAATCGTGATTTTCTGTAAGAGAAATTTTTTTTTGGAATCTTGTGCATATTTGGGTTTTGAAATAGGTAATTATAAGATATTTCACTAAGTTGAGTAAGTAAAGGAAGTCAAATTCCAAAAATCAGAGAGGATTGAGTATCAAGAGGGAAAAGTGGAAAACAAGTACAGAATCGCGATTTTCACCAGAAGGATAAAGGGTGTAATTTGTGATGAAAAGTTAGGAATTGGACTTAAAATCAAAAAAATATGAAGGGTAAAAATTTAACAAGTGAAAGGTGAAGATTTTGAAAATTCTGAACAAAATCGCGATTGTGTGAACACTATAAAACCCTGGAATCTTAGAAGAAAACTCATTTGAGTGAGGAAGAGAGAGAGAGAGAGAGAGCAAGGACAGAATCGCGATCGTCTGCAACCATAAGCTTTTGGAAATTTTTGTATCAAGCAAGCAAGGTAAGGAAGCCTCAGTACATTTTTTTGCATTTCTTCAAATTTTATAGGAAGATTAAAGCACAAAAACACACAAAATAGCAAAAACACGGAATCACAATGTTTTGACTTTTTGAGTTTTCAGTGGAAAAAATAATTATTTTGATTAAATTCTTTCATTGCATGTTAAACATTTACTAAGGCGATTCTATTAAAGAAACAAGAAGTTGAAAATCAGGACCTCAAAAAAATTAAAAATCTAAACAGAATCACGACTCTGTGAGCAATCACAACATCGCGATTCTCTAAAAAAAAACACAAAAACGCGATTCCCAGAGCACGATTTTCATAAGAAAATCGTGTTTTCTAACGATTGTGAGCAATCACCATTGTCTGGGAAAAGAATCGTGGAAAACACGATTTTCACAACAGGATCTTGGAAAACACGATTCCTATCACAGAATCGTGAGAAACATGATTTTCACCACAAAATTATGAAAAACACGATTCCCATCATAGAATCGTGAGAAACACGATTCTCTGCTCAGAATCGTGGAAAACACGATCTTCACCACAAAATTGTGAAAAACATGATTCTCTTCTCAGAATCGTGGAAAACACGATTTTCACCACAAAATCGTGAAAAACACGACTCTCTGCTCAAAATCGTGGAAAACACGATTTCCACCACAAAATCGTGAAAAACACGATTCCTATCACAGAATCATGAGAAACACGATTTTCACCACAAAATTGTGAAAAACACGATTCCCATCATAGAATCGTGAGAAACATGATTCTCTGCTCAGAATCGTGGGAAACACGATTTTCACCACAAAATTGTGAAAAACACGATTCTCTACTCAGAATCGTGGAAAACACGATTTTCAACACAAAATTGTGAAAAACACGATTCTCTGCTCAAAATCGTGAAAAACACGATTTCCACCACAAAATCGTGAAAAACATGATTCCCATCATAGAATCGTGAGAAACACGATTCTCTGTTCAGAATCGTGGAAAACACGAATCTCACCACAAAATCGTGAAAAACACGATTCTCTGCTCAGAATCGTGGAAAACACGATTTTCACCACAAAATCGTGAAAAACACGATTCTCTACTCAGAATCGTGGAAAACACGATTTCCACCACAAAATTGTGAAAAACACGATTCCCATCATAGAATCGTGAGAAACACGATTCTCTGCTCAGAATCGTGGAAAACACGATTCTCACCACAAAATTGTGAAAAACACGATTTTCATCACAGAATTGTGAGAAACACGATTCCCTGCTCAGAATCGTGGAAAACACGATTTTCATCACAGAATCGTGAGAAACACGATTCTCTGCTCAGAATCGTGGAAAACACAATTTTCACCACAGAATCGTGAAAAACACGATTCCCATCACAGAATCATGAAAAACACGATTCTCTTCATAGAATCGTGGAAATAATTGAATGATTCTCAGATCTGGTAATAAATTGTACAGACATTCTAAGCAAGAGCTAGGAAGAAAGGAGGTAGAGCCAGTGGTAGGAGAATTGCAAGAGAAAGATTTAGGACAGGAAATTAATATGGAGAACTTAAATGAAACCAATGAATCTTCTGAAACTGGTGATTATAGAAACATTCTCAAATACATGTATACAAATAGGTTTGGAACTTATGTATATCAGGATGGAATGCATAAGTTTCTCATTAGATTGAGGAACTTAGAGGTTCCCCTGAATATAACACCAGTAGCACAATTCAAGGATGGTAGATATGAGGATAGGCAAGGATGTGTATACATCTTCTCACGGCAATGTGCAGACAAGAGACCTTGGGAACAGAACCTAGGGCAATCAGACTTGCCAAGACCACATGAAATTCACAATAATGGTGAACAAAAACAAGGTAGGAGAACACATACTTCCCCAAATCCTTTTGAAAAAGAAGCAGAAGGATTTAATGATTTTCCATTAAGAAGAAGACATAATTGGCAAAATCAGGGCAGAATGCTTAGACCCTATCAAGTAGCCAAATGCATGAAAAATCAATATGAAGGATATTCTGATCCTCATGCCCATGCTGTAGAATTTAGACAATTAATTAGAGCAGAAGAAGTGGAGGATTACAAAGTCCAATTTGAGGCATTTGTTCTAACCCTGACAGGACCTGCACTATCTTGGTTCATTTCCTTGAGAAAGGAAATGTATCTCAATATTGAATCTTTCCTAGAAGCCTTCATAGGGGAATTTTCAAAAACTGGAATAAAACATAGCACAACTACCCTGATACATAGCTTTAAACAGCAAAAAGATGAAAATGTCAGAGAGGCAGCCAGGAGATTCAAGCAGTACATTGATAGATGTCCTAGAGAGGAGGTACCATCCATGACAAGACAAGTATCCCTATTCATAGAAGGATTAAGAAGTGCACAATTGAGAACCTTGGTGTATTATAGAAGGTGTCCAGACCTAGGAGCATGTGTTAAGGAAGCAATAGACTTAGAGGATAAACGAGGACAAGATCTATTAGCATTTGATCAATCTAGAACAAATGAAGATAAAATTCCACCAACAGAAGAATTGGCACAAGCTATTGCTAAAGCCCTGGAAGTTAGCACCAAAACAAATTTGATAAACACCAAGGTGACAACAAATAAAAAATGCTATAATTGTGGAGAAAATCATTTGGTACAACAATGTCCATATCAAAAACCACAACATTTGCAAGATAGAAAAACACTCAAATATTGTACACTAGAAAGAAAGTGGACAAATCATACCAGAGAAGAATGCTTCTACAATAAACAACCCATTAAGGAGAGAGATTATGCAAACCAAAGAGAATCTGGATTTATTGAACAACCAAGACCTGTACTTGGGCAACAACCTCCATTACCAACAAATGTGGTACCAATTAAATACACACCAATAGAGGAGGGAAACTCAATAATAAGATCACCATACAAAGAAGAATATCACTGGAATGGAGGATATCAGGAAGAATGGGAAGGTTATGAGATGAGAGAACCAGATTTGCAAGCCCTAGATTTGGGAAATGGGAGAATTGAGATGGATACAGCCACATTCATGTATATAACCAATAATTATATGTCGAATCAAAAACCTCAGTTCAAAGGGAGCCAAAAAATAACTTGTTATAGATGTGGGGGAGAACATTTCATTAGAGACTGTCCACAACCTCCTACATTAAGAATAGAAGGAGCCTATTGCAAGGATTGTGGCAGGGAACATTCAATAAAGGATTGTCCAAGAAATCCTCAAAAACAACAAAACACATCTAATAACATACCGTTGAAAATAGTCAACATCATGGAGCAAGAAGAATTGAGTGACCTTGACCAAGTAAATGTAAATGCTATAACAAGGGCACAAGCTAAACAACAAGAAACAACTAAAGAACAAAATAAGAGTTCAGTTTCAAAGGTGAAGAAAAACAGACAAAAGGGGAAATGGGAAAGGAAATTGAGAATGGGAAAAAGTTTGGAAGAAGAGAGTATGGAACAGTCAAAGCATACTCCTCCTCAGAAGACACAAACCCAGTCAGAGATAGGAAATTCACATAGTCTAGACACCTTGATAAAAGCATACAAGGGAAGAATTCAAGAGGGACCAAATCCTACAGACCATGTAATGGCTTATCCTATGCCAGAAATAGAACATGAAAGGATGCAAAAATGCAAACAAAGCATACAAGAAGCACAATTCAAACTGGGGGAACTAGACAATTCTCAAACAACAGTTGGGGAATCAAAGGCAACAAGAACAAGAGAAACGATTAATCAAGAAGATAACCCACAAATTACATTCCAGGTAAATATAGATAAACAATGTACAATCTTATACCACACCACAATGGAGGAATTGGTAAAACAGAATCCTCACTTACAATACAAAATGAAAAAATGGGAAGCAATACCAGATAATCTTGATCCACAACCACACGAATTGGAGGAATTGTGGTACATTCCTATTGATAAGATAGGAGGATATTGTGGAAGGAGAAGAGGGAAACTCAACCCTAAAAATACAATTTGGTAAAGATTATGCCAAAGCTATATTGGATAGTGGATCAGGTGTGGCTATCATGACTAAACAAACTTGGGAAAAATGGAGAAAAAATGAATTAATACCCACTAAAATGAGATTGCAACTGGCAGATGGACACATAGAAAAACCACTAGGAATATGGGAAAAGGTGATTGTGGACATATGTGGAATAGAAATAGAGCATACCTTTGCCATAGTTGAATTTCCACAATCCACGTCATATGAAATTATCCTAGGAAGACCATTTATGAGACAAATGCAAATTGTGCAAGATTGGGGTAATGATTGCCGATACCTTCAGAGCAAAGGAAGGATAACCAGAGTGAATCTAAGAAATGGTCATTATTGTGACATATCCCCTCAAGAATGGTTCAAAATACATCAAAACCAAGAATTAAGTGAAGAATCGGAGTTGGAAGATCAGAATGAAACTGAATCATCTATATGGAAGTGCAATGTGATAAGAAACCTTATAAATGGAAAAAGAAGATTAAGAAGAGAAGATTGTGTAGAAGGGAGAAAATTACAAGATGAGAGCTATATACCCCAAAAATTCAAAGATGAAGAATTTGAGCCTTATGGTTGGAACGAGATTTTGGCTACCATGGATCTAGCCAAAGATGAGTATGTGGGAGTGAGATTTCAAAATGAAGAAGGATATGATGTTTTTCACATAGGAATACAAATGATAAAGGTATCAAAAATAGAAGAGGACCAAGAAAAAGAAATGATATTGAAAAATGGGAAAACACAATATTTGGAAGAAGTAAAAGCTGAAGATGCAATAAAAGATAAAATCTCAAGCAAATATAAGAAAAACAAATACAAGGAAATAGAAAAAGACCAAGAGGATGAAAAAAATGAGAAAATGACAAACAAAGATCAACAGTTTGATGTACCAGCAAATTTCAAGACTTATGAAATAGAAGACAGATTACTTCTAAAAATGAAACCAAAGAGAGAAAAGAGAAAAGGGGAGGCATATGACAATGAAGAACAAACTAAGAAGGTTATGATCACTCAGGAAGATGGGGAAGAAAGACATATTGTAATAGCTGATGACATGACAAATCAAGAAGAGGAGGCATTAAGAGAACGGGCTAAAAACTATAGGGATGTGTTTGCTTACAGTTACAAGGATTTGAAAGGAATTGATCCTAAAATCTGTGAGCATAAGATTCCTATTACACCTGATGCAAAGCCAAGCAAACAAAGACATTACACATTCAATGATAAATACTCTGCTAAAATAAAGGATGAAATTGACAAGCTGTTGGCTGCCAATTTCATCTATGAGATTGAGTATACAGAATGGATATCTCCTATAGTTGTAGTACCAAAAAAGAATGGGAAACTTAGGGTATGCATTAAGTTGAAAAAAGTGAATGCTGCAACTATAAGGGATAGCTACCCATTGCCTATAACAGACCATCTTCTAGAAATAGTTGCAGGGAAGGAGGTGTATAGTTTTTTGGATGGTTTTTCAGGATACAATCAGGGACCCATAGCATTGGAGGATCAACATAAAACTGCCTTCTCCACAGAATGGGGAATTTATGCGTTTAGGGTTATGCCCTTTGGGTTAACTAATGGCCCAGCAACTTTTCAAAGATTGATGTGTCATATCTTCAAAGAATTCTTGAGGAATGTAATGGAAATTTATGTAGATGATCTGTGTACTTTTTCATTGAAAAGACAGGATCATTTGAAAGATTTAGAAAACATATTCAGGAAATGCAGAACATACAGAGTATGTTTAAATCCAGAAAAATGTGTATTCTTTGTAAGACAAGGAAGAATGTTAGGTCACATAGTCTCCAAAACTGGAATTTCAACTGATGAGAAAAAAATAAAGGTCATAGTAGAACTTCCAAGAACAAAA
Organism: Ceratopteris richardii; assembly: GCA_020310875.1. Classification (NCBI taxonomy): domain Eukaryota; kingdom Viridiplantae; phylum Streptophyta; class Polypodiopsida; order Polypodiales; family Pteridaceae; genus Ceratopteris; species Ceratopteris richardii. The sequence goes on along the minus strand of CM035421.1, from coordinate 3,339,139 downwards.
AATATAAAGGAACTTCAAACTTTCATGGGACATTGCGGATACTATAGAAAATTTGTACACAAGTTTGCTGACATTGCAAAACCTTTGTATGCCTTAATCACAAAATTTGAGTGGACCAAAGAGTGTGACCAAGCTTTTGAGACTCTAAAAACTTGTTTGGTAACAGCACCAATTTTAAAAACCCCATAGTGGGATAAAATTTTTCATGTCCATGTGGATGCTTCAAATTATGCTTTGGGATGTGTGTTAGCACAACCAATAGAAGGGAGCAAATTAGATTTTCCAGTTGCTTATGCTAGTAGGCAACTGAATTCAGCAGAGAAAAATTACACAACCACTGAGAGGGAAGGGTTGGGAATGATATTTGCTGTGAAAAAATATAGAAACTACCTTTTGGCCAACAAGTTTAAATTTTTTGTGGATCACCAAGCTTTACTCTACTTAGTAAACAAACCTTGTCACACTGGTAGAATAGTCAGATGGTTTCTTTTACTGATGGAGTTTGAGTTTGAGGTGGTGGTCAGACAGGGAAAAACACATTTGAGAGCAGATCATTTGTCTAGAATCCAGGCTAAAGAACCAAGTTCACCTTTAGATGATGACCTGCCAGATACATATCTATTCAAACTAGAAAGTGTTCCAGAGTGGGCCATGACTTTAGTACCTTTGCTAACCATGGGACCTTGCAGAACATTTGGGAATAACACACATTTAGTATTGCAGAGCAAGAACTTTGTGCTTCTAGCTGGGCACTTGTATCACCTCAACCATACAGGCATACTGGAATATTGTACTCCAGAAGAGGAGCAACAGGAATATTTGAGAAGAGCTCATTGTTGGAACCCTTGTACACATGCTTCCATAATAGTCACCCTAAGTAATCTCAACAGGATGGGAGTACATTGGCCTAATAAGATTCAAGATGTAGCAAAATATGTTGCTAACTGCTGGAAATGCCAATCCTTGCAAAATTCAGAACTTGTAACTCTATATTGGTTTCAGAAAAATCCAGAATGGAGTGAGAACATCATTGAGGAGTTGAAAAGGAAGAAGAAAGGAAAACAAGTAAGAGCTAGTGTCGACTCAAAAAATCTACAAATGATCTCTGAAGAATATCAACTGATAGGAGATCAATTGTATAAGAAAGGGATGGATGGTTATTTAAGAATTTGTGTTCTGGAAGATAGATATCTGGAAATGTTGGAAATGGCACATTCTGGAGTGGCAAGAGGACATTTCTCAAGTGACATAACTACTAAACTCATATTATATTCTGGCTTTTGGTGGCCAACTCTATTTCCTGATGCAAGAACATATGTAAAAAGATGTGACATTTGTTAGAGGGTGAGTCAACCAAATAAAAGAGACAATATGCCATTAGTTCCATTAATCTCAGCAAGAGCATTTAGTAAATGGGGGTTGGATTTCATTTGACCTATACATCCTCCAGCAAGACAATCCCATGCTGAATACATAATAGTGGCCACAAATTACTTAACCAAATGGGCAGAGGCTAGAGCTACAAAAAAGAATGATGCTCATACTACTGCCAGATTTCTTTATGAAAACATCATCACCAGATTTGGACTACCAATTGAATTGGTAAGTGATAGGGGGACTCATTTTTTGAACCAAATCATAGAAAACATAACTGAATATTTCATGATTAGTCATAGAAAGTCAGCCCCATATCACCCACAAGCCAATGGGTTAGCAGAGTACTAATAAAGTACTTTGTACTGTATTGTCAAAATTGGTAAACACAAACAGGAATGATTGGGATTTACAACTTAATCATGTCCTGTGGGTCTATAGAGTGGCATACAAAACTGCATTAGGAACCACACCATTTAATTTGGTATATGGACAAAATGCAGTTCTACCTTTGGAATTCCTCATTCCAACACTAAAAGTGGGTAGTCAATACAATTGGACTGGACATGAATTATCTGAGAGAGTAATGGAATTGAAACAACTGGGAGCTTCTAGACTCCAAGAAATTATGAGTATGTATGTAGACAAGAAAAGACAAAAAGCTTATCATGATGTTCACATAAAAGAAAAAGATCTACAGGAAGGAGATTTACTTTTGGCATACACAGTAAAGGAACATCAAAAGAAATTTCAGAAGAAAGGACATGGACCATATATTATCAATCAGATCAGTAATAGTGGAGCTATTCAATTAGCTAATATAGATGGAGAAATCATGCCAAACTTCATAAGTGGATGTAGAGTTAAAAGGTATGATCTTCCATTAACTGCTTTTGAATGGAGACGATTACATCAAGCACAAAACAGGAAGAAAGAAGAGGAAAACATAAGGAGGGAGGCTCAACAGGAGGCAAAAGAAAGGATAAGAAAAATAAAAAATATTAGAGAAGTCCTTTTTTGTGACACCTCTCTAAAAGAAAAAGAACATTTGCCTGTTATAACAATGCATTTTCAGGATGAGAAAATCAAGGTCTTGATAGACTCAGGTGCACAAGTAAACTTGATCAGTTCAGATTTGTTGAAAAAGTTTATGCTAAAACGGACTAAAAGTAAAATCTTTATCAAAACTTTGGAAGGACAAAATACAAAGCATGTCTTCACCTTCTATTGAAGTTAAGTTCAATGAAGAATATATGAAAATAGATTGTGAAGAATGGACAGATCATTTGATGACTAAGAAATTGATTTTGGGACAACCATGGCTAAAGCAAGGTAAAGTAATTTTGGATTTTGAAAAAATGAAGCTTAAGTTGACAATAAATGACAAAAGATTTTTAATGTTTTTATTGAGTAATGAAGAATAGGAAGATCAACAGGATGTTCATGACCCAAACCTTGAAGGATTTACTTTTTCACTAGAAGACACACATACATTACCAATACAATTACTAAGTGATCAAGCTTCATTTAATCAAAACCAGCAAAAAATTGAAGGAGCAAAAGAGGATGAAGAGACAGAAGCAAGGTGGCAACCATGGCATAGTCAGAAACATCAAGACATCAGAACAAGAAGGATGTGGAAACAAAGTATACACAAGCTGTGTTCATCAAAACAAAATTCCAGGACAAAATGGATATGGAAGCCAAAAAATTCTAAAAACAGCTTATCAGAAGGAGATGGATTTTTTCCTAAGACAGGGGCAGCAAGGGTTAAATATTATTGGGTAAAAAAATCAGATTTGATTCAATGGAAAAAGACCATCCATATTTGATCTGTATTAGAATTTTCTAAGAAGAAAATCAGAATGTTACAAAAAAGAAATCATGACATATTGGAAATTATGACAAATAACTCTACCTTATCCTTTTTCTAAGAAGAGAATTGGGAGGGGAAGAAAAGAAATGGAAGAAATTATTATTAAAAAGAAAGAAAAAAGAGAAAAAAAGAAAAAAAAGAAAAAAGAAAAAAAAAGAGAAAAGAAAAAAAAAGAAAAAAGAGAAAAAAAGAAAAAGAGAAAAAAAGAAAAAAAGAAAAAAAGAAAAAAAGAAAAAAAGAAAAAAAGAAAAAAAGAAAAAAAGAAAAAAAGAAAAAAAGAAAAAAAGAAAAAAAGAAAAAAAGAAAAAAAAAGAAAAAAAGAAAAAAAGAAAAAAAGAAAAAAAGAAAAAAAGAAAAAAAGAAAAAAAGAAAAAAGAAAAAAAGAAAAAAAGAAAAAAAGAAAAAAAGAAAAAAAGAAAAAAAGAAAAAAAGAAAAAAAGAAAAAAAGAAAAAAAGAAAAAACGAAAAAACGAAAAAACGAAAAAACGAAAAAACGAAAAAACGAAAAAACGAAAAAACGAAAAAAGGAAAAAAAGAAAAAACGAAAAAAAGAAAAAAAGAAAAAAAGAAAAAAAGAAAAAAAGAAAAAAAGAAAAAAAGAAAAAAAGAAAAAAAGAAAAAAAGAAAAAAAGAAAAAAAGAAAAAAAGAAAAAAAGAAAAAAAGAAAAAAAGAAAAAAAGAACAAAAGAAAAAAAGAAAAAAAGAAAAAAAGAAAAAAAGAAAAAAAGAAAAAAAGAAAAAAAGAAAAAAAGAAAAAAAGAAAAAAAAGAAAAAAAGAAAAAAAGAAAAAAGAAAAAAAGAAAAAAAGAAAAAAAAAAGAAAAAAAGAAAAAAAGAAAAAAAGAAAAAAAGAAAAAAAAAAAGAAAAAAAGAAAAAAAGAAAAAAAGAAAAAAAGAAAAAAAGAAAAAAAGAAAAAAAGAAAAAAAGAAAAAAAGAAAAAAAAAGAGAAAAGAAAAAAGAGAAAAAATTATCCATTCTTTCCTTTTATAATTTATATAGCACAAAGCAAAATATAGATAGAAGGGCAGCAGGTTTCTATTTATTATTTTTTATTTTTATTTTATTTTTTATGTTTCATGATTTTTTATTTTTGATTTATTTTTCTTTTAAATATCTCCTTTCTGGATATAAGCAGACAGAAGAGAAGAGAGCACTAAACATCTTGCTACACATGTAATGACCACTTCAATTGAGTTTTTTTGAGGAAGTTAGGATTTAATTGAGATTTTATTTACATTCCTCTTTCATGACATATCACAACAAATGTCATTTTTTATTTGTTATGACTCATGTGGGTGGAGTTTTTTGTTTTTGTGTGATGCTATATTTTCTCCAGAATGGTGAATCCAAAGGAGCTACCAATTCATAATTTCAAAGCAGACTCAGTCATTTTGTCTAGAGGACATTGGTTCTTAGACAATGAAGCAACAATGGAGACAATAGAATTAGAATATGATGAAGAGCAGGAGATTCCTGAAGCAGAAAAAATAGTCAAAGAACTCAAGGAAACTCTCGATATTATTGGCCAGCACATATTTAGAGTGGGAGTTGGAGGTTACAAGTACACTATGCTGTGTCAGGAGTTTTACAAATTCCAAAAAAGTGCAGTCAATTACAAAAGATGGAAAGTAGTGGGATTACACAAGCTGCTGGATGAACCTATATTTTTCATAGATTTTGAAAGAGTGGCACAGGTGATGAACAGCTTGTTGGAAGTTGGAAGGGGCAATGAGGCGTATTTCAGGTGTACTGTCAAGAACAAAAAAAATCAGGAAGTGAACTTCACAATAAAAGCAGAGCATATCAGGGTAGCCCTTCAGTTTTATCCAATGGGAACTAAGTTGGATAACAGCTTTGTCAAGAAGAATAAAGAAACATATACAGGATATTCTAAATTTCTTGATTTTAAGGGAAGAGAAATTGAGGAATATACCATCAGAATGTTTTTGCAATACTTTTGTTTCCCAAAACTGCCTAGATACACCATGCCACACAAATCAGTAACATTGATTATGTTCAATAATAAGGATAGAACTAAGCCCTTTGGAATAATGGATGTATCACCATATATACATGAGCAATTAAAGGAAGCAGCCAAACATTGGGAGCAAAAGAAGTATATGAATGGAGCCCAATTCTTAACTAGAATTATATATCATGTTCTAGGGATGGAGGATCAATTACAACTAGCTCCAACAGCCCAATATTTCAGAAATTTGATGGCAGGAATCAAAAGTCCTTCAAGGAAGATATCTGTAAGAGAATCAGAAGGCCAATCAAGCATGAAGGGAGCAGAAAGGAAAAGAAAAGGAATTTCAGAAGAAGTCATTCCAGTAAAGAAAAGAAGATTGGATCCAAGAAAAGTGGAGTTGGAACAAGTAGAAGCAACTAAGGAAGAACATGAAGCTGCTCAGAAGCAGGTGCAGTCTTCAAATGACCCTCACCCACCTCAGACAAGCAAGGAGCAGTTGTATACCTATTTGACTCAAGGAAATAATAAAAGGGCAGTATATGAAGCTCAATATCAAAAGATGTTGGAGGACTACTCTTGCAAAGCAACAGATTGGATTCAAGAGGAAGTAGAACATTATGAAGAGCTTCATGATCAGATGATGGTAGCTGAGACAGAGGAAGTGTTTGTCAAAAAAGAAGTAGAACTGTTAGCATATTTCAAAGAGCTACAAGGACCTCCTGAAACAAGAACTACAGTTGTAGTGAAGAAGAAGGTTCAAAAGAAACCTGTACAGAAGAAGAAGTTAACCAAGAAAAGTAAAGGAAAATCAGTAGCAGAACCTGTACAAAGAATGGAGACAGAAGAAGTGGTAGTAGAAGAAAGAAACCAGAAGGAATCTACTGCTGTGAAAGAGTCAAGACTGGAAAAATCAGGAATAGCAGGCTCTTCACAATTTTCTTCAGACTCTGAAAGTGATATTGAAAACTTTTTGTTGAAAAGTTTGAATTTATCAGTGCCTAGTACACCCAATGTGATAACACAAGCCTCTGGAAAAAATAAAACACTAGAAGACTTGAGTGAGAATGAAAGAAACTTGGAGAACCTTGTCGAAGGTAGAAAAGTGCGTTTTGAAGCGATGAAGTTTGGTCAAGCCAACCGGCACAAGACCAGCCCTTGAGCTTATGGAGACTCAAATAGACCTTATAGGCATGCTATAAGTGCAAAGAAACACACTATGTACCTTGGAGCATCAAGGAGAATGAGTCGATACAAAACAGATAGGTTCGCGGGTCGACTAGCTCAAAAAATTTACTATCTATGGAAGAGACAATGAACTTCAAATGCCCATAGCGACCAGCGTGATTACAATTAGAAAAAATCCTTTTATGGGAGTGATACACATAGGGTTGAGTGTATGGAATGCCCAAACGTATAAGGAATAAGCAAAATATGCTATAGGAATGAATGCGACATTCACCGGTGGTACTTCCTATTTTTCAGGAATACGCAGAGATTGACCCCGAGGCCGAAAAACTGAGATTTCTCCAAATCTGCTGAACCAAATGCTTTGCAAATTTACAGGAATAAACTAAACACTAATACCTTTCCATTGAGTCCTCTTGCACTCAATTTGGAGCTCTGAAGAGAGAGCAGCAGCCTCTGCAAGATTACTGTTGGCGAAGAAGATGATGTAGAAAATTGAAGGAGCAAGACAATGATGGTCACAAGTGTATATATATTGCTTCCATGTATAATACAAGTGATTTCAACTCCTTATATAGCCTCTAGGAGTGTTCCACGACTTTTACAACTTGAATTTGAATTCAAATGAAGGTGGGAATGGTTGTTGGAGGGAATCAATTCACTTCCCTACAATCTAGGAAAAGTGAAGATCTTGATTGATCTACTTTTAGGTGACTTGATTTGCTTGATTGAATGCAACTTCAATCACCACAAATTTGTGGGATTTGGGCTCTATATTTGTACCTTTACATGTGTACAACTCAAGGCTTTTACAACGGTAAATGAGCCATCAAAATATTCTCAAAAAAATACAATAAATGAGCATATGAAAAAGAACTCTCCAACGGATATTCTTTCGACGCGATAGCCTTTGATGTAGATCAAATCCACCTCAAGCATAGTGTAAGCTTGATGTTCCAACAGCTCCCCCTCAAGCTAAAGTATGCTTGAGTCTTCATTCTCTGATAGGTTGAATACCTGCCATAGCTTTGAATCTACAAAGCTTTATTCCATCAAGTGCCTTCGTCATCATATCTGCTACTTGTTTTTCAGTTGGAACAAAAGAAATGTCAATCTCCTTTGCCATGAGCTTCTCCGTGATGAAGTGGTAATGGACTTCTATATGCTTGGTTCTCGCATGGAAAATAGGATTTGCCGCTAGATGCATGGAACTTACATTATCTCCAAATATGTGAGGTTTGGAACTCACAAGTCCCAAATCTGTATACAATGCTTTTAACCATATTGCCTCTTGAGTTGCTATGGTCAAGCCTCTGTATTCTACTTCAATTGAGGATAAAGCAACTGTTAGTTGCTTCTTGGAACTCCATGACACTAGCTTCGAACCTGCAAATGCTAAGTAACCAGATGTACTTTTTCTATCATCTTTAGCTCCTACCCAATCTGCATCTGAGTAGATTTTGATATCCAAATCTAAAGAGTAAGGATAGAATATACCTTCGTTGATTGTACCTTTGAGATACTTAAGTACTCTCTTAGCCGCATCCATGTGTGGTCTTCTCGGTGAGTGCATGAACTGACTAAGCACTCCCACACTATATGAGATGTCTACCCTTGTATGAGTAGCATATATCATGCTACCTACCAAACTTTGATACTCTTTTATGTCTTCAATTTTCTCACCTTCATAAACACTAAGTTTATGATTCATCTCCAAAGGTGTACCTGCAGGTTTAGTATTCTCCATTTTGAACTTGAGAAGAAGATCCTGAATGTATCTTCTTTGAGTCAAATACATTCCTTCATCTGTGTATATCACCTGCATACTTAGGAAATATGTGAGCTCACCTAGGTCATTGATTTTGAACTCCTCTTGCATGTGTCTCTTGATCCTTTGAATGCCATTTAGATCATCACCTGTCACAATAATATCATCTACATATACACATAGATAGATAACCTCATTGTGATCCCTTTTGATGAATAGAGAAGGATATGAGCTGCTAGCTTTGAACCCTTGATCTTGAAGATATGTAACCAACCTGTAATTCCAAGCTCTTGGAGCTTGTTTCAATCCATACAATGCTTTCTTAAGTCTGCAAACATAAGATGGATGATTAGGGTTTTCAAAACCTGGTGGTTGTGACATGTATACCTCTTCACTTATCCAACCATTTAAGAATGCATTTTTCACATCAAGTTGGAGGAGTCTCCAATTCCTTGTAGCAACTACAACTATCAATGTCCTGATTGTAGTCATCTTTGCAACTGGTGAGAATGTTTCCTCATAGTCTATACCATGAGTTTGTGAGCATCCTTTGGCAACTAATCTTGCCTTGTACCTGCAAACTGATCCATCTGAATTTCTTTTAACTTTATATACCCATCGGCAACCAATTACCTTTTGATTTGGCGACATTGGAACCAAATCCCAAGTGTCCATTTCCTTCAATGCATCTATCTCTTCGTTCATGGCCTTTTCCCAATTCCCTTTGCCTCTTCATAGGTTGAGGGTTCCTCTGAAATAGAGTATTTCACCAAGTAGATTGAATGCTTCGTAACAAATGTGGAATCATATCCATACCATTCTGGTTGTTTCTTCTCTCTTGCTGATCTTCTAGGTGCTTGTTTGGAGCATTCTCCAACCTCTTGCATCTTTGCTTTGCCTCTTGACTTCCATAGCTTGTAATCCCTTTCTCTTTCATCTTGGTCATCGTCTGTATCACTTCTTGGATCCTGGACCTGTGTATCATGCTTGCTTCCTAATTGATGAGAGTCAGAATCAAGATCATATGGTAGTGTTACCTTTTGTTTATCTTCATCATACCAAGACCTGTGTTCTTCAAACACAACATCTCTACTTGTAGTGAATTGCTTGGTTGAGGGATTGAAGAACCTGTAACCCATCTGAGTTGAATCATATCCAATAAACATTGCCTTTGTTGCCCTTTCATCTAGCTTACCTCTTATTTGTGATGGTACATGAACATAAGCTAAACAACCAAAAACCTTGCAATGTCCAAGACTAGGTTTTCTTCCATGCCATGCTTCATAAGGAGTCATACCTTGAAGTGATTTGGATGGTAGTCGATTGACAAGGTACACTGCAGTTGAAATAGCTTCTGCCCATAGATAATGTGGCAACTTCTTCTCTTCAAGCATTGTTCGGGCTGATCCAACCAATGTCTTGTTTCTCCTCTCTGCAATTCCATTTAGTTGAGGAGAGTACCTAGTAGTCACTTCCCTTTTGATACCTTTGTCCTGCAAGAACTCATCAAACTCTTTGGAGAAGTATTCTCCCCCTCCATCAGATCTGAGCTTCTTTAATGATCTACCTGTATGATTCTCCACATGTGCAAGATACTTCTTGAAGCAATCAAATACTTCATTCTTACTCTTGATAAAGTATAGAACAGTCCATCTACTATGGTCGTCAATAAATGAGACATAATACCTTGATCCTTCCAATGAAGGTTCTTGACTTGGTCCCCATACATTTGTATGTACTAAGTCCAATAAGTTGTTGTGGATGTAGCCTTTGTGGTTGAATGGTTGTCTTTGTGCCTTCCCAATTTGACATGCATCACACCTGTTGATCATGTGTTGCTTTGATATGTTCGGCAGTCCTAGAACACTTTGATCCCTGCATATATCCTTCAAGGTTCTTTCATTCACATGAGCAAGTTTCTTATGCCACACTTCAAGCTCACTTAGGGTTTGAGACCCAAAGTTGAATAGAGCTATGTTCCTGGTATCTCCTACTTCAAAAGTAAAGAGCCTACCATGCTTCTCACCCTCGGGCTATCTTCTTGAAGCCTTGACATGGATCTTCCACAAAAGCTCCATGTTGGGTGAACCTAACTTGCAAGCCTTTTTCAACTATTTGGCCTACACTTATTAGGTTTTTAGTGATAGTGGGTACATAGAGAACCTTACTTAGAATGTTTGTCCTGCCATTGGAAGCTTTGACGTTACCAATCTTCTCCACATTGTGCTTCGTGTCATCCCCTGTTTGCACTTCATGTCTATGCTTTGGACTTTCCAAGTTAGATAGAAGAGCAATGTTTCCTGCAACATGATTCGAACATCCTGAATCTATGTAGAACAAATGATCATCTTCTTTACCTTCTTTGTGGCTTAGATTCATGAGAAGTAATGAGTCTTCATGTGGTTGATCTTCTGAATAATTGTTGTAGTCCCTTCGATTATAGCTTCTATTGTTGTTGTTGAAGTTGTGTCCACCTCTGGCTCTATTGCCTCCATATCCACCTCTTCCACTTCCTTTCTGGGTCTTCCCATTGAACCAGGAATTCTGAGTGGTGTGGTTGGTCTTATCGCATATGCCACAAGGTTGAACATTCTGACCTTTGGCTTTGTCTTGGTTTGATCCTTTCTTCTTCCCTTTCCACTTGCTCTTGCTTGCGAAGTTGGCTTGGGAAGTCTCTTCTTCATCTTCTTCCTTCTTCTTGCCTTTCTGCTTCTTATCCTTCTTATCTGCATATAGAGCACTAGTTGAATTACCATGATAAGAGTTACCTTCCTTTATTGTTGGCTTCTTGATTGAAGAGTTGCCCAAGAAAGATGTTGAAGTCTGGAGTTTGCACATCCATGATGAGATCGTAAGCCGTCGTGAAGGATTGCCATTGCTTATCACTTCGAATGCCATTGAGAATTTGCCTCATGATGACCTCTTCTTCAATCAGCTCTCCAATGGATGTTAACTGATCCGCAACCTCCTTGACCTTGGTAACAAACTCTGTGATGGTTTGTTTAGGTGTCTTCTTCATTTGGTTGAACTCGTTCCAAAGATGATTCTTTCTTGCTTTGGTACTAGCAGAAAAGAAAGTCTCCAGGGCATCCCAAGTCTCTTGAGATGTCTTGCATCCTCTAATATGTGGTAATAGAAAGTCAGAGATAGAGTTTAGTATGTACGACCTTGCTTGAGCATCCCTTGCGCACCAAAGTGTGAGCTTATCTGTCTCCTCTTGTGTAGGTCCTCCTTTGGATCTTGGAATAGGCATAGCTTCATCACCTGCTACAATTCCATAAAAATTTCTACCTTGCAAATAGGCCTCCATTCTGATTTGCCAAGCCGCATAGTTGTGTCGATCAAGCTTCTTGATCATTGAGGGAAAGCCGTCACCCATCTTGAACTAGCTTTGATACCACTGAAAGAAACTTGGAGAAGCTTGTCGAAGGTACAAAAGTGTGTTTCGAAGCGATGAAGTTTGGTCAAGACAACCGGCACAAGACCAGCCCTTGAGCTTATGGAGACTCAAATAGACCTTATAGGCATGCTATAAGTGCAAAGAAACACACTATGTACCTTGGAGCATCAAGGAGAATGAGTCGATACATAACAGATAGGTTCGCGGGTCGACTAGCTCAAAAAACTTACTATCTATGGAAGAGACAATGAACTTCAAATGCCCATAGCGACCAGCGTGATTACAATTAGAAAAAATCCTTTTATGGGAGTGATACACATAGGGTTGAGTGTATGGAATGCACAAAATTATAAGGAATAAGCAAAATATGCTATAGGAATGAATGCGACATTCACCGGTGGTACTTCCTATTTTTCAGGAATACGCAGAGATTGACCCCGAGGCAGAAAAACTAAGATTTCTCCAAATCTGCTGAACCAAATGCTTTGAAAATTTACAGGCATAAACTAGACACTAATATCTTTGCAATGCGTCCTCTTGCACTCAATTTGGAGCTCTGAGGAGAGAGCAGCAGCCTCTGCAAGATTATTGTTGGCGAAGAAGATGATGCAGAAAATTGAAGGAGCAAGACAATGATGGTCACAAGTGTATGTATATTGCTTCCATGTATAATACAAGTGATTTCAACTCCTTATATAGCCTCTTGGAGTGTTCCATGACTTTTACAACTTGAATTTGAATTCAAATGAAGGTGGGAATGGTTGTTGGAGGGAATCAATTCACTTCCCTACAATCTAGGAAAAGTGAAGATCTTGATTGATCTACTTTTAGGTGACTTGATTTGCTTGATTGAATGCAACTTCAACCACCAAAAATTCGTGGGATTTGGGCTCTATATTTGTACCTTTACATGTGCACAACTCAAGGCTTTTACAACGGTAAATGAGCCATCAAAATATTCTCAAAAAAATACAATAAATGAGCATATGAAAAAGAACTCTCCAACGGATATTCTTTCGACGCGATAGCCTTTGATGTAGATCAAATCCACCTCAAGCATAGTGTAAGCTTGATGTTCCAACAGAGAAGCCCCAAGGAAAGCAAGTTGAGGAAGAAGCAGTAAAGCAGGTTAGTTGTGAAGAAGAGAGAAGATTACTAAAAGGAAAAGCAATGATGTTGGAGGAAGAGATTGAAGTCAAGAAGGAATTCAATTGTGGATTAGTGGACTCAGGACAAAGACAATATGCACAAAATCTTTCCAGCAAACCCATTTCAAATTGGATGAAGGAAAAGTAGAAGAAGAAAAGGGAGTTCAGTTATGCAGTCCAGCCAATAAAACAGAAGAGGAAATAGTGGAAAAGAAGAATGCTCAAGAAGTAGAAGAAGGAATTATAGAAAAAGAGATCAACCAAAGCATAGAAGATATACTATATGACTTGAATCATACTGAGGAGTTCACAATTACAAAAGATCAAGGACAAGAGGAAGAGCTGGATTTCATGGATATAGATGAGCAAGAGGAAGGACAGAAAGAGCAGATAAGTAATGATCAGATAAAGCTTACTGAGGAAACTGAATCAACCCTAATTCAGGAAAAGGAAGTGCAGGTAAAGGAAAGACATCTCTTTGAAGAAGAACAACAAGTGATGGAGAACAAGAAGGCAGAAGAAACAAAGACAACTAAAGATACATCAGGACATGAGAATAAGGATGATCAGGTATTGAAATATGAGAAAGATGTTGCAGACCAAGAAAAAATGGAAGCAGATAAGAGCCATGAAGAATAAAAGACTGAGGTCATAGAGTATGAGGAAGAAGATGAAGAACAGAATGAGTGCAAAGAAAACAAGCAGATAGAAGTCAAACAAATGGAAATAGAAGTTGGGTTGGAAAGGATACCTAAAAATATAAGATCTGCTTGCAAGATCATTATGAGCAACATAGAGCAGTTCAGACCATCAAGTAGAAACATGATTATATCAGGTATGGTAGTAGAATCTGAGCTTGAAAAAGGCAGTGGTATCATTAAGGAGCAGAAGAGGGAAACATAACAATTGGTAGAACAATTGAGGATTGTAAAGGAGAAAAATGAGGAATTGACACACAAGATAATTTCTTTGGAGGAATTGGAGGTTCAACAATAAAACAAAATCCAATATCTTGAAGAGAAGTGTGCAAAATAGACAGAGCATAATAGTAAAATGGAGATGGAGCTAAAGAAAATAGAAGGGAGATACAGAACTTTACAGAGTTCATATCAAATTATGGTCAAAGCAAATGAGGAAATCAAAAAATTATTAATGGAAGAAGGCTAGTTGAAGGAAGAAAGCAAGACTGTTCAGGTGACACAGGAGGAGTAGGAAGATTTGCACAAGGAAATCATGAGATTGCAAACAGAGTTGAAAGAAGCCAAGGAGTTGGAAAAACAAGCCAGTATACATGCTGCTACTTCTATGAGGGGATATAATAAGTTACATATAGACATAGAAAAAGAGAGAAGTGATTGGCAGTTGAGTTTGGAAAAGGAAATAAATGAATGGAAATCAGAAAGAGAGTTGTGGACTTCCCAAAATAGAAGTTTAATGTTGAAAATAGAAGAACTATAGAAAAAATTGGAAAAACCACAAACTTAGGTAGAAGAGCAGGTAGAGGCTACACAAATAGAAGAATATGAAGTAGGAGATGGTGACAGAATCCAACATGGTGGTGAACAAAAAAACAAAGCACCAGAAGAAGAATACTCAAAAGAGTTTGTTCAGAGACTTCTGACAAACAGAGAATCCAGAATGGAATTCATTAGAAAAATGCATGATGAATATGAGGAACAAATTGTTAATTTTGCTTTGAATAAAGGGATAAATCCGGATCAACATCATTGGGCTGCATATGGAAATAGGTGGTTGGATGCTAATAAAGAATGTAGAAAAATATGGAAAGAAGCACCTATTCAGCTGAAGATCAATCTAGCATACTGCCCAGTAGCAAGGAGAAGAGAGTGGACATTTTTTTGGGAAAGAAGGAAAGAAGGACAGATTCCATCCAAATGGTTGAATTTTCCAAAGATAGTAGGTCCGAAGGCACGAACATGGCCCACAAAGAAGTATATGGTGGACACAGCTGAGTCTGTTATATCCACATACAAAGATGTTAATGACCCAGCATGTATTTTATTAATTAGAGTAATGAGACTCATCTTGGCATGTATAGAGACCTTTACAGATACAGATGTCAGAGTTCTCAATTACATTGGCTTCAATTTACCAACTGATGCTTTATTATTTGACCTCAGTGAAACCCCAGACAGGATATGCTTGATGGCTTACTATAGTAGAACAATATTTTTGGGTAGCCATTATCTTCAGATTTTTGAGGATGCATTTGATTATGGGTTTTTTGAAAGGGAATCAGAGATATTTGGAAACTTGTCAGTAATAACAAAGTCTCGACTCACTGCCTATGAAGCTGCATACACAGAATATTTGAAGAAAGATGTAATAGATAAACGAGAGGCTGTTGTGCAATGGAGAAAAGCACTATTTGAGATGGTAAACAACTTGAATGTTACTGAAAGGAAAAGCGATGACGTACTGTCACAGGTGTATCAAAGAAAAAAGAAGTGAAGGAAGCATTCATGAATATTGTTGCAGAGCAAAGGAGTAAAAAAGAAGAGCCCCAAAATTTTCGAATTAATGGGCATATTTTTCTTCTTCAAAGTCCTAGAGAATTCCCTCAAGCCATGTAAATGCACTAGAGGAGTCCTCTAGATGCATAATCCCAATCTGTTGTAAAATATCCCTTGTAAATTAGTAGGAAATTCACTTTTTTGGAATAAAGTGCCGGTCTCTTGTGTGAAAGGACCAAACTTAGGGCACATGTATATAAGTCACTGTGACTCTTTATAGAGACCTTTTGCCATTGTGAAGAAGGAGCTCTCCAAAATTTCGAATTTGCCTCTTTCTTGTAGATTTCCATCTTCTCTTTGATCTTGTCTGTGTGTGTGATGCTTGGAATGTGTGTGTAGGACTGTTGTCTACCCCTCCCCACTGTTTTTGAGCTACTATGGTGTGTGTGAGCTTGTAGGAGTTGTGGCGTGAGTGTGCGTGCTTCTCGCCATTCACTATTTTGGTCATAACTTGAAGCAAAGTTGTCAGAATCAAGTGAAACCACTTCTAGTAGACGTGTCTTGTCGAGAGCTTCAAAACGAGTACCCTATTGACTATATTCGGAGTTCCGAGCTGGGAGAAATCCTTGATTTTCTGAAAACTACTATAAGAGGTATCGCGGCAGACACTTTCAGTTTCCTAGTGAGCTTGAGAGGTGGATTAGTCTTTTCTCATTCATAGCAGCTGAACCACTTCATGTTCCATCATGTGTGCACATGTCCTCATACACTTGGTTAGGTCGTTCGATCGGATTGACATTTAAATGTGTGTTAATTTCCCACTATATGCACTTGTGTTGCAATAGAGGTACAGTCTCATTGGCACGAGTCCTTGAGTCTTCTTGACTCAAGTACACACGTTTTTGGCGTCGTTGCCGGGGAACACTCAGCCAAGGTGCCTTCGTGATGGTTATAGATCGGGTGTGATGGAATCGTACTTGTAGAAGTGAACTCGTTCCGTGGCAAGTAGTCAATCACTTCAGGACTTGTTACTTCACATCCCCAAGGTGTGTGTAATGAGTTTTTAGGTTTAGGGTTAGTAGGAAGGGAGAGAAGTAGGAGTTAGGGTTAGGTGAGAAGGAGAGGAGAAGTGAAGAGAAGTGAAGTGGGAGTAGGCCAAGACCACTAAAAAAAAACCCAAAAATTGTCTAAAATTAGCAATGTTCAATTCCTGTCAAAAAAGGTATAAAAACCAAAAAAATTGACTCATTTGATACTTCACTGCACTCTGGTATCGTCTGCGAGCAGGGACCGGTATCGCGGGAGGAGTATCGTGCATTTCAGACCTTCAAAGTTAGATTTTGAGCTAAAGGTGCAAGCAAGGTAGCACTAAGGTAAGATTCCACAAAATATATTGAATAAAAACACTCTAAAAATGCACAAACGAGTAATTTAAGGCATGCTCGGTATCGTGGGGGGGAAGACTATGGATTTTTGAATTTCATTGAAAGGGACAGTGGATTAGGAGTGAAGAGGTGTATGAGAAGAGCAAGGGGGTGCAAAGCTTTGTGAGTTTTTAGTCTATTTGGCTTGAGTATCGCGATCAGTTGAGTTTTGGTATCGCGATACCAAAATTCCCTTGTATCGTGATACTCGCCAAGGTATCGTATCGTTGGATACCAGTCTTCGTATCACGATACCAATATGGTATCGTGTCGCCAAGTTGGTATTGCGATCTCACTTTACCCAGTAGTATCGTATCGTTACTTACTGTGGTATCGTATCGTCCACTTGCCTGATTCGTATCGCGATACGATCTTCAGTATCGTATCACCTTGGTTCTCAGGTATCGTATCGCGATACGAATCAGGACCTTGGGATCGTATCATCCATGATCGTGGTATTGTATCGTTAATCCCAGAAGTATCGTATCGTCCACTTCCTAGTGTAGTATCACGATACCATAACTGGTATCGTATCATACAAGTTGGTGGTATCGTATCGTCTCATTGTCGGGAGTCGTATCGCGATACCAAGTTGGTATCGTATCGGCGTATGCTCTAGTATCGTATCGCTTGAGCAATCTGGTATCATATTGCAGGGCTTCCAGTATCGTATCGTGTAAAAGAAGTGGTATCGTATTGTGACCGAAATTAGTATCGTATCGTCTCGGTGCTCAGGTATCGTATAGCGAGGATTGTTGGTATCGTATCGTGGCACTAGTTCAGTATCGTATCACCTACTATAGCAAGTATCGTATCGTGTAGATTCCAAGCATCGTATCGTGGCCAGCTCGGTATCACCCAGTGCAATATTGCCTGGAAGTGGTATCGGCCAGTGTGGTTGAAGGATTTTGTCAGGTAACTTGAGCCTTTGGAGGAGCCACTCAAGGAGAGCATCTGAGACTTAGAGAGTCTTAGGAGGGTGAATGAACTTGAGGTCAGGGAGAGTGCTAAGTAGCCAAAGAAGTGTCATATCTTCTGTGGGAAGTGCTGCCCAGGTTAGTCACCACTCTGCCTATTCAGAGACCTCTAGTGACTCTGAGGAGGAAATACCCATGGCTTCGGAAGACATGCAGGGTCCAACTCCAAGTAGAAATTTCATGACTACTGTAGAGGGAGAGTACCGTACTTCCTTGTAGTATGTGTCTACCAATGCTCAGGAGATCCCCATCTACCTGGATGGCTTAAATAGATCTATGGCTAGGATGGTAACTTCCATGAATGCCACAATCGTGCCCCGACTTGCTGTCAAGTACGAAGGAGGAGCATACGTGGACAAAATTGGTCACATCTACATCGTGACTAAATTTCCTGAAATGATCAATGAAAGGGGAGAATTAGTGGAACCAAAAAACTCTAGAAGAACAAACCCTGAAGAGCTAGTGACTACCCCTAGAGGTAGATCCCAAGTAACTCGAGTCTTGAGAAGACTTGATACCTCAAGACGACTATTTATTGGAAGTCTATATGATCCATGGATCAGACTTACTGCTTCAAACAGACTTACCGGCTCCAGGGAGAGAAGAAAGCCTCATGATTTTTTATGAGCTAAAGGATCCAGAAGATGAAGCTAGACTCACATACTTGGACAAAAATCAAAGGAGATATTGGCCAGTGAGTTCCTTAGATAGGGCTCGGCTGAGATACATGGGTGTGCCTGTATTCCCTCAGAGAGATCAGGCAACTACTTCGCAAAACCCTTTTGGAAATCAACAAGAGACAGAACATACCACGTCAGGACAGACCAGCCAACGAAGTGTGCCAAACCGTACTCATGTGCAATTCGCAACTCCAGGAGTGCAAACACATAATCAGGCCCACACAGGGGTAGGTAATCAGTACCGACCACCCATAAAACCACGACCACCAGTAGGAGGGCAGCCGGGAATGCCCCTAGTTAGACCAGCAGTCCCTATCTTCCTTGTAATGCCGATACCGCCTCAACCAATGAGAAGACTGAGACCTATACAAGTGGCCAAGTGTGTAAGAAATCATTATGATGGATTAGGAGAACCTTACGATCACATTGCTGAATTTAAACAAGTTCTAAGGGCAGAACAAGTAGACGACTTCTTTGTGCAGTATGAGTCTTTTGGACTCACCCTCACAAGAACGGCTCTAACTTGGTTCAAGCCATTGGACCCTAATCAATTCGGGAACATGGAGCAATTCTTTCAAGAATTCATTGGGGAATTCACGAAGAGAGGGATCAAACACAATTCCGCGTCTTTAATCCATAGTGTTAAACAAAACCCCAATGAAACAGTGAAAACAACAGCCCGAAGATTCAATCAGTATGTGGATAGATGCCCTGTTGCAGAGAGACCCACTCAACAAAAAATGATTTCATTATTTTTGGATGGACTCACGAATGGAACCCTAAGGACCTTAGTGTACATGAAAAGACTACAAACTCTGAGTGAATGTCTTCAGGAATGCATTGACCTAGAAGATAACCTAGCTGAGGACCTCAAGAGTACACCCAGCCCCACTAAATCAGAAGACTCACGAAGTACCATTACTTCCAACTCTAGTAATATGGAGGAATTGGCTGAATTATTAGCAAAAAAACTAGGAGTCCAGGGACAAAGAACTTATCAACACCCAGCTCAAAGAGTGCATATGCTACGAAGATGTAGCCTATGTGGAGGAGATCACCCCACACACATGTGTGTGCAAGGAAGGACCGGTGCACATCAAAACTACCCATACAACAGACAGCACCAACCAGGAACCGCTTTGTACTTCCACATAGAACAAAAATACACTAATCACGCCACTGAAAGTTGTCCATTCAATCGGCAAGCAAGACCATTCCAACCACCACAGCATCGACCATATGGATATCCACCTAGAGAGCAAGGCAGAGAGATGCCCAGATACTATCCAACACCAGCAGGAGTATCAAGACCATATGAACAAGCACCATATCCACCACCACAGCCAATGTTAGGACCACAACTGTCACAACCTCAACAAGTAGTACCTGTGAAGTATACTCAGCCCGAAGAGAATTTGGAGAGAGCCATAGTGCCAGCATCATCTACAATCAATGAGGAATTAGCGAACCCTAGATATGAGCTGCCACCAAGAGATTACTACCCATATGAAGCCAATATGTTAGATTACGAACCAACCTATGATTCGGCTTATTATGGATATGGAAACTATGACCCAAGCTATGGCACTAAGGTCACAACTCTAATGTATACCGCTCCTAAAGCACAACCACCCATGAGACCAACCATTAGACCCCCCGTATCAAGAGGACCTTGTTATAGGTGTGGAGGAGACCATTTTATTAGAGAGTGCCCTCGACCTTACCATCCACCACCACCTAGGACGTGGGAAGGATATTGTAGTGATTGTGGAAAGGAACATCTTTTCAAAGATTGCCCAAAGAATCCAACCAAAGTCTAGGACACTGCACTTATCAATGTCATTGAAGTGATAGAAGGGTCTGGAAGTGATAAGGAATATACTGTGCCATTGAAGGCCATTACTAGAGCTCAGATAAGGAAACAAAAAGGAAAACAACCAGAATGGGAACAAGAGAGCAATAAAACCGTAAGTCCTAAAGTTCAGGTAGTGGAAGATTCTGAAGATCCACAAGAGAGTGCACAGAACACCAAAGCTCAAAAATGGAAGGAAAGAAGAGAAAAACTCAAAAATAAATGGACAAAAGATGAGAGTCAAAAAAGTAAAAAACAAACCCGAAACAGAAGGGAACATAAAGAACAAGGGATCCGAGAGGAGACCTCGGTGTCACCACTTATCCAAGAGAAAGAGAAACCAGGATCAATTCTAGCTGACCCAAAACCAGACGACTTAGACATGTGGCTGAAAGCTTACGACGCTAGAATTAAGACTGGGCCGAATATGGAGCAACACAAAAGACTTTACCCACAAGGGGAGCTGGAAAAGGAAAGACTAGCGATATGTAGGAAACTTATAGAGGTAGCACAAGCAACCCTAGAAAAGACTATCCCAGCTCTGCCAGAGACAAGGATAACAGATGATCAATACAAAGAATGTGTCCAATCCCAAGGTAAAGAACTTAAAAGGAAGGAAAACATGGATGAGCAAATGAAAACTCAAGATGAACCTGTGTCAATAATACCGGACTTAGAGGCAGAATGGCCGAAGGAATTATGGAAGAGACTACGAGAAGAACAATGGAAGAAAAATGGAGTATCAAAACCTCCTTTCGAGGAAATAGATGTGGAGTTTTATCAACCAAATACCAACCTGGAGGAAGTATATGAGGAAGTATCAAGACTCGATAGGAGGAGGGAGGAAACCCTGAGTATTTCCACCTTACCGAATTACATGGGAGAATACAAAAAGGAGTCTATAATAGTATGAGCACCCACAGTACATGGAAAAGGAAAAGGGAACTCAGAACAAAGTTCACACAATCTAACAGAACTCAAGAAAACAAAAGTACAGTGCAAGTTGACTGTGGAAGAGTTACTTCAACTTAAGCCACAATTATGGAAACAATTAGCAAGCCATTTAGAATTAGAGCCAGAGAAGGAAGGAAAGGAAAAAGGGAACACCTCTAAAATACAAATCCGAGTTGATAAAGTGGGAGAGTTTAGTGAAGGAGACGAAGGTAATACGTGTCTGCCTGTCACTTACAATGGGTACATGACCAAGGCTATACTAGACACGGGAGCCGGGGTAGGAATTGCCACCAAGGAGATTTGGGAGAAATGGGGAAAACCTGCCTTCCGACCCACACGCATGAAGCTCCAATTAGCGGACAAACATGTGGAGAAACCCTTAGGGATATTGGAAAGAATCAAATTAACCACCTCTGGAGTAGAATTTGAACACACATTAGCCATTTGTAAGTTCGAGAAAGCTAACAACTACAAAATGATATTGGGGCGACCCTTTATGAGACAAATGCAGGTAGTGCAAGACTGGGGAAGAGATTCATTGTACCTACAACATCAAGGAAACACGACCAAGATAAACTTGCATACATTTGCTTATCGAGATGTCCCTCCACTACAGTGGAATCCCATACACAAGGAAGAAGATGACCTATCCATGCATAGTGCTGGATCGAGCGATCAATCTTGGATGCATGAGGATGCTCAGTTATGGATGTGCAAAGAGGCCAAGAAGGAGGAGAATAAAAGACAACTGTGGTCGATAGGACATCCTAACTACTGACCAGTAGAGGACTCGGATTACATGCCTCAAATATTTCCTGATGAGACCTTTGAACCGCATGGATGGATGGAAATCTTAGCCACCTTAGATGTGTGCGTGAATGAGGAAGTTTTGACAATGAACGAGTGCATAGATGAGGAAGGCTATGATGTAAATCTTTATATGGTTGTTCTTCAAGAAGTAGAAGAAGGGGAAGTTTTGGAAAAAGACTGGTAAGAGAAATATGAGAGTATAGAAATGGAACCGGAATTTGACTCCGAAGAGAGTTACCTAGACACCATTCAAAGTAAAGAGGGACAACAACCAACAAAGATCTTAGCAATCGAAGCTGCTCCCCTGGTACCAGAACATGTGGAAGACATGAGCAAGACAGAACCAAACCCAAATCTTTTTGAAGTCCCTGAACATTTTAAAAAATATGAAGTAGAAGAAAGAAAGGTAGCCATTCAAATGCCTAAACGAGAGGCTAGAGAGGGAGAAGCATATGACAACAAAGAAGAAACGAAAAAGATTTTGGTAACAATGGAAGACGGAGAGGAGTGATGCACATACATAGGCAAAGATGTATCAATTGAAGAGGAAGAAGAACTCATACAACTTATCCAAGAATATAGAGATGTATTCGCATGGACATACAAGGATCTGAAGGGTGTCGAACCCAGTATTTTTTCTCATCGAATACCAATGACGGCAGACGCAAAACCCTCTAAACAACGCCCTTATACGTATAATGAGGTTTATGCAGCCAAAATTAAGGAAGAAATTGTCAAACTACTAGCTGCAGGATTCATATATGAGATAGAACACACCGAGTGGGTATCGCCTTTAGTTGTTGTGCCGAAGAAAAATGGAAAATTGAGGGTATGCGTTAACTTGAAAAAGGTCAATGCAGCCACCATACGCGATAGCTATCCATTACCCATCACAGACCATCTATTGGAGAGAGTAGCAGGAAAGGAAGTCTATAGCTTCTTGGATGGATTCTCCGGATACAACCAAGTAGCTATTGCTACTGAGGATCAACATAAGACCGCATTCGCGACCGAATGGGGAGTCTATGCTTTCAGAGTGATGCCTTTTGGACTCACTAATGCACCTGCTACTTTTCAATGATTGATGTGTCATGTTTTCAAGGAATTCCTGAAGAAGAGCATGGAAGTGTATGTAGATGATCTATGTACATACTCGAATCAAAGACGAGATCACATTCCCGAATTGAGAAAAATATTTAACAAATGCCGTCAGTATCGAGTCTACCTAAACCCAAAAAAGTGTGTCTTCATGGTGAGACAAGGGAAGATTTAGGACACATAGTCTCTGGGTAGAAGCAAAAGCTACGAGAAAAAATGATGCTCAAACCACCGCTAAATTCCTTTTTTGAGAATATATTCACTCGTTTCAGATTACCAATTGAGATTGTGAGTGACCGAGGAACGCACTTCCTTAACGAAGTAATAGAATCCCTAATGAATGAATTTTTAGTGATTCACAAAAAATCAGCCCCATACCATCCCCAAGCCAATGGTCAAGCGGAAAGTTCCAACAAGGTGTTATGTACTGTATTGACAAAGATTGTCAATAATGGGAGGTTGGATTGGGACAAACAATTGCATCATGCAATTTGGGCCTTCCGAGTAGCTTACAAGACTGCCATTGGAACTACCCCATTCAATTTAGTGTATGGGCAGAACGCTATTTCGTCGATTGATTTTCTAATCCCAACCTTGAGAGTAGCCCAATAGTATGAGTGGAACGGACATGAGTTATCCCAACAACTAGACCAAATCGAGAAGTTACATGAAACTAGGTTACAAGCAGTGGCAGGAATCTACGCAGCTAAAAGAAGACAAAAGGCATATTATGATGCACATATAAAAGACAAAGGACTTAAAGAGGGAGACTTAGTCTTGGTGTACACCTTAAAACAACATGCCAAGAAGTTACAAAAACGAGGATATGGACCTCTGATCATCAATAGAATCTCTACTAGTGGAGCGGTTAACCTAGCCACTCTAGATGGAGATATTCTTCCTAACTACATAAGTGGATGCAGAGTCAAACGGTACATGGAACCATTGACGGATCAAATGTTAGCACGTCTAGTAGGTGCTCAAAATAGGAAGAAAGAGGAAGAACGGATTAGAGAGGAGGCCTGACTAGAAGCCCTAGAACGCATTAAGAGATGGAAAAAGTGGATCAGACAACGAGATGAACGCTATCTCCACGGAGAAGAGCCTATCCCTATGGCCAACTACCTAGTCCATAAATAAATGCTTTGGCTATACTAACGCTTGTTTTCTTTCAGGATAAGAAATAAAAAGATGTGGTAAGAGATCTCACTCATAGAACCATGGGAGACAGAGTGATGGAACGACAATAATCACTACAATGCACTACGTAGCTGCATACTTTCCTTTGAAGCTAATGCACTTTTCCTTACAAGTGCAGATGGCTTCTGAAGATTTCGAAGCAACAGTACAAGAGGAAGTGATGGAATTTCCACTCCAGAGTATCACCAAGGCAAAGGGACACTGGTTTGGAGAAGATCAACCAGCTGGGGAGTACCTCTTCCTGGCAACGATCAAAATTATGGATACAGATCATCAATTCCTAATCATGTCAAAGGATTTTCGAGTACTACATGAACTCCCATCTATCGTAGACACTATGAAGAAAGCGGGCATACATAAATATTTTGAGCTGCCAATCTATAAGCCTGACGTTCAAAGATGCACACAGGTCATGAATACCTTGCAGCCAGCGCTTCATGATCCCTTGGTGCCAGAGGCTCGAGTGATGGATAAAATAGGCGAATGGGTTGTCATTCTATTCACACATGACTTGATTAAGGAAGCCTTCGGCTGGGAAAAGGATGGGATTACCGTGGTAAAAGAAGAAAGCCGAGGTGCAAAGACCTGAACATTTACAGACATCAATCGAGTGGACATAGAGGAGGAAGTCAAACTAATCCACCAACACTTCTGCTTCCCGAATATGCATTGGTACACGGCCCCTCAAAAAATTATCGTTCAATTACTCTCACATGCCATCAAGCAGATTGGAAATCAAATTAATCTGACTCCGTACATCCAAGAAAGATTATTTGAAGCAAAAAAGCAATGGAATAATAAAAAGTTCCTCAACGGCAGTGTAGCTCTAACTATCTTGATCTATCATGCTTTAGGCATTCGAGAGCACCTGCAAGAAATGCCATCATCAACGGCCCTAGCAAAGTATGCCAAAGTTGCCATAGTTCCTAAAAAGAAAAGAGGAGTCAAGATTGTAGAAGAAGCTGAAACTAGCTCTCAACCCAGAATGAGAGGCACAAAGAGACTAAGGGAAGTCAAGCAAATGGAAGAGGAAACTCCAACCAAGAAAATGACACATGTACTGCCGAAAACAACTATTGAAGAGCCAAGGCCGATTACAGAGGAAGACTTAACTAGGGCCCTAGAAGAGACGCACCAATATACAGAAGGCCAAGTCAATTTACCGGTGCAAGGCCACCAGTATCAACAGACCCAACAAGAAATGGAAGCGAAAAGAAAGCTCACCAAAGTCCATCGGTACAGGGAAATAGGGCTGGACAATTCAAGCTCATCCTCGGATGCAGGAGAAGAGTCAGACAACTCACTATTAAATGTGGATATTCAAAGTGAGTCAAAGGATGATGGACAATGGGCAGAGTTGAATGAAGTTATCTACAATGAAGAAGCCGATGACATAAAGACGGATGATCACATTACGCATCCTAATACAAAAACCACAAATCAAGAAGCAGACGAGGAAGGTACACATGTGATAAAACTCAATGAGACTTCCACTATTCGTATCAAGGAGGCCATACCACCTCGCGACATGTCCATAAAGATACCAAAGAAGGAGCCTCAGGAAGAGAAAATAGAAGACGAAGAACCCTTCACCCCGATAAGGGTTGTGGCAGAATCTTCCCCCATGGATGTCACATTTCAAGGGAGTGCCACAAAAGCTGTTCACCTAGAGGAACAAGAAAAGATTCAAAACATACAATTACAAATTAGACAACCACACAATGAAACCATCCACGTGGAGCAAGGAAAAGATGTGCAATCAGGTGAAGCTCCAAGCATACCTAGGACATGGTTAAATGTCGACTTAGCTCAGCTCAAGCCAGTAGTACAAGATATGATTAGAACCGCACTAGACACACAACAACTGATGCTTGAGGCTGATGAAGACTATGATCAAGCAATGCAAGACAAGCACGAGCTTCAAGTAAAGAGTAAAAACCTTTCAGCAGAATTGAACTTAGAAAGAGAGAACCTAAGAAACAAAGAGAAAGAAGCCCAAGAAGCCAAAAAGTAGTACAATGAGTTAATGGCCGAAAACGAGAGATTAAAAGCACACCTGCAAGAAGTACAGACAAAATACGAAGCTAGCGAGACTGAGAAGGCATGAATCGCTGCCCGGAGCAAAATACTGGAATCATAGATCAAAGTATACATGGAGGAAGCAGAGAACTTAAGGAATCGAAATAAAGAACACATGACCGCCCTTCTCAATGATCAACCAATAGAGGTTCAAGAAAGACCAGAAAAAGATACCAAAGAATTGAAGACAAGGATAGCTAAGTATGAAGATCATCTCAGAAAGGAGCAACTCACCATTGCCGAATGGGAAAAGAGGTACATGGATGACACGGCTGCCCTACACACTAAATGGAAGAAAGCTGAAAATCGTTATCTCCTGCAGTGTAAAGAAGACACCGATCGCTTAGATATAGTGGCTCAAGAACTTCTCAAGCCCAAGAACACCATTGCACAAGCTACTGAAGAACTAAAGCAGAAAGAGGTTCTAATCAAACAGCTTCAAGAGTAGTTAGAGCACAAAACAATCGAGGGGACACCAGTAGTACCAAAATCCGCAGAGGCTACTGTGGAGACTGAGCTACGTCCTCTCTCTCCCCCCTCACATCATTCACCGATAAGGGAGGAACAGGAGGTTCACATTGAACATAACACTCGGGAAATTGCAGAATTGAGCCGACCGGAAAGGGCACTATTGGTGTCCCAGCTTACGGCTAAGTTTGAAGATCAAATCATCCACGTAATGAAGGAAGCGCAAATAGAAAGCAAAAACTCGGACCAAATTCTGAAGCCCTTCAATGTACCATATGGACTACTTAAGGAACAAACGCGATATTATATAAAGACTACGACAAATAAAGATCCAGACCACAATCTCCACTTCAGGCATAATACATTCAACTATACCCAAGAAGAATTTGAGAAAGCAGATCCTATATGGAGAAGAAAGCTGTTGGAAAAGAATCCTACACTGCGGGTACAGTGGGAAGCATCACCTTATGCGCTTCAAATAAACCCATCTTTTTGCCCAGTACCCCGTCGAAGAGCCTGGACGCAATTTTGGGAAGGTCAGCACTAGGGAAATATCAATAATCAGTGGCTCAACTATCCGTTGTTACCTAGTCCGCCACATAATTACCTACCGATGGAGGAATATATGGTAAAAACTATGGAATTTTGGATTGC
This sequence comes from Ceratopteris richardii, assembly GCA_020310875.1. Taxonomy (NCBI): domain Eukaryota; kingdom Viridiplantae; phylum Streptophyta; class Polypodiopsida; order Polypodiales; family Pteridaceae; genus Ceratopteris; species Ceratopteris richardii. The sequence continues at coordinate 3,311,746 of CM035421.1, read as the reverse complement.
CAGATATGCTACAGTCCTTGATTTAGCTGTTAAAATGACAAATAAGACATTCAGCATGCTACTTACGGTAATCAAAGTATTCCAACATGCAAAATACACTTTTTTGAATTTCATTGGCATTACGCAAGGATCGAAAGCACTCATTTTTTATCTATCCACCATTCCAAGCCGCCTGACACTTATGGCATATTATTCTCGAATCATGTTTTTGCTGTCAATGTATATGCAAACTTTCAAAGAAGCATTTTTCACTGGCTTCTTCGAAATAGATTCAGAGATTTTTGTAAAAATGACTTCAAACTTGAATGCACGTCTGGTTGCTTATGAAACAAGTTTTTTGCGGATCACTGACAAGCACCAGAGGACGGAGTTAAGTCCCAGCAGTGGAAAGAATTTATGATTTGTCACGCTAATCTGCTGAATCAACGAGAGCAAGCAGCCATACAAACATACACACGTCGCCACAAAAAGCCTGTCAGGGACGACAGAGTTCAGGAGGAGGGACGTGTGGAAGGGGAATCAAGCAAGAAAAGAAGAAGAAGAAGATCAAAGTAAAAAACAACTCAATAAAGAATGAAGATCATGATACAAAAGAACCACCCTCTGCCCAAAGCCCCGCAGGGGCACGCATCAGGCAACAACGCGAATCATCCAAGTCCTGAGAAGTGGAATTAAAGATCAATCAGAACCAGGACATTTCATGGGAAGGACGGACCAGGGCTAGGAACTATACATAAAGAAGTGCAAGACAATAATTGGTAGGTAGTAATCCTTCCGATGATAGCGTGCAGTGAAAAGAAGGTAAACAGGCTCAAAGTAATACAACAGGGTCACATGTGTGCAACCAGGACAAATCAGAGTACCACAAGCAAGACATAGGTCACCGGTGGCATTCGTGGCAACCCCACTGAATACAGCAACCCAGATATGTGATATACAGAATACCAAGGAGCAAAACAGAAGCAAAGGACAGAGATCGGATAAAATAACAAATTCTCTGACGGTCCTTATTGCTTCTCCGACCACTGGGTGTGTGTATTCAGAACTCTTAAAGCAAGTCGAAGACAGAAGCAAAGGACAAACCTCGGATAAGATAACCAATTTTCTGACAATCCTTATTGCTTCTTCGACCACTGGATGCGTGCACTCAAAAGACTTAAACAAGCCGCCAACGAGAAGCTACAGCCTGTCAAGGGACGACAGAGACAAAGAGGGGGAGAGTGTTCCAGAGCAAAGGAGTAAAAGAGAAGAGCCCCAAAATTTTCTAATTAATGGGCATTTTTTTCTTCTTCAAAGTCCTAGAGAATTCCCTCAAGCCATGTAAATGCACTAGAGGAGTCCTCTAGATGCATAATCCCAATTTGTTGTAAAATATCCCTTGTAAATTAGTAGGAAATTCACTTTTTTGGAATAAAGTGCCGGTCTCTTGTGTGAAAGGACCAAACTTAGGGCACATATATATAAGTCACTTTGTGACTCTTTGTAGAGACTTTTTGCCATTGTGAAGAAGGAGCTCTCCAAAAAATTTCGAATTTGCCTCTTTTTTGCAGATTTCCATCTTCTCTTTGATATTGTTTGTGTGTGTGATGCTTGGAATGTGTGTGTAGGACTGTTGTCTACCCCTCCCCACTGTTTTTGAGCTACTGTGGTGTGTGTGTGAGCTTGTAAGAGTCGTGGCGTGAGTGTGGGTGTTTCCCGCCATTCACTATTTTGTTCATAACTTGAAACAGAGTTGTCAGAGTCAAGTGAAACCACTTCCAGTAGATGCGTCTTGTCGAGAGCTTTGAAAGGAGTACCATATTGACTATAATTCGGAGTCTGGAGCTGGGAGAAATCCTTGATTTTCTGAAAACTACTGTAAGAGGTATCACGGCAGACACTTTCAGTTTCCTAGTGAGCTTGAGAGGTGGATTAGTCTTTTCTCATTCATAGCAGCTGAACCACTTCATGTTCCATCATGTGTGCAAATGTCCTCATACACTTGGTTAGGTCGTTCGATCGGATTGACATTTAAATGTGTGTTAATTTCCCACTATATGCACTTGTGTTGCAATAGAGGTACATTCTCATTGGCACGAGTCCTTGAGTCTTCTTGACTCAAGTACACAAATATCTGCAAGAATGTCTTTTGTCAAGAGCCAAAAGTTCTAGGAGGGGAAGAATGTTAGAAGAAGTATTTTTGATGGAAAATAATTGTAAAATGCCAAAAAATTGTAAAAATATTTATGCAAATGATGTAAAAATGAGGAAGAGTCTTCCTCATGTAGATTAGAATCATATGTATTTTTTCTAGAATTTTTGGAAACTCCTAGATAGCATATTTTTAGATTAGAAGAGGAAAGGATCAAAATTCAAGTGTGAAAAGGGACACTTGAAAATGTATAAAAGACAATTTCCTCTATTATGAGAGGGTTTGTTATTTGTAATTGATGCTATCCAAGCAAAGAGAGAGAGTTTCCTGCAGAAAATCGTGATTCTTCCTTCTGTGTGAATTTCTTTGACTTGTTGAGTCTATTCTATGTGCATCCATGGAGATTTGCAAGCTTCTATTGTGTATTTCTGATGAATGTGTATGAAGAGAGTTGATTACTGATGTGTTGAGTGAGAAATTGATGAAGAATGGTGCTGGAGATGAAAATCGTCAGATTTTATAGAATCACGATTGTCTTGTCTGAAGGTTACAGGTATCATTTTTGAGTTTTGACTTTATGATTATGTTCTGCTAAGAAAATAACACACTTTAAGAAAATCATTATTAAAAATGATGGAGTATTGCTCAAGATAATCCAAACCATAGAAATTCCTCTTCATCTTTATTATTTCTCAGAAATCCAGCTAGTTTTCTCTCACTTCTTGGATTCTATCATCTAGAAGGGGCTGTGGTCCTTTAGATACTTCCAGGATTGACAAATATAAGATGTATTGTTGATTCTTTATGCTAAATGATTGGAGAGGACAACTCCAAAGAAGAACAAACACACATATAATGATAATTATGCCACTAAGATCAAAGAAGAGATAGATCGCTTGGTTGAATCTGGATTCATCTATGAAATTGAGCACACTGAGTGGGTATCCCCCATTGTAGTGGTGCCGAAAAAGAATGGAAAGTTACGTGTATGTATTAACTTGAAGAAGGTTAATGCAGCCACTATTCGAGATAACTATCCGCTTCCTATCACTGAGCATCTACTAGAAAGAGTAGCAGGCAAGGAAGTGTACAACTTCCTTGATGGATTTTTAGGCTACAATCACGTAGCCATAGCTCCAAGAGATCAGCATAAAACGACTTTTGCCATAGAGTGGGGCATATTTGCTTTTTGTGTAATGCCATTTGGGCTTACCAATGCGCCCGCTACCTTTCAGAGACTGATGTGTCATGTATTTAAAGAATTCTTGAGGAAGAATTTGGAAGTCTAGGTTGACGATCTCTGCGCTCATTCCAACATTAGAGAGACACATATACCTGAACTCAGGAAAATCTTTGACAAATGTAGAGAATATCAAGTCTGCGTGAACCCAGAAAAGTGTGTTTTCATGGTCATGTAAGGCAAGATTCTAGAACACATAGTGTCAAAGAATGGCATATCCACAGATGAGAAGAAAGTGAGAGCTATAAACAGAACTACCTAGGCCAAAGAACATCAAGGAAGTACAAGCTTTCATGGGGCATTGTGGTTATTACCGACAGTTTATACACATGTATGCCATCATTGCAAAGCCTCTGTACGCACTTTTGACCAATTTTGAGTGGACTGATGAATGTGAAACTCCTTCAACGAGCTCAAAAAAAGATTCTGTTTAACACCAATTGTGACCTGATTGGAATAAGCCCTTTCATGTGCATGTGGATGCATCCAACTATGCTATTGGATGTGTGCTAGCACAACCAACTAGTGAAGGTAATATGGATCTTCCAATTGCCTATGCTAGTAGACAGTTAAATGCAGCTGAACGGAATTATACCACTACTGAGAGAGAAGGATTAGGCATGGTATATGCGGTTAAGAAGTTTAGACACTATTTGCTTGCAAATAAGTTTAAATTTTTTACTGGCCATCAAGAATTGTTATATCTCGTGAACAAGCCATGCAATACAGGTAGATTAGTAAGATGGCTTCTCTTGTTAATGGAATACGACTTTGAGGTTGTGGTGAGGAAAGGCAAGACTCATTTGAGAGCAGATCATCTCTCTAGACTCACATCCGGAGAGGCCCCACAAGGAGTATCAGATGACCTCCCTGATGCTTACTTGTTTAATTTGGAACTTGTACCTCAGTGGGCTAAGACACTAGTCCCAGTATTGACATACGGGCCTAACCACCCAGTCATAAACACTCAAGATAGAGAGGTAGTAAAAGCTCAAAAGTACCACATCATGGCAGGAAGTATGTACAATCATACAGATCAAGGAATATTAGCTTGTTGTGTGGAGGAGAATGAGTACACTAAGTGGTTGCAATTAGCACATGTAGGTGCATTAGAGCAACATAACTCAAGGCAACAAACCCTACAAGCAGTAAGGAGACTCGGAGTGCATTGGCCGACTATGGAAGCAGATGTCCATAAGTTGTGTAAGGAATGCCCAGACTGTTGTAGTAAACCACCGGTGGAGCATGCTACAATGTACCAGGTGTCTCTAATACTAGACTGGAGTGAACCATTAGTAGCCTTTCTGAGGATGAAAACATTCCCTCAAGAGATGAGTTTGGCGAGACAACGGAGCCTAGAGCAAGAGGCACTAGACTATGCTCTCATTGGAGATAATTTATACAGACGAGGGAAAGATGGATACCTAAGGTTATGTGTCCATGAGAACGAATACCTCAAGATATTGGAAACTGCTCACCAGGGTGTAGCAAGAGGACATTTTGGACTAGATTGGGTGATCAAGGCTATACTATTTGCATGTCTTTACTGGCCAACCTTTCACATGGATGCACATACCTATGTGAAGACTCTAAGTGGGGGATAGACTTTGTAGGTCCTATTAATCCCCCAGCTAAGGGTTCACATGCTGAATACATCATTGTGGCCACTGATTATCTGACCAAGTGGGTAGAAGTAATAGCTACGATAAAGAACAATGCTCAAATGATAGCTAAGTTCTTATTTGAGAACGTGTTCACAAGATACGGGTTACCTATAGAGCTAATAAGTGATAGGAGCACGCACTTCTTGAATGAGGTTATTGAAAATCTTCTCCAAGAGTTCTTGGTAGTACACAAGAAGTCTACCCCCTATCATCCACAACTAATGGACAGGCTGAGAGCACAAATAAGATTCTCTGCAATGTGCTGACCAAATTAGTGAATAATAAACGCTCTGATTGGGACAAACAGCTACACCACGTTGTTTGGGCATATTGCATTGCCTATAAAACGGTACTCCAAGCCACACCCTTTCAGATGGTGTTTGGCCAAAATGCAGTCCTACCATTGGACTTCTTGATACCTACACTGAGGATAGCACAAGAGCATGAGTGGACAGTCCATGAACTCTCTTCAAGGATTTTTGATCTCGAGCGGCTAGGTGAAACCAGACTGAGGGCTGCCACAGGAATTTATGCAGCCAAGAAAAGACAAAAAGCATATTTTGACGCACACGTGAAGGATAAGGGCTTGAAGGAATGAGACCTAGTCTTAGTCTACACTTTGAAGCAACATGCACGGAAATTAGAGAAGAGAGGCTATGGACCCATGATTATCAATAGGATCTCCACCTGTGGAGCAGTTCAATTAGCCACTCTAGAAGGTGACATCCTACCAAGTTACATCAGTGGGTGCAGAGTCAAGTTATATCAGGAACCCCTCACAAAGGAGATGTTAAATCGAATCAATACTACAAAGAAACGTAAAGAAGAGGAAAAGCGGATTTGAGAAGAGGCATAGGCAGAAGCATTGGAACGCATTCGAAGAATGAAATTGAGAAGACAGGGTAGAGATCAGCCAAGGACAGATGCTTGTGCAGCTCAAGGAAATCATATGGCTATGTGTGAAGTCTCAGGCGTAAGTTCCCATAGAATAATTAATCGACGTCCTTTTGTGACCTTAGAGATAGGACAAGGAAAGAGTGCAAGGACTGTACAAGCCTTGATTGAATCAAGTGCAACCACTAGTGCTGTTAAACTCTCTTACTATCAAGAATTGAACTTAAGTGTCAGTCCTGTAGAAGCATACCTCATAGGATTGGGAGGTGTGGAAACCCCTTGCATGGGCGAGGTGGAACTTCCCCTCTACATTCAAGATGTTCTAGTGATAGTTAAGGTGCTAGTGTGTCAAGATGAGGACCTCACTGAACCTCTTATCTTGGGTGAAGACTGGATCTATGATCATGTAGACAACCTAAACCTAAGAAGTGGACTTCTTCAGGTCTGGGTAAATCAGAATCGCATTACACTTGAGTTAGAAAATGAAGCACTCAAGGAACTAGGAAAGGCATAAACTCTTGGTCCTTCTAGGAGTACACATGAAGATGACGATGCTATTCTTGTCCAAAACTATGTGATGCAGACGGATGATTGTCTCAACAACTTGAAGTCAAGGATACAAAAAAACTCCCTTCTTTTCCAAAAGCCATAGGGGCATAGCAACTAAAGGCAGATCAAATGCAGAAGAAACAGATGACCTATGCTCGAAGCCAAAAGAAAGTACAAAGCACGGTGTCTCAACCACCAAAACAAGTGTGGGTGCGAAAAGGCTACCACCCTGTTGCGGTCCAATCACAATGATTGGCCCAACTTCATATTAGTGAGCCATGACAGGACACTAATAAGAAGTCTTTCAAAATTTCTTCTACTAAAGTGAAGTCTATGTGGGTACCCAAGAAGTCGATGAAGGCTGACCCACAATCAAGACAAATTTGGGTGCCTAAGGCTTGCTTGCAGGCTCAAATAGCCACACAGAGACCACACCATGTACAACATGCTTCCCTCACTCGAACAGCTGATACCCACTCTTATTCAACACACACAAACACATATTTGCCTAGGAGCACAAGCAGAATCGCTTGTAAATAGGTCCCTAAAAAGCCTCATTTCCAAGCAAACACTCTTATAAAACCCTCCAGAGTCTCCACAAAGTCAAAACCAAAAGCCATCCACTGTGCTTGGCAGCCCAAAGCTTGTAATAAACCCCTCGAGCCCAACTTGTAAATTCATCTCCACCTACTAATTGCATCATTCTCACACTGCATCGTTCCACTTAGCTCATAGGACTACTTGTTCACTAACAACACACACAATCATCGAGCACTCACTGACCTAGTAACCTATCACTAATCTCATGTTAATGTTGTAACGAGGACAAAAATTGTTCTATCTTCCCATTACAATGTTAACACATGCTTCTATATTCTCACAAAACCACCAAACAAGCAGTAACATGGTAGAAGCAGGAGGCACCAATTCCCAGGTGGGGTCCAGCGCACAAATTGTGCATATTGAAACCCTTGTCCTTGAACCACAACTCACTGAGAGGCCTCAGGAACTCATAGCAATGCATGTGCTTCCAATTCAGAACCCTCTCCAAGGGCACACGTCACAGGTTGGCAAACATGCACACTGATTCAGTGATGTTGCAGGTCCATTGGGTGAGGGCACATACTTCTGGGAAGCTGAATTAGAATTTAATGGGAAGTGGGGAAGATATCATTTCTTCACCTGCGAATTTGAGAAATATCAGGATGCAGAAGTAATGAGATCTGTATGGATAAAGGCGGGCTTGGATAGCTATTTTAGAGCACCCTTACCTAAGCCTGATTTTCTATGCTGCTCTTACTTGATTAGCACTATCATCCCGAGTAGAGCCAAAGGGGGAGATAGTACATTTGTTCTCCCATCTCTAACACCAGGCCATGAATTAAAAAGATTTAAACTTACGATCAATTTAGTACGGGAGGCCTTGGACATGAATGGTATGCACATCCCCACACAGAAAGAAACATTGATACCTGAAAGAATGAAACACAAAGATCTTAACAAATTAAAGGATATGGTCACTATGACACCTACCATCGCCCTCCACCTACGCACAATCATGCAACACTTTGCCTTTCCAACCTAGGAGCGCTTCACCATGCCACCCAAACGAATTTGGTTTAGCTTGTACTTGGCAGAGACCGAAAACCTTACAATCAATCTACCCCACTGGATGATAGATCAAATCCACTTAGCACATCAGTGCTCGAATAAGAAACATAAGAATGTGCTTCATGGATGCTGTGCGCTAACAAGGATCATTTGCATATGCTTAGCTTATGATGTGCCTATTCAAAGAGCACTAGTGTGGTCCCGAGCCCAGGAATTCCAGAGATGGCTATCAACAACAGGGCCACCATCGAAGAAAATGAGGGGTGCAGTTCGAATACCCTGTGCACAAGCAAGAGGTGCCACCCTCACACCAGAGGTGACACCACCTCAGACCAAACGTGTCCGTCCATTTACCATTCGCTTACCCAGACAGAGTGCAAAAGGACCCAATTTGGTTTTCCGTCCGATTCGATCTGACCTAGAGTTCCCACAGGGCTACACCCTGGATGATTTAACAAATGAAGAAGTAGCCAGGATGATTAACAAAGATAATCTTGAGAAGCTCAGACCCGAGGACCACAACCAACCACCACGACTTCAGCTCCTACCCAACCTGAAGTAGTGGAAGTAGATGAAGATGAAGAAGAGACTAAAGAGGAAGCAGACGAGGAAAACGACCAAGAGTACGAAGAAACCTCAGAACTAGCGAGCGCCCCAGCCTATACTGCACAAATCAAAAGATTATATGAGACTATGAAGAGAGTCCAAGAGCATCACAAGCTGTCACTGGAAACAGGAAAGATGCTAATAAGTTAGATTTTAGGAGAAGAAGGAGTGGACGAACTGTTCATTCAATCCCTGAACCTGCACGCGAACGCGTTGGGCCTAGATGAAGCCATTCATTCAGCTATGGCTTACATTAGTTGCTTTGAGAAACAAGTGCCTACCTGTCCCCTTCGCTCCGGAAAGCAAATCCACATAGATGTATCGACACCAGGAGATACCACACAGACGGAAGAACATCAGGCCGCACCATCATCACCACACTCCTCACCTCTCATTGCACAATTCACTTCGCCCCACGACACTACCACCCCAACTTCCACAATCACCACATTTTTCATGGGAATTGCTCTCTCTCTAGGCATCCAATTCGGAGGGGTTACCATGCCCACATTCACAACACTATTCATGAACATCACATCCACCCCACCCACTGTTCCCATCTACACGGTCACACACACTTTTGACACCATGGAAACATCACCAGCCACGGCACCACTCCCTCCCCACACACAGCCACAATCTCCCATACCCCCTCCACCCACATCACCACTTGAATCCACCTCATTCACAATTCCTTTTCTTCCTCTCCTTTCCTAGCATTCTTAAATATAAATAATGTGTTTTCTACTTTACATCAATGTGTATATCAACTACAGAGTGAATATCAGACTCTCGAAGATTGCCATCGTCAATTAACTACGGATCACCAACAACTATAGAGGCAACTTGCGACTATAGAAGAAGAAAATGCTAACTTAAATCAGCGATATACTACGCTTGAACACGCCCACCAGACCTTATTAGAAGCTCCCCAGCCATCCGAGTCTTCCCAAGTTAAGAAATTAACAGCTTTACTCGAACTCCATAAATTAGAGAATGTCAAAGTCCGGCGCAACCTAACATTATTACTGAAGCACATGGCCACATCCCTAGAAGAAAATAAACGACTTCAAAGGCAGAACAAAGAAAACCTAGAAGCTGCGATGGAAGGTTCCCCCCATGAGATCGACCCAGAATAGTTTAAAGCAGTCCCTTCAGATACGATGAAAACAATTCTGGAAAGCTATGCTGATTTGCTGGAAGCACATGATGATATGGAAAAAGAATGAGATACACTACGCCGCCAGCTCTGGGAACAAGAAGAACAACCCAAGATCATATAGTCAACGTCGACTTTAGAGGAGGTAAAGGTGCTAAAGAGTAGTGTGAAGGATTGCAGAGGAAGCTACTTCAGTATGAAAGACAACCCTCTCCAGTTATGGAACCAGAGCCAAATGAATTGGTGCCCATCAAAGTGGATGAGTCATATGAGGAACCCTATGTTCCTATGCCTATGCCGGGTAGCCAGCAAACATCAGAAGGAATGGACACCTTGGAAGTCGAAGCACCAGAATGGCTTCAGAAACTTGAAAAGACCACCAAGACCCATGAAGATCGCGTAGCAGTTCAAATTCAATCAATGGCTAAACTGGAGGACACTGTTAAAAGTCAAGCTTCAAGCTCAAAATTCGTGGGGAATCTTTTATGGACATTTGGAGCAATCAAAGGAAGCCAAAAGCCACGAGATTCCATCAAGAAAAGTCACTCAACCACTCTTGAAGTCATCTCAACTAATTCCTCCAAGTTAGGAGGCTGATTTGGAAAGGTAGTTCCTAGATTTTAGGGGCACACCTCTCACTATAAAAGGAGCATGTATCCCGACTTCTTTTGGGCCATCTTCTTGGAGTTTTAGCTCATGTAAAGTGAGCACTAAGTGCTGGAGTTGTGATAAGCAAGCCCCTTGCTTAAGCAACCCCCTTGCTTGCTTGTTTGTGTTCTTTTAGTAGGCATATCTATGTGTGTGCGCAGGCAGTGTTGCAATTCTCTACCCCTGAGTTGTTAGCATTGGTTCTCCCTCATATGGTATCCATTTGATGTAATTCTTGTCTCATTGGATAGCTATAAGAGTCTATTTTATGCTTACTAATTCTCTGGAGCATTCTCTGAGTAAGCTGGGAGCAACATTCATTTTAGTGAAGTTGTGTGATTGATATCTCTCTCTTTTTGTAGGCTCTGTTGGAAATATTTTGCTCTCTGTTGTAAGGGCTGGTTCTCCTTCTCTATGTATCCATTTGCTATGATTTTGGTGTCATTGGGTAGCTATTAGAGTGCTCTAAAGTTGACTCAAGTTTGAGATTCATTCTCTGTATAATCTCTGAGAAAAGTTTGCTGGAGTGAAGTGAGGTCTCTGCTTGACTAGCAGTTGTGAGCATTCAACTAGCTCATGTTGTAGACATTGTTTCTCTTTGTGTAAGCATCCATTTCAAGTGGAATTTGTTTTGTTGGAAAGCCCTTGGTGTCTACTACAGGTCTACAAAAGCTCACTGGAGTTCTCTGCATAAGCTCTGAGTAAGAGCATTTTTGGTGTGCAGAGGTCAAAGAAGGATACCTGTGGAGGTCATTCGCGCTTCATCGTTGCTTAGGGGTTGAGATACTTCCCCCATCAGTGGTATCAGAGCATTTGGGCATCTTGGAGGCATCACATACAAGCAATAAGAACTCTTGGAGTTGGTGGTTGAAGATTTGCATCAACAAAAGCTTCTTGGAGGTAGCTGACATCAAGGGGGAGCTATTCTACTCAAATTTGCAAGAGCACAAGGTGTCCATCTAAGGAAAGCTTTGGATTGAGGTAACCTCAGAGCCTCATTTTCATTTTACACACATTGGAGCATTAGCCAAGGGCTAGGTCAAGTATCAAAGACTAGATATGGGAGACTTCAACACTCAAATTGAAAAGCTAGACAAAGGTAACTATCAACCATGGAGATTTAGGGTCTCCAACTGTCTTATGGGCAAGGGCCTTTGGGGGTTGATTAGTGGAAGTGAACCAAGACCTAGGTTGGATGAGAATTGAACCAATGACCAGAGAAGGGCCTTTAGGGAATGGAATGAAAGAGACAAGAGGGTTATCTTTATTCGTTCCCAACACATTAGCAATAGCATGATCGACCATATCCAAGACTTGGATTCAAGCATGAAGGTATGGGAGACACTTGAAAGGCTTTATTCAACAAGCACCAAAGCAAGGAAGATCCAACTCAAGAATGAGCTCAAGAACCTTAGGAAGAGCTCAGGGAGTAGCATAAATGACTACATACTTAGGGTCAAGGAGTTATCAGATGCATTGGGATCCATTGGAAGCCACGTAGACGATGACGATCTTGTGGCTTATACTCTCAATGGTTTGAGAGATGATGAGAAGTGGAAACCCTTTACCACTTCAGTTTATGTAAGGGATAATCTTCCCAATTTTGATCAATTGGTTGCTCTCATGGTCACCGAAGAAATGAACATAGGTGGAAGTTCAACTAAAAGCAAGGATGCACAAGTTTTCTATGCAGGTAATCAAAGGGGCAAAGGAAGACGAGGACAAGGAAGGGGCAAAGGAAGGTTTGGAGGAAGGCAAGGCCACTCAAGCAATCAAGGACATGACCAAGGCACCTCATCACAAAGAGGGAGAGGAAGAACAAGAGGAAGAGGAGGACGACATCAACAAAACAGGAATCAAGATGGCGAAGGATGTTACATATGTGGCAGGTTTGGCCACTATGCTAGAGATTGCTACCAAGGAGGAAACCAAAGGAACTATAATCAAGGTTCTTCATACAAAGGCCAAGGTAATTATGCTTCTACAAGTTCAAAAAATGACAATCTCTTGATGATGCACATGAATGGGAATTCAAGCAAAGTAGATAACACTTGGTATATTGATAGTGGATGTAGCAACCATATGAGTTGCAATGCTTCTTGGTTTACTAATCTACATGTTCCCAAAGGTAAAGGACATGTAGAAACAGGTGATGATACAGCCCATGAGATCTCCCATGTTGGAGATGTAGCTTTGGATGACAAGGAGGAAGGAAGATGTCTCAAGGATGTCTTGCATGTACCTACTATCACAAAGAACTTGGTGTCCGTTGGGCAAATGGTTGAAAGAGGCTATCAAGTAAAGTTCAACAAAGGTGGATGCTTTGTGGAGAACCCTAAGCAAGGTTACAAGGTCATAGCAAGAGGAAAGAAGCAAGGGAGACTCTTCACTTTGGAGGTAAATTCTCATTCCACTCAACATGTCTACTTCACATATGGAAACAAGAGGATTTCGGAGTTGGACTTGTGGCACAAGAGGATAGGTCACATCAACATACAAAGAATGAAGGAAATGCAATTCAAGATGCTGGTTGAAGGTCTTCCCAACTTCCAAGGACAAGGTATGAAGCATTTATGTGAATCTTGTCAACTAGGGAAGCAAGCGAGACTTCCATTCAAGAAGAGTGGCTACATAAGCCAACATCCATTGGAGTTGATACATACAGATGTGTGGGGGCCAACCAAAGAGCAATCCATTGAAGGTAACAAGTACTTTGTCACTTTTATAGATGATTGCACAAGGATGGTTTGGGTTTATTTCATAAAAAACAAATCAGATGTGTTTACATGTTTCAAAGCATTCAAGGCAATGGTAGAGAAGGAAACAGGTACATATATCAAGAAGCTAAGGTCCGATGGAGGGGGAGAATATTTCTCCAATGAGTTTTCTGATTTTTTAATGGATCAAGGCATCAAGAGGCAAGTAACATGCAGGTACACCCCCCAACAAAATGGAGTAGCAGAGAGAAAAAATAGATACATTGCCGAGATCGCTAGAGCAATGCTTAATGAGATGAATGTACCTAACATGTTTTGGAGTGATGCAGCAAATACCGCCGTGTATCTTATGAATAGGGCTCCTACCTCAGGGATCCATGGCTTGACACCATATCAAGCCTATTATGGTAAGAAACCTGATCTTTCCCACTTGAAGATATTTGGATGTACTTGTTATGTACATGTGCCAAGTGAATTGAGGCACAAGCTACAACCAAAGGCAGAAAAGTGTGTGTTTCTAGGATATTCAAATGATCATAAAGGTTACAGGTGCTTCAACCCAAACACAAAGGACTTGAGGATATCAAGGGATGTAGCATTTGATGAGCTACTCCCTTGGTATAAGAAGTATGATTGTATGCAGGACTATGAAGAAGAAAAGCATGGACATGATGAAGAACAAATCGACCTAGAGCTAAGCGGCCCAAGGTGTTCCATCAATGAAGATAGTTCAAGCATGAACTCACCATGGAGGGGGAGATCTTCATCAAGCTATGAAGCACAATCAATCAACAAAGGCAAAGCAACATTGGTGGAGTTGGATGAAGAAGGTAATGAAGTTGAAGATGATGAAGGACACATGATGGAGAAAGAAGCCATGTCAAAGAAAGAGATCAAGTTCCCAAGGAAAAGGAGGTTTATTCCTCCAAAAGGTGAAGAAAGGAAGTCTTCTAGAGTTAAGTATCCAACTCAAAGGTTTACTTATGATTCATACATGGCAACTCATTATGCATATATGAACAAAGTAGTAGAAGATCATGAGCCCGATTGCTATGAAGATGCAAGCAGGTACACCGAATGGAAAGAGGCAATGCAAGAAGAGATCGACGCACTTGAGGAGAATCAAACATGGACTCTAGTGCCCAAGAAGGATAACATGAAGGTAATAGGTAATAAGTGGGTGTATAAAGTAAAGAGGAATTCAGATGGATCTATTTCTAGGTTCAAAGCAAGATTGGTGGCCAAGGGTTTTGCACAAACATATGGAGTGGACTTTGAAGAGACATTCAGCCCCGTGGCAAAGATGAGCACCATTAGGACACTCATTGCAATGGCTGCTAGCAAAGGATGGAAGCTTTTCCAATTGGATATCAAGAATGCCTTTCTCAATGGAGACTTGGAAGAAGAGGTATACATGGAGCAACTACTAGGTTTTGTTCATAAAGAGTTTCCACATCATGTTTGTAGGTTGAAGAAGGCACTTTATAGCCTAAAGCAAGCTCCAAGGGCTTGGAACCAAAGATTGGTGGACTATTTGATCAAATGTGGTTACAATCAATGCAAGGCGGATCCATCTCTCTTCATCAAACAAAGAGGAGAACTTGTAGTCTACATGTGCGTGTATGTAGATGATCTTATCATTACAGGTAATGATACAAAGGGCATTGAGGAGATCAAGGCAAAGCTTGGAAACGAGTTTAGGATCTCTGATCTTGGAGATCTTAGGTATTTTCTTGGCATTGAAGTTGTATACAAAGAAGAAGGTATTATGCTCATACAAAGGAAGTATATTCTAGACCTACTTGAGAGGTTTGGGATGCTACATTGCAAGCCTATTTCAAATCCCATGGAAGTTAATGTAAAGCTAAGCTTGATTGATGGAGAGCCATTAGAGGATGTAACCTTGTATCGATCTATTGTAGGATCTTTCAATTATGCCACAATAACTAGGCCCGACATAGCATATGGAGTTGGAGTGTTATCACAATTTATGCATAGTCCAAGGACTACACACTTGCAAGCTGCAAGAAGAATGTTACGATATCTCAAGGCCACTATAAATGAAGGATTGTTCTATTCATTTGATGATGATATGCAGGTCAAAGCTTATTCCGATGCCGATTGGGCCGGTTCGAAGGAAGATAGAAGGAGTACAAGTGGTTACCTAGTCATGCTAGGTAGCAAGATCATCTCATGGATTTCAAAGAAGCAACCCACGGTGGCATTAACTTCCACCGAGGCTGAGTATAGAGCTTTGGCTCAAGTCACATGTGAGCTAATGTGGATTAAGAAGTTATTTATGGAGCTTAATTTGCAGGTTGACACATATCCAATTTTTTGTGACAACATGAGTAGCATTCATCTAGCATCGAACCCTGTCTATCATGCTAGAACCAAGCATATTGAAGTGCACTATCACTTCATAAGGGAAAAGGTGATATCCAAGGAAGTTTCAGTACATCATATTGGTACCAAGGACCAAGTTGCGGACATGTTTACAAAGGCTTTGGATGGGATGAAGATTTCAAAATTCAAGCAATGCATCAACATGAAGGAGCTTGGATGAGGATGAAGAATTGAAGCTTGAGGGGGAGTGCTAAAAGTCAAGCTTCAAGCTAAAAATTCGTGGGGAATCTTTTATGGACATGTGGAGCAATCAAAGCAAGCCAAAAGCCACGAGATTCCATCAAGAAAAGTCACTCAACCACTCCCCAAGTCATCTCAACTAATTCCTCCAAGTTAGGAGGCTGATTTGGAAAGGTAGTTCCTAGATTTTAGGGGCACACCTCTCACTATAAAAGGAGCATGTATCCCGACTTCTTTTGGGCCATCTTCTTGGAGTTTTAGCTCATGTAAAGTGAGCACTAAGTGCTGGAGTTGTGATAAGCAAGCCCCTTGCTTAAGCAACCCCCTTGCTTGCTTGTTTGTTTTCTTTTAGTAGGCATATCTATGTGTGTGCGCAGGCAGTGTTGCAACTCTCTACCCCTGAGTTGTTAGCATTGGTTCTCCCTCATATGGTATCCATTTGATGTAATTCTTGTCTCATTGGATAGCTATAAGAGTCTATTTTATGCTTACTAATTCTCTGGAGCATTCTCTGAGTAAGCTGGGAGCAACATTCATTTTAGTGAAGTTGTGTGATTGATATCTCTCTCTTTGTGTAGGCTCTGTTGGAAATATTTTGCTCTCTGTTGTAAGGGCTGGTTCTCCTTCTCTATGTATCCATTTGCTATGATTTTGGTGTCATTGGGTAGCTATTAGAGTGCTCTAAAGTTGACTCAAGTTTGAGATTCATTCTCTGTATAATCTCTGAGAAAAGTTTGCTGGAGTGAAGTGAGGTCTCTGCTTGACTAGCAGTTGTGAGCATTCAACTAGCTCATGTTGTAGACATTGTTTCTCTTTGTGTAAGCATCCATTTCAAGTGAAATTTGTTTTGTTGGAAAGCCCTTGGTGTCTACTACAGGTCTAGAAAAGCTCACTGGAGTTCTCTACATAAGCTCTGAGTAAGAGCATTTTTGGTGTGCAAAGGTCAAAGAAGGATACCTGTGGAGGTCATTCGCGCTTCATCGTTGCTTAGGGGTTGAGATACTTCCCCCATCAGAAACAACTATAAACTTCGAGTACTTCTGGCACATGTCACATCACCACTGGATAGGAACAAACGATGTATATGTACCTTACTATGTGCTCTTAGCAGATTACAATGCAGAGATTCAACGAAGGTGTGGCAAAGCCTCGACTTCTACCACTCAATTTGGTCTTGAAGATTTACCTGAACATGTGAAATAAGGATCAAACTTCCAACCCACTTGGTGGATTCGTCTCCTTGAAACAAACCCAGAAATGGTCTGCACATGGAACAACATGCCACTATTTATCAAGTATAATCCATGTTACGTTCCAGTCCTACGAAGATGCACCTGGCCCGAGTTTGCCATTGCTATAAAGAACGTCAAAGGCTGTGCAAAATGGTTGAATTATGTCTATCTAGCACCTCCACAAGGACAGGCCTCGGTTGCATATACGATTTCCACCATCCGTCACTAGAGTCTCAGACGACGCAACACCCCTGATGTGATGGCACAAATGTGTATGAAGATATTTGAATTAATGTTGATCACATTCAGAACATTCAAAAACATTAAAGATCCACATTTCTCAAGAGTTGGCTTCACTGCAGGAAACCTCGACTTGGTGTATGACATGAGCACAAGCCTCTCAATCAATGTAATATATTCCTGGCATGCCAGAATAAAGTACCTCCCAGCTTGCTACAAACAAACTTTCGAAGAGATGTTCGTTACAGGGTTCTGGGAATACCACTCAAAAATATTCGTACCTAGACCATCACCTCCTCCAACTGTTTGTTGTGGAGAGGACCTTATACTCACATCAATTGCGGCTGCCACATCCAGACATCCCAGGGCCAGTAGATTGGGACACTTTATTAACAGACCTAGCACGAGGGCTGCGGCTGGAAGAACATCACCTAGCTTCAGATGTGGTTCAATACTATGTCCAATGCTCAGCCAAGCAAGGGTCTATCATAGATGATAGACGCGAGAGAGGGGGGGTGTTGGCAGCATTCAAGGCACCCAAGGACCCACAAGACAAGGAAGCCAAAGAAGGGAGTGGGAGCAAGGACCAAGCAGGCAAAGTAGTCAGCGCAGATCTAGCAAATAGGCCTTAAATGTTTTCAAATATTTCCCAAATAGTGAATTTACTCACTCCACACCATTGTAAATACCATTCCACCTTTTTGTAGCTCAATTTTGTGCAAGCCAAGGAGTCCTTGAGCTTGAGGAGCATTAGAAGTACCTACCTATCAATTTTCATAATTTTCTGAGCTCGTTCGAGCCTCTAAATTAGCTTAGGAACCTCCTAGCTTGCTACAAACAAACTTTCGAAGAGATGTTCGTTACAGGGTTCTGGGAATACCACTCAAACATATTCGTACCTAGACCATCACATCTCCTCCAACTGTTTGCTGTGGAGAGGACCTTATACTCACATCAATTGTGGCTGCCACATCCAGACATCCCAGGGCCAGTAGATTGGGACACTTTATTAACAGACCTAGCACGGGGGCTGCGGATGGAAGAACATCACCTAGCTTCAGATGTGGTTCAATACTATGTCCAACGCTCAGCCAAACAAGGGTCTATCATAGATGATAGACGCGCGAGAGGGGGGGTGTTGGCAGCATTCAAGGCACCCAAGGACCCACAAGACAAGGAAGCCAAAGAAGGGAGTCAGAGCAAGGACCAAGTAGGAAAAGTAGTCAACACAGATCTGGCAAATAGGCCTTAAATGTTTTCAAATATTTCCCAAATAGTGAATTTACTCACTCCACACCATTGTAAATACCGTTCCACCTTTTTGTAGCTCCATTTTGTGCAAGCCAAGGAGTCCTTGAGGAGCATTAGAAGTACCTACCTATCAATTTTCATAATTTTATGAGCTCGTTCAAGCCTCTAAATTAGCTTAGGAACCTAATTTTTAAGTAGGCAGGACACTAGGTCTGGACAGGGCTAAAGTTGGTAAAAAATCTATAAATAGAGCTAGATAGATCATTCTTGAGGTTATCTTGTTGTAAAATTGGACTCGTAAGAGCACTTTTGAGTAATCTAAAGAACTCCATTGTCTCTCTCTTTGTTCTTGCCTTGGGTGCGCGTGTGAGTGTATGTGTGTGCATGTGCTTCTCACTCACCCACTTGTGCTATCACTTGTTCGAGGTCTTCATACCATCCTCATGTCTTCTTGGATTGACATTAAAGGAGGTGCTACTCATCACTGAGCTACACACACACACACGTAGAGAGACTTACACATACATGCATACATATGCATACATAATGCATATGCATATGGATACATAATGCATATGCATATGCATACATAATGCATATGCAGATGCATACATAAGTACATACTTACATGCATACACACACATACACACACATGCATACATATGCATACATAATGCACATGCATATGCATACATACATTCTTACATGCATACACACACATACACATGCATACACACATACATGTACACACACATACACACACACATACACATATACACACACATATATGCAAACACACACACATAGAGAGACATGCACACACATACACATACATGCATACATATGCATACATAATGCATATGCATACATAATGCATATGCATACATAATGCATATGCATATGCATACATACATACTTACATGCATACACACACATATGCATACATAATGCACATGCATATGCATAGATACATGCATCCACATACACACACATAGACATATACACACATAGACACACACACACATATACACATAGATTCACACAGATTCACACACATACACATGCATACACACATAGACACACACATTTACACACACACACACACATATACACACACACATATACACACACATACACACATAGAAACATACACACATAATGATGCATACACACACATACACATGCATACACACATATACACACATATACACACATACACACACATGCACACACACATACACACATACACACACATATATGCATACACACATAGAGAGACATAACACACATACACATACATGCATACATAATGCATATGCATACATACATACTTACATGCATACACGCATATGCATACATAATGCACATGCATATGCACAGATACATGCACACACATACAAACACATAGACACATACACATACATAGACACACAAAAATACACACACAGATTTACACACATACACATGCATACACACACATACACACATAGACACACACACATACACACATAGACACATACACACATAATGCATATGCATATGCGTACATACATACTTAAATGCATACACACACATACACACACATATGCATACATATGCATACATAATGCACATGCATATGCATACATACATGCATACACATACACACACATAGACACATACACACACATAAACACATACACACACATAGACACATACACACAGATAAACACATACACACTCATAGACACATACACACTTACACACACACATCCAGACACATTTACACACACACACACATGCACACAGACACATATATAGATACACACGTATATACACAACATAGACACACACACACACACATACACATACACACACATACACATACACACACACATACACACACACTTACACACACACACACATCCACACACATTTACACACACACATACACATGCATACAAACAAATATATATAGATACACACACATACACACACATACATGCATACGCATACATACATGCTTACATGCATACACACACATACATAAACATACACACACACATATGCATACACACATATATAGAGAGACATACACACACATACACATACATGCATACATATGCATACATAATGCATATACATATGCATACATAATGCATATACATATGCATACATACATACTTACATGCATACACACACACATATGCATACATAATGCACATGCATATGCATAGATACATGCATACACATACACACAGATAGACACATTCACACACATATGCATACATGATGCACATGCATATGCATAGATACATGCATACACATACACACAGATAGACACATACACACACATATGCATACATAATGCACATGCATATGCATAGATACATGCATACACATACACACACATAGACACATACATACACATAGACACATACACATACATACACACACATATACACACAGATTTACACACACATACATATGCATACACAGACATACACACATAGACACACACACACATACATACACATACGCACACACATACACACATAGACACATACACACTTAATGCATATGCATACATACATAATTACATGCATACACACACATGCATACATATGCATACACACATACACACAAATGCATACATATACATACACACATACATACGTAGAGAGACATACACACATACACACACATGCATACATATGCATACATAATGCACATGCATATGCATACATACAGGCTTACATGCATACACACACATAGACACAGATACATATACACACATAGACACACACACACGTAGAGAGAGACACACACATACACACATATATATGCATACACATGCACGTAAAGAGACATATACACACATACACATACATGCATACATATGCACGTACACACACATATGCACATACAGAGATACACACACACATATACACACACACATACACACATACAAACTTACACACACATAGATACACACACACATATATAAACAAACACATACACACATAGACACATACATACTTACACACACACATACACACATCAACACACATTTACACACACACATACACATGCATATAGACATATATATACAGATACACACATATATGCACACATATATACACACATAGACACACACATACACACATAGACACATACAAACTTACACAGACACATACACACATCCACACACATTTACACACATACATACACATGCATAGACACATATATACAGATACACATGTATATACACACAGGCACACACACATGGACACATACACACATATATATGCATAGACAGACATATTTGCATACATAATGCACATGCATATGCATACATACATGCTTACATGCATACACACTCACATATACACCTACATACACATATACACACATACATATGTACACACACATATATATATATATATATATATTGATTTCTAACCCATTTTGTTTTATATGTACAAGTATTATGGATCCTAGTAGAGAGAGGCGAAACTCACTCTCATAAAAAGTCTTATGAGAGCAAGAGTTCAGCTTGATACTCTAGGGATCATCATGCATCAGTACTTATAGATGCCTAATGATGAGCTGGATTATACTATCCAGATGCTTACCCAGCGATCAGAGGAGGGCTCTTCTGCGGCTCCACATGCAAGAAGACATCTATCTACTCATAAGTATGTTTGTTTTTTTCATAAACTTTTTTAATGATATTATAACACTGATTTTTATTTATTTTTATCTATCTATTTTTAGGACACCCATACCACCTCCACATCATGATAGCAGAGCAGAGGTGCCTATAGCTATGAGGACATGCATAGGCACCTTAGGGCTAGAGTGCAATATAGAGCCAGAGGGGAACATTGTGTACATAGATTGGAGTTCAAGAGAAGAATGCAGGCATTATGCGACTCTTACCTGCGCCTTGTCCACTAATAGTGGAAGTAAGTATAAATTTTACATATACATTGAAATAAAAATTTTATGTTTTATTTACATCATTTTTTTATTTTTGTAGTGAGCATGATGAAAGGGATAAAAAATACGTACTTAGTTCACTTGAGACAGAGTTTGGGACAGGATGGTTGCATAAGTGGTGTCTAAAAGAGATGCGGACACTTATGGCTCATTGTCACGATAATGCACGGTACAAAATGCTTTTATGTATATATACGTGGATATGAGTATGTGTGTTTATGTATGTATGTATATGAGAGAGAGAGAGAGAAAAGAGTGAGACTAGAGGTACAAATATAGGCATACACACACATATACATCATACATGCACATTTACACACATATACACATACATGCATATTTATATGTACACACACATACATGCACATTTTTACACACACATGCACATGCATGCAGTTACACACATATAATGAATACACATAGACACAAACACATACTCACATACACATACACATATTCACATACACATACACATACATAATCATATGTACACACACATAGACTCATATAATCATATTTACATGCATATATACATATACAATGCATATACACACACACAACACATGCATACGCACATATAGATACACATACATACACACATGCATATGCACATATAGAAACACATACATACACACATGCATATTGATATATCTATATGTATCTCTCTCTCTCTCTCTCTCTCTCTCTCTCTATATATATATATATATATATATATATATATATATATATATACACTTATGTTGCTCTAGCACAATGGTAAATACCACGTTAAGAAGCGTCACCTCCTTAATGTCAATCCGTGGGAGAGGTAGGAGTGATATGAAGATCGTGAACGTGAGATGATGTGAGAGTGAAGGTGAGAAGCACAAAGAAGCACACACACATACACACACACAATGAAGAGACAAGCAAGACACAATGGAAGGTGAGAAAATAGCTCTATTACTCAAGAACACTATTACAAGCTCACACTAGCTCTAATCTCAACCAAGCTAACCTCAAAAATGAGCTCTCTAGCTCTTTTTATAGTTTCTAGACTAGTTTTGACCGGTTTCACATCTAGTGGCCGGCCTAGTTAAAAAATAGGTCCTAGAGGCTATTTGGAAGGGTAAACGATGTCTAAAAATAACGAAAATTGGTACGTGCATTCTACCTAAGCTCCTCAAGCTCGAGGACTCCTCGGCTTGCACAAAATGGAGCTATGGATTACAAAATGGGGTTTTCTATGATACATATGTTACAATTAGTGATAACAATCACTGTTGAATGTTTGGAGAATTAATAAGAAATATATTTGTTTGAAAAATTGATCGGCCTGGCTCCCTGCTCCTTCTTTACATGCTTCCGTGGCGTCTGTGCCTCTGGCTGCTTCCAACACCCCCCTCCCTCTCGCTTCTGTCGTCCCTAACAAAACCTTGTTGTGAGGTCTGCCGGATGTAGTTCTGTAGGAGGTCCTGAGCGAGGGTGTGCTCTGATATACGAATGCCTCGGGCTAGGTCAGCCTCGAGTTTCTCCCAGTCGATAGGTTGCGGCTCGTCTGGTGGTGGGAGCTGGTAATGTGTGGAGTACACCATTCGTTCACAGGCAAATAATTGCAGTAAATGTGTGGGCCTGCTTATAAATACCTCTGAATGGTACTCCCAAAAGCCGGTGGTGAACATTTCTTCGAATGTCTGCTTGTAACATGCCGGTAGATATTTGATCCTGCAGTGCCAGGCGTAACACACCCGTAGCGATGGCGTTGTGCTCATATCATAGACTAAATCAAAGTTGCCATGCTCAAAGCCCGGGGTGTTTACATGGGGAGCCTTGACGCGTCGGAAGACTTTAAAGGTCATTTGCATCATGTCAAAGATTTTGACCGTCATGTGCGCGGCAATATCATTCATATGCTTTAACCTAGGGAGCCAGTGGCGGATCGTCGCCATCATGTAGCCTACTGTGGGTAACTCGATTGGTGGCTTGAAATAGGGATAATTCAGCCAGTCTTGGCACTGCTTATTGTTTTGTACTTTAATAGCGAATGCAGTCCAAGAGCGGCGTCGTGGTACTGGTCCCCAGCATGGGTTAAATTTTAAGTGCAGCGGCGCTTTCACCCATGTGCTCATCATCTCTGGATAGTTTTGCAATAAATCTTTGCGCCAGTCTGGTTGATGGATTTCACCTCTCTGCGCACTTGGTGGCAAGTCCTCCGGCTCGAATTGAGTGGCATGCGTTGGTTTCATCCCTGTTTCTTTCTCTATGGCTAACTGGTATTCGGCCATTAACATGAAGTACGGTTTATATTGGAGCTCATGCCCAGATATGTGTCGTCGCGGGGCCAAATGAGCAAAGAATGGTGACTGTAAAATTCTCTCTTCAATCATGGCCATGGCATGTAACTGTGCCTCTACTCTGGCCGAATGTGTTGTTCCGAGTTCTTCAACTGTCTTCATCCACGCGGGGGTAGGTAATTCATATGTCATCTGGCCTTCGGCCGTGACACGTCCGCCTGGGATGGGTATCGGTTCATATGCCTCTTCGAATGTCTCCTCCACCAGGATAGTGACGGTTTCTTCCTCAGCTGGTAGCTCAGGTGGGGAGTCTGGCCTTGGTGGTGCTTCATAGACTGCAATTCTAGATTCAAGATTTGTTACCTGGGCCCGAAGTGCGTTGAGTTCCTCTAAAATTTCAGGGGCAGGGTCCGCAGGCGCTGGTAATTCTGCTGCTACTTGTACTTGTTGTGTTGCTGGTTCTCTGAGCTGTAGCAGCTTGTGATCTTCCTTTGACTTTTGATGTTCTTCGTTCATACGATCATAGTCCTCGAGCAATCGCACATGATCATCTAGCAACATCCTCATCGATTCAGATGGGATAGCTTTGAATTTGCTCGGACTTAGTGGTTGTTCAGGGTGGTCCAAAGCCGCTTCCAAGTTCTCTCTATTCTGCTCTTGAAGTCTCTGGTTCTCCTCTTTTGCTGCGGCTAAGTGTCTTCTTAGTAAGCCCATATTTCTAGTGAGCGTTGCATTGCGGACGGTCTGGGCTCGAAGTAGGTTGTCCAAATCCGCAGTGGCTTCTTTTGTTTTCTCCTCACTTTCTAGTTCTAATTTGTGATAGGCCTCTCGTAAATCTTGGTATCGGCTGTTCAGTGAGGCATTCTCAATTGATAGTGAATTAAGCTGCGACTGTAATTCATTCGTAGTCCTCTGCAGCTGTTGATAGTTGGTGCCGAGTGATGCAAACTCATCGCGGACTTGTGTCATGCATGTGAACATGTGTTGAAATGCGGTGTCTATGGTGGGCGATAGTAGTAGTGAAGTGCTAAATGATGATGCAGTGGGAGTAGATGCAGCGGGAATGGGAAATGGGGTTGGGACGGTGGATGCAGTGGTGATCGTGGAAAATCGTGATGTGTCTAAAAATGTTTGTGCCGGGAGTGAAGTGAGTTGTGGTGCCGTGGGTGGTGATATGTCCATGTCACTGGACGTGTTTAGTGTTGTGACTGTGAAAAGTGGTGTGATTGTGGGTGGTTGTGTAGGTGTGAAGACGGGATTTACAAATGTGGAGTAATTTACATGGGGGCTGGCTGGAGCAGCTTGGTGAAAAGGGGAAATAGGGGTTATGGTGGGTTGGGGAGGTGAAACTGGTGAGAAGGTTAGTGGGGTTAGAAAGGGGAATGGGGTTCCTAGAGGTGGGGGAAACGCGGGGAAAGATGAAGGGGTGAAGGGGTTAACATGTAGATACCAAGGGCTGGGTGTGGGCATGGTGGTCTGAATGGGCAGGGCAAAGGTTGTGGCTATGTTGCCTTGTACAGGTGTGGATGTGGGGGAAGCAGGTGGGTGTGCAGAGGATACAGGATGGGTTGGTGAAAGATGAGGTGAGAGAGGAGTAGAAGGGGTGGATGTTATTTCGAGGATAGTAGTGGTATGTACAACGGTAGTACGGGGTGGGGAATCTACAAGGATGGGTTCTGCGGTCAATGAACTTTCGGGGACGAGGCGTGCCTCCCTGGCTTGTGCTGAAGACTGAGCTCCTGTTGGTACGCGAATATACTCTCCAGGCTTTGAAAGTAGTCGCACTCGGCGGGGGTCAAACTGTGGTAGTTGCTTTCTTTGTAAAAACCTGAGTGCTTCATGGGAGCCTACTGATTTGACTAACTCTCTGAACCCTCTGATGTATGCGTCTTCGAATCCTCCGGAGATGAGTTCCTGTTCAATTAATGCCTGGCTCTCCTCTTCAGTTAACTTCTTCCGGGCCCAGACTTTCTCCATCGTGCGATATAATTTCTTTATGGCCAGCGTGTACGCTGCGGCTTCGAAAGTCTCTTCTTCATATGTGCTGGTGTCGCCGTGCGCGTCGGTTTGTTGGCCTTGGCCATCTGTCTGTCCGTCTTGTGAGCCCTGGCTGGCTTCATCGTCGCTTTCATCGTCGTCTGTTTCGGTTCTTTCTTCTTCAGAGCTCAACACAGCTTGTCCCTGTGGCAGATCTCGCGGCGTGGTCGGGTAACTAGGGCGTTCGTATTCCTGAGAAAACATTTGTGCCTCTGAAAATTGGAATTCATTTGAGAATGCATCCGACATCTCAAAATCAAATGTTGTGTTTATGGGTTCTGCCTCCATGTGTGGTATGGGGAAGGAAAATGCTTCCGCACCAATAGTGGTGGGAGCTTCTGCTTTGTTGGTGGTGGATTCTGTGGTGGCTGCTGCCTGAGGTGCAGCGGTACTAGTCGTGCCCTCCGTGACCACTGGTCTGGACAACCTTATGCGAATAGGCTGCACAGTAGGAGCGGCTTCTGTTGGTGATCGCTCTGGAGAAGGTTGTGGTGATGGTGACTCCGGCACTTGAAGGCAAGGAATGGTGCCTCTCATACGCTTACCTGCCCGTGTTCTACTGGGCTTCCTGGCTTTCTTCGTTGTTCCTTTGAATGCCTTCAGTTCTTCTCCTGTTAGTGCATGCTCAATTGGCAAGTCATAAGCCAAGCACATATACACAATTCTTGTGAGTGCACAACATCCATTAAGCACTTTTTTGCGTTCCCATCTATGTTGTGAAGATACATTTGATCTATGATCCAGCTCGCCAGGTCAACAGTCTGCGGTCCCGTACATGCCAAGTACAAACCAAACCATATTCTTTTATGTGGCATGGTGAATCTATCCTGAGCGGGGAATGCAAAGTGTTGCATGCATATCCTTAGTGGCTTCGACAGCTCAGGTGTAATAGCCGAGATCTCCTCCCACTTAGTGACGTCCCCACGTTTCATAGGATCTGGAATTAATCTTTCTCTATCTGTGGGTGTGTGGGTTCCATGAATCTTGATGGCCGCTCTGATTAAATCCTTTGATAGGTAAAACCTTTTGTAAGGTGGATCATCCACTAAAGAGGGCAAAATGAAGGTTCCTGGGATATCCTTATTCTCGGAGGCCTGCAAGGTAGTGATTAAATAATAGCACCTGTAAAAGTCCGGTTTGGGCAGAGGATCACTGAAATACTCCGTGAAGCCTGCTCTGGCCCAAACGTGAGTTAAATCCTGGGTGCTCTGTAAGGCTTCGAACTCTCTGGAGAAGAACTGGTATTTTCCCCACGTGCGGTCATCAAATGTCAAAGTGGATTCAAATATAAAGTCCGCGTCCGCAAGGGGTCCTGCAAGTCCCTGAAACCAATGAGAGTTCCGGTGTATCTTTTCAGTGTAGCCCATAGGTGGGTTGTCGATAGGCATGGGCCCTGGAAATCCTTGGAATTCCGGTGGTGGAGCAGTTGGGTGGGATTCTGCTCGTAATACGTTGAGGGGCACTGCCGCTACACTGGGGCCTGCTCCTGATGTTCCTTCGTCGGTTTGCATGGTGACGGATGCGCTAATGAGAAAGATCTGCTACAAAAGATTAACACATTAGCATGGAGATTAATTATGATCCCATTAAAGTGAGACCGCAATCCCTTTCCATAACTGATGCGTAACCCGTGTAGCCAAGTGCTGTGATGTGATGGATGCAATGTCTCTTGCAGCACTAGTGCGGGTCTCTAGACTCCTACACGTTTCAGATCATGCATACATTTCTTGATGAGATGAGAGTGATGTGTGATGATGGTGGGTGAATTATTACAAGGTTTAATGGTTAGTATTTTAGTACAAGGTTTGCATGTTAGTCGGGGGGGTAGTTTTGTCAGACATGGGGTTAGGGAAGACGGTTGGACACGCTTCGGTATCCATTTCCTAAGGGTTCTTGAATGGGTGGTGGGTTTCTGCTGAGGGGCAAAAGGTGGTATCGGGTGTGGTAGTATCGAGGGATGGAAAGGTTTGTGAAAGGTATATTACATGGCTTATGGGTTGAGCTATGATACATGGTTTGGGTACCCAAATCTGCGTGGGTGTGGGTCTATGGGTAAGGTATTTCTTGGCGATCCAAATTTGTCGAATGGTCGGACCTGTAGAAGGAGGTCGAGGGGATGGTGGATACCGATTCTGTTTCTGCCCTGCCTTTTTCTTGTCGATCTCTGCTTGGTTGGAGTTCTTCAGTGCTTTTTGTCCTTTTGGCACCCATATTTTTCTGGTGCCGCTTCCTTTGGGTGGCCTAAACTGCCTTCCTTGTTGTATCTTCTGGTACTGCAGTCGATCTGGGTTCCTTCGTCGTGGTTGATTCTGTTGTTGTCGAGGTTGAGAGGTCGGATGGACGCTCTGCTTTGGAAAAGAAGGGAGATCCAACACTTGCGTGACCTGCCCATTAGGAAGTGATGCCTTATTTAACTTTAATCTAGGCCAGTCCGCAACAAGTTTGGAAGGATGAGCACCGCAGGGTGTCGTGCTCATTTGGCCGATGATGCAACCCACCTGACCACTGATTGTGTCCATCTGCCCTTGTGGTTGGGTAACTGTCTCTTCTAGTTTGCAGGAAGTCCCAGGGAAGATCTCCTGTCGTCCTTCTGATTGACAACTGTCCATAGCCAAGCCCGAGTGGGTTGGTGTAGACGTAACGTGACTGGTCTGCTTAAAGATCTTTCGGTCTTCCGTCGCATGCATTTCATAGGGTCTAGGGTCACAACCGTCAAGCGGAATGCCGTTAGGGAAGTCAAGCGGTATCACTCGCTTCTGTTCTAAGGTTCCAATCTGTAAGGAGCCTTGTCTAAGATTTAGGTCCACTGAGTGATCGTATAGCCAATCTTGGCCAAGGATTAGGGGTTCTATCAGGTCGTCATCATGGCACACTAGTAGCTTTGCTGTCATCGTCAAATCCTTAATGAGGATAGGAAGGTCCACCTCACCCATGCAAGGGGTTTCCATGCCTCCTAGGCCTATGAGGTATGCCTCAATTGGCCGCATTTCTATTCCTGAATCCTTATAGTGGGACCATCTAATCGCACTAGTCGCAGCACCTGAGTCAATCAAAGCCCTGAGTTCTTGGCTATGGTTACCGTGCTCTAGCCTAACTGTAACGAATGGTCTCCTGTCCACTATGCTAGGATGAGAGGTTGACTTTACTTGACACATGGCCATGGGATATCTGGGTGATGTTTCCAGATGGTTATAATGTTCTCTCCCTAGTCCTTGTCTTCTTAGCTTCATGCGCTTAATGCGTTCTATGGCTTCTGCCTGAGCTTCGGCTCGTATTCTGTTTTCTTCCTCCTTACGCTTCTTTGCCAACGTGAGTCGTCTAAGCATATCCTCAGTAAGAGGTTCTTGATATAACCTGACTCTACAGCCACTAATGTAATTAGGCATCATATCTCCTTCTAAGGTGGCTAACTGTACTACTCCACTTGTCAAAAGTCTGTTAATGATCATAGGTCCATAACCTCGCTTTTCTAACTTCCGTGCGTGCTGTTTCAGTGTATACACTAGAACTAAATCTCCTTCTTTTAGGCCTTTATCTTTCACATGTGCATCAAAATATGCTTTCTGTCGCTTCTTCGCTGCGTATATTCCTGCTGCTGCCTTTAGCCTGGTTTCTCCTAATCGTTCCAAGTCCAATATTCTCGCTGATAATTCATGGCCGGTCCACTGATGTTCCTGTGCAACCTTAAGGGTCGGTATCAAGAAGTCCAAAGGAAGCACTGCATTCTGGCCAAAAACCATCTGAAAGGGAGTTGCATTGAGTACGGTCTTGTAGGCCACTCGATATGCCCAAACAGCGTGGTGTAGCTGTTTGTCCCAATCTGAACGTTTGTTGTTCACGAGTTTCATCAGTACGGTACAAAGTATCTTGTTAGTGCTTTCAGCCTGACCATTGGCCTGAGGATGATATGGTGCAGATTTCTTGTGAATCACCATAAAATCCTGCAACAGATATTCAATGACTTGGTTTAGAAAGTGAGTGCCTCGATCGCTCACTAACTCTATAGGCAATCCATATCTTGTAAAGACATTTTCAAATAAGAATTTTGCAGTCGTGTGAGCATCATTCTTTTTTGTGGCTTTTGCCTCTACCCATTTGGTTAGATAATCTGTCGCAACGATAATGTATTCCGCATGTGTACCTTTTGCAGGGGGATTAATGGGTCCGACAAAGTCTATACCCCACTTAGAAAATGCGCGTCCGCCCATCATGGGTGTCAATGACATTTCATCTCTGCGAGTAGGAAACTGAGTTCTTTGGCACACATCACATCTCTTGACATAGGTATGAGCATCCATGTGAAGAGTGGGCCACCATAACCCTGCAAAGAGGATGGCTTTGATTATCCTATCTGGTCCAAAGTGACCTCCTGCAACACCTTGGTGTGCAGTCCCTAGTATGCTCAGATAATCGCTTTCATGAACACATTGTCTTAAATATCCATCTCGTCCTCTTTTGTATAAGTTATCGCCAATAAGTGTATAGTCTTGAGCTTCCTGCTCTAGACTGCGTTGTCGAGCTAAGGTCATTCCTTGAGGGAATGTGTTCGTCCTCAAGTATGTCACTAAAGGTTCACTCCATTCTGGTGTGAGAGACATGTGATATAATGTCGCATGCTCTACTGGTGGTCTTTCACAGCAAACATGGCATTCCTTACACAACTTGTAGACATCTGCTTCCATCGTTGGCCAATATACTCCTAATCTATGCAGAGTCTGTAATGTTCGATGTTTTGAATGATGTTGCTTTAGTGCACCTATGTGTGCTAATTGCAACCAATTCGCATGTTCTGATTCATCTACACAACAAGCAAGAATCTTTTGATTATCCTGTTTGTATATGCTTCCTGCCATTATTTGGTACCTCTGAGATTTGGTAATCTCTCCTTCTTTGATCTTTATCCTAGGACTCTTGGGTCCGTATGTCAGAATAGGGACTATAGGCTTAGCCCATTCTGGTACTATCTCAAGGTTAAACAAGTATGCATCTGGTAATTCATCCACTACTCCTTGAGGAGCTTCTCCTGAGGTTAATCTTGAGAGGTGGTCAGCTCTAAGATGCGTCTTTCCCTTCCTAACTACCACTTCAAAATCATACTCCATGAGTAATAGAAACCAACGTATCAGTCGTCCTGTGTTACAAGGTTTGTTGACTAAATATAATAGGGCTTGATGATCTGTAAAGAACTTGAATTTGTTGGCCAACAAGTAGTGCCTAAACTTCTTTACTGCGTAGATCATCCCTAATCCTTCTCGTTCCGTCGTGGTATAATTTCTTTCTGCTGCGTTCAATTGTCTGCTCGCGTAGGCTATGGGGAGATCTATGTTACCTTCCTTCGTGGGTTGTGCTAACACACATCCTATGGCGTAATTGGATGCATCCACATGTACATGGAATGGCTTACTCCAATCTGGGGTTGTCAATATAGGTGCTGAGCACAAGCGTCGTTTGAGTTCATTGAATGAATTTTCACATTCATCTGTCCACTCAAAATTGGTCAAAAGAGAGTACAAAGGCTTAGCTATGATTGCATACATGTGTATGAATCGTCGATAATATCCACAATGGCCCATAAATGCCTGTACCTCTTTCACATTAGTTGGTCTAGGTAATTCTGCAATTACCTTCACCTTTTCTTCGTCCGTAGAGATTCCATTTTTTGATACAATGTGTCCTAGAATTTTGCCTTGTCTGACCATGAAAACGCATTTTTCTGGGTTCAAACAAACCTGATATTCTCGACATTTGTCAAATATTTGTCTTAACTCTGGGATATGCGTCTGTCTTACATTTGAGTGAGCACATAAGTCATCGACATAAACTTCCAAGCTCTTGCGTAAGAATTCCTTAAAAACATGACACATGAGTCGCTGGAAAGTAGCGGGTGCATTTGTTAAGCCAAATGGCATCACACGAAATGCAAATATGCCCCATTCTGTGGCAAAAGCCGTCTTGTGTTGGTCTTCTGGAGCAATGGCTACTTGGTTATAGCCTGAAAATCCATCAAGAAAGCTGTAAACTTCCTTGCCCGCAACTCTTTCCAATAGGTGTTCTGTGATAGGAAGAGGATAACTATCTCTAATCGTGGCGGCATTAACTTTTTTAAGGTTAATACACACACGCAATTTCCCATTCTTCTTGGGCACAACCACAATGGGGGATACCCATTCGGTATGCTCAATTTCGTAAATGAATCCTGCTTCTATCAAGCGATCTATCTCCTCTTTAATCTTCGCAGCGTAGTTATCATTGTACGTGTAAGGTTTCTGTTTTGTCGGTTTTGCATCTGGAGTCGTAGGGATTCTATGAGAACATATATCTGGATCTACTCCTTTCAAATCTTTGTAACTCCAAGCAAAAAAATCTCTATATTCGCGCAATAGTGCCACTAGTTCTTCTTCTTCTTCAGTCGTCAAATCATGCCCTATGTATGTACACTTTTCTTCTTCTCCTTCTATGGCAACTATTACTTTCTTGGTTTTCTCTCGGTTATCATATACTTGTCCGTCATTCGCCTTTCTGTTGGGCATTCGTACCATGATTCTTCTATCTTCGATTTCATATTTCTTGAAGTTCTCGGGTACTTCAAATAAAGATTCTTCTTTTTCTGACATGGTGTCTTTCTTCTTTCTTTTCTTACCTTCACTCTTAGTAGTCACTTCTGTGGCTAACCTTACCTCGTTCGTAATTTCCTCGTGTCTCTGAGTGTGGGTCTCTACTTCGTAGAAATATTCTTCCTCTGATGCAAAGGGTGGGTCCATGATAATTGATTCCAAATCAAAATCGCTTGCATC
Source organism: Ceratopteris richardii (assembly GCA_020310875.1). Taxonomy (NCBI): domain Eukaryota; kingdom Viridiplantae; phylum Streptophyta; class Polypodiopsida; order Polypodiales; family Pteridaceae; genus Ceratopteris; species Ceratopteris richardii. The sequence goes on along the minus strand of CM035421.1, from coordinate 3,278,133 downwards.
CTCAAATGCATCAGTGTCTGGTTCACATTCTTCTAAAATTGCATCGCCCATGATTGGCTCTATCATGAAAACTGAAATGTCATAGCCATCCTCGTCACAGTGGGGTGTCCATTGTTCTTCATTGATGGCTACATCCATGGTTGCTAGTATTTCTGCCCAACCATGGGGTTCAAACTCTTCGTCTGGGAATACTACAGGTGCGTAGGCTGGATCTTGAAGGGTCCGTGGATGTTGTTCTGCACCTAAGGTCCTGACTTCTAATCTTTCTTCCTCTTGTTTGGCTACTTTACACATCCATAAATGGGTATCCTCATGCAACCAAGAAGGCTCTGATTCTAATGAGTGCACGGATTCCGTCTCTACTGGTGTCTTATGGATGGTATTCCATTGTATTGGGGGTACATCTCTATGTGAATAGTCTTTAAGGTTGACTTTGGTAGTCACTCCTAAATGTTGCAAGTACAAAGAATTAGTTTCCCAGTCTTGTACAATTTGCAACTGACGCATGAATGGTCGTCCCAATATCATCTCATACGCATGATTTTTCGCAAAGTCACAAATGGCAAAGGTATGCTCAAATTCTACACCACAAGTGGTGAGAGATATGCCTTCTAGTAAGCCTAACGGTTTTTCTATGTGTCCATCAGCCATTTGTAGCTTCATCCTGGTGGGTCTGAGTGCTGGCTTACCCCAACGTTTCCATAAGGCGGTGGTAGCTATTGCTACTCCGGCTCCTGAATCTAAGATGGCTTTCGTGGTGTAGCCCTGATGGGTTATTGGAAGATATGTGTTACCTTCCTCTCCTTCGCTTACATCTCCAATCTTTTCTACGGGTATCTCTGGTACCTTCTTATGTGATCCTATTTGAGAGGGTGTGGTAGCAAGCTCGGGGAATTGATTTGCTACGTGCTTCCACAATTCTGGTTTTACCTTTAACAATTCCTCCAGAGTGAGATTACATTGTACTTTGGTATTCTTGATCACTTCCGTGTTCCTAGGGATCACTGATTCTTCATTCCTCACTATTATCATGGGTGCTCTCATACTAATAGACTTTGCTTCCCAAGGTCCTGTGAACTGAGGTAATTCTTGTAGAGAATTAGATTCAAATCCAGTGGGTTCACTCAGTCGTTCCACCTCTACATCATCGTATATAGAGGGGATGTCTTGGGGAAATTGTTCCTGCAAGTCGTTTATTTATTGAATAGGAGGATGAGTTCCTTGTTCTTTTCTCCATTTCTCTTCTTGTATTTCTCTTAAAAATTCATGTGAGTACCTATGTATGGAGGATAGGTTATCTTGACTTTCTGTATTGGGTACTTGAGACAGGGATGGTGCATTCCTTTCCTGTGTCTCTGGGACAATAGGGTTCCTATGCTGATCCTTTTTCTCTTTGCTTTCTATCAAGTGTTCTAGCCTTTCCATTAGTCCTTGAAAGTGTAGTTCTGGTTTTGCCATGTTATTCCAATTAAGATATCTAGAGGCTTCAAACAAAGCTTGTGCTAATTCTACCATTTTCATGCAAAGTTTAGTTCTCTCAATTTCTAGATCAGCTCGAGGGTAGTTTTTACTCATTTCCGTTACTTGAGGTCCCTCTTTTATTCTAGCCTGATATGCACGAAACATCATGTCTAGATCTTCTGGTATGGGTTCCGCTAAGACTGATCCTGATTTCTGAGCTGGGTTTTCTTGATTTAATTCTTGTGAAGCCAATTCTTGTATTTTGGCTCTAAATTCTCTTAAACTTCCTTCCAGCTCCGTTATCTTTTTACTCCACTTTCTCTTTATTCTTTCTCTGGAATCTTTCCAAGATTTTGTCTTTTTACTGCTAGATTCTGCAACTTCACTAGTTCCTGCTACCTTCTCTTGATTAGGCTGTTGGGTTTGTAAGAGCGCCTGGGCTCTGGTTATAGCTTGGATAGGCACGTATGTAGGGTTGGATCCATCTGCGTTGTTTACAATACCTATCACGTTGATCAATGTCACATTTGAAGTGTTAACTGGGTTCTTAGGACAATCTTTGATTATGTGCTCTTTGCCACAATCGGCACAAAAGCCTTGTATGTTATAGTACTGTGATTGCCTTGCTATTGGGGGATGTGGACAATCCTTAATGAAGTGATCTCCTTGGCACCTAAAGCATGGTCCTCTAGGGCCCTGTGGTCTCTGTTGTCTCAATTGGGGCCGTGGGTTTGGGTTTGCGTACATCACATTAGTATAATCTGGCTCCCAACTAGGTTCCATTGGTGGACTATCATAATGATATGTCTCCACATGTTCTGGTGACTCCGTGTAATAAGCGGGTGGACTAGTTACATGAGTAGAGTCAAAACTGTTTGAGTTCGGGTCACTTTCGGTGATCAGGGGTGAAGAAGGCACTAAGGCCCTACTTAGGTTCTCTTCTGCAGCCGCGTATTTGACTGAGATGACATTCGCTGGTGGGGGTGGCTGCTGAGCTAAGACGGGTTGAGGTCTCTGTTGAGTCTGGTATGGGTAGTTCTGAGGAGGCCTATAGTAATAAGGCTGAGCATTGTATGGGCCTTGATACCTACCTGGCTGCTGGTATGTTTGCGGGTAGTTCTGTCTCACGGTTTGTTTGTTGTATGGGCAGTCCTGAGCCGTATGATTTGTATATCTCCTCTCAATTGTACAGTATTGGCCACTAGGGTTGGCTTGAGGTTGAGGTGCATTGGGGCACACGTTTGCCAAATGATTTCCACCACAAGTGTAACAATGTACGTTTGTTGGTAGCTTAGGCACCTGCTTACTAGAAACTCCTAGTTTTTGGGCCACTTTTTCTGCTAGGTCCTCTATCGAATTAGACAATTTTGTGGATGCTAGAGAAGAACAATCTGAGTCCTTATAGACCTTTGAGAGTTCTAATTCATCTCCTAGGTTGTCCTCAATGTCTATACATATTCTTACACACTCCTCTAGCGTTTTGGGTTCTTTTAGGTACACATAGGAGCGTAGTTTAGCGCTCAACAAGCCATCTAGGAACAGTGATACTTGTTTGGCTTGTGAGGGTAGCTCTTGCATTGGACATCGTTCCACGTATTGTCTGAACCTACGTCCTGCCAGTCTTACTGTTTCTTGAGGAGTTTGTTTAAAGCTATGAATCAATGAAGACGTGTCATGTCTAATCCCACTTTTAGAGAATTCAGTGATGAATGACTCTAAAAAGTGATGGATGTCTCTAAATTGCCTTTGTTGCAGTGGTTGGAACCAAGTTAAAGCGGTATTCTTTAACGTTATTCCAAATGCATTGTATTGCGTGAACATGTCTTCAACTTGTTCTGCCCTCAGTACTTGCTTGAATTCTGCGACGTGGTCATAGGGATCTCCTGTCCCATCAAAGTAATTTTTCATTGATTTTACTAATTGTGTGGGTCTCAATACTCTTGTGTGTTCACGTGGTCTAGGTAGAGGAAAATCATCTCTACCACCTGGTATTCCATGATTTCTTTGTCTATCCGCGCTATTGGTGTTCGTGGTTGTTCTATCTCTCCCTATGGGGTGATTGAAGCTCACTTCCGGTCTCTCTTTATTTCCTTCTCTTTGATTTCCATGGGTTGAGGATGTTCCTGCCCCTTGTTGACTTGTATTCATGTTTGTTCTAGATGGAGGGAATACCAATTCACCTCTCCATGTGTATGTGTTTTTAGCGTGCTCAGGCACCACAAAGACTCTTTCTGAAGTCTCATCCATGTATACAACCTTTCCAGGTGTATCTGGGTCCTTGAATTCATAAATTGTAATGATGCCTATCTCACCAGGGTGTTCCTTTCGGTACCTCCAAAAGGCTTCATCTGTCTCTTTATTTACAAACAACTCGGTGCTCCTGTTATCTTGAGGGATCCACTCTGGGATGAGTACTCTCGTTAATACGGATTTCCCTCTAGGTGTTCTAGGTTCTTCTAATGGCTCTTTTCCTTGAAATTTCGCTTCTGTCTCTAATTGGATTGTGCCAAACTCATTAGTATCGTTTGGCTACGTACTTAGGACGTACATGGTTCCTTCTTTGTCTATGTAAGCGTCTCTCTCAAATTTCACCACTAGTCTTTCCAATCCAATGGGTTGATCAGGGTTGTGCAGTTGCACCACTTGCCTTTGCAAACCATCCTCATAGATGCGAGCACCTAATCGGTTGGTTCGGAGAAACTCTAATTGCGTTCTATAGGGTCCTTCTGGTTTTTCCAAGTATGCTACATTAGACCCTCCTTCTGGTCTGTCTGTGCTAAATGCCATTTCTGATTCGCTTGTCTCTGAGCTCTCGTAGGGGTAATTACTATTCAATTGCTGAGCCCACGATCGAGCAGTAGTTCTTACACTAGCCTCTGATGATCTAAGGCTTCGTCGGTCTGACTTACCTATATGTTTGCCCGATCTAAGGTTCATTAATTTCCTTCCTTGCTCACTCAATTTTCACACTTAGATCGTCAATGGTTCTTTGTGATTAATTCTTGGTTCTTTTTAATTTTTCTTTGGATTCTTGTCTTAATATATGCGTCAGGAATTCGACTTTCCGTTATAGTTTTGAGCTCTCGTTCCGTCAGACTTATGTTCTTTTCTTTTAGGTTTTCGTCACACACCTTTACTTTAAGTCTTAGACTTGAGAGAATTAGGTATCTTGAACTTGAGACGTTCCTATCGTCGTTAATCCACAACTACCGTTTAGCCTAAGCTAAGAATTGACTGAGGGGGTTGAGTAGTCTTCCAACCTCGAGTCGGCTTTTCTGGTAGCTCTGATGCCCTGTTGCCCAAGAAGTCGTGCTTCCCAAGCTCTGCTGTCTTCGCTGCCTTGCTTGCTTGCCTTTGATTGCCTTTGCTAAACCTGGAAAATTCTAATATTAGACCAATTCACAAGATGATCAAATACTTGAGCATATACACCTTTTAAATCCCTTCCCTTTTTGCCCAAATTTTCAATGTGTGCCCCCTGGCTTCCTAGTCCCAAACTAGGTGAACCTCAAAATAGCTTATCCAAAAAATAAACGTATCCTTTATGAAAAAAACAGTTGAGGTCACGTAGTACTCGTCGCGAGCTTTCTAACGAGCTATTAAGCTCAAAAAACGGACTTCGGATGAAAAAGTTATGAGCGTTCAGGCCCTGGGGGTAAAAAACTGACAATCAAGTTTTCCTTCAGATATGTGCTAAGGGGTCTCCTATGAGTCTATTGGTCCAAAAATTTCTCAAAAATACCCTCAAAATTGGTCAAAATTGGAGCCCAAAATTTGCGATGGGGGTGCACAATCGCGATGGTCTGGGACCGTCGCGATGGTCCAAGCGAACCGTCGCGATGGCGTGGAGTTTGGACAATCGCGATGGCGCGAAAAAGCGAACCGTCGCGATGGCGTGGAAATGGACCGTCGCGATGGTCCAAAAAAGTGAACAATCGCGATGGCGTGAGGTCGAACCGTCGCGATGGTCCAAAAAATGAACCGTCGCGATGGCGTGATCAGGTGGACAATCGCGATGGCACGGGTCAACGGTCAAAGGTGGACAATCGCGATGGTCCGTAGTGAACCGTCGCGATGGTCCGCGATGCGATGGCTTGAGCCAATCGCGATGGTCCGATTTTTGGGCTGTCGCGATGGTCCGAAAAACGAACCGTCGCGATGGTCTAACGTGACACGTGGCACTGTCGTGGCGATGGCATGGGCCAATCGCGATGGTCCGGGGTCAGCTGAACAATCGCGATGGTCCAAGTGGACTGTCGCGATGGCTCAAGTGAACCGTCGCGATGGTCCGAAAAAGCGAACCGTCGCGATGGTCCGGCCGAGCCGTCGCGATGGCGTGAGCCTATCGCGATGGTGCGACACAATCGCGATGGTCCAAGCCAATCGCGATGGTCCACCAAACAATGAATTTTCAAAATGCGACTATGGTGCCGTGTGTGCGCAAGGATCGCCTACCTCGTGGTGTGGTCACCTACTTCAAAATCCGAAAGTTGCAGACCATCGTGATGGTCCGCCACACTCGGAAATTTCTAACAGAAAGTACATTTTTTACCTTTTGGAAGCTCTCCTGATGCTCTGAAGCTCTGTACCTGCAAGAAAACTCAAGAAAATGCAAGCACAAGCAAGCGCAAAAACTCTCTCTCGCTCTCTCGCATGCACAAATGAGGGGAAATGAGGTGAATGGGGAGATATGGTGAATTTTCTGATTTTTTTTTGGAGATGAAGATGATGATGCGATGATGAAGATGGAGTATGGGGAAGGTGAAAAACACTAAAAACTAAGTAAAAACAACAACAAAAACTGAAATTTTTACCTTCCAACGCCACTTCTTGCTATACTCTTACCATCACACATTCGTCCTAGACTCGATCCCCGGCAACGGCGCCAAATTTGGTGTTGCTCTAGCACAATGGTAAATACCACGTTAAGAAGCGTCACCTCCTTAATGTCAATCCGTGGGAGAGGTAGGAGTGATATGAAGATCGTGAACGTGAGATGATGTGAGAGTGAAGGTGAGAAGCACAAAGAAGCACACACACATACACACACACAATGAAGAGACAAGCAAGACACAATGGAAGGTGAGAAAATAGCTCTATTACTCAAGAACACTATTACAAGCTCACACTAGCTCTAATCTCAACCAAGCTAACCTCAAAAATGAGCTCTCTAGCTCTTTTTATAGTTTCTAGACTAGTTTTGACCGGTTTCACATCTAGTGACCGGCCTAGTTAAAAAATAGGTCCTAGAGGCTATTTGGAAGGGTAAACGATGTCTAAAAATAACAAAAATTGGTACGTGCATTCTACCTAAGCTCCTCAAGCTCGAGGACTCCTCGGCTTGCACAAAATGGAGCTATGGATTACAAAATGGGGTTTTCTATGATACATATGTTACAATTAGTGATAACAATCACTGTTGAATGTTTGGAGAATTAATAAGAAATATATTTGTTTGAAAAATTGATCCGCCTGGCTCCCTGCTCCTTCTTTACATGCTTCCGTGGCGTCTGTGCCTCTGGCTGCTTCCAACAACTTAGATATCTATACATAAATAAATAAATAAATAAATCCTATTTTAGCCATATGATTGAAGTATATGTACACATTGCATCTATTCCTCCGATGTCCTACTAGAGAGATGTCTCTCCTCCCAACCTTATGCCTCTATATATAGCTACTCGAATGAACAAGGATCATAATATATATAAAGATATTTACACATCATGTAGATACACATACATAAATATAAAATCGAGTAGATATATTATGCATCACACATACATGCCTAAATGCACACATAAATATATATACATGCATACATATTTACATGTACACATTTACACATAGACACATATACATATATACATATATACATATATACATATATACATGTACACATCACATATACATGCCTACATGCACAAATGTATACTTATACATGCATACACAATTATAAACACTTGCATATATTACATGAATACATGAATATTTTACACGAATGCATATGCATATATACACATATGCATACTAACACATGTATACATATATCAAACATATGCACACACATACATATACATGAAATACATATATATGCATACTAACACATGTATACATATAATACACATGAATACACACACATATGCATACATACATGATAAAAAGTTGCTCCTCGAAGATAAAATAATTAGGCATACCCCCGAGCTTCATGTTCTAACTTAAAATAACATGATTCATCTCTCTAGTAGGATTCATCGTTATTCAAGTTGAATAAAGAATCTATTATCTGATATCCATTCAGAAGCTTCAAGTTATTGATCGATAACTAGAGTAGAATTTACTATCTAATCATTTTGGTGAGACATCAATATAGTCTCATCTTCATTATCCGTATTGATTTCATTTATTTCTTCTATTGTTAAATGTGTGTTCTCATGAGTCACATCATCTACTGATGTATTAATATCGATTTCTGGTAATTCATCTTCCTCATCAGTAGAATGAGCATATAGAGTATTATCCTCTTCATCAAAAAGATTAGTATCATTATCACGTATAATGATTCTAATTTCTCTTTTAGATGTTGATGTATCAATATCTGATACTGAATCATCAAGAGGACTTTCTTCAATCTCTCTAACAATAAACTGTTCAAACAATGACCTACCTCTAGTTTGAACGTGAATGACTTGCCACCAAGGGTGAGCATCTGGGTTTTTATAAAAAAATCTTGTTCAATATGCCTAGGAAGAAAATATGGTTCTTTAGTAGATCGCATTACCTCGGAAGAATCAATTGCCCAAAACCTAGATAATTCCTTTCTGAATGTGGAATTACTACCTTTATACTCGGCTCAAAACCAGTCAACCTTCAAAATGACCTATCAAAATATATAAAAGAAACCCATTATTAGGTGTTTAAAAAAATAACTAACTCTATCATAAAAAATATAAACTTTTTCTACCTGTTTGAATGTACAGAATGAAATTTCGTAGATACCAACAATAGTTCCTATGTAACCAAGCTCACCATCTATAAGGTTTGTGTCTTTTGAGCTAGCACATGATAGTTTCTTGAAAGAAGCAACAGTACTAGAATCCTATGTTTTACGTAAAGAATCAATGGTTTTGATTCTAATATGTTGTCCAAAAGCTAACATATTAGTGAACATTCGAGCCTGCAAAAGAAATTAAATTAGTAAATAGAAACTAATATACATATATGAAGAAAACATAATATTATTAAAATAAAATTACCTTTCGTTCACAACCTATCATTAACTCTCTCTGCTCATATGAGATTTCTTCATTAATTTGCGTTGGCGCATTGCAAACGACTATATAGTCAATCCGTGAAAGAAGATATATTTTTAATCTCATTATTATCGAGATTACGTCTATATCTTTTGTTTCTTCGCCTTTTACTTTGGAGATTTTGAAGTTCTTGTTCATACTTTGTTGAGGTTGTAGCAAGGAATGTCCAAAAACCCTCACCACCTTGCATGGAAGCAAGAAGGAAAGCTCAAGAGTGACTCTCCTCTCATCCACCCCTACCTCCCACATGTTCAAGCCATTGGCAACAGTCCCATGCTTTGCCACATGCTTGAAAACAAGGAGAATAGGGAGTCAAGGATCCTAGTCCATGAGGAAAATACAAGAAAATGCAACTACTCTACTCAGACAAAGGAGAGACATGCATAGGCACACACACACCACTCTCACACACTCACAAGACACAATACACGTAAATGTAAATAGTCTTCTTGGAGTAAATGAGAGCATCTTCCATTGATAAGAGATATGACATGAGAGCACGTCGACCAAAAGCTCCCTTCTTTACAAAAATGAGCTTCTATTTATAAGCTAAGCTCTATTCCCCATGTGCTCTTTTGAAAAGTCAAAAAGTGGATCTCTCTCTAACTGTCATATCTTCTAGGATATTCCAAGATCATATGTGTAACAACCAAATCCCCAAAAAAGACCTGCCTTGGATTTTTACGTGGATTCTCCTTAGAAGGGTAAAAAGGGATGAAGTATTTGAGAGACCTCTTACTATGGTATAAGGAAATATTAAAAAGTGCTCTAGGAGAGTGTTCATATGTGACACTCAAGTATATACAAAAAAGGGTTCTTCTCATGGTCTTAAGAAGGGTTCCTATGCACAATTGTGGATGTGTGCATACCCTACAACCCAACACTCTTCCCCCCTAGACTTTGTCGTCCTCGACAAAGCTAAGAGAAGAGGATCGTACATAACTAAATTTTCCAAGTTGGAATCAAGTTTGGAAACTCTTCAGATCGTCAAAATCTGCAATTCTTTAGTTTGCAAAGCTTCAGGCTACAAGTCTTCAGGTCTTCAATGATCTTCAAGTCTGCAACACTTCAATCTTCCAATCTTCCAATCATCAGTCTATCCTTCAATTTGCAAATCTTCAGTCTTCAGAGCTGGGTGACACAATCCCCTTGGGGGACAGTCAGTTGAGCATGCCTCCCACTATTCAGTTTTTTGTAAGGCTGGAAATGCCTTCTCTAGAAGCTCCCAAACCTAAAATGGCATGAAAAAGAGCAAGTAGACTGCATCTAGTATGATATAAATATTCACTTCAAATTTTGTTTCCACTTCAGGGGCATCCTCTTCTGCAAAACTTTTCTTCTCACGAGAAGTCTTGAAAATCTTGTTGTTCCTGCAATCCAAGAATTACAGCTAAAGAGCAAGGAACACCACAAGAACCCATATGTGCCTTATATCTTTGTGATGCCAAAATCATATTGTCATTCCTAAATATGATATCCCCAAGTGAGTGTGAGACATATTGCAAGGTATACCATGAGATGAATGTGGTTTCATGATTAACTTATGTTTATGCCATTATTTATACTATGCTCATATCCACAAGCTTGCTAATTAACATAAATGTTATGCGCTCACAATAGTGCAACATTATGACTCCTAACATTGAAACGGCTTATCCAGAGCTATTCCTGCATAATCTTAGCAAATCATCTATAGGATTCAAGGATCAATGGTGAAGTTTTGTGTGAGTAAGCCCATAATGCATTATGAGAACGATGCCTTAAATGAGTATTGTAAAACCAATGAGTTATTTCCCTGGCAAAAAACAATCACTCAAATCTTTGTGCATTACAGAACAAGTCTGAATCCACACAGTAGCCCCCTCTAATTAACAGCCTTAAGATAACCGCAAGTCATTCTTTTTGTCTAAAACATAGAGCAGGCAGACAGTCAAGTCCTTGAACACAGAGAGCATAACCAGACCAAAAATGCAAATGGTTATCAAAAGGGCAAAGAAACAATCCATCTTTAAGTAAACAGTTTAAAGGAGAAAATACCCTTCATGCATTTCTGGTATACTATGATCCCACTGTGCATCTGTAAAAAGAGCTTTTTGAAGAAAAGTACCTTTATTAGTGCATAGTTTTTGGCACTAAAAATACACCTTAATGCATTTCCCTATATCCTCTCAATACATATGGTTTTTGCCTTCTCAGGGCAATGATGATGACCCTCTAATGGTTAAAGAATGAATGGTTGACCCGAGCAGGACCTGTAGGCCAACTACGCTGTGTCTGGGATCTTTCAATCATTGCACCTATAGCAAGCCAATATCTATGCCCAAGGATCACACGTAACCAGCAGGACCACTGAATGACTGAAGCCTTAGTGAATTCGATACGTGCAAAGGATGCCAAAGCCTATTTCAAGAACAATGCCACAGATCTTTGAGTGTTTCAACACGGGTGTGGACGACAAGACCAGTCACGGTTATAAGAGGCTTTGAAAAAAAACATCAAGATCAGTATGTTCACACAAATAGATATTTCCAAAAGCACCTCAACATAATGTCATGTAGAAGTGCCAAAAACTAGCAATCAGGTTAGTCACAATATTGCGTGATGAAAGAGGAAGGAGTGAACCATTTTGATTGTGATGGGTCATGAAAAAATCCCCATATGCTGCCATTATCTTCTTTTCTACTGAACATAAGTAAGCACATACAACCATAACAAAACATCTGAAGACGGCCAGCATGTTATTAACTTCCAATAGTAGCTTTGTACATAGTGATCAACAGAAAACCTGAAGGCCAAGTAGCCACCAAGTCCTCGAAGTTCTTTTCAAGGTTTTGATCGCCATATTGGAGACCATCCTCAAGGAGAAGAGATTATACTTACTCTGGTGGCTGCAAGCATGGCAAATGATCCTGGAGTGCAGAGAACCACAAAAATTTAAAGCACTTGCACTCAATTACTTAGATTTCAGAAGTATTTAAAACCCAAGGGTGCACCCATCTTCCAAGTTACAACCCTTCAAAACTTGAACATAGGAGCATTGCACAACAAATCACTCGTTATTTAAACAATCAAGCCAAATCATTGCAATTCTTTTATCAAAACTCTTTGATATTAAGCAACCCAAGCACTAAGAGCACCAATCCTATAGAACTTCTAATTATGATACTTTCACATGCCTGAGCTACCATTCGTGTGAATATTCTAGGAACTATTTTCAGTTTTTTCTTCATGTCTGCCATACTTCACCACAAGAGTGGGTTATCACAACTTATGAGAAAACAAGGAAAGGCATCGCTAAAGATTATAAGGCCCAACATTCCCTAAGAGCATTGTCCTTGGTGATGAATCACCATAATGTTGATCCTATCACCCAAGCAACTTATCATCCAACTTGAAATTTTTATGAGATCACTGTTATGGAGGTGGAGCAATAAGCATGGAGAATCAACCAAATTCATGGGATGAGCAGTACTTCATATGTCCTTGGTCATTATAAAGCTTGTCCAAGTGCAAAAAGAAAAAATTCCTTGATTTTAGTTCAGTTACAAGCTTGGAATTAATACATCTTTCATGCACAGAGAGTAATATTGTCGTTCCTTTCTCAAATCATGGCTATCAACTAAAGAACACATCCAACAAAATGCAAGAATCCGAACCTCTAAAAAGTTTATCTCATACATTGCCTTTGCAATTCTTTCGGTCATGCCAAAAGATAATCAATATCAAGAAATAGGGAGAGAGGCAAGATCAACCACCTTGAAGCTCACATAGATATGCAGATAGTCATTCCAATCATACATCAAAAACCCATAGGAAGGCAAGCAAGGATCCAAAGCTTAAATATTCAACATACAGTTACTAATCACAGAACGCTCCGAGTACCAAGCATTGTAGAGTGGACATTGCTTGGTGATTGAGGTGTCATGACACAATCATAATACGACAGGTATTTATATCTGCCTGTTCAGACATAAAGGATTACTAGGCCACCCTTGGAATTATCCTTGCTTCATTGTAGAAAGAGATGCTAGAACAAGTAAGTAATGGTATCCTGAGAGTTAATACCTTAAGACTGAATCTGTGTTAGAAATTTGTGTATAGAACAAATGCTACCGAACTTACTGAGAAAAATCGATTCCTTTCACCAGATCAACCGATCGGCAGTACCAGCATCAGGCGAGCCATTGGACGCATCCCCATGGTTTGGAAGAACCAGGTCAGCAGACATTCCAAATTACTCCTATAAAGTCGAACACCGAGGGAAGGTGAATGTATTCCCCAACTCATTGGTACAAGATGTCACTGTTGATTCTTGCTGTAGTAGAGGAAAAAACAAAAGGTGTAGATAGCGGGGAAGAGGAAGCCCCTCAAACACAAGCTTGGACATCGAGTAAGTACCTACGTAACCATTAAAAATGGGCACAAAGGGATGGTGACTTTGTTTTTCACACAAACCTGAAGCTAAAACAATTTCAAGGGACCGGAGAGCACGTAAGATTACAACCCCACAAGATCTGCATTAAGTCATTCACTCTCTTTTCCACCTTATACAACAAAACAATCCCAACTATGTCTGCACAAACTGGAAGACCTCTCAGTAACATTGATTATGGACATAAACAGAACAAAAAAAGCTAGCCACACCGAGTTCATCATCTTAGCCATGGCAACCTTAGCTGCTATAAATCACACTTTAGAAGTAAAAGCAATCGGGGAGCATCTCTCAGCCTAGAGAGAAACACCCAGTAGAGATGGTATGTGAGCAATAGTCTGATCCTTGGCATAACTCAACTAACACACAGTAGGAACAGATGGTGAAGCTATTCTCAACTCCAAGTTGATTTGACCCATACGGCACGTCACAAGGGCTCTCTGAGATTTTGAAACATAGCGACAGTCGGCAAGGGAGCATGGTCACTTGGACTCAACCTTGGAGGAGCAGAAGATATTATTGAGAGTGGTGGGAAGCATGCAACTGTATGACTCCATTGTCACCTCAGGAAAGGGGATTGGGGAGCACAGAAGCTCAACCAATAGCTGAGAATATCATAAGAGGATCAGATGCTCAACCTCTCATGTGGAAGCTTGAGGTTTCCCCGAAACATTGCCACCGTGAAGCTGTTGGTGCAGACCAATCACCAATTGAAGTTTGGAAGACAAAAAGATGGAGATAAGATCAAGTCTTGAAGCAAAGAAGATGGTTACATTCACAGGATGAATGATATGTACACATATGTACATTAGTGAAGACATAGATCACTTATACTTTTGTTTAGTTATAAGCTTGTACATATTTGCCTATAAATACTTTGGAAAAATGTCGGGGCAATAGAGGAGACAATAGGAGAGTATGAGAATAGTGCATTTGTAAGTTGTAAGACTCATTAGAGTTCATAGGAATGAGAAGAAGTCTCTCTCACAACTCAATTGTAATTTTCTAAGGAATAGAAGAAAAGTTGTGCCCGAAGTTTTCGTGTCTTCTCCTTCTGTGGTAGACAATCTGTGGAATGCTTTTGTACAAGTCTAAGTCTAGAGTAGATTGATCTCTGTACAAAATTTCAGCTTCCAATTGTAATCAAGTTAAGAGAATTGTGTGTAGGAACATTCATATGTAAAGAATGTTCACAGTCTTCTGAAACAGGCGTAGATTTTGAGTTCAATGAAATGAGTAGTGCTCAGTGCACAGTGTAAAGTTTTACACATATGATAGCTCAAAATCTAAGTTGAGAGATAAGCTATCTACAGCTAAAAGGATTTGATCAAACGGGTTCAACATTGTGAGAACCAAAGCTAAGAAGTTAGGGGTGTCCAAATCGACTTCTCAGAAGTGCAGATTTAGACATAGATAACTTGTGAAGTAAATTTCTCAAGATCTACTGAATCTTTTGGAGTGATTTGACTTGGAGGAGGTGCGCAATCTTTAGGTGACACCTTGTGCAAAGTTTCATAAAAAACTTTACACATTTACTCAGTCAATGAGAAAGATATATGCAGCAGACTTTCTGAGTAATTTCCTTCTTCACAGTTTGTTCAAGAATTTGATATTTGGTCATTGATCTTTTCAATTGGTGAAGGTTTTGACTTACTCTTGATATAGAGGTGCTCTGAATTCAAGAGTAGGTTGTTCTTTTGGAGATTAACACTCTCCATCAGTGGCATCAGAGCAGGAAACATCAAATTTGAGAAAAGGAGGATCCCGACTGCTGCAGTTGCAAAGAATTCAATATCTAAAGGATTAAAAGGTGAAAGCTTGTAGGCAAAGCTTGAGGAGGAGATCATACGACATCAAGAAGGACGAAAGGAGTGTCATTCGAAGTAAAGGTGACCTTATACTTTATAAAGATTGAAGAATTCAGTACACAGGTAAAGGAAGGATGGGAGATTCTCTTCAGATAGAGAAATTGGATAAAGAGAACTATCCTGCATGGTCAATGAGGATGGAAGCTCATTTAATGAGCAAAGATTTAATAGCTTACATTACAGGTGAAGAAGAAAAGCCACAATTCAGAGATCCTAGTGTTCCAACTAGGGAAGAATTATCAGATTTGAAGAATTGGATGAAAAGAGATGCTCAAGCTAGGAGCATAATCTATATGGCAATCAATGACTACTTGCTACCTCACATTAGAGATCTTGAAAGTGCAAGTGAGATATGGAAGGCTCATTTCCAAAACACTACAAAGTCAAGGAAGGCATCCCTATGGGCAGAGTTTACTACTTTCAAGAAGAAGGCTTCACAATCAATATCTGAATATGTGACAAAGATGAAGGACATTGCAGATGCATTAGGAGCAGTGGATGAAGACATTGAAGAAGATAAATTGGTAAGGCAAATTCTCACAGGACTAAGAGGTGATGAGAAGTGGAAGCCTTTTATTTTATCTACAAAACTTTCATTGGATCATTTCACTCCTGATTTGAATCAATTATTAGGACATATGTTAACCTTTGAGAATGATATCAAAGGAGATGTTGACAAGAGTGCAGGTCATGCAATGTACTCTAAAGACAAGAAGAAAGCTAACAAAGGAAAGCAACAAGCAAATGAAAAAGAAGGCACAACTAGTCAAGCCAACTTCCTAAGAGGAAGAGGAGGTGGCAAAGGTAGAGGAAGAGGCAGTAGTAACAAAGATGGATCCAAAGCTTGCTGGATTTGTGGTAAGACAAATCATTTAGCTAATGATTTTTGGCATAACACTCAGAGTAATGGTGGATATAATCAAAACTATAATTCAAGAGGAAGAGGTGGCAGAAATCAAAGAGGTAATTTCAGAAGTAGAGGTAGTAGGGGTTACTTTGGAAGAAATGCAGGTAGAGGTTTCCAAAGTCAACAATATAACAATACCTACTACAATTATGCTTCAGATCAAAAGGAAGATTCAACATTGATAATGAATGCAACTTATGAAAGGCAAAGTGAAGATCAAAGAGTCTTTTACATTGACTCAGGGTGTAGCAATCACCTAAGTGGTATGTAGCTCAAGCGTAAGCACCACCTCCTTTACTTGTCAATCCGCGGAGACGTGAGGACCGGTATGAAGACCACGAGCAAGTGAAGGCACAAGTGCGTGAGTGAAAGCACACAAACATGCACACACATACACACACACGCGCACAAGGCAAGATCAAAGAGAGGAACAATGGAAGGATTTTGATTACAAAAAGAAATCTATTACAAAACTGAAATCTACAAGAAGCTAACCCCCTAAAATGAGCTCTCTAGCTCTTTTTATAGTTTTTTGACTAGTTTTGGCCCTGTCCAGACCTAGTGTCCGGCCTATTTAAAAATTAGGTTCCAGGGCTTATTTGAGGGCTCAAACGAAGTCTAAAAATTATGAAAATTGGTACGATGGTACTTCTAATACTCCTCAAGCTCGAGGACTCCTCGGCTTGCACAAAATGGAGCTACAAAAATAGAAAATGGTATTTACAATGGTTTTAGTGATGGAAATCACTAGTTTTGTAGGGGATTCTTCTGAAGAGTTGACATGTACTTCATGGAGCTCCCTACTTGCTCCTTCTTCTTGTGTGTGTCCACCTTTCTTATGTTCTTTCATGCTTGTGCTTGACCTTGAGTTCCAACACGCCCCTCCCTCTCGAGTCTGTCGTCCCTGACAGACCCTTGTTGTAGTGGTTGTTCCATGTAGTGCTTTGAGAGGTAGTATCCATTCTGTGTGAACAAGAGCCCTCTATCTTCCAAATTTGGAAGCGTTGGTTGTCTGGTTCTTCATTTGTCACTGCAAGCCTTTGCAAGTCGTAGTCCCTTGGTATGTGCTTCTTTCGTGGATTCCGCATGAGTGCATCGTTGTGAGCTTTCAAAGATTGTGAGTTGCTCAAAAAAGGTTATCAAGATTGAGTGGAGCAACTACTGGCTTCGAATTGCTTCCTAGGTATTGATGTTGCCCCCAGGATGTCCGCTAGCTCTTCCAAAGATGATGTTGAGAGCAGTCATGCCAACTACTCATAACCCATAATGAATGATGGGTAAGTGTGTTCGTGCCTGGGTTGAAAAAAGTATGTGCCTTGTGCACGGCCTTGTAATGTAGCCCTACGCATGCTTACTTGGACAATGCATTGGAAGAAGTATGGTGCAAAAATTGCGGGTCTTGAGCTAAGTGCTCAAGGGTATGCTGACGAAGAGGTTTCCTAAACAATCATGGTTATGGTGTTTCCAGAGTAAAGATACTTACCATGGAGAAGGTTGATGGATGTTTGTCTCTTCGTGTTGTACACTCGGCCTTTGGGATGGAACCTTGTTGATGAATGTCCATGTCGATTGTCCACTGATGCGATCTTTTGAGGGGTGGATCCCCTCTCCTCTTTTCAAAGCAACATTTGTCACTAACAATGTGCATTTCTGAGCTTGGGCTCATGCACGTTCACTTCCCTATATTGACACTCAGAGGAATATTGGACACGTGCCAGTTTCTAAGAGATTACCATGCTGATAACAGTTCCACCTTCAACTAAGCATGACTCATTCATGTTTCATAAGCCAAACCTGGGAACAAGCTCTCTCCCACTTTTCTTTCTCCCCCCCCTTTTTTTTTTTTTTTTTTTGAGGAAAAGGATATCACAAAACAAGAACACAAAAGTTAGTATCAATAGAAATGTTTGACATATGTCACTGTGCTCTTGTGCATGGGCTTCTCAAGTGTGTCTATGCACGGCCGTGTAATGTGGCCCTATATTAATGCATACTTTGGAAATGCATGACCTGAATGGTGCAAAAGACAGGGTTGTGCAAGGAGCACATGGTTGTTGCTCGTTCGAGGCTTTCGATGTTATTTGCGGAGGTTGATTCCATCTTTGTTGGAGGTATCCATTGCATCTCGAGATGACAACTGATCATTCCTCCTTATAGGGATCCATTTGAGAATGGTCTGTGATTGGGCAGTGATCACCTTTGGCTGCTTCATGTTTGAATGATTTCGTGAGGGTTTGATCCATCGTGGTTGGCTCTTTGCTTTGGTGGATGCTACCGGTACTTTCGTCTTCCAAACCCATATCCTTGCAGAAGAGGTTCTTTGATCTTTGTTGGAGCTCTGAGCTTGATTCAGTCCTTTACCTCGCCTTGGTGTCTTTGTTGTGCAGATTGTTGCCTTGAAGTCCCCCCTTGGATTTTTTCTGAGCTTAGGCTTGCTTGCTTGGGATCCTTGGATTGGAAGTGGTCTTTCTTGAGGATAAGTCATGGTAGGCCTAGACCATAGATTTTGAAGTCTAGTGTGAGGGGACTGATTTTGTGCAAGGGCTTTCTTTGGTACCCATATCATAGTGCGATTTGGTTGGGCTCTAAGTAATTTCTTGGCCACCCAAATTTGCTTGACATTACCAAGAAAATGTGATTTCTGTTTCTTAATGTAAGGGTCTTTTGAGCCTTCTATGTGATTTTTTTGAGAAAACTCATCTTTACATGGGGAATGCAACAAAGGTTGGTTTTCTATACATTCATCAGGCTTAGGCAAGGGGTCAACGGGTAGTGTTGTTGGAGATTGATCTAGAGATTCATCAATACATTTGTCCGTATTACACATTGAATCTCTAGATGTACAAATGGGTGATGCATTGCCATGATTGACCATCAATTTGACATTATTCTCCACACCAATGATACCTGGTATTTCTTGATCATCTCCTTCTTGATCATATGAGTGTAGATCATCCCTGCTTATGATTTCATGAGGGGAATCCAAACTTACAGGAAGAGAGGGTCCTTTCACATCCCCCAAACACTTGGAGTCCTCCATTTCTCCATTCTCTAAGGTTTCCTGTGATTTACTCAAAGAAGGATTAGATTAAAAAACATGAGTAGAAAGAAAAATTTTTTCATGAAAAGCACGCTCTGTGAAAAGATGATTTTGCCCCCAATTATCATAAGGTGGATAGTCATTAGGATTTTCCATAGACATATATGTAGAAGCACAGATAATAGGTGGAGAAGACACCTCAAATTCTTGATGATTTTGTGTAATGAACCTTTGGGTGCCAATGATCAAGTCTTCATCTATGCAATCCATGACAAAGAATGTTTCCGAAAATTGCATATCATCCACCATAACAGGCAACACAACTTTACCCATGCATTCATAATGTTCCCCATCCATGAGGATAGAAGGATGAGTTGTTGGTTGAATGTTCTCAAAGATAAAGGTCAATAGCTCAATATGAATTAAATTCCACTCACAATTAGGATTGATATAAACACCCAACTTTCTAAGGTCATAACCTATTCTGATATGCACAAAGGTATTATCATATTCTCTTGTTGCAAATAAGGATCCAACCCCCATAGACATTTCCCCCGTTTCCTCGATTCCTTGCAATTTTTCTCTAAATGTTTCGCCTTGATGTGATATTATCTCATGTATTTCATGTTTATCGCCCTTCGTTTTTTCGATCTTAGCCCCTTTTCTTCTATCTTTTGCTTTTTTCTTTCCCATGACACAATTTTCTCCCCCTTTGTATTGCTCAAAAATCCTTGGGAGCCCCCCTGGTTTCCTAGTCCCACTTGAGGGTCAACTTCAAATTATCCTATCTCAAAATCAACGCGTTATTCTTGAAAAAAACAGTTGAGGTCGTGTAGGATTTGAAACGAGCTTTCCAACGAGCTATAGAGCTCAAAAAATGGACTTTGGATGAAAAAGTTATGCCAATTCAGGCTCCTAGGGGTCAAAACAGTCAAACAGGACCTTTTGAAAAAATCACGATTTTGAGTAGAAAATCGTGTTTTGAAAATCGCGATTTTGATCACAAAATCGTGTTTCTGAAAATCGCGATTTTGATCACAAAATCGTGTTTCTGAAAATCGCGATGTTGATCACAAAATCGTGTTTATGAAAATCGCGTTTTTGATCACAAAATCGTGTTTATGAAAATCGCATTTTTTGACATGAAAATCGCGATGTTGAGCACAAAATCGTGTTTTTGAAAATCGCGATTTTGACTCAGAGAATCGTGATTCACAAAATCGTGTTTTTTGCTGAAAATCGTGATTTGTGAGAATCGCGATTTTGAGCCCACTGAAAATCGTATTTTCTCAGAATCGTGTTTTTGGCATGAAAATCGCGATGTTGAGCACAAAATCGTGTTTTTGAAAATCGCGATTTTGACTCAGAGAATCGTGATTTACAAAATCGTGTTTTTTCACAAAATCGTGTTTTTTGGCATGAAAATCGCGATGTTGAGCACAAAATCGTGTTTTTGAAAATCGCGATTTTGAGCAAACAAACGTGATTACACAGAATCGCCTTTTTTTTCTCAAAATCGTGTTTTTTGACTGAAAATCGTGATTTTGTGAGAATCGCGATTTTGAGCCCGCTGAAAATCGTATTTTCTCAGAATCGTATTTTCTCAGAATCGTATTTTTGACATGAAAATCGCGATGTTGATCACAAAATCGTGTTTTTGAAAATCGCGATTTTGACTCAGAGAATCGCGATTCACAAAATCGTGTTTTTTCACAAAATCGTATTTTTTTCAGAATCGTGTTTTTTTATATGAAAATCGCGATTTTGAGCACAAAATCGTGTTTTTGAAAATCGCGATTTTGAGAATGACCACAGAATCGTGATTTTTTCAGCCAACTTTTAGGCGGGAAAACAGAAAATCGTGATTTTTCAAAAATTTTGAATTTTTCACAGAATCGCGATTTTCATCACAGAATCACGTTTTTTGACGGGAAATTCAAATTTCTGAGCGCCGGCTATGGCGAGCTCCGTATGAGCAGAAAATCATAAAAAAAAACACAGCGCTTGCTCTCCCTTGCTTCTCCTAACTCCTTCCCACACAATAATGCATGAAAAATGGTATGAAGATGGTGAAAATGCACAAAAAAACTAGAATTTTCTATGAAGAAGAAGGTGAAAGAAGGTGGAGATGATGATGATGATGAAGATGAAGAGGAAAAAACAGAAAATGAAATGAAATGACAGTTTTTTTATCTTCCAACGTCGCAAATCTACAATCTTACCATCACAACGCTCGTCCTCGAAGCTCTCTCCCCGGCAACGGCGCCAAAATTTGGTGTAGCTCAAGCGTAAGCACCACCTCCTTTACTTGTCAATCCGCGGAGACGTGAGGACCGGTATGAAGACCACGAGCAAGTGAAGGCACAAGTGCGTGAGTGAAAGCACACAAACATGCACACACATACACACACACGCGCACAAGGCAAGATCAAAGAGAGGAACAATGGAAGGATTTTGATTACAAAAAGAAATCTATTACAAAACTGAAATCTACAAGAAGCTAACCCCCTAAAATGAGCTCTCTAGCTCTTTTTATAGTTTTTTGACTAGTTTTGGCCCTGTCCAGACCTAGTGTTCGGCCTAGTTAAAAATTAGGTTCCAGGGCTTATTTGAGGGCTCAAACGAAGTCTAAAAATTATGAAAATTGGTACGATGGTACTTCTAATACTCCTCAAGCTCGAGGACTCCTCGGCTTGCACAAAATGGAGCTACAAAAATAGAAAATGGTATTTACAATGGTTTTAGTGATGGAAATCACTAGTTTTGTAGGGGATTCTTCTGAAGAGTTGACATGTACTTCATGGAGCTCCCTACTTGCTCCTTCTTCTTGTGTGTGTCCACCTTTCTTATGTTCTTTCATGCTTGTGCTTGACCTTGAGTTCCAACATGGTAACATAGCATTGATGACTGATTTGGAGAATAAGGTATCTAATCATGTTGTTCAAACAAGTGACAATACAAAGCATAATGTGAAGTCAATTGGATCAGTGAAGGCCAAGGATGGTAGCACCTTATTGAGTAAGGTCTTGTATGTTCCTACAATTCCTAAGAATTTGATAAGTGTAGGACAAATTGTGGAAAAAGGTTATGAAGTGAGGTTCACTAATGAAGGAGTGTTTGTGGAAGACCCTAGCAATGGGTATAAACAAATTGTTTCATGGAAGAAAGAAGTAAGATTGTTCACATTGAAGATTCAAGGTAATGTTGGTCATGCCTTGTTCACTTATAGAGGACATAAGATCTTTGAGTTAGATCTTTGGCACAAGAGGCTTGGACATTTCAATGAAAGAGGTATTAAAGACATGATTAATAATGGTTCAGTGCTTGGATTGCCTAATGTTCCAGGTCAACATATGACATACATATGTGAGGCATGTCAATTAGGTAAAGCTCATAAGCAATCTTATTCTAAGCATGGGTTTATGTATTCAGAGAAACTTGAGTTGGTACACACAGATGTGTGGGGACCATCAAAGGATTTCAGTATCAATGGTTCAAGGTATTATGTGATTTATGTTGATGATGCTACCAGATGGATCACTATCTATGTGATCAAAGATAAGTCAGAAGTATTCAATACTTTTAAACATTATCATATGTATGCAGAGAGAATCACAGGACATAAATTAAAGAGACTAAGGTCAGATGGAGGGGGAGAGTATTTCTCTAATGAATTTAGTGATTACTTGTGGAATGCAGGCATAAAAAGAGAGGTTACTTGCAGGTACTCTCCTCAACAAAATGGTGTAGCAGAAAGGAGGAATAGGACTCTTGTTGAGTTTGCAAGGTCCATGATGAAGGAGAAAAATTACCCAAATTATTTGTGGGCTGAGGCTGTAAATACAGCTACTTATTTGGTCAATAGGCTACCTTGTAAAGCCTTATAGGGTATGACACCATATGAGGCATGGTGGGGTAAGAGACCTACATTAGACCATTGCAAAGTATTTGGATGTTTGGCCTATGCATATGTGCCATCACAATTAAGGCATAAATTGGAACCTAAAGCTGAAAAATATGTGTTTATTGGTTATGATGATAAGCAGATCGGATACAGGTTGTGGAATCCATCCACAAAACATTTTCTTGTATCAAAAGATGTTACATTTGATGAGCAAGGTACTTGGTATGCAGGTACTATCAATATTAATACAGATGATGAAGAAATTGTGAGCCAAAGGAAAGGTAAATAAAGATTCAAATATTTGATGAACAAGAGAATCATGAAGTGCAGGTTGAAGTGGAAGAGACACCAAGATTTGATCCAGAATGTGAAGAACCAGAAACCTCAAGAAGTGGAGAACTCAGGAGGTCTACAAGGCACAAATGGCAACCTACAAGGTATAGCTATGATACTTCATTCTTGACTACTAAGGATTATGCTTACATGGTTAAAGCATATGAAGATCCTTCTACATATGAAGAAGCAAAAGGTAAAGAGATTTGGGAAAAAGCTATGCAAGAAGAATATGATGCATTGATGGAGAATCAAACATGGGATTTGGTTCCAAAACCAAATAGTCAGAAGATCATTGGATGCAAGTGGGTCTATAAGACAAAGAGATTTGCAGATGGAAGTGTGTCTAGGTACAAAGCTAGACTTGTTGTTAAAGGGTTTGCTCAGACATATGGTATTGACTATGATGAGACTTATAGTCCAGTGGCAAAGATGACAACCATCAGGACACTTATAGCAATTGCTGCATGCAAAGGTTGGAAATTGTGTCAATTAGATGTGAAGAATGCTTTTTTGAATGGTTATATTTCAGATGATGTTTTCATGGAGCAACCTCAAGGATTCAGAGATGGAAGATATGCAGATTATGTGTGTAAGCTCAAGAGAGCTTTGTATGGCTTGAAGCAGGCCCCAAGGGCATGGAACTATAGGCTTGTAAAGTTCTTAAAGGAACTTGGATTTCAAGTATCAAAAGCAGATAGTAGCTTGCTTGTCAAAGCAAGTGATGATGGGTTCATTTACATATGTGTATATGTTGATGATATAATTCTTACAGGTACAGATGAGAAAGGCATACAAAGCCTAAAGAAGCAAATGGAGAAAGAGTTCAAAATCAGTGACTTGGGAGATTTGTCATACTTTTTGGGCATGGAGATTTCATACACTCAACATGGAGTGTATGTGACTCAAGAAAGGTATTTGAAGAATTTGTTAACCAAGTTTAAGATGAATGATTGCAGAGTAGCACCTACTCCAATGGAGGTGAATCACAAATTAAGCAGATTTGGAGGTGAAGAGTTCAAGGACATGAAGCAATATCAGAGTTTGGTTGGTAGTCTTATCTATGCTACATTAACTAGGCCTGATTTATCATATGCAGTTGGGGTGTTGTCTCAATTTATGCATTGTCCTAGGAAAGAGCATTGGATTGCAGGTCAAAGAGTGTTGAGGTACATTAAGGGAACACTCAAAGAGGGTTTGTATTATGGTTTTACATCAGATACAAATATCAAAATATATAGTGATGCAGATTGGGCAGGTAATCCAGATGATAGAAGGTCAACCTATGGATACATGTGTTATGTGGGAGATAAGTTAATCTCTTGGTGCTCAAAGAAGGAACATACAGTTGCTTTGTCATCTACAGAAGCAGAGTACAAAGGCATGGTTGAAGCTACAAAAGAAGTGATATGGCTTAAGACTCTCATGAAGAGTTTTGACACTATACAGAGCATACCTATCATTTATGGAGATAACATGAGTTCATTATATCTAGTTGCTAATCCTGTTTTTCATGCCAGGACCAAACACATTGAGATACAGTATCACTTTCTAAGAGAGAAGGTGATGGATAAAGAGATTGAAGTTATACATACTTCAACAAAAGATCAGATAGCTGATATGCTTACAAAGAGTTTGGATGGACCAAAGTTACAGAAGTTCAAAGATATGGCAGGTATAAAGAAGATAAGGGAAACCTCAATTGATGATTGAGGGGGAGCTGTTGGTGCAGACCAATCACCAATTGAGGTTTGGAAGACAAAAAGATGGAGATAAGATCAAGTCTTGAAGCAAAGAAGATGGTTACATTCACAAGATGAATGATATGTACACATATGTACATTAGTGAAGACATAGATCACTTATACTTTTGTTTAGTTATAAGCTTGTACATATTTGCCTATAAATACTTTGGAAAAATGTTGGGGCAATAGAGGAGACAATAGGAGAGTATGAGAATAGTGCATTTGTAAGTTGTAAGACTCATTAGAGTTCATAGGAATGAGAAGAAGTCTCTCTCACAACTCAATTGTAATTTTCGGAGGAATAGAAGAAAAGTTGCGCCCGAAGTTTTCGTGTCTTCTCCTTCTGTGGTAGACAATCTGTGGAATGCTTTTGTACAAGTCTAAGTCTAGAGTAGATTGATCTCTGTACAAAATTTCAGCTTCCAATTGTAATTAGGTTAAGATAATTGTGTGTAGGAACATTCATATGTAAAGAATGTTCACAGTCTTCTGAAACAGGCGCAGATTTCGAGTTCAATGAAATGAGTAGTGCTCAGTGCACAGTGTAAAGTTTTACACATATGATAGCTCAAAATCTAAGTTGAGAGATAAGCTATCTACAGCTAAAAGTATTTGATCAAACGGGTTCAACATTGTGAGAACCAAAGCTAAGAAGTTAGGGGTGTCCAAATCGACTTCTCAGAAGTGCAGATTTAGACATAGATAACTTGCGAAGTAAATTTCTCAAGATCTACTGAATCTTTTGGAGTGATTTGACTTGGAGGAGGTGCGCAATCTTTAGGCGACACCTTGTGCAAAGTTTCATTAAAAACTTTACACATTTACTCAGTCAATGAGAAAGATATATGCAGCAGACTTTCTGAGTAATTTCCTTCTTCACAGTTTGTTCAAGAATTTGATATTTGGTCATTGATCTTTTCAATTGGTGAAGGTTTTGACTTACTCTTGATATAGAGGTGCTCTAAATTCAAGAGTAGGTTGTTCTTTTGGAGATTAACACTCTCCATCAAAAGCATCTGTAACTGTGCGCATCGTTGGCTTCCTGTAGCTCAAGCGTAAGCACCACCTCCTTTACTTGTCAATCCGCGGAAACGTGAGGACCGGTATGAAGACCACGAGCAAGTGAAGGCACAAGTGCGTGAGTGAAAGCACACAAACATGCACACACATACACACACACGTGCACAAAGTAAGATCAAAGAGAGGAACAATGGAAAGCTTAGATTGCAAAAGAGTTCTCTTACAAAAGCTCTATTCTCTAACAAGCTAACCCCAAAAATGAGCTCTCTAGCTCTTTTTATAGTTTTTTGACTAGTTTTGGCCCCGTCCAGACCTAGTGTCTGGCCTAGTTAAAAATTAGGTACCAAGGCTTATTTGAGGGCTCAAATGGAGTCTAAAGATTATGAAAATTGGTAGGATGATAGTTCTAATACTCCTCAAGCTCAAGGACTCCTTGGCTTGGACAAAATGGAGTTACAAAAATAGAAAATGGTATTTACAATGGTTTTTAGTGATGAAAATCACTATTTTTGTAGGGGATTCTTCTGAAAATTTGACATACACTTCTAGGAGCTCCCTACTTGCTCTCTCTTCTTTTATGTCTACTTCTTTGATGTGCTTCCATGTTTTATGCTTGACCTTGAGTTCCAACACTCCCCCCCCCCTCTCGAGTCTGTCGTCCCTGACATACCTTTGTTGTAATGGTTGTTCCAGGTTGCTTTGAGAGGGAGTGTCCATTCGAAAGAACTAGATCCATGTCTCTTCCAAATGTGGCAAGGTTGGTTGCCAAATCTTCACTGGTGAGTGCGAGTCTTTTGCACATTGTAGTCCCTTGGTAAGTGCTTCTGCCTTGGAATCCAGCATGATTGTGTCGTTGTGAGTCTCCATTGATGACCTCAGATCATCCCAAGATGATGTTCATAGTAGTCATGCCAAGTACTCATAACCCATAATGGATGATGGGTACGTGTGTTCGTGCATGGGTTGAGGAATATATGTGCCTTGTGCACGGCCTTGTAATGTAGCCCCTATGCATGCTTACTTGGAAAAATGCATCGGAAGAAGTATGGTGCAAAAATTGGGGGTCTTGAACTAAGTGCTCAAGGGTATGCCGACGAAGAGGTTTCCTAAGCTATCATGGTTATGGTGTTTCCAGAGTAAAGATACTTACCATGGAGAAGGTCGATCGATGTTCATCTCTTCGTGTTGTACACTCGGCCTTTAGGATGGAACATTGTTGATGAATGCCCATGTTGATGGTCCACTGATGAGATCTTTTGAGTGGCTTATCCTCTCTCCTCTTTTCAAAGCATCATTTGCTAAATACTGAGAATTGAATTTCTTTATATTCCTTGACAAACATCATTTGATATCTACACCAAGCTTAGTTTCACATATTCTCTTTAGTTCACCATAAGCAGGAGTCTTCTCATCCAGTATACATACAAAGATTTGCACGTTAACAGAACTACCCCTTGCAGATATCTCCCTGGATGCTCTCTTACATGCAGTAGTTAAGCATCACTTCAAGTTGCAGACGTTCACTCCTACCATAGTAAGAGGAAACCATAGTTGTGGATGCCATGTTCATGCCAAGTTCTTGACGTCTACGAGATAAGGCAGCAATTATATCATCTGCTAGCCGAGACACACTTCTATCCAAACTGATAAATGCCTAGTAATCAATAGTTCCACCTTTAACCAAGCACGACTCATTCATGTTTCATGAGCCAAACCTAGGAACAAGTGCTTCCTCTCCCTTTTTTTTTTTTTTGAGGAACAAGGTCACCAAACAAGAAGGCAGATGTTAGTATCAGAAAAAATAGTTGACATATGTCAATGTGCTCTTGTGCATGGGACTCTCCAATGTGTCTATGCACGGCCCTGTAATGTGGCCCTATATTAATGCATACTTTGGAAATGCATAACCTGAATGGTGCAAAAGACTGGGTTGTGCAAGGAGCACATGGTTTTCGCTCATCGAGGCTTTTCGATGTTATTTGCGGATGTTGATGCCATCTATCGTGGAGGTATCCATTGGATCTTGAGATGACAACTGATCCTTCCTCCTTATAGGGATCCATTTTAGAACAACATTTGGCACTCTAGAGATTACTTCAGGCATCTTCCTCTTTGGATGCTTTCTGAACTGTGGTATCCAATGTGGTTGGCACTTTGGTTCGGTGGAGGCTACTTGTACTTTTGGCTTCCAAACCCATAGACTTTTTGCACGTCTTCCTACTATTGTTGAAGAGCTGATTTGATCTTCTTTCGGTCTCTGTACGTGGTTCTTACCCTTTTCTCTTTTTGGCTTCTTTGATGAGACCTTTCGCATGTGGGAGAACATAGGTTGTTGTGGAAGTAAGAGCTTCTTAGGTACCCACATCTGTAATCACCCTTGTTGAGTTGCAACTAATTTTGTAGGCACCCAAACTTGTTGGATACCTTGTGATTGAGCTTGTCCGAGCTGCTTCCTTCGTCTTCTGGCTTGGTTGGCTTGCCTGGATGGGATTTGTGGGGGCAAGGCTGTTGGTTGCTCTCCTTTGCGTACCCAGATCTGTTTCATGCTCGGAACTGCTTTCTTATTGAATGGTGTCTTTCTATTTGATGTAGCAGTTGTCGTGAACAATTGTGTTTGCCTGTGTGGTGGACTCACTACTGTGGCTACTTGATTCTTTGGAGAAGAAGAAAGATCCACCCGCCTTCGAACCTGTTCTTCCACGATTGACTCCTTCTGCATCATAGAGCTTTTGACACCTACAACATCTTTTTTGCTAAGATTAGTCCTAGGAGAACTGCAAGATGTGACATCTGGATTTGTGAGTATGCCATTTTCTAGTTCTAATGTAAAGCATTGTCCCTGGACCCAACCTTGAAGAAGTTGACTTCTTAGGTTCAAGTTGACTACATTGTCATAAATCCAATCTTGTCCTAAGACACGTGGTTCTGTAAGGTTCTCATATTGACACACTAACGCTTTGACTTTCATTGGATTATCTTGAAGGTAGATGGGAAGTTCCACCTCACCCAAACAAGGGGTTTCCACACCTCCCAATCCTATGAGATAAGCTTCTATGGGATTGATGTTCAACTGCAACTCTTGGCAGTAGGAAAGTCTAACTGCACTACTTGCTGCACCTGAGTCAATCAATGCTTTCACAATCCTTGCACCCTTCCCTTGTCCTATCTCTATGGTCACAAAGGGTCTTCGGTCAATGACTTGAGAAGTCGCTATGCCTGATTTTTGGCACATATCCATGTAATATTTTGGGGCTTTTGAGTTGACATCTAGGCCTAGTCGCCTTAACTTATTTCGCCTAATACGCTCTCTGGCCTCTGCCTGTGCTTCTTCTCTCACTCTTAACTCTTCTTCTTTTCGCTTCTTAGCCGTGTTGAGTCTCGTAAGCATATCCTTTGTAAGAGGTTCTTGGTATAACTTGACTCTACATCCACTAATATAGTTTGGCAAGATATCTCCTTCTAGAGTGGCCAACTGAACTACACCACTAGTGGAAATTCTATTAATGATCATGGGTCTGTATCCTCTTTTTTCCAACTTACGGGCATTTTGTTTTAGTGTGTAAACCAACACTAGATCTCCCTCTTTCAATCCTTTATCTTTGATGTGTGCATCAAAGTATGCCTTTTGTCTTTTCTTTGCAGCATAGATGCCTGCTGCCGCTCGTAGCCTCATCTCGCCTAAGCGTTCTAAATCAAAGATCCTAGAGGACAACTCATGTCCATGCCACTCATCCTCTTGTGCTACCTTTAATGCTGGGATTAGGAAATCTAATGGTAGCACATCATTCTATCCAAAGACCATCTGAAATGGGGTGGCATTGAGTACCGTTTTATAGGCAACTCGATAAGCCCACACAGCATGATGAAGTTGTTTGTCCCAATCAGAGCGTTTATTATTTACCAGTTTTGTTAATACATTACATAGGATCTTGTTTGTGCTCTCAGCTTGTCCGTTAGCTTGTGGATGATCGGGGGCAGACTTCTTATGTATCACCAAGAATTCTTGGAGAATATTTTCAATGACTTCATTCAGGAAGTGTGTGCCTCTATCGCTCACTAACTCTATTAGTAGTCCATATCTTGTGAACACATTCTCAAATAAGAACTTAGCTGTTGTTAGAGCATCATTCTTTGTTGTGGCTTTTACTTCCACCCACTTAGTAAGGTAATCTATGGCTACAATGATGTACTCTGCATGGGAGTTTCTTGCTGGGGGGTTAATAGGACCTACAAAGTCTATTCCCCACTTTGAGAATGCACGTCCTCCCATCATGGGCCTCAAAGGCATCTCATCTTTTCTAATAGGATATTGTGCACGTTGGCAAGTGTCACATTTCTTCACATAGGTATGAGCATCCATATGGAGAGTGGGCCACCAAAGTCCTGAGAATAGAATGGTCTTGATCACTCGGTCAGGACCAAAATGTCCACCTGCAACACCACTGTGTGCAGTTTCTAAGACCTTTAAATAGTCTGATTCATGAACGCACAATATTAAGTAACCATCTTTGCCTCTTCGGTATAGGTTCTCTCCTACTAAGGCATAGCCTTGAGCCTCTTGCTCCATGCTTCATCTTCTTGCTAGACTAGCCTCTTTGGGTAATCGTCCCGACCTCATAAACTCTACCAATGGAGCACTCCAATAAGGAATTAATGACACTTGATAAAGGGTGTCATGCTCCACTGGTGGTCTCTCTCTGCACATTGGACAATTCTTAATCCATTCATGTATTTCTTTGTCCATGCTAGGCCAATACACTCCTAAGCGTTTCAGATTTTGTAATGTGCGCTGTTTAGAATAATGATTTCCTAGCAATCCTTCATGAGCTTGTTGCAACCAACTACTTCATCGTCCTCAACACAACACGCTAATACACCCTCAGTATCTTGTTTGTACATGCTTCCTGCCAATATGTGATATTTTTGTGATTTTACAATTTCTTCTTGTGATGTTTTCACATTCTTATTTGCAGGGCCGAAGGTTAAGACTGGTACCAACTTATTTGCCCATTTAGGAACAACTTCTAAATTGAATAGATAAGCATTAGGTAATTCATCAGACACTCCTTGTGGTGACTCTCCTGAAGTGATGCGAGAAAGGTGATCTGCCTGAAGGTGGGTTCTACCTTTCCTGACAACAACTTCAAAGTCATATTCCATTAGTAAGAGGAACCATCTTACTAAGCGTCCAGTATTGCAAGGTTTATTAACCAAATATAACAATGCTTGATGATCAGTGAAAAACTTGAACTTTTTGGCCAATAAATAGTGTCTAAACTTCTTCACAGCATATACCATGCCTAAGCCCTCTCGATCAGTTGTGGTATAGTTTCGTTCAACTATGGTGAGTTGTCTACTAGCATATGCTATGGGCAAATCTAAGTTTCCTTCACTTGTGGGTTGTGCTAGCACACATCCTATGGCGTGATTGGATGCATCCACATGGACATGGAATGGTTTATTCCAATCAGGAGTGGTGAGTATTGGTGTTGTGCACAAACATTTCTTCAGTTCATTGAAAGAATTCTCGCATTCGTCGTTCCACTCAAAATTAGACAACAAGGCATAAAGGGGTCTAGCTATGATCGCGTACATGTGGATAAACCTACGGTAATATCCACAATGGCCCATAAAGGCTTGTACCTCCTTAACATTCCTTTGCCTTGCAACTCTGCTATGGCTCGTACCTTATCTTCATCTGTTGAGATTTCATTCTTAGAAACAATATGACCTAAGATTTTACCTTGACGCACCATGAACACACACTTTTCTGGGTTCAGACACACTCGATATTCTCTACACTTGTTGAAGATTTGTCTGAGCTCAGGAATGTGAAATCTTCTTTCTTGGGAATGAGCACATAAATCATCCACATACACTTCTAAGCTCTTTCGCAAGAACTCTTTGAAGACATGACACATGAGCCTTTGGAATTGTTGGTGCAGATCAATCACCAATTGAATGTTTGAAGACTAAAGAATGAAGGATGAGATCAATTCTTGAAGCTTGGAAGAAGGATACATTCAGAATATATGAGGAATGTACACATATGTACATAGTTCACTTAGATCTTTGATTAGTCATAGACTTGTACAAATTTATCTATAAATACCTTGAAAATGTCGAGGCGTGATATGAGAGCATATGTAACAATAGATTGAAGTCAAGAAAGAGGTAGAGAGATGTCATGAGACATGAAAAAGTTAGTTGAGTTTTCTCTCATCACTCAACTGTAACTTTCTGAGAAAAATGAAGAAATATTGCGCCCGATCTTTTCGTGTCTGCTCCGTCTGTGTTTGATCAATTGTAAAATCCTTTTGAGGATATCTTTTCTCAACTTTTGATAATTTGGAGATTGGACCTCTAATTTGGTGAAGGTTTTGACTTACTCTTGATATAGAGGTGTTCTAAATTCAAGAGTAGGTTGTTCTTTTGGAGATTAACACTCTCCATCAGTGGTATCAGAGCAGGAGACATCAAATCAAGGAAAGGAGGGTCCCGACTGCTGCAGATTCAAGAAATTCAACAATTGAAGAACTAAAAGGTGAAAGTTTGAAGGCAAAGCTTGAGGAGGAGACCATACGACATCAAGAAGGACAAAAGAAGTCTAATTCAAAGTAAAGGTACATATATTGTTCATAAAGCTTGAAGATTTCAATACACAGGTAGACACAAGATGGAGATTCTCTACAGATAGAGAAATTGGATAGGGAAAACTATCCTGCATGGTCAATGAGGATGGAAGCTCATCTTATGAGCAAAGATTTGATTGCTTACATCACAGGAGAAGAAGAGAAGCCACAGTTCAGAGATCCTAGTGTTCCAACTAGGGAAGAGTTAGTAGATTTGAAAAATTGGATGAAGAAAGATGCTCAAGCTAGGAGCATTATCTATATGGGAGTCAATGATTACTTGTTACCTCATATTCGAGGTCTTGAAAGTGCAACTGATATTTGGAATGCTTTGGAGGAGCATTTCCAGAATACTAAAAAGTCAAGGAAGGCATCCTTATGGGTAGAGTTTACAACCTTCAAGAAGAAGGCTTCTCAATCTATTTCAGACTATGTGACAAGAATGAAAGACATTGCAGATGCATTAGGAGCTGTTGAAAAAGACATTGAGGAGGATAAGTTGGTAAGGCAAATTCTTACAGGTTTGAGAGGTGATGACAAATGGAAGCCATTCATTTTGTCTACAGAGTTATCACTTGACCATTTCACTCCTGATTTAAATCAGTTGCTAGGTCATATGCTAACATTTGAGCAGGATGTTAAAGTAGATGGTGACAAGAGTGCAGGTCATGCAATGTACTCAAAGGACAAGAAGAAGAATAGCAAAGGAAAGCAACAAGCAGGTGAAGATGAAGGTACAACTAGTCAAGCCAACTTCCTAAGAGGAAGAGGAGGTGGCAAAGGTAGAGGAAGAGGCAGGAATAACAAAGATGGAGGCAAAGCTTGCTGGATTTGTGGTAAGACAAATCACTTAGCTAATGATTGTTGGCATAATAATCAGAGTAATGGTGGATACAATCAAAATTATAATTCAAGAGGAAGAGGAGGCAGAAGTCAAAGAGGTAATTTTAGAGGCAGAGGTGGTAGGAGTTACTTTGGAAGAAATGCAGGTAGAGGATTCCAAAGTCAACAATATAACAACACCTACTACAATTATGCTTCAGATCAAAAGGAGGATTCAACATTGATAATGAATGCAACTTGTGAAAGGCAGAGTGAAGATCAAAGAGTTTTCTACATTGACTCAGGGTGTAGCAATCACCTGAGTGGTAATATATCCTTGATGACTGATTTGGAGAATAATGTTTTTAATCATGTTGTTCAAACAGGTGACAACCCAAAGCACAATGTGAAGTCAATTGGATCAGTGAAGGCCAAGGATGGTAGCACCTTATTGAGTAAGGTCTTGTATGTTCCTACAATTCCTAAGAATTTGATAAGTGTAGGACAAATTGTTGAAAAGGGATATGAAGTAAGGTTCACTAATGATGGAGTATATGTGGAAGACCCTAGCCAAGGGTATAAACAGATTGTTTCAGGGAAAAAGGAAGGAAGATTATTTACATTGAAGATTCAAGGCAATATTGGTCATGCTATGTTCACATATGGAGGACATAAGATCTCTGAGTTAGATCTTTGGCACAAGAGGCTTGGGCATTTCAATGAAAGAGGTATTAAAGATATGATTAACAATGGTTCAGTGCTTGGATTGCCTAATGTTGCAGGTCAACATATGACATACAAATGTGAGGCATGGCAATTAGGTAAGGCTCATAAGAATTCTTACTCCAAGCATGGTTTTATGTACACAGAGAAGCTTGAATTGGTACACACAGATGTGTGGGGACCATCAAAGGATTTCAGTATAAATGGGTCAAGGTATTATGTGATTTATGTTGATGATGCTACTAGATGGATCACTATCTATGTGATCAAAGATAAGTCAGAAGTGTTTAATACATTTAAACACTATCATGCATATGCAGAAAGAATTACAGGTCATAAGTTGAAGAGATTAAGGTCAGATGGAGGGGGAGAGTATTTCTCTAATGAGTTTAGTGATTACTTATGGAATGCAGGTATAAAAAGGGAAGTTACTTGCAGGTACTCTCCTCAACAAAATGGTGTTGCAGAAAGGAGAAATAGAACACTTGTTGAGTTTGCAAGATCCATGATGAAGGAGAAAAATTGCCCTAATTATTTGTGGGCTGAGGCTGTAAATACAGCCACTTATTTGGTCAATAGGTTACCATGTAGAGCCTTGCAGGGTATGACACCATATGAGGCTTGGTGGGGTAAGAGACCTACCTTGGATCATTGCAGAGTTTTTGGATGTGTGGCATATGCATATGTGCCATCACAATTAAGGCACAAGTTGGAGCCTAAAGCTGAAAAATATGTTTTCATTGGTTATGATGATAAGCAGATGGGCTATAGATTGCGGAGTCCATCTACAAAACAATTCATGGTTTCTAAAGATGTTACATTTGATGACCAAAGTACTTGGTATGCAGGTACAATCAATATCAATACAGGTGATGAAGAAGAAGTGAACCAAAGGAAAGGTAAATCAAAGGTTCAAATATTTGATGAACAAGAGAATAATGAAGTGCAGGTTGAAGTGGAAGAAACACCAAGATTTGATCCTGAATATGAAGAACCAGAAACCTCAAGAAGTGGAGAGCTTAGGAGGTCTACAAGGAATAAATGGCAACCTACAAGGTATAGCTATGATACTTCTTTTTTGGCCACAAAAGACTATGCTTATATGATGAAAACAGATGAAGACCCTTCTACATATGAAGAGGCAAAAGGTAAGGAAAAATGGGAGAAAGCTATGCAGGAAGAATTTGATGCACTATTGGAGAATCAAACATGGGATTTGGTTCCAAAGCCAAATAGCCAGAAGATCATTGGATGCAAGTGGGTCTACAAGACCAAAAGGTTTGCAGATGGAAGTGTGTCTAGATATAAAGCTAGACTTGTTGTCAAAGGTTTTGCTCAGACTTATGGTGTTGACTATGATGAGACTTATAGTCGTGTGGCAAAGATGACAACCATCAGGACACTTATTGCTATTGCTGCATGTAAAGGTTGGAAGTTATGTCAACTTGATGTGAAAAATGCTTTTTTGAATGGTTATATTTCAGATGATGTGTTCATGGAGCAACCTCAAGGGTTCAGAGATAAAAGGTATCCAGATCATGTGTGCAAGCTCAAGAGAGCTTTGTATGGCTTGAAGCAGGCCCCAAGGGCATGGAACTATAGACTTGTAAAGTTCTTGAAAGAACTTGGATTTCAGGTGTCTAAAGCAGATAGTAGCTTGCTTGTCAAAGCAAGTGATAATGGTTTCATATACATGTGCATATATGTTGATGATATAATCCTTACAGGTACAGATGAAGAAGGAATACAAAGACTCAAGAAGCAAATGGAAAAGGAGTTCAAAATAAGTGACTTGGGAGACTTGTCATACTTCTTGGGCATGGAGATTACATATACTCAACATGGAGTATTTGTGACCCAAGAAAGGTATTTGAAGAACTTGTTAATCAAGTTTAAAATGGATGATTGCAGGGTAGCACCTACACCAATGGAGGTGAATCATAAATTGAGTAAGTTTGGAGGTGAGGAATTCAAGGACATGAGACAATATCAGAGTTTAGTTGGTAGTCTTATCTATGCTACTTTAACTAGACCTGATTTATCATATGCAGTAGGGGTTTTGTCTCAATTCATGCATTGCCCAAGGAAAGAACATTGGATTGCAGGTCAAAGAGTGTTGAGGTACATTAAGGGTACACTCAATGAGGGTTTGTATTATGGGTTTACCTCAGATACAAATATCAAAATTTATAGTGATGCAGATTGGGCAGGTAATCCAGATGATAGAAGGTCAACTTTTGGATATATGTGTTATGTGGGAGATAAACTTATCTCATGGTGTTCCAAGAAGCAACATACAGTTGCTTTGTCTTCTACAGAAGCAGAGTATAAAGGCATGGTTGAAGCTGCAAAGGAAGTAATTTGGCTCAAGACTTTGATGAAGAGTTTTGACATTGTGCATGGGGTACCAATTATATATGGAGATAACATGAGTTCATTGTATTTAGCTGCTAATCCTGTTTTTCATGCCAGGACCAAACACATTGAGATTCAGTATCACTTTCTAAGAGAGAAAGTGATGGATAAGGAGATTGAAGTCATACATACTTCAACAAAGGATCAGATAGCTGATATGCTTACAAAGAGCTTGGATGGACCAAAGCTACAGAAGTTTAAAGACATGGCAGGTATAAAGAAGAAAGGAGAAACCTCAATTGATGATTGAGAGGGAGCTGTTGGTGCAGATAAATCACCAATTGAATGTTTGAAGACTAAAGAATGAAGGATGAGATCAATTCTTGAAGCTTGGAAGAAGGATACATTCAGAATATATGAGGAATGTACACATATGTACATAGTTCACTTAGATCTTTGATTAGTCATAGACTTGTACAAATTTATCTATAAATACCTTGAAAATGTCGAGGCGTGATATGAGAGCATATGTAAGAATAGATAGAAGTCAAGAAAGAGGTAGAGAGATGTCATGAGACATGAAAAAGTTAGTTGAGTTTTCTCTCATCACTCAACTGTAACTTTCTGAGAAAAATGAAGAAATATTGCGCCCGATCTTTTCGTGTCTGCTCCATCTGTGTTTGATCAATTGTAAAATCCTTTTGAGGATATCTAAGCTGGTAGTTAATGAGTCTATGACCTGAGTTTCAGAGTCTAATTGCAAACAGGCTAGGAGAATTGTTAGTAGGAACATTTATATGTGTTGAGTGTTCACAGTTCTCTGAAACAGGCGCAAATCTCGATCTAAATCTTTTGATCAGTTCTCACTCCATAGTTTAAAGTTTTGTGCAAGCAAGCACTTAATCTTTAAGTTGGAAGGTAATCTACTCGTGCCTAGAAGCATTTGCTTAAACGGGTTTTGTACTGAGAGAATTGAAGTTAAGAAGTTAGGGGTGTCTAAATCGACTTCTCAGAAGTGCAGATTTAGACATAGGTAACTTGTGAAGTTGATTTCTCAAGTTATACTAAACCTTTTGAAGAACTTTAACTTGGAGGAGGTGCGCAATCTCTAGGCGACACTCCATACAAAATTTCATAGAAAACTTTACATGTTTGATAGGTCAATGAGAAGAAATTGTGCAGCAGACTTTCTGTGTTTTACCTTCTTCACAGATTTTCTCAACTTTTGATAATTTGGAGATTGGACCTCTAATTTGGTGAAGGTTTTGACTTACTCTTGATATAGAGGTGTTCTACATTCAAGAGTAGGTTGTTCTTTTGGAGATTAACACTCTCCATCAGGAATGTTGCAGGTGCATTGGTGAGACCGAATGGCATCACACGAAATGCAAAGATTCCCCATTCTGTGGCAAAAGCCATTTTGTGTTGATCTTCTGGGGCAATGGCTACTTGGTTGTAACCTGAAAATCCATCAAGAAAGCTATAAACTTCCTTGCCTGCAACATGCTCCAACAGGTGTTCCGTAATTGGAAGTGGATAACTATCTCTGATCGTAGTGGCATTAACGTTTTTAAGGTTAATACACACTCGCAACTTCCCGTTCTTCTTGGGCACCACTACAATGGGTGACACCCATTCACTATGCTCAATCTCATAGATAAATCCAGCTTCAATCAGCCTATTAATTTCTTCTTTTATCTTGGCTGCATAAGTGTCATTATATGTGTAGGGCTTCTGTTTGGTGGGCTTGGCATCAGCAGTCATGGGGATAGTATGAGACCAAATTCTTGGATCTACCCCTTTCAAGTCTCTATAGTGCCACGCAAACACATCCCTATATTCCCTTAATAAAGCTACAAGCTCCATTTCTTCTCTTGCACTTAGGTCATCTCCTATATATGTGCATCTCTCTTCGTTCTCTTCAATGGTCGCTACAATCTTCTTGGTCTTTTCTTTATTATCATATGATTCTCCTATGATGGCCTCTCTCTTAGGCATTCATACCAAAATTTTGCGGTCGTCAACTTCATATTTCTTGAAGTTTTTTGGTACTTCAAACAATGATTCCTCCTCTTCTTGTTTCACTGCTTTTCTTTTCTTTTTCTTTTGATTGCTCTCACTCCCATCCTTTGAATTTACCATTTTAATACTTGTGAGAGGTTCTTCTTCTTTCTGGGTGAACAATCCTATATCTTCTAGATAGTGCTTCTCTGAGTTAAAGCAACTATCCATCACAATGGACTCCAGATCATCATCATTCTCTTCTTCTTCTATGACATCACTAGGGTCACATTCCTCTAGTAAGGGCTGACACATGAACACTGAGATATCATATCCCTCCTCATCACAGTGAGGTGTCCATTGTTCTTCATTGACTGCAATGTCCATGGTGGCTAAGATTTCTGGCCAGCCATGAGGCTCAAATTCCTCATCTGGAAAGATCATCGGTGTGTAGTCTGGGTCTCTAACTAGTCTATCTCCTGGTGAAGTTCCTTCTTCTCTCGCTTTCAAGCATTTTTCCTCTTCCTCTGCAACCTTGCATATCCACAAATGAGTATCTTTCTGCAGCCATGATGGATCACGTGAACTTTCAGCATGCACATAGATGGAATCTTCTTTCGCTTTGTGGATAGGATTCCACTGTAGGGGTGGCACATCTCTGAAGGAGTAATCCTTGAAATTGACCTCGGTGGTGGCCCCTAAGTGTTGTAAGTACAAGAAGTTGGTTCCCCAATCCTGTACTATTTGCAATTGTCGTAGGAAGGGTCTTCCTAGGATCATCTCATAGATGTTATATTTTTCTCAAAGTCACATATAGCAAATGTATGTTCAAACTCCACACCACAAGTGGTTAGAATTATCCCTTCGAGCAATCCTAGAGGTCTTTCAAAATGACCGTCGGCCATTTGAAGCTTCATTCTAGTTGGTCTTAATGTGGGTTTGCCCCATTGCTTCCACAAGGAGGTGGTCGCAATAGCAACACCATCACCTGAATCTATGATTGCTTTGGTTGTGTAACCTTGGTAGGTGATTGGAAGATAAGTATTACCTTCTTCACCCTCACACATGTCCCCTGTTTTGTCTAGAGGTATCTCTGGTACCTTTTTCTTAGAGCCTGCTTTTGGCATGTTGGAATCAAGTTCTGGAACCTGATGCTTCACATGATTCCATAGCTCAGGTTTTGCTTTGAGCAGCTCTTCTACAGTGAGATGACACTAAACCTTAGTGTTCTTCACGACATCCGTGTTCCTTGGAACCACTGAGTCTTCATTTCTTACTAGTATTGTGGGATTCAGATTCCCATGGGCCTGGAAATTGAGGCAGTTCTTCTAGGGTATTAGATTCAAAATCTAATCTTTCGTCTTCTTGTTATTCTGCTTCATCTCCGTAAATAGATGGAATGTCTTGGGGAAATTGATCATGAAGATCATCAATCTTAGGAATAGGAGGGGAGTTACCCTTCTCCTTGGCCCATTTCTCTTCTTGTATTTCCCGCAAGAACTCTTGAGAGTACTGTTGAATTGAAGGAGGCATTCGAGCATCCGTGGAATTAGGAACATAAGCTCCCATTGGTGGTGAGCTTCCTCTCTCAATAACTGGTTGAGCCTGTGGCGGTAAAGAAACTTGTGGTTTGTTTACCAATTGCTCTAATCTTTCTAGTAAGCCTTGGAAATGCAAATCCGGTTTGACAGAGTTTGTCTGATTGAACTTTTGTTTAGTCTCCAGTATAGCTTGAGCTTGTTCTACCATTTTCATGCACATTTTCATCCGTTCAATTTCTAAATCTGCTCTAGGGTAACTCTTGTCTAGGTTTGCAACTGTTGGCCCTTCTTGAAGTCGAGCCTGGTAGGCCTTGAACATCATGTCCAAGCCTTCTGGGGTTGGATCTGCAAGAACAGACCCTGGTTGCGGCTTATTTACAATGGGTGGTGGGGTGGGATGAGGTGGAGTGGATGGAGTTTCAGCATGCGAGGGGTTTTGAGATGCAATGTCTTCTATCTTTGTTTTTGCATCTTTCAAGCTTTCTTCTAGTTCCGATAACTTTTTATTCCACTTGCGATTGGCCTTCTCTCTAGTATCCTTCCATGTTCTTGTTTTCCTCTTACTAGGCTCTCCTGATTCACTCGACTCCGATTGTTTTGCTGGTTTATCTTGTTTTAATGCTTGTGCCCTAGTAACTGCCTATACAGGTGCCACATTACTGCTCCTGGCACTTGATTCCGCCACTAAGCCTACCACATTAATGGGTGTAATCTTGGGTGCACTAGAGGGGTTTCTTGGACAGTCTCTACGGAGATGGTCTTTGCCACAATCAGCACAAAAAGCTTGTATTGTGATAGCCTGTCCTTGACTCAGAGATGGTGGGTGGGGACAATCACGAAGGAAATGGTCACCTTGACATCTGAAACATGGTCCTCTAGGGGCTTGTGGTCTTACTTGTCTCAATTGGGGCCTAGGGTTAGCATTTGTGTACATGACATTGGAGTATTCAGGCTCCCAATTTTGTTCCATAGGTGGTGCCTCATATTGATACGGATAAATCTCACTATGTTCAGGTGACTCTGTGTAATAAGCATGTGGACTACCTTCATGGGAGTAGTCTGAACTATGAGCATGAGAGTCATTCTCTGAGATCAGTGGGGTCACTGGCACCAATGCTCTATTAAGGTTCTCTTCTACCACTGCATACTTAACTGGAATGGCACTGGCAGGAGCTGGTGGTTGGTTTCCCAAGACTAGTCGTGGCCTATATGGTGCCTGATATTGCTGTTGTGGTCTATAATATGGTTGTTGATATTGGTTCTGATACCTACCTTGTTGGTAAGGTTGCTGATAAGTTTGTCTAACTGCCTGCCTATTGTAAGGACAATCTTGAGCTGTGTGGTTCGTGTATTTTCTCTCAATAGTGCAATATGGAACATTCATTTCTCTAATGCTTTGGTTTTGCATTGGGCATACATTAGCCATGTGATCGCCTCCGCAAGTATAACACGGATTCAATGGAGTGACTCTCTGTGTTTGTCTATTTTGGACTCCCAGCTTCTTGGAAACTTGCTCAGCTATCTCATCCAGCTCAGTGGAGGGTCTGGAGGTATGACTAGTAGAACTATCAG
The DNA here is from genome assembly GCA_020310875.1 of Ceratopteris richardii. Classification (NCBI taxonomy): domain Eukaryota; kingdom Viridiplantae; phylum Streptophyta; class Polypodiopsida; order Polypodiales; family Pteridaceae; genus Ceratopteris; species Ceratopteris richardii. The sequence goes on along the minus strand of CM035421.1, from coordinate 3,236,464 downwards.
AGTCTCTATAGAGTTTGGATAGTCCTAACTCCTCTCCCAAGTTAACTTCTATGTCAATGCACGTCCGCACACACTCTTCTATGGATCTAGGCTCTTTCAAGTACACATATGATCTTAACTTAGTGCTTAGTAAGCCATCTAAAAACAAAGCCACTTGTTTGGTTGGTGTGGGTAACTCTGGATCAGGGCATCTCTCTAGATACAATCTGAACCTTCTACCTGCTAGCCGCACTGTTTCTTGGGGTGTCTGCTTGAAGCTCTGGATCAAAGATGATGTGTTATGCCTGATACCACTCTTGGAAAATTCTACAATGAATTCGTCTAGCAGTTGACCTATATCGCGATAGTTGCAACTACTCAGTGGTTGAAACCAAGCGAAGGCAGTGCCCTTAAGAGTCAAACCAAATGCCTCGTACTGGGTGAACAAATCCTCAACCTGTTCAGCTCTTAGCACTTGTTTGAACTCGGCCACATGATCATAAGGATCTCCTGATCCGTCAAAATAATTCTTCGTTGCCTTGATCACTTGAGTGGGTCTAAGGGTTCTTGTGTGCTCTCGGGGTCTAGTCAATGGAAAATCATGTTCATCTCTTTGTTGCCTATGTTCTTGATGTCTCTCTCTTTCAGGTCTTTCATTTTCAAATCCTGCTCTATTTCTGCCCACTGTGTGTGCAAAACTTACCTCAGGTCTCTCTCTAGTTCTTTCTCTCTAGGCTTCATGAGCTTGGGATGATCCTACTCCTTGGAGGCCATGGGAAACATTGGATCTTGGTGGAGGGAAAATCAATTCACTCTTCCAAGTATATGCATGTCTATCATGTTCTGTTACCAAGAAAATTTTCTCTGACGTCAACCTGTCTTGAATCTCCACAATGCTTCCTCTGTTTCTCTATTCAAGAATAGTTCTATGCTTTTGTTATCTTGAGGAACCCAATCTGGAGTGATCACTTTGGTCAAAACTGACTTGCCTCTAGGAGTCTGGGGTCCTTGTTCTAGGTCTCCTATCTCATTCTTAGGAATGATATTTCCAAACTCATCAGTCCTATCTGGTAGGTTGGTGACCACATACATGGTTCCTTCCTTACCAATGTATGAACCCTCTTCGAACTTGACCACTGGGTGTTCAAGTCCAAAGGGTTGATCTGGATTTTTGAGTTGGACCACTGATCGCCTCAAGCCATCCTCATAGATGTGAGCACCTAATCGATTGGTCTGAATATATTCCAATTGTGTTTTATAGGGTCCTTTTGGTGTTTGTAGATGGGCAGTTCCTGAGCCACCTGCTGGTTTCCCCATGCTAAAAGACATTTCTGAGTCACTTGTGTCAGAGTTTAGCACGTAAGGACAACCACTTAGTTGTTGTGCCCAAGACTTAGCTGTATGGTTGACACTAGACTGAGAAGATCTAATGCTTTGTCTATCCTTGCCTAGGTGTCTACCAGATCTCAGGTTCATAAGCTTTGGTTAAGAGTCTAAAATTTCCCTTTGTATTGCTCAAAATCCCTTGGGGCCCCCTTGGTTTCCTAGTCCGACCGTGTAGGATTTGAAACGAGCTTTCCAACGAACTATAGAGTTCAAAAAATGGACTTTGGATGAAAAAGTTATGTCAAATCAGGCTCCTGGGGGTCAAAACAGGCAAACAGGACCTTTTGGAGAAAATCGCGATTTTGTGAAATCAGGGAATCGCGATTGTGTGAAATCAAAGAATCGCGATTGTGTGAAATCAGAGAATCGCGATGCTGTGAAGTCAAAGAATCGCGATTTTGAGCACAGAATCGTGTTTTTGAAAATCACGATTTTGAGCATAGAATCGTGTTTCAGAGAATCGTGGTTCACAGGATCGTGATTCACAAAATCGTGTCTTCACAGAATCGTGTTTTAGAGAATCGTGTTCTAGAGAATCGCGATTTTGTCTTAGAGAATCGTGGTTTTCAAAATTTACAAAATCGCGATTTTGAGTACAAGCACAGAATCGTGTTTTTTGAAAATCGCGATTTTGAGCACAGAATCGTGTTTTAGAGAATCACGATTTTGTCTCAGAGAATCATGTTTTCACAAAATCGGGGTTCACAGAATCGTGATTCACAACATCGTGTTTTCACAGGATCGTGTTTTCACAAAATCATGTTTTCACAAAATCGTGTTTTCACAGAATCGTGTTTTCACAGAATCGTGTTTCACAAAATTGTGTTTCACAGAATCGTGTTCTAGAGAATCGCGATTTTGTCTAAGAGAATCGTGTTTCACAAAATCGTGTTTTTCACAAAATCGTGGTTCTCAGAATCGTGTTCTTTGACATGAAAATCGCGATTTTGTCTCAGAGAATCGTGTTTTCACAAAATCGTGTTTTAGAGAATCGTGTTCTCACAGAATCATGTTTTTGGCTGAGAATCCTGATTTGTGAGAATCGCGATTTTGAGCACAACCACAGAATCGCGATTCTGAGAATGACCACATAATCGTGATTCTTTCAACAAGCTTTTAGGCGGGAAGCAGAAAATCGTGATTATCAAAAAAATTTGAATTTTCACAGAATCGCGATTTTCATCACAGAATCGCGTTTTTTGGCGGGAACTTCGAATTTTTGAGCGTCGAGCAATGGCGAGCTCCGTATGAGCAGAAAATCATGAAAAACACAGGCGCTTGTTCTCCCTTGCACTTCCTAACTCCTTCCCACACAATAATGCATGAAAAATGGTATGAAAATGGTGAAAATGCACTAAAAAACAAGAAATTTCTATGAAGAAGATGGAAGAAGGTGGAGATGATGATGATGAAGAAGATGAAGAAGAAAAATCAGAAAATGAACAAAAATGACAGTTTTTTTTACCTTCCAACGTCGCAAATCTACGATCTTACCATCACAACGCTCGTCCTCGAAGCTCTCTCCCCGGCAACGGTGCCAAAATTTGGTGTAGCTCAAGTGTAAGCACCACCTCCTTTACTTGTCAATCCGTGGAGACGTGAGGACCGATATGAAGACCACGAGCAAGTGAAGGCACAAGTGCGTGAGTGAAAGCACACAAACATGCACACACATACACACACACGCGCACAAAGTAAGATCAAAGAGAGGAACAATGGAAAGCTTAGATTGCAAAAGAGTTCTCTTACAAAAGCTCTATTCTCTAACAAGCTAACCCCAAAAATGAGCTCTCTAGCTCTTTTTATAGTTTTTTGACTAGTTTTGGCCCTGTCCAGACCTAGTGTCTAGCCTAGTTAAAAATTAGGTTCCAGGGCTTATTTGAGGGCTCAAACGGAGTCTAAAGATTATGAAAATTGGTAGGATGATAGTTCTAATACTCCTCAAGCTCCAGGACTCCTTGGCTTGAACAAAATGGAGTTACAAAAATAGAAAATGGTATTTACAATGTTTTTTAGTGATGAAAATCACTATTTTTGTAGGGGATTCTTCCGAAAATTTGACATACACTTCTAGGAGCTCCCTACTTGCTCTCTCTTCTTTTATGTCTACTTCTTTGATGTGCTTCCATGTTTTATGCTTGACCTTGAGTTCCAACACTTCCCCAATAGTGACTCTATCGTAGGCTCACAGAAGAGATGGGGGAGCAGGAAAGCAAAGGCATTGGCACATGAATGCCCGTCTAGATGAGTTTCGAAGGCTGGTCTTCAGACTTCAGTAGATATAACCATCAAGACACCCAAGATTCACAACAGGGGGACTAAGCTTCGACCCTAGTGCCTCAACCGAGATTGACATGGGGACAAAGTATAACCCCAAAAATATGGTTTAGTGAGGAGAGGCAACAAACACAAAAACTCAGGGCAGCCTTGGGGAAGGGAAGAGAGAGCTTGCGAAGGCACGTCCTTAAAGAAACAGGTCCGAGAGCAGTGTTCTTGCGATAGCTTCAACTTCAAATGGAAAGGCTCAACTACTGACATGGAGAGTCGAGGCTTAACCTTCACCGTGAGGAAGAAACCTGCCAAAATGCACTAGGCAGGGCCTTGAAAAGCCCACGGAAGATGCAAAAAATACCGGCTCAAGAAGGCACACCATAAAGATAAGGAAAAAAACATAGAGCAAAACTAAGATAGCAAAAGTCATAGGGATGCGCACGACAGAGAGTCTTGCCAGCCCAAATGAAGCGCTCTGTGAGACCTTGAGTGGCGAATCTGCACAATACTGTAGGGGGCAATGGAGAAGCAAGAGAACTAGCACTGGTGGGTGATTTCCAGGCAAAAGTGAGGACCAAACTCAAATCTTCAGCCACCATCGCCAACAGAGGAGCCAAGAATCTGCCCAGCCCAAGAACGATCACACACGAAGGGGAGCTCGATGGAGCTCAACCCCAAGCCACGACTGTGAGGAGGGCAAGCCAAACGACCCCGCTAGATTCTCCTTAGAGATAGAGTAGAAGGGAGGGAGAGAATCTCCCCCCACCTACCCACATTCAAAGTGATAGACGTCCTCAACATAGCCAGACAGCATTAATTCCTCAGTCTTCACTCCCACATATTGGTGAAATAAATGCACTTTTTTTGTTTTTGTTTTTTTTTTGAAATTTGAGGGCCATGAGATAATAGGTAGTCGGTTTGTCCCTTTTTACCAAAAAATATGGCATCCGAGACTTCATTTCTATGGTGTTTTCTTCTAGGAATGAGAGAGAGGGAGGGATAACAGGGAGTGTACTACCCAACCCTTCACCGAAGGCAATCACTCATAGAGAGATGTAGTGGTGGAAAGTGATGCCACAATGATTGTGTGGGAGCATGTCTATGTGAGAGAGAGAAGGGGGTTAGGGGATGTTTTTGTGCAACCACCAAATTGAACTGAAACTACTCTACTGAAAACAAGAAATGGGAGCAATTGGTCCAAAGGAAGGGTGAAATTGCCATGCACAAACTCAAATCCTACGTAAATGAGCAAACAAATTGCAACACAATACTTTATTACATGATCTTGAGCTCTCCAAGTGATGAAAGGTTGACCATCCCCGGCAACGGTGCCAAAAAGTGTTGAGGTTGTAGCAAGGAATGTCCAAAAACCCTCACCACCTTGCATGGAAGCAAGAAGGAAAGCTCAAGAGTGACTCTCCTCTCGCCCACCCCTACCTCCCACATGTTCAAGCCATTGGCAACAGCCCCATGCTTTGCCACATGCTTGAAAACAAGGCGAATAGGGAGTCAAGGATCCTAATCCATGAGGAAAATACAAGCAAATGCAACTACTCTACTCACACAAAGGAGATACATGCATAGACACACACACACCACTCTCACACACTCACAAGACACAATACATGTAAATGTAAATAGTCTTCTTGGACTAAATGAGAGCATCTTCCATTGATAAGAGATACTACATGAGAGCGCGTTGACCAAAAGCTCCCTTCTTTACAAAAATGAGCTTCTATTTATAAGCTAAGCTCTATTCCCCATGTGCTCTTTTGAAAATTCAAAAAGTGGATCTCTCTCTAACTATCATATCTTCTAGGATATTCCAAGATCATATGTGTAACAACCAAATCCCCAAAAAAGACCTACGTGGGATTTTTTACGTGGATTCTCCTTAGAAGGGTAAAAAGGGATGAAGTATTTGAGAGACCTCTTACTATGGTATAAGGAAATATTAAAATGTGCTCTAGGGGAGTGTTCATATGTGACACTCAAGTATATACAAAAAAGGGTTATTATCATGGTCTTAAGAAGGGTTCCTATGCACAATTGTGGATGTGTGCATACCCTACAACCCAACATACTCGCTAAGGAATGCTTGCATGCATTCACTATTATATGCTACAAAAGTAGAAACATCATTTTTTTTCTTGAAATGTAAATAAAAATGGAACTCCCTTACCTGATAATAGCTCATCTGTTATTTTTGAAGAAGACTCGTTGCTCCATGCACATGGAGCTTCTTCATGAACTCTTTCAAGGTACTCACTAATGTAATACATGCACTCTTCAAGCATCCAACCCTTTGCCATGGATCCTTCTGGTTTCGCTCTTTGTCACACATAACCTTTTAATATTCCCATAAATCGCTCGACCCAAAAATCTCTATTTCATCTACAAGATGGAATAATAAATGAACTTGAATATCAAAAAATGAAGTAGAAAGCTCTTTCTCCATCAAACATATTAGCTCTTTGCATTCACGTTCTTTTTGTGGGATTGAGTTTTTGTCAATTTCTTTTGATGTAATCCACCTATCATATCATAAAAAAAATTATAATGAAGTTAATTCAAAAATAAAAGATATCCAATATTCATACATATTAAATATAAAAGTATCATAATTACCTTATAAGCGATCCAAGACGATAGATCACATCTCGTACTCCTTTCGTTGTACATCCATCGATAACCAAAGGTAAAATATGTTTCAAAAAGTTATGCCAGTCATGGGTCTTTAACCCAGATAAGCTCTTATCATCCATAGTAAACATGTTTTGAAAAGATGCTCCATATCCTGTAGGAGTCCTAATCAATTGAATCCTATTGTTGATAGTTTGTATCTCTTTTGTTGTAAGTACCCAAGGAGCAGGTGCATAAGTCATTTCTTGTCAATGTCTATAAAAAAACTGGCCATAACTTTGGTTTTGAGTTTTGATCTTTCAAATCATTCCTTGATGCTATGGTATCTTTTAGTCCACGAAGATGCTGCCATAGTGAATAACTAATATTCTTGAATATATGCATAGGATCAAGAAGATGACATACTTTTAACTCTTTCCAGTACTCCAAAGAATACCATATTGATATGTTCTCTGCGAGTACCAATTTTCCTTTACCTCTCTTCACATACTCATTATCTTCATCATCACTAAAGATTTTTTATTCTGGATCTATCAGAGGTCCATTTGTCCATTTTTATACCAATCCATAGGCATCATAGGTTTTGGACACTGACCTGTTTCAAGCTTTCCATTAAAATGTATCACTTCTCTTTTAGATCTTAATGGATGATCATCAGGCAAGAATCATCGATGTCGAAGATAAATATTTTTGTTGAGATTCTTACTATAGATTGATCTCAACCAATCACCACAATATGGACAAGCTTTATAACCCTTAGTAGATATTCCTGCATCATGAAAAAGATAAAAATATAATTAGATTAAATCACATTTATTTATATGCATATTGAATAAAAAAATTACATCAATACTTGAACAAACACCATATCCTGGAAAATCGTGAATAGTCCAAGCCGCATACCACAAACCATAATATGTCTTTCATTGATGCTTTTCGATACATCAATGACATTAATACCTTTGCATAACTCTTGGAGATCGTCAATGAGAGGAGCAAGATATATATTCACATCTTTAACTTGTCATTTGCCTGGGATTAAAAGTGAAAGCATCAAATGTTCCTTTTTAATGCTAAGATATGGTGGGAGAGTGTAGTTTTTGACTACCATTGGCCATGTTGACTGGATTTCATGGAGAATGGATTAACCCCATCTAATGCAACTCCTAACTTTAGATTCTGTGGATTTTGTGCAAATTCAGGCCATGTAGACTCAATATGCTGAAAAGCAACACTATCATGAGGAATTCTGATTATTCCATCAGTACTTTTATGATCATGTCCCCATGTCAAAAGCTTTGATAATTCGGGGCTTTGAAACATATCTCTAATACGTGGAGCCAATGGAAAATGTCTCAATACCTTTTTTGGGATTTTACCTTCTTCATCCTTATATCGAGGAGATTGACATTTGGGACCTGTCAAAGAGTCTGCATATTCACCTCTATATAAAATACAATGGTTAGGACATGCATGTATACATTGATAATCTATACCAAGATTGCTGATTATCTTCTTCATTTCATCATGTGAGATAGGAAGAATATTCTGACTTGGTAAAAGCTTTTGAGATAATAACTTGTAAGTTCATAAAACATGATATATTAAAAAAAGTAAATAAATAAATATAAATATATATATGCATATAATTTTGTATATGTGTATGCTTATGTGTATGTGTATGTGGATGTTTATATGGATGTGCATGCGTATACATATGTGTATGTGCATATGTATATATGTATATATGTATGTATATGTGTTTTATAGGTGTATATGTATGCTATATACGTATGCGTATGTGTATGCATATATGTATATGTATGTGTGTATACATGTGTATGTATATATGTATGTATGCATGTGTATATATGTATGAATGTGTATGTATGTATGTATATGTATGTATGCATGCGTAGCTGTGTATATTATTTCGTTTTTAATTGTTTTTTTGTATATTGTGACTTGCAGATTTTCATATCTAGACCATTGAATCGTCTGGCGGTTTCCCATTTTATAGTTAATCTATTACCTACCTTGCTAAGCTGTTTACAAATATAAAGTATCAGTTAGCTATAAAGGTATTAAGTCATATGTAAAATGGGAGGATCAAATTTATTGCAAATATTTTGAAAGATGCATGAATAGTTTTACATGATGGACGGACAAGAAGTGTCCATTCAATGCAAATTCTTATTCTTACCTTATCTAAAGTAAGAATAAAAATCTGGATTGAATGGAAACTTTTTTTCCACCCATCCTTTAAAATTATTTTTCCATCCTTCAAAATCTTCGAGATAAATTTGCTCCTCCCATTTTACATATGACTTAATACCTGCATAGCTAATTGATACTTAATATTTGTATGCAAAAGAGTTAACAACACAGGTATTAGGTCAACTAAAATAGGAGAAACATATGTGTCACGAAGATTCTAAAGATTGGGTGGACAATTCTAAAGGCCAGATGGACAAAATATCTTCATTCGATACAGGTATGTATAATTTGACCTTACTCTCATAACATGGGAATGTGTGTATATGTGTGTGTATGTTTATATGTGTGTATACATTCATGTATATTATGTGTATGTTTATATATGCATGTATTTATATATATACATTTATGCATATATATATATATATATATATATATATATATATATATATATATATATATATATATATATATATATATATATATATATATATATATAGAAAATTGAAAATTATACCTTAATAGTGTCAAAAAAGATACATTACTCCATCCAAAACAATTTTGAAGATAAGTAAGCTCGCACTTAGTCGTGTCAAATGACTTCCTTCATATACATGCTTTAGACATTCCTCTCGAAGATATTCTCATTTTTAGAAATATCAATGCTCTCACTGTCATTTTTGATACCAATCCTCAAAAAAATTTGCCATGCCATCGTCTTCATCATTGTCGCACAAATCTTGTACTTTATCTTCTTTTGACTATAGATCTTTCAACCTTGCATATTCCACAAGATCACTTTTGTGTAGCCTCCTCATAGAAGCTTCTGATAAATGAGGTCTTACTGGCAATTGTGAATGGTGTGGAGGAACATCATCAACATCATCCGTTGGAATCTACACATATAAATAAAATTCATTAGTATTCCATAAATGAATAAAAAGTAAACTTTAAATATAAATTAAATATATAAGTTATTAAATATGGATAGAAAATTTTCATTCTCTCTAGCTAAAAGGTGCTCTTGGAGTTTTGCACCATCCATAATTCACTAATAGTTCATCACCAACGTGTAATGTAGTAATAGCATTGACAACTATGTATCTTGATACATCTCTACTCATGTATGGTGATTCATGACTATTTTCACGCTCGTCAAATGTGCAATTAGTCCTTGAACTATTATGTAACCCTCGACTACTATTTATTACACTTGCTATATTTCCATGTGTGTAAGGTCTTCCATCAATATATTATCTTTCATTTTCTGCATGTAAAATCCCTCTACTAGTAAGGGATGCTGCGTTCAAGCATATTCCATAAGTACTCATGCTTTGAACATAACGTGAAAGTCAATGCCAATCTCCCCATCCATATATAGGACCACAAAATGACATAAGAGTGACTTCAGAGTTCGAAGGCACATACAAATCCTCTACAATAAAGAGACCACAACCAACATTAGTAATAGTGAATGGAGCAATCATATAGTGATTACCCCAAAAGTTGAAAACCTCTCCATCTAAAGGAAGTGGTCCTCTATTCCATCCTCCATATCTTCTTCTATCATATGTTTGTACTAGAGAACGATCACAAGCTGGAAATGGATAATCTCCAGCCGTTTTAGTCTCTAAACCAAGAGATAGAGGATTTCTAGAAACCTCTACTTGTAATTGATGAAAATCAAGTCCATGACGTGTACGAGGTATATTAAGATTATGAGAAAAATTATCATCATCATCATCATTGAGCAGTATTCCTGTATATCAACAGTAATTTGATTTTATATATGGGTTTTAAATAAAATAATGACATTAATTTATATAAAAAAATACATACCCAAGCATTATCACATTGACCAGGTGATGGTGCACGCTCAAAAGTACCATACTCTGCCTCATGTTCAATACATTCCAATCGTGGTCTTTGATACATGCCATAACAAGAGTTACACCAACATATAATATGCTCTTGATAGTAAAATTCATCATAATTCCTATCGGAGGACACATGTGAAGTCGTTGCATGGGTAGGAGGTGGTGGAATACCCTCCGATTGATTAGAATCTGATTCTCGTAAGAAACAAAAAAAAATATAAGTTATGTATCCATCAAATATATTTAAATTTAAATGTTTGATATACTTACAGTATATAGTTGTTGCACGATGAGGAGACGGTGATGGAGTTCCATCTGATTGATCAGAATCTACAAATAATGGTATATGATATTAATAATCTGATTATTTACATAAACATTCACATATACATATTTACACATACACACATATTCACATATACACATATACACATACACACATATTCACATATACACAAATACACATTATTGTGGGATAAATGCATGTATTTTATATGAATGAGTGTATACGCATACATGTGTGTGTACGTATATATGTGGATATGTATATGTGTGTTTATGTTATATGTATGTATATGTGTATATGTATGCATATATGTATGCGTATATGTTTGCATGTATATGTGTATGTGGGTATGTGTATGTGTGCGTATATATGTGTATGTATTCTGGATTTTTTATCTATTGAGATTAAATTAACAGGAGATATTGTATGGTGGAAAAAAATAAGAGGCGACCTAACATACCACTTGAGATGTGGAAGTTTTTTTGTAGACAGCTACATCTTCAGGAGTCATTTCTGTTGATATATTTAGGTAGTGATGTGTGTGAACACTAGGACCGCCGGGGTACTTTTTTCCCTCTTTAGGAGGTTTTTTTCCACCGGCTTGTATATACGCCTATTGCCCTAATGGGCTACTTATCTTTGTACATTCTCTAGTAATACATTCAGTATTGTGTATTTGTGCTCCAAGCTTCTTCTTCTTCCTTGTGTTGTTCGCGTGCTTCCGCAGACGTCTATCTCCAAAAATTGGTATCAGAGCAGGTCGTCGCTTCTTCTAGGGCGCCGTCAACACTCCTCCGTTTGCAGTCTCAGATCCGCACGAAATTTGGTGAGCATACTCGGGGTGTTTCCGAGATCAAAACGGCTTCGCTTTGTGGTGCCGAAATCGCGATCTGAGCTCGTTTTGGCCTCCGAACACACTATCGTAGCGCTTGTGCAGGCTATTTTGTCCTTTTGTGCCAAAGGTATATACCAGTTTCTGTTCGCCAATTTAAGCGTCTCGAAGTCTGCTACAGGTCTAGCAGAACTTGTCTGGGCAGTTCTGTTCAACTTTTTGAGATACAGTCAATTTTCTGCATCAAGGTATTCTAGTCACCGGCCATGGCTGAAAGCAGTGATGTATTCCGTATGTTGGCTGTTGAGGATAAGTTGGATGGTACCAACTACCCATTATGGGCTTATATGATGTGACATGTACTGGTTGCAAAAGGATTGTGGAACACTGTGCAGGGTGTTGAAAGACGTCCTGTTACACCTGTAACGACAGGTATTGCAAATACAGGTGTTGGAGCTGATGAAGATGGTGTCGAAGATGATATTCCACAGATTCCTGTTCATGATGTTGTTTCTGTTGCACCTACTGCAGAGCAGATTCGTTAGGATGGCAGAGATGCCCAGACACATGCATTGATAGCTTTGTCTGTCAAACGTGCCATTATTCCTCACATTCGCTCTTGCAGAATAGCAAAGGATGCTTGGGATACACTTACCACTTTGTACCACGCTAGGAATGAGGCTCGTGTTGCTTACCTCCGAAAACAGTTGGAGATTGAGCACATGAATGAAGGTGATTCTATGGACAGTTTTCTTACAAAGATCAAAGACTTGAAGGAACAATTGATTTTTGCTGATGAGGTTATACCAGATAGCTCACTTGTGCAGACCGTTCTGAATGGTCTTCCTGATTCATATGAGAGTTTTGCCTCTACTCTTCGGTTGATGATGAAAGGCAATCCGAATGCCTTGTCATTTGAGGAATTAGTCTCTGTTCTATTGCAGGAAGATCAGTCCAGGCAGAACAGGTGCATTATGCGTGTTGCAGATCAAGCTTTCCTGGCTAGTCAGAAGGGCAAAGGAAAATGGAGCTCTTCTACTAGTAAGCAGAAATCTGCAAATGCTGCACAATGAAAGAACCAGGATAAAGATGAGAAGAAATCAAAAAAGCAGAAATTGTTATGCAAGTACTGTAAAGGAAATGATCATATTATAAAGCACTATCCAAAAGTCGCTGCTAAAGAGGCAAAGAAGAAAGAGGCTGGAATGGTTGTTGCAGAGGCCTCTACACCAAAAACAGAGTCTGCAAATCTTGTGCAGGAAGAAGAATGGGCGTTTACTACTGTCTGCAGTTTTGACCCATCTTCTCATGATCAGTGCATGTTTGCAGTAGACTCAGATGTTTGCCAGTACTTTGACAGTGGGGCGACCAAACATATTACCTCGCAGCACAGTTTCTTCTCTTCACTCGAGCCTGCCCCTACAGGGAATACAGTCACATGCGCCAATAAATCCTCTTATCCTATTATAAGAGTTGGTAAGATCATTCTGACTACTGCTGATGGTAGTTCTTTCACTTTGTCAAATGCTTTATTTGTGCCAGGGATCAAAAAGAACCTGTTATCAGTTTCTGCATTAGCCAAGATTGGCTTGGTTGTGAAATTCGTTGATGACAAGTGTACACTCCATGATCTCTCAAATGGCGATGTGATTATTGCTTCTGGCATTTTATGTCGTGGGCTGTATAAGCTCATAGACTATGAAAGATCTGTGAATGATTCGGCATGTGCAATTCATGATTCTCAGGCTATGTTAGATGCAAAGCTTTGGCATGCACGCTTTGGTCATCTGAATTTTGCTAGTTTGTTACGCCTGCAGAAATCTGAAATGGTGTCCTCTTTGCCCAAACTTGAGGCACCTGGAAAACATGTTTGTGAAGGCTGTATTTTGGGCAAAATGCAATGTTCTTCCTTTCCAAAAGATGGTTCAGTTCGGGCTACGCAGAAATTGCAGCTTGTACATAGTGATGTCTGTGGTCCTATGCAGACACCCTCTTTTGGAAATTACCTTTACTTCGTGACTTTCATTGATGATTTTTCCAGGCATGCATGGGTATATCCACTCAAAGCAGAGTCCGAAGTGTTCATGTGCTTCAAACAGTTTTTGGTTTTGGCTGAAAATCTGTCAGCATGTAAAATGGGCACCCTCCGTTCTGATCGAGGGGGGGAATATATGTCTTCAGATTTTAATGCATTTCTGGTTGAACGTGGGATAAAACACCAGTGTATAGTGCCGTATACACCTCAACAGAATGGAGTTGCTGAACAAAAGAACAGGTCACTCATGGAGATGGCGAGGTGCATGGTCAAAAGTTAGGCTTTACCACATAGTTTCTGGCTTGAGGCTGTCATGTGTGCAGCATATGTACTGAACAGGTGTCCCACTAAAGCGTTGCAGTCTATCACTCCATATGAGGCTTGGCATGACCGCAAGCCATCTGTTGCTCATCTGCGTGTTTTTGGTTGTTTGGCATATGCATTAGTGCCTGAACAACATCGCAAAAAATTGGATGATAAGGCAGTAAAATGTATTTTTGTTGGGTACAGTTTTGAAAGTAAAGGCTATCGTCTGTATCATCCACAAACTAAACACATTCTAGTTAGATGTGATGTTGTCTTTGTGGAAGATGCTATTCAGCCATTGCTTTCATGTACTAAGGAGACATCTGTTAGCTCCAAAGACATGTATTATACTTTGATGCCTCTTTTTACAGGTGGACAGGCTAGTGCTAGTCCTAATGAGGCAACTTCTCAGCCTTTGCAGGTTTCAAATGATGATGTAGATCATTCCATTTCTGATGCAGATTTACATGATGCACTTGTTGATGAGAGAGCTAATATTGAGCAGGCAAAAACTACGCCAAAATGGCTATTGCAGACTTTGTGTGACAGCAAATTAGATGCACCTTTGTCATATCGTACTTGTTCAGGCTCTCATAGTGCCTCCTTTGCATCAGATTGCTATGCTATGGTTGCATCTAGTCTCTGTGATGAGAATGAGCCTGTTTCTTTTGATGAAGCACAAAATTCAGAAAATTGGATGGCTGCTATGCAATCTGAATATGATGCTATAATGAAGAATGGTACATGGTCTTTATGTGACTTGCCTCTTGGCAAGAAGGCCATTGGCACTAAGTGCGTATACAAGCTGAAGCATAAACCTGATGGTATAGTTGACAGGTATAAGGCTAGGCTTCTTGCAAAGGGTTATGCACAGGAAAGAGGCATTGATTTTGATGAGACCTTTGCACCTACATGCCGTATGACTACTGTTCGGAGCATTTGTGCACTTGCAGCCCATCATGGTTGGAATGTACATCAGTTGGACATTAAAACAGCATTTCTGAATGGTGACTTGCATGAAGAAGTGTATGTTTTTCAGCCCCGTGGCTTTGTGCAGAAAGGGCATGAAAACCAGGTTTGCAGGTTAAAGAAGGCATTATATGGTTTAAAGCAAGCACCACGTGCTTGGTATGAGAAGATACATGCCTATCTGATTGCACATGGTTTTGAGAACAGTCCAACTGAAAGCACCTTATATGTTAAAGGTGCTAATGATGTGCTTTTGATCATTGTTGTCTATGTTGATGACATGCTGCTCACTGGTCCTATTGAGACACATATTGCTGATTTTAAGGCTGATTTGCATGCCTCATTTGAGATGTCTGATTTGGGGCATTTGCATCACTATTTGGGCATTCAGTTTATGCATGTTGATGGTGGAATGGCTTTGTGTCAAACGAAATATATTGACACATTATTGCAGCATTTTGGCCTTGAAGACTGTAAGCCTATTGCCACTCCTATGGAGACAGGTTTACGATTGAGTCTTCATGATGCTGGAGATGCATTTGATGCTGTTCTCTATCAGCAGGCTGTTGGATGCTTGATTTACTTATGCATTACTCGGCCAGATATTCAGTTTGCTGTCTCACAGATGAGCAGGTTTATGCATTGCCCAGGAGTCACGCATTGGAAAGCGGTTAAGCGCATCTTTCGCTACTTGAGTGGTACTCGGCTACTTGGGTTGTTTTATCCCAAGGGGGGATCACTACCGCCAGATTTGCATGCTTTTTCTGACTCAGATTGGGCTGGTTGCTATGACACTCGTGTGTCCACCAGTGGTTTTTGCTTCATGCTTGGTAGCTCATGTATATCTTGGTTGAGCAAGAAGCAGCCTACTGTGGCCACTTCCAGTTGTGAGGCTGAGTATAGGGCAGCTTTCACAGCGATTGTTGAGTGTGTGTGGCTCAGACGCCTTATGGCTGATTTGGGTGTTGGCCAGTCTTCTGCCACCACCATCTTCACTGACAGTCAGAGCGCATAGGCAGTTGCGAGGAACCCTGTGTTCCATGCTCGCACTAAGCACATTGAGGTGCATTATCACTATGTCAAGGAGAGGTTCTCTACTGGGGAGATCAGCTTGGCATATGTGCCCACGCAGGAGAACATTGCAGACCTTTTCACGAAGGCTCTGCCTAGGGAGAAGTTTGAAGCTTTCCGCAAAGCTTTGGGCTTACTTCCTTTTGTGGAGTGATTTCCACATAGCTTGGAACTTCCTTATACATGAGTGCCAGCTCCTTGTTCACCGCATCACTCCCAGGGGGGATTTGTTGATATATTTAGGTAGTGATGTGTGTGAACACTCTAGGACCGCCGGGGCACTTTTTTCCCTCTTTAGGAGGTTTTTTCCCCCGGCTTGTATATACGCCTATTGCCCTAATGGGCTACTTATCTTTGTACATTCTCTAGTAATACATTCAGTATTGTGTGTTTGTGCTCCAAGCTTCTTCTTCGTCCTTGTGCTGTTCGCATGCTTTCGCAGACGTCTATCTCCAACAATTTCTTCAGCAGAAGTTATACAAATTAATAGTTTATATTTATAATTTTTGTATATTTTAGTAATTTTTTACATTTAATTTATTTATTTCTTTTTTCTTAAATAAACAGGCTGCTGCAAAGAAGAGAGTTGAGCCAGGCCACACATCCCACCTAGGCCAAATGGGCCATCATGGTTTTGTAGCTACATTTGTAAGTATATGTGTTATTGTGAGTATATTTTTTATTTTAGTTAAAATGCAAGAAACTAATTTTTTTATTTGTTTCAATGCAACGAAAGGATTATGGCCAATATCCTACGAAACATGAGATCGAGTATGCTACACATTTTGGGTATTGACATTTGAACAAGTATATGCGAGATCATCCGGATGCCTTTGTGAGTATTATTAAATTTTATATAATTATTTCATTTTGATGAATGGTTTAATTGTTTTACTTATTTATGTTTGTTATATGTAATACAAGAGTATTATGGAGAGGCAGATATGGATAAGGTGGAGAGAGAGACAGAGGAGGGACGATCTCGATCGTCACAGGGTGATCATGATGATGAAGATGAGGATGATCAGGATGATCATGATGATCATGATGTTGATGATGATCATGACAATGATGATTATGATTCTTGATCATGACATTGGATTATATGTATTTACATTGATATATATATATATATATATATATATATATATATATATATATATATATATATATATATATATATATATATATATATATATAATCTATATATTTTTCATTTCAGTTATGCTTAGAATTGTGTGTATGGTATTAAGTAATAAAAAGTTTTGTTCTATTGATTGTTATTATTGTTTATATTAAGCATGTGTTTTAGTACTTTAATTATATAAATCATTCATATGTGTGTACGTAAGTGTATATTGTTGATATATTTAGGTAGTGATGTGTGTGAACACACTAGGACTGTTGGGGCACTTTTTTCCCTCTTTAGGAGGATTTTTTCCCCCCCCCCACTTGTATATACACCTATTGCCCTAATGGGCTACTTATCTTTGTACATTCTCTAGTAATACATTCAGTATTGTGTGTTGTGCTCCAAGCTTGTTCTCCTTCCTTGTGTTGTTCGTGTGCTTCCGCAGATGTCTATCTCTAACAATTGGTATCAGAGTAGGCCGTTGCTTCATCTAGGGTGCCGTCGACACTCCTCTGGTTGCAGTCTCAAAATCGTACAAATTTTGGTGAGCATACTCAACGTGTTTCCAAGAGTAAAACAGCTTCGCATTCTGGTGTCGAAATTGCGATTTGAGCTGGTTTCGGCCTCCGAACGCACTATCACAACGCTTGTGTAGGCTATTTTGTCTTTTTGTGCCAAAGGTATATACCAGTTTCTGTTTGCTAGTATAAGCATCTCGAAGTTTTCTACAGGTCTAGAGGAATTTGTATGGGCAGTTCTATTCGACTTTTTGAGATACAGTCAATTTTCTGCATCAAGGTATTTTAGTCACCGGCCATGGCTAAAAGCATTGATGTATTCCGTTGTGTTGGTTGTTGAGGATAAGTTGGAGGGTAGCAACTACCCGTTATGGGCTTATATGATGCGACATGTATTGGTTGCAAAAGGACTGTGGAACATTGTGTAGGGTGTTGAAAAACATCCTATCACACCTGCAAATGTTACAATTGCAGGTACAAAAGCTGAGGCAGAAGGTGTCCAAGATGATGATATTTTGCATATTCCTGTTCGTGTTGCAGTTTCTGCTGCACCTACTATAAAGCAAATTCATTGGGATCGCAGAGATGCCCAGGCACATGCATTGATAGCTTTGTCTGTCAAACATGCCATTATTCCTCACATTCACTCTTGTAGAACAGCTAAGGATGCTTGGGATACACTTACTACATTGTACCAAGCTAGGAATGAGGCTCATGTTGCTTACCTCCGAAAGCAGTTGGAGAGTGAGCACATGAATGAAGGTGATTCTATGGACAATTTTCTAACAAAGATCAAAGACTTGAAGGAACAGTTGATTTTTGCTGATGAGGTTATACCAAATAGCTCACTTATGCAGACGATTCCAAATGGTCTTCTTGATTCATATCAGAGTTTTGTGTCTACTCTTTGGTTATGATGAAAGGCAATTCAAATGCCTTGTAATTTGAGGAGTTAGTCTCTGCTTTGTTGCAGGAAGATCAGTCGAGGTAGAACAGGTCCATTATGCATGTTGCAGATCAAGCTTTCCTTGCTAGTCAAAAGGGGAAAGGAAAATGGAGCTCTTCAACTAGTAAGCAGAAATCTGCAAGTGCTGCACATTCAAAGAAGGAAAATAAAGATGAGAAGAATTCAGAAAAGAAGAAATTGTTTTGCAAGTACTGTAAAGGGAATGATCATATCATAAAGAACTGTCCAAAACTGGCTGCTAAAGAGGCAAAGAAGAAAGAGGCTGGAATGGTTGTTGCAGAGGCCTCTACACCAAAAGCAAAGTCTGCTAATCTTGTGCAGGAAGAAGAATGGGCGTTTACTACTGTCTGCAATTTTGACCCATCTTCTCATGAGTAGTGCATGTCTGTAGTAGACTCAGATGTCTGGTATTTTGATAGTGGGACGACCAAACATATTACCTCACTACGCAGTTTCTTCTCTTCTCTCGAGCCTGCCCCTACAGGGAATATTGTTACATGCACAACAACTCCTATTATCTTGTTACCGGAGTTGGTAAGTGTTAGAAGAAGCATTTTTTGAAGGGAAATATTTGTAAAATGTCAAAAAATTGTAGAAATATTTATGCAAATGATGTAAAAATGAGGAAGAGTCTTCCTCATATAAATTAGAATCATATGTATTTTTTCTAGAATTTTTGGAAGCTCTTTGATAGCATATTTTTAGATTAGAAGGGAAAAGGACCAAAATTCAAGTGTGAAAAGGGACACTTGAAAAATGTATAAAAGACAATTTCCTCTATTTTGAGAGGGTTGGTTGTATTATTTTTGCTATCCAAGTAATGTGAAGAACTCTCCTGTAGAAAATCCTATTTCTCTCTTTCATGTACTTTCTTTTGATTTGTTGAGTCTATTCTTTGTGTAATCCATGGAATTTGTGAGCTTCAATTGTGTATTTCTGAGTAATGTGTATGGAGAGAGGTGATTCTTGATGTATTGAGTGAGAAAGTGTAGAAGAACAAAGCTGGAAATGGAAACCTTCAGTTTTCACAGAATCGCGATTGTTTCGTCTGTGTGATACAGGTATCATTTTTGAGATTTGACTTCATAATTGTGTTCTGCTGAGAAAATGACACACTTTAGACACCAAGATCATTGGAAATACTATTGTATAGCTCAAGATAATCAAAACCCTAGATATTTCTCTTCATCTTCATAATTTCTCAGAAAAACAGTCATTTAACTCTTGTTCTTGGAATCGATTAACTAGAAGGGGTTGTGGTCTCTCCATACTTCCCAGATTGACAATTTAAAGATGTGTAGTTTATTCTTTTTGCTAAAATGATTGGAGAGGACAACTCCAAAGGGTAACAACAAACATTTTTTGGCACCGTTGCCAGGGAACAAAGCAAAAGCTTCATTGAAGTTGTGGACCTTGCTGGATCTTCCATTGTTGATGGTATTTGAACACATTGAAAAGGTACTACTCTATAATCAAGAAAGGAAAATGAAAAGGTAGGTTTCTTTGCTTGTCTTTTGGGAAAAGAAAGCATGAGTTAACCTTTTGGGATTAAAGAAGTTGTGAAATTCTTGCAAATTGATAGTTGCTCATTCCTTTTAAAAGTAAAGTGCAGGTGTGAGGAAAAAATTGAATCAAGATTGTTAGAGGAAAGGTGAAATGTGACTATCTTTGCATATCTAGAGTGCTTTTTGACCAAGTACCAAGCAAATTTGTTAATCTTGGAAAAGATGACATGATTACAATGAGGAAAGTAAAGTAAAGTAGCTATGTGCAAATAGATTGATCCATTTAGGATAATAATCTTGAAAAATTTTGTCTGGCTCTTGAAAAAAAAGTAATTGAGTTTATCTTTGCATGAATTGATACTCGTACTTCTTAGCACAAAGTTTCTTGGAAAACTCTACTTCTAAACTGATTAGAGTGTAAGCATAAAAGAGTATAACCAATCATGAAACAAAAGATCAATGGATCTTGAAACAAGAAAACCCTAAGTGAAGTGTTTACCTTGATTTAGGGCAAAATACTAAAAATTTCAAAAAATTCATTAAAAACTCAAACAAATTTCTTTTTTCTTAGAGAGTTTGACAGGAGGATTTTTGTTTGAAGGAGGAAATGGAAAAGTGAAAGAAAAATCTGGAAATTGAAAGAAAAAAAAAATGTTAGAGTAAAAGTTGTTGTTTAGATTTTTCAAAAATCTCTTTGAATGAGTTTGATGGTGCATAATTGCACGTGACAAGTGATCTGGAGTTGGTGAAGAACATTGAAGAAGACCAGGCGGAAAGAAAAGTCAAAAGTGCAAAAGCTAGAAGTTCAGAGAAAAACATGATTCTCTTCACAAGATCACGATTTTCAGTAAGATAAAGAATTTTACTTAGTCGCACTATCAGGTTCAGAGGTAAGTGATTTTAAGAGGTTTCATAAGTTGCATGAGTAAAAGAAATCAAAATTTCAAAATTTCAGTAAGAATTGAGCATCAAATGAGTAGATTGGGGAATTGGGTACAGAATCGCAATTTTCATCAGTAGGATAAAGAGAGCAAATTTTGTTGGAAAGGATAGGAATTGTGAACTAAAACCACAAAATTGCTAAGGGACAAGAATCTTATAGTGGAAAGTTAAAATTTTGTAAGAATTACACAGAATCGCGATTGTCTGAAGATTATAAAAGCCTGAAATCACAGAAAAAAATTCATTTATGAGAGAGAGTGAGTGTGAGGAGCTGACAAAATTGTGCTTTTCTGCAATTACAAAGCTTTTGGACATTTTTTTGATCAAGAAGGAAGGTAATTTGCTTACAACAAGTTTTTGCAAGATTTCAAGTTCCATCTTTTGATAAAGGCACAAAAACACAGAAATTTGTAAAAAACACGGAATCGCGACTTTCTTTTTTATATTACTTTTGGGTAAAAAAATCATTGTTTTGACAAAAATATTTTATTTTCATGTTAATATTCTAATAAGGCGCTTCTAATAGAGAAAAAAGAACTTAAAAAATCTAAAACCAAAAAATTATAAGAATCTGCTCAGAATCACGATTCTGAGAGCAACCACAAAATTGTGATTTTGAACAGAAAATCACGATTCCCAGAATACAATGTTCATAAGAAAATCGTCTTTTTAACGATTGTGAGCAATCACGATTGTTTGGGAACAAAATCGTGAAAAATAGATTCTATACAGAGGATCGTGAAAATCACGATTCTCTTAACAGAATCGTGGAAATCACGATTCTCTTAACAGAATCGTGGAAATCACGATTCTCTTCAAAGAATCGTGAAAATCACGAATCTCTTAACAGAATCGTGGAAATCATGATTGTCTTCACAGAATCGTGGAAATCACGATTCTCTTCACAGAGTCGTGAAAAACACGATTTCCTTCACAGGATTGTGGAAATCACAATTCTCTTCACAAAATCGTGAAAATCACGACTCTCTTAATAGAATCATGGAAATCACGATTGTCTTCACAGAATCGTGACAATCACGATTCTCTTCACAGAATCGTGAAAATCACGACTCTCTTAACAAGAATTGTCTTCATAGAGTCGTGAAAAACATGATTTCCTTCACAGGATTGTGGAAATCACAATTTTTTTCACAGAATCATGAAGAACACGATTCTATCCACAGAATCGTGAAAAACACGATTCCATTCACAGAATCGTGGAAAATTTAGAATATCCAAAGAATAGTGAAAAAGATAATTCTTTTTCACAGAATCGTGAGAAAAGCTAGAATTATCTCAAAATCGTAGAAAACACGATTCTATCCACAGAATCATGAAAAACACGAGTCCATTCACAGAATCGTGGAAAATTTAGAATATCCAAAGAATAGTGAAAAAGACAATTCTTTTTCACAGAATCGTGAGAAAATCTAGAATTTTCTCAAAATCGTAGAAAAGACGATTCTATTCATAGGATCGTGGAAAACACGATTCTCTTCACAGAATCGTGATTTAGTTGGATGATTCTGAGATCTGGTAATAAGTTGTTCACACATGATAAACAAGAGTTAAAAAGGAAGGAGAGAGAACCAGTAATAGGAAATTTACAAGAAAAAGATTTAGGGCAGGAAAATCTCATGGAAAACCTAAATGAAACCAATGAACCTTTAGAAACTAGTGATTATAGAAATATTCTCAAATATATGTATACAAATAGGTTTGGAACCTATGTGTATCAGGATGAGATGCATAAGTTTCTCATTAGGTTGAGAAACTTAGATGTTCCCTTAAATATAACACCAGTGGCACAATTTAAGGATGGAAGATATGAGGATAGACAGGGATGTGTATACATCTTCTCACAGGATCCAAAAAACTCTAATGATTTAGGGTAGTGTGCTGACAAGAGATCTTGGGAACAAAACCTAGGGCAACCAGACTTGCCAAGACAAAATGAAACTCACAATAATATTGAACAACAACAAGGTAGGAGAATACATACTTCCCCAAATCCTTTTAAAAGAGAAGCAGAAGGAATTAATGGTTTTCCATTCAGAAGGAGACATCAGTGGCAAAATCATGGAAGAATGCTTAGGCCCTATCAAGTAGCTAAATGCATCAAGAATCAATATGAAGGATATTCTAATCCTCATGCTCATGCTGCAGAATTTAGACAATTAATTAGGGCAGAACAAGTAGAGGATTACAAAGTACAATTTGAAGCATTTGGTCTAACCCTAACTGGACCTGCACTATCTTGGTTCATTTCCTTGAGAAAGGAAATGTATCCAGATATTGAATCTTTCCTTGAATCCTTCATAGGGGAATTCTCAGAAACTGGAATAAAACATAGTACAGCTACCTTGATACATAGCTTTAAACAGCAAAAAGATGAAAATGTTAGAGAGGCAGCTAGGAGATTCAAGCAATACATTGATAGATGTCCCAGAAAGGAGGTACCATCCATGGCAAGACAAGTATCTCTATTCATAGAAGGGCTGAGAAGTGCACAATTAAGAACCTTGGTGTATTATAAGAGATGTCCTGACCTAGGAGCATGTGTGAAAGAGGCAATAGATTTGGAGGATAACAGAGGACAAGATCTATTAGCATTTGATCAACCTAGAACAAATGAAGATAAAATCCCACCAGCAGAAGAATTAGCACAAGCCATTTCCAAAGCCCTAGAAGTTAGCACCAAGACAAATTTGATAAACACCATGATTGCAACAAATAAAAAATGCTATAACTATGGAGAAAATCATTTGGTTCAACAATGTCCTTATCAAAAACCACAACATTTGCAAGAGAGAAAAACACTCAAATACTGTACATTGGAAAGAAAATGGACAAATAATACCAGAGAAGAATGCTTCTACAATAAACAACCCATTAAAGAAAGAGAATATGTGAACCAACACAACTTACAAAGAGAATCTGGATTTGTTGAGCAACCAAGACCTGTACTTGGACAACAACCACCTTTACCAACAAATCTAGTACCAGTGAAATACACACCAATATAAGAAGAAATTTCAAGACTTAGATCATCTTATAGAGAGGATTATCATTGGAATGAAGGATGTCAGGAAGAATGGGAAGGATATGAACAGAGAGAACTAGAACTGCAGGCCCTGGATTTGGGAAATGGGAGAATTGAAATGTACACAGCTACATTCATGTATATAACTAATAATTACATGTCCAATAAAAAATCTCAATTTAAAGGGAGTCAAAAGATAACTTGTTATAGATGTGGGGGAGAACGTTTCATTAGAGACTGCCCACAACCTCCTACACTAAGAATAGAAGGAGCCTATTGCAAGGATTGTGGCAGGGAACACTTAATAAAGGATTGTCCAAGAAACCCTCAAAAACAACAGAACACATCTAGTAACATACCATTAAAAACAGTTAACATAATGGAGCAAGAAGATTTGAGTGAGAAGTCACAAGGAAAACAGATCCAAGAAGAAGCAGCAAAACAGGTTAGTCCTGGAGAAGAAAAAAGGATACTAAAGGGTAAAGCAGTGATGATGGAAGAAGAGGTTGAAGCAAGGAAAGAGTTCAGTAGTGGATTGGGGGACTCAGGGTTAAAAGCAGTATGGACAAAACCATCACAGCAAACCTATTTCAAATTTAATGAGGAAAAGTTAGAAGTAGAAAAGGAAGCTCAGAGATGAGCTCAGTGCACAAGGAAAAAGAAAAAGATCAAATTGAGGAAACCGAGAAAGTACTAGAAAAGATGGATTTTAAAGAGGGTAAAGAAGGAAATACAGAAAAAAAAATAAATCAAAGCATAGAAGATATACTTTATGATTTAAATCATAATGAGGAGTTCACAACTACAGAAGATCAGAAAAAGGAAGAAGACTTAGATCTTATGGATATAGATGAGCAAGAGGAGGTATAAAAGGAGCAGCAACTGAATGACCAGGTAAAACTCTCAGTAGAGATTGAATCAACTTCAACTCAGGATAATAAAGTACAAAAAGAGGAAGAACAGGACATTGAAGAGAAACAACAAGGCAGAAGAGATGGAGATAATAAAAGAAATATCAGATCATGAGAAGGAAGAGGATCAGACATTGGAGTATGAGGAAGATGCTACAGACAAAGAAGAAATGAAAGCAGAAAAGGGTTGTGAAGAGCAAAAGAACCAGGTCATAGAATATGAGGAAGAAGATGAAGAAGAGAATGACTGCTAAGAAGAAAAGCAGACAGAAGTAAAGCAAGTGGAGTTAGAAGCTCGGTTAGAAAGGATACCCAAGGATATTAGGTCTGCTTGTAAAGTAATCATGAGCAATATAGAGCAGTTCAGACCATCTAGTAGAAACATGATTATATCAGGAATGGTGGCTGAATCAGAGTTTGTGAAAGGCAATAGAATCATTAATCAACAAAAAAAAGCAAAGGAACAGCTAGAGGAACAGTTGAGGATTGTCCAGGAAAGAAATGAGGATTTGACTAAAAGGATAATTTCATTGGAAGAATTGGAGGTTCAACAACAAAACAAAATTAAGTTTCTTGACGAGAAATGTGCAAAACAGATAGAGCATAGCAGCAAAATGGAAATGGAGTTGAAGAAAATAGAAGGAAGATACAGAACACTTCAAAGCTCATATCAGATTATGGTCAAAGCAAATGAAGAAATAAACAAGTTATTAATGGAAGAAGGCCAAATAAAAGAAGAGAGCAAGATTGTACAAGTAACACAGGATGAGAGGGAGGAATTGAACAAAGAAATTCTAAGACTACAAGCAGAACTGAAGGAAGCCAAGGAATTGGAAAAACAAGCCAGTGTACATGCTGCCAGCTCAATGAGAGGTTATAATAAACTACATTTGGATATGGCAAAAGAGAGGAGTGATTGGCAGTTGAGTATAGAAAAAGAAAGAAGTGAGTGGAAATCAGAAAGAGAGTTGTGGACATCTCAGAATAAAAGCTTAATGTTGATGGTGGAGGAGCTACAGAAAAAATTGGAAATTCCACAAAGTCAGGTTGAAGAGCAGGTAGAGACTACATAAGTAGAAGAATATGAAGGGGGAGATGATAACAGTACTCAACACTTTGATGAACAAGAAAACAAAGCAGCAGTTGAGGAGTACTCAGATGAGTTTGTTCAAAAGCTTTTAACAGATAGAGAATCTAGAATGGAATTTATCAGAAAAATGCATAATGAATATGAAGAACAAATTGTGAATTTTGCTCTCAACAAAGGAATAAACCAAGACCAACACCATTGGGCAGTAGATGGTCTAGGAATACCTTTTTGCATGATTATTGAAAGTATTAAAAATTACCAGCTTGCAAGGGTAGGGTTGTCATCAAACAATTTTTTGGAATATGAAGAGGATATCAATGTAACTAAGGAATTATTTGAAAAAGCCAATCCTAAATGGAGGAACAGGTGGTTAGATGCCAACAAAGAATGCAAGAAAATCTGGAAAGAGGCACCTATTCAGCTAAAGATCAATCCAGCCTATTGTCCAGTAGCAAGGAGAAGGGAATGGATAGTATTTTGGGAAAGGAGAAATACAGCACGGATTCCAGTAAAATGGATGAACTTTTCAAAGATAGCAAGACCTAAGGCAGGAACATGGCCAACAAAGAAATATATGGTTGACACAGCAGAGTCTGTCATATCTACATATAAAGATGCCAATGATCGAGCTTGTATATTACTAATCAGAGTAATGCAACTCATACTGGCATGTATAGAAACATTTACAGATATGGATGTTAGAAACCCTCAACTACATTGGTTTTAATTCACCAACTGATGCCTTACTTTTTGATCTAAGTGAAACCCCTGATAGAATTTGTTTAATGGCCTATTATAACAGGACAATATTTTTGGGTAGCCACTATCTTCAGATTTTTGAGGATGCCTTTGATTATGGATTTTTTGAAAGAGAATCAGAAATCTTTGGAAATTTATCAGTAATCACAAAGTCTAGACTCACAGCCTATGAAGCAGCATATACAAAATACCTAAAGAAAGATGTGATAGATAAACTAGAAGTAGTTGTACAATGGAGAAAAGCTCTATTTGAAATGGTGAATAACTTGAACATCACAAAACGAAAAATTCATGACCTATTGTCACAGGTGTATCAAAGAAAAAATAAGTAAAGGAAGATCTCACTACTTCTCTGCAAGATTATTTTTTATCAGGAGCCAAAAAGTATAGGAGGGGAAGAATGTTAGAAGAAGCATTTTTTGAAGGGAAATATTTATGCAAATGATGTAAAAATGAGCAAGAGACTTCCTCATATAAATTAGAATCATATGTATTTTTTCTAGAATTTTTGGAAGCTCTTTGATAGCATACTTTTAGATTAGAAGGGAAAAGGACCAAAATTCAAGTGTGAAAAGGGACACTTGAAAAATGTATAAAAGATAATCTCCTCTATTTTGAGAGGGTTGGTTGTATTATTTTTGCTATCCAAGTAATGTGAAGAGATCTCCTGCAGAAAATCATGTTTCTCTCTTTCATGTACTTTCTTTTGATTTGTTGAGTCTATTCTTTGTGTAATCCATGGAGTTTGTGAGCTTCAGTTGTGTATTTCTGAGAATGTGTATGGAGAGAGGTGATTCTTGATATATTGAGTGAGAAAGTGTAGAAGAACAAAGCTAGAAATGGAAACCTTCAGTTTTCACAGAATCGCGATTATCTCATCTGTGTGATACATGTATCATTTTTGAGATTTGACTTCATAATTGTGTTCTGCTGAGAAAATGGCACACTTTAGACACCAAGATCATTGGAAATACTATTGTATAGCTCAAGATAATCAAAACCCTAGATATTTCTCTTCATCTTCATAATTTCTCAGAAAAACAGTCATTTAACTCTTGTTCTTGGAATCCATTAACTAGAAGGCGATGTGGTCTTTGCATACTTCCCGGATTGACAATTTAAAGATGTGTAGTTGATCCTTTATGCTAAAATGATTGGAGAGGACAACTCCAAAGGGCAACAAAAAACAGTAAGATCATTTTGACTACTATTGATGGTAGTTCTTTCACTTTGTTAGATGCTTTATTTGTGCCAGGGATCAAGAAGAACCTATTATCAGTTTTTGCATTAGCCAAGATTGGCTTGGTTGTGAAATTTATTGATGATAGGTGTATAGTTCATGATCTATCAATTGACGATGTAATTATTGCTTCTAGCATTTTATGTCATGGGCTGTATAAGCTCATAGACTATGAAAGATTTGTCAATGATTCGGCATGTGCAGTACATGATTCTCAGGCTAAGTTAGATGCAAAGGTTTGGCATGCATGCTTTGGTCATCTGAATTTTGCTGGTTTGCTACACCTATAGAAATATGAAATGGTGTCCTCTTTGCCCAAACTTGAGGCACCTAGAAAACATGTTTGTGAAGGTTGTATTTTGGGCAAAATCCAGCATTCCTCATTTCCAAAAGATGGTTCCATTTGAGCTACTAAATAATTGCAGCTTATACATAGTGATGTATGTGGTCCTATGCAGATATCTTCTTTTGGCAATTATCTTTACTTCGTGACTTTCATTGATGATTTTTCCAGGCATGCATGGGTATATCCATTGAAGGCAAAGTCCGAAGTGTTCATGTGCTTCAAACAGTTTTTGGTTTTGGCTGAAAATATGTCAGCATGTAAAATGAGCACCCTTTGTTCTGATCGAGGGGGGGAATATATGTCTTCTAATTTTAATGCATTTCTGGCTGAACATGGGATAAAACACCAATGTACAGTGCCCTATACTCAAAAGAATGGAGTTGCTGAACAAAAGAACAGGTCACTCATGGAGATGGCGAGGTGTATGGTCAAGAGTCAGGCTTTACCACATAGTTTCTGGCTTGAGGCTGTCATGTGTGCAACATATGTACTTAATAGGTGTCCCACTAAAGCACTCCAATCTATCACTCCATATGAGGCTTGGCATGATCACAAGACATCTGTTGCTCATCTTTATGTTTTTGGTTGTTTGGCATATGCATTAGTGCCTGAACAACATCGCAAGAAGTTGGATGATAAAGCAGTAAAATGGATTTTTGTCGGGTATATCTCTGAAAGTAAAGGCTATCGTCTATGTCATCCATAGGCTAAATGCATTCTGGTTAGCCGTGATGTTCTTTTTGTGGAAGATGCTATTCAGCCATTGCTTTCATGTACTAAGGAGACATTTGTTAGTTCCAAAGACATGTATGATACTTTGCTGCCTCCTTTTACATTTGGACAGTCTAGTGCTGGTCCTAATGAGGCAAATTCTCAGCCTTTGCAGGTTTCATGTGATGATGCAGATCATTCCATTTTTTATGCAGATTTACATGATGCACTAGTTGATGGAAGAGCTGATATTGAGTAGGCAAAAACTATGCCAAAATGGCTGGTGGAGACTTTGTGTGACAGTAAATTAGATGCACCTCTATAATATCATACTCGTTCAGGCCCTCATAGTGCCTCTTTTGCACCAGATTTCTATGCTATGGCTGTGTCTAGTCTCTATGATGAGAATGAGCCTATTTCGTTTGATGAAGCATAAAATTCAGAAACTTGGATGGCTGCTATGCAATCTGAATATGATGCCATAATGAAGAATGGTACTTGGTCTTTATGTGACTTGCCTCCTAGCAAGAAGGCCATTGGGACTAAGTGGGTATACAAGCTGAAGCGTAAGCCTGATGGTACAGTTGAAAGGTATAAGGCTAGACTTGTTGCAAAGGGTTATGCGCAGGAAAGAGGCATTGATTTTGATGAGACCTTTGCACCTACTTGCCGAACGACTACAGTTCGTAGCATCTGTGCACTTGCAACTCATCATGGTTGGAACGTACATTAGTTGGACATTAAAACAACATTTCTGAATGGTGATTTGCATGAAGAGTTGTATGTTTATTAGCCCTATGGCTTTATGCAAAAAGGGCATGAAAACCAGGTGTGCAGATTAAACAAGGCATTTTATGGTTGAAAGCAAGCACCATGTGCTTGGTATGAGAAGATACATGCCTATCTGATTGCATATGATTTTGAGAATAGTCCAACTGAAAGCACCTTATATGTTAAGCATGCTAATGATGTGCTTCTGATCATTGTTGTCTATGTTGATGATATGCTGCTCACTAGTCGTATTGAGAAGCATATTGCTGATTTTAAGGCTGATTTGCATGCCTCATTTGAGATGTCTGATTTGGGGCATTTGCATCACTATTTGGGCATTCAGTTTATGCAAGTTGATGGTGAAATGGCTTTGTGTCAAATGAAATATATTGACACATTATTGCAACGTTTTGGCCTTGAAGATTGTAAGCCTATTGCCACTCCTATGGAGATAGGTTTATGATTGATTCTTCATGATGCTGGAGATGCATTTGATGTTGTTCTCTATCAGGAGGTTGTTGGATGCTTGATTTGCATTACTCGGCCAGATATTCAGTTTGTTGTCTCATAGATTAGTAGGTTTATGCATTGCCCAAGAGTCAAGCATTGGCAAGCAGTTAAGCGCATCTTTCGCTACTTGAGTGGTACTCAGCTACTTGGGTTGTTTTATCGCAAGGGGGATCACTACCACCAGATTTGCATGCTTTTTCTGACTCTGATTGGGCTGGTTGCTATGACACTCGTGTGTCCACTAGTGGCTTTTTCTTCATGCTTGGTAGTTCATGTATATCTTGGTTGAGCAAGAAGTAGCCTACTGTGGCCACTTCTAGTTGTGAGTCTGAGTATAGGGTAGCTTTCACAGTGACTGTTGAGTGTGTGTGGCTTAGACGCCTTATGGTTGATTTGGGTGTTGGTCTGTCTTCTGCCACCACCATCTTCACTGATAGTCAGACCGCATTGGCAGTTGCGAGGAACCCTATGTTCCATGCTCGTACTAAGCACATTGAGGTGCATTATCACTATGTCAGGGAGAGGTTCTCTACTGCGGAGATCAGCTTGGCATATGTGCCCACGCACGAGAACATTGCAGACCTTTTCACGAAGGCTCTGCCTAGGGAGAAGTTTGAAGCTTTCCGCAAAGCTTTGGGCTTACTTCCTTTTGCGGGGTGTTGGAAGCAGTCAGAGGCACAGACGCCACGGAAGCATGTGAAGACGAAGCAGGGAGCCAGGCGGATCAATCTTTTAAACAAATACATGTCTTATTAATTTTCCCAAAACATTCAACAGTGATTATTATCACTAATTGTAACATATGTATCATAGAAAACCCCATTTTTGTAATCCATAGCTCCATTTTGTGCAAGCCGAGGAGTCCTCGAGCTTGAGGAGCTTAGGTAGAATGCTCGTACCAATTTTCGTTATTTTTAGACATCGTTTACCCTTCCAAATAGCCTCTAGGACCTATTTTTTAACTAGGCCGGTCATTAGATGTGAAACCGGTCAAAACTAGTCTAGAAACTATAAAAAGAGCTAGAGAGCTCATTTTTGAGGTTGGTTCATTGTAGCTTGTTTGAGATTAGAGTTATTCTTAAGCTTGTAAGAGTATTCTTGAGTAATAGAGCTAATTTCCCACCTTCCATTGTGTCTGGCTTGTCTCTTCATTGTGTGTGTGTATGTGTGTGTGCATCTTTGTGCTTCTCACCTTCACTCTCACTTCATCTCACATTCACGATCTTCATATCACTCCTACCTCTCCCTCGGATTGACATTAAGGAGGTGAAGCTTCTTAACGTGGTTCTCACCATTGTGCTAGAGCAACACCAAATTTGGCGCCGTTGCCGGGGATCGAGTCTAGGACGAATGTGTGATGGTAAGAGTATAGCAAGAAGAGGCGTTGGAAGGTAAAAATTTCAGTTTTGGTTGTTGTTTTTACTTAGTTTTTAGTGTTTTTCACCTCCCCCACACTCTATCTTCATCATCTCATCATCATCTCCATTTCCAAAAAAATCAGAAAATTCACCATATCCACCCATTCACCTCATTTCCCCTCATTTGTGCATGCGAGAGAGCGAGAGAGAACTTTTGTGCTTGTTTGTGCTTGTGTTTTCTTGAGTTTTCTTGCAGGTACAGAGCTTCAGAGCATCAGGAAAGCTTCCAAAAGGTAAAAATTTCAGTTTCTGTCAGAAATTTCCGACTGTGTTGGACCATCGCGATGGTCCGCCAAGTTCGGAATTTGGAGAAGGCGACCACACCAGCGTGAAGAGCACACCTGCGCCACTAGGAATCCATACTCGCATCCCAAAAATTCGTCATTTGGTGGACCATCGCGATTGGCTCGGACCATCGCGATTGTGTCGCACCATCGCGATAGGCTCACGCCATCGCGACGGCTCGGCCGGACCATCGCGACGGTTCGCTTTTTCGGACCATCGCGACGGTTCACTTGAGCCATCGCGACGGTTCGTTCGGACCATCGCGACTGTCCAGTTGAGCCCGTACCATCGCGATTGGCCTATGCCATCGCCACGATAGTGCCACGTGTCACGTTGAACCATCGCGACGGTTCGTTTTTTCGGACCATCGCGACAGCCCAAAATCGGACCATCGCGATTGGCTCAAGCCATCGCATCGCGGACCATCGCGACGGTTCATTTCGGACCATCGCGATTGTCCACCGTTGACCGTTGACCGCGCCATCGCGATTGTCCGCCCGATCACGCCATCGCGACGGTTCATTTTTTGAACCATCGCGACGGTCCATTTCCACGCCATCGCGACGGTTCGCTTTTTCGGACCATCGCGACGGTTCGCCTTTTCGGGCCATCGCGATTGTCCAAATCCCACGCCATCGCGACGGTTCGCTCGGACCATCGCGACGGTCCCAGACCATCGCGATTGCCCACCCCCATCGCAAAATTTGGACTTCAATTTTTGACCAAATTTGAGGGTATTTTTGGAAAATTTTTGGACCATTAGACTCATAGGAGACCCCTTAGCTCATATTTGAAGGAAAATTTGATCGTCAATTTTTACCCCCCAGGGCCTGAACGCTCATAACTTTTTCATCCGAAGTCCGTTTTTTGAGCTTAAATAGCTCATTAGAAAGCTCGTGACGAGTATTACGTGACCTCAACTGTTTTTTTCATAAAGTATACGTCTAATTTTGGATAAGCTATTTTGAGGTTCACCTAGATTGGGACTAGGAAGTCAGGGGGCACACATTGAAAATTGGAGCTTAAAAGGTGTATATACTCAAGTGTTTAATCATCTTGTGAATTGGTCTAATATTGGGAATTTTCCAGGTCTAGCAAGGGCAAGCAAAGGCAAGCGAGCAAGGCAGTGAGGACAGCAGAGCTTGGGAAGCACGGCTTCTTGGGCAACAGGACATCAGAGCAATCAGAAAAGCCGACTCGAGGTTGGAAGATTACTCAACCCCCTCAGTCAATTCTTAGCTTAGGCTAAACGGTAGTTGTGGATTAACGACGATAGGAACGCCTCAAGTTTAAGATACTAATTATTTCAAGTCTAAGACTTAAAGTAAAGGTGCGTGTGACGAATACCTAAAGAAAAGAACATAAGTCTGACGGAACGAAAAAAACTTAAAATCATCACGAAAGTCGAATTCCTGACGCATATATTAAGACAAGAATCCAAAGAAAAATTAAAAAAAGAACCAAGAATTAATCACAAAGAACCATTGACGATCTAAGTGTGTAATTGAGCGTGCAAGGGAGAAAATTAATGAACCTTAGATCGGGCAAACATATAGGTAAGTCGGACAGAAGAAGCCTTAGATCATCAGAGGCTAGTGTAAGAACCACTGCACGATCTTGGGCTCAGCAATTGAATAATAGTCATCCTTACGAGTTGAGCTCAGAATCAAGTGAATCAGAAATGGCATTCAGCACAGACAGACCAACAGGAGGATCTCATGTAGCATACCTAGAAAAACCTGAAGGACCCTATAGAACGCAACTAGAGTTTCTCCGAACCAACCGACTAGGTGCTCGCATCTATGAGGATGGTTTGCAAAGACAAGTGGTGCAACTGCACAACCCTGATCAACCCATTGGATTGGAAAGACCAGTGGTGAAGTTTGAGAGAGACGCTTACATAGACAAAGAAGGAACCATGTACGTACTAAATACGCAGCCAAACGATACGAATGAGTTTGGCACAATTCAATTAGAGACAGAAGGAAAATTTCAAGGAAAAGAGCCATTAGAAGAACCTAGAACACCTAGAGGGAAATCTGTATTAACGAGAGTACTCATCCCAGAGTGGATCCCTCAAGATAACAGGAGCACAGAGTTGTTCGTAAATAAAGAGACAGATGAAGCCTTTTGGAGGTATAGAAAGGAAAACCCCAGTGAGGTAGGCATCATTACAATCTATGAGTTCAAGGACCCAGATACGCCTGGAAAGGTGGTATACCTGGATGAGACTTCAGAAAGAGTCTTTGTGGTGCCTGAACGCGCTAAAAACACCTACACTTGGAGAGGTGAATTGATATTCCCTCCATCCAGAACGAACATGAATGCAAATCAACAAGGGACAGGAACATCCTCAGCCCATGGAAATCAAAGAGAAGGAAATTACGAGAGACCGGAAGTAAGCTTCAATCACCCCATAGGGAGAGATAGAACAACCACGAACACTAATAGGACGGATAGACAAAGAGAACATGGAATACCAGGTGGTAGAGATGATTTTCCTCTACCTAGACCACGTGAACACGCAAGAGTATTGAGACCCACGCAATTAGTAAAATCAATGAAGAATTACTTTGATGGGACAGGAGATCCCTATGACCACGTTGCAGAATTCAAGCAAGTATTAAGAGCAGAACAAGTCGAGGACATGTTCACGCAGTACAATGCATTTGGACTAACGTTAAAGAATACCGCTTTAACTTGGTTCCAACCATTGCAACAAAGGCAATTTAGAGACATCCATCACTTTTTAGAGTCATTCATTACTGAATTCTCTAAAAGTGGGGTTAGACATGACACGTCTTCGCTTATTCATAGCTTTAAACAGACCCCTCAGGAAACAGTAAGACTGGCAGGTCGTAGATTCAGACAATATGTTGAACGATGTCCAATGCAAGAGCTACCCTCACAAGCCAAACAAGTATCACTGTTCTTAGATGGCTTGTTGAGCGCTAAACTACGCTCTTATGTGTACCTAAAAGAACCCAGAACGCTAGAGGAGTGTGTAAGAATATGTATAGACATTGAGGACAACCTAGGAGAGGAATTAGAACTCTCAAAGGTCTATAAGGACTCAGATTGTTCTTCTCTAGCATCCACAAAATTGTCTAATTCGATAGAAGACCTAGCAGAAAAAGTGGCCCAAAAACTAGGAGTTTCTAGTAAACAGGTGCCCAAGCTACCTACAAATGTACGTTGTTACACTTGTGGTGGAAATCATTTGGCAAACATGTGCCCCAATGCACCTCAACCTCACGCCAACCCTAGTGGCCAATATTGCACAATTGAGAGAAGATACACGAATCATACGGCTCAGGACTGCCCATACAATAAACAAACCGTGAGACAGAACTACCCACAAACATACCAGCAGCCAGGTAGGTATCAAGGCCAATACAATGCTCAGCCTCATTACTATAGGCCTCCCCAGAACTACCCATATCAGGCTCAACAGAGACCTCAACCTGTCTTAGTTCAGCAGCCACCCCCACCAGCAAATGTCATCTCAGTCAAATATGCGGCTGCAGAAGAGAACCTAAGTAGGGCCTTAGTGCCTTCTTCACCCCTGATCACCGAAAGTGACCCGAACTCAAACAGTTTTGACTCCACTCATGTAACTAGTCCACCCGCCTATTACACGGAGTCACCAGAGCATGTGGAGACATATCATTATGATAGCCCACCAATGGAACCTAGTTGGGAGCCAGATTATACTAATGTGATGTACGCAAATCCAAACCCACGGCCCCAACTGAGACAACAGAGACCACAGGGCCCTAGAGGACCATGCTTTAGGTGCCAAGGAGATCATTTCATAAAGGATTGTCCACATCCCCCAATAGCAAGGCAATCACAGTACTATAGCATCCAAGGCTTTTGTGCCGATTGTGGCAAAGAGCACATAATCAAAGATTGTCCTAAGAACCCAGCTAACACTTCAAATGTGACATCGATCAACGTGATAGGTATTGTAAACAATGCAGATGGATCCAATACTACGTACGTGCCTATCCAAGCTATAACCAGAGCCCAGGCGCTCTTACAAAACCAACAGCTTAATCATGAAAAAATAGCCGGAACTAGTGAAGTTGCAGAATCGAGTAGCAAAAAGACGAAATCTTGGAAAGATTCTAGAGAAAGAATAAAAAGAAAATGGAGTAAAAAGATAAGTGAGTTGGAAGGAAGTCTAAGAGAATCTAGAGCCAAAATACAAGAATTGGCTTCACAAGAATTAAACCAAGAAATCCCAGCTCAGAAATCAGGATCAGTTTTAGCGGAACCCATACCGGAAGATCTAGATATGATGTTTCGTGCATATCAGGCTAGAATAAAAGAGGGACCTCAAGTCACGGAAATGAGTAAAAACTACCCTCGAGCTGATCTAGAAATTGAGAGAACTAAACTTTGCATGAAGATGGTAGAGTTAGCACAAGCCTTGTTCGAAGCCTCTAGATATCTTAATTGGAATAACATGGCAAAACCGGAATTACACTTTCAAGGACTAATGGAGAGGCTAGAACACTTGATAGAAAGCAAAGAGAAAAAGGATCAGTCTAGGAACCCTACTGTCCCAGAGACACAGGAAAGGAATCCACCATCCCTGTCTCAAGTACCCAATACAGAGAGTCAAGATAACCTATCTTCCATACATAGGTATTCACATGAATTTTTAAGAGAAATCCAAGAAGAGAAATGGAGAAAAGAACAAGGAACTCATCCTCCTATTCAAGAAATAGACGACTTGCAGGAACAATTTCCCCAAGACATCCCCTCTATATATGATGATGTAGAGGTGGAACAACTGAGTGAACCCACAGGATTTGAGTCTAATTCTCTACAAGAATTACCTCAGTTCACAGGGCCTTGGGAAGCAAAGTCTATTAGTATGAGAGCACCCACGATAATAGTGAGGAATGAAGAATCAGTGATCCCTAGAAATACGGAAGTGATCAAGAATACCAAAGTACAATGTAATCTCACTCTGGAGGAACTGTTAAAGGTAAAACCAGAATTGTGGAAGCACGTAGCAAATCAATTCCCTGAGCTAGCTACCACACCCTCTCAGATAGGATCACATAAGGAGGTACCAGAGATACCCGTGGAAAAGATTGGAGACGTAAGCGAAGGAGAGGAAGGTAACACATATCTTCCAATAACCCATCAGGGCTACACCACGAAAGCCATCTTAGATTCAGGAGCCGGAGTAGCCATCGCTACTACCGCCTTATGGAAACGTTGGGGTAAGCCAGCACTCAGACCCACCAGGATGAAGCTACAAATGGCTGATGGACACATAGAAAAACCATTAGGCTTACTAGAAGGCATATCCCTCACCACTTGTGGTGTAGAATTTGAGCATACCTTTGCCATTTGTGACTTTGCAAAAAATCGTGCTTATGAGATGATATTGGGACGACCATTCATGCGTCAGTTGCAAATTGTACAAGATTGGGGAACTAATTCTTTGTACTTGCAACATTTAGGAGTGACTACCAAAGTCAACCTTAAAGACTATTCACACAGAGATGTACCCCCAATACAATGGAATACCATCCATAAGACACCAGTAGAGACGGAATCCGTGCACTCATTAGAATCAGATCCTTCTTGGTTGCACGAGGACACCCATTTATGGATGTGTAAAGTAGCCAAACAAGAGGAAGAACGATTAGAAACCAGGACCTTAGGTGCGGAACAACATCCACGAACCCTTCAAGATCCAGCCTACGCACCTGTAGTATTCCCAGACGAGGAGTTTGAACCCCATGGTTGGGCGGAAATCCTAGCAACCATGGATGTAGCCATCAATGAAGAACAATGGACACCCCACTGTGACGAGGATGGCTATGACATTTCAGTTTTCACGATAGAGCCAATCATGGGCGATGCAATTTTAGAAGAATGTGAACCTAGCACTGATGCATTTGAGGATGCAAGCGATTTTGATTTAGAATCAATTATCATGGACCCACCCTTTGCATCAGAGGAAGAATATTTCTACGAAGTAGAGACTCACACTCAGAGACACGAGGACATCACGAACGAGGTAAGGTTAGCCACAGAAGTGACTACCAAGAGTGAAGGCAAGAAAAGAAAGAAGAAAGAAACCATGTCAGAAAAAGAAGAATCTTTATTCGAAGTACCCGAGAACTTCAAGAAATATGAAATCGACGATAGAAGAATCATGGTACGAATGCCTAATAGAAAGGCGAATGACGGACAAGTATATGATAACCGGGAGAAAACCAAGAAAGTCATAGTTGCCATAGAGGAAGAAGAAGAAAAATGCACCTACATAGGGCACGATTTGACGACTGAAGAAGAAGAAGAACTAGTTGCCCTATTGCGCGAATATAGAGATGTTTTTGCTTGGAGTTACAAAGATTTGAAAGGAGTAGACCCAGATATATGTTCTCATAGAATCCCTATGACTCCAGATGCAAAACCGACAAAACAGAAACCTTACACGTACAATGATAATTACGCTGCGAAGATTAAAGAGGAGATAGATCGGTTGATAGAAGCAGGATTTATTTACGAAATTGAGCATACCGAATGGGTATCCCCCATTGTGGTTGTGCCCAAGAAGAATGGAAAATTGCGTGTGTGTATTAACCTTAAAAAAGTTAATGCCGCCACGATTAGAGATAGTTATCCTCTTCCTATCACGGAACACCTATTGGAAAGAGTTGCGGGCAAGGAAGTGTACAGCTTTCTGGATGGATTCTCAGGCTATAACCAAGTAGCCATTGCTCCAGAAGACCAACACAAGACGGCTTTTGCCACAGAATGGGGCATATTTGCATTTCGTGTAATGCCATTCGGCTTAACAAATGCACCTGCCACTTTCCAGCGACTTATGTGTCATGTTTTTAAGGAATTCTTACGCAAGAGCTTGGAAGTTTACGTCGATGACTTATGTGCGCATTCAAATGTACGACAGACACATATCCCGGAGTTAAGACAAATATTTGACAAATGTCGAGAATATCAGGTTTGTTTGAACCCAGAAAAATGCGTTTTCATGGTCAGACAAGGCAAAATTCTAGGACACATTGTGTCAAAAAATGGAATCTCCACGGATGAGGAAAAGGTGAAGGTAATTGCAGAATTACCTAGACCAACTAATGTGAAGGAGGTACAGGCATTTATGGGCCATTGCGGTTATTATAGGAGATTCATACACATGTATGCAATCATAGCCAAGCCTCTGTACTCTCTTTTGACCAATTTTGAGTGGACAGATGAATGTGAAAATTCATTCAATGAACTCAAACGACGCTTGTGCTCAGCACCTATATTGACTACCCCAGATTGGAGTAAGCCATTCCATGTACATGTGGATGCATCCAATTACGCCATAGGATGTGTGTTAGCACAACCCACGAGTGAAGTTAACATAGATCTCCCAATAGCTTACGCTAGCAGACAATTGAACGCAGCAGAAAGAAATTACACCACGACGGAAAGAGAGGGATTAGGGATGATCTACGCTGTAAAGAAGTTTAGGCACTACTTGTTGGCCAACAAATTCAAGTTCTTTACAGATCATCAAGCCCTATTATATTTAGTCAACAAACCTTGTAACACAGGACGACTGATACGATGGTTTCTACTGCTTATGGAGTATGATTTTGAAGTGGTAGTTAGGAAAGGAAAGACGCATCTTAGAGCTGACCACCTCTCAAGATTAACCTCGGGAGAAGCCCCTCAAGGAGTAGCGGATGATCTACCAGATGCATACTTGTTTAACCTTGAGATAGCTCCAGAATGGGCTAAGCCTTTAGTCCCTATTCTCACATACGGACCCAAGACTCCTAGGATAAAGATCAGAGAAGGAGAGATTACCAAATCCCAGAGATATCAAATAATGGCAGGAAGCATATATAAACAGGATAATCAAAAAATTCTTGCTTGTTGTGTAGATGAATCAGAACATGCAAATTGGTTGCAATTAGCACACATAGGTGCACTAAAGCAACATCATTCAAAACATAGAACACTACAGACTCTGCAGAGATTGGGAGTATATTGGCCTACGATGGAAGCAGATGTCCACAAGTTGTGTAAAGAATGTCAGGTGTGTTGTGGAAGACCACCAGTAGAGCATGCGACGTTATATCATGTGTCTCTCACACCAGACTGGAGTGAACCATTAGTGACCTACTTGAGGACGAACACATTCCCTCAAGGAATGACCTTAGCTCGACAACGTAGTCTAGAGCAGGAAGCTCAAGACTATTCACTTATTGGCGATAATCTATACAAAAGAGGACGAGACGGATATCTAAGACAATGTGTTCATGAGAGCGATTATCTGAGAATACTAGAGACTGCACACCAAGGCGTTGCAGGAGGTCATTTTGGACCAGATAGGATAATCAAAGCCATTCTCTTTGCAGGATTATGGTGGCCCACTCTTCACATGGATGCACATACCTATGTAAAGAGATGTGACGTGTGCCAAAGAACTCAGTTTCCTACTCGCAGAGATGAAATGCCATTGAAACCCATGATGGGCGGACGTGCATTTTCTAAGTGGGGTATAGACTTTGTAGGACCCATTAACCCCCCTGCAAAAGGTACACATGCGGAATACATTATTGTTGCCACAGATTATCTTACGAAATGGGTAGAGGCAAAGGCTACAAAAAAGAATGATGCCCACACGACTGCAAAATTCTTATTTGAAAATGTCTTTACAAGATATGGACTGCCTATAGAGCTAGTGAGTGATCGAGGTACTCACTTTCTAAACCAAGTCATTGAATATTTGTTACAGGATTTTATGGTGATTCACAAGAAATCTGCACCATATCATCCTCAGGCCAATGGTCAGGCTGAAAGCACTAACAAGATACTTTGTACCGTACTGACGAAACTCGTGAACAACAAACGTTCAGATTGGGACAAACAGCTACACCACGCTGTTTGGGCATATCGAGTGGCCTACAAGACCGTACTCAATGCAACTCCCTTTCAGATGGTTTTTGGTCAGAATGCAGTGCTTCCTTTGGACTTCTTGATACCGACACTGAAGGTGGCACAAGAACATCAGTGGACCGGCCATGAATTATCAGCGAGAATAATGGACTTGGAACGATTAGGAGAAACAAGGCTGAGGGCAGCAGCAGGAATATACGCTGCGAAGAAGCGACAGAAAGCATATTTTGATGCACATGTGAAAGATAAAGGCCTAAAAGAAGGAGATTTAGTTCTAGTATATACGCTGAAACAGCACGCACGGAAGTTAGAAAAGCGAGGTTATGGACCTATGATCATTAACAGACTTTCGACTAGTGGAGCAGTACAATTAGCCACGTTAGAAGGAGATATAATGCCTAATTACATTAGTGGCTGTAGAGTCAGGCTATATCAAGAACCTCTTACTGAGGATATGCTTAGACGACTCACGTTGGCAAAGAAGCGTAAGGAGGAAGAAAATAGAATACGAGCAGAAGCTCAGGCAGAAGCCATAGAACGCATTAAGCGCATGAAGCTAAGAAGACAAGGACTAGGGAGAGAACATTATAACCATCTGGAAACATCACCCAGATATCCCATGGCCATGTGTCAAGTAAAGTCAACCACTCATCCGAGCATAGTGGATAGGAGACCATTCATTACAGTGAGGCTAGCGCACGGTAACCATAGCCAAGAACTCAGGGCTTTGATTGACTCAGGTGCTGCGACTAGTGCGATTAGATGGTCCCACTATAAGGATTCAGGAATAGAAATGCGGCCAATTGAGGCATACCTCATAGGCCTAGGAGGCATGGAAACCCCTTGCATGGGTGAGGTGGACCTTCCTATCCTCATTAAGGATATGACCATGACGGCAAAGCTACTAGTGTGCCATGATGACGACCTGATAGAACCCCTAATCCTTGGCCAAGATTGGCTATACGATCACTCAGTGGACCTAAATCTTAGACAAGGCTCCTTACAGATTGGAACCTTAGAGCAGAAGCGAGTGATACCGCTTGACTTCCCTAACCGCACTCCGCTTGACGGTTGTGACCCTAGGCCCTATGAAACGCATGCGACGGAAGACCGGAAGATCTTTAATCAGACCAGTCACGTTACGTCTACACCAACCCACTCGGGCTTGGCTATAGACAGTTGTCAGTCAGAAGGACGACAGGAGATCTTCCCTGGGACTTCCTGCAAACTAGAAGAGACAGTTACCCAACAGCAAGGGCAGAAGGGCACAATCAGAGGTCAGGTGGGTTGCATCAGCGGCCAAATGAGCACGACACCCTACGGTGCTCATCCTTCCAAGCTTGTTGCGGACTGGCCTAGATTAAAGTTACAAAAGGCATCACTTCCTGATGGGCAGGTCACGCAAGTGTTGGAACTCCCTTCTTTTCCAAAGCAGAGTGTCCATCCGACCTCTCAACCCCAGCAACAACATAGTCGACCACGACAAAGGAACCCAGACCGACGGCAGTATCAGCAGACTCAACAAGGAAGGCAGTTTAGGCCTCCCAAAGGAAGCGGCACCAGACAAATATGGGTGCCAAAAGGACAAAAATCACCAAAGAACTCCAACCAAGCAGAGATCAACAAACAAAAGGCAGAACAGAAACAGAATCAATATCCACCATCCCCTCGACCTTCTTCTACAGGTCCAAGCATCCGACAAATGTGGATCGCCAAGAAGTACCTTACCCATAGACCCACGCCCACGCAGATTTGGGTACCCAAACCATGTATCATAGCTCAACCCATATGCCATGTAATATATAATCCTTACAAACCTTTTCATCCCTCGACACCACCACACCCGATACCACCTTTTGCCCCTCAGCAGAAACCCACCACCCATTCAAAGACTCTTAGGAAATGGATACCGAAACGTGTCCAACCGTCCTCCCTTAACCCGTTGTCTAACTACCCCCCGACTAACATACAACCTTGTACTCAATTACTAACCTTTAAACCTTGTATAAATTCACACACCATCATCACACACCACTCGTAATCTCATCTCACCAAGAAATGTATGCATGATCTGAAACGTATAGGTGTCTAGAGACCTGCACTAGTGCTGCAAGAAACATTGCATCCATCACATCACAACACTTGGCTACACGGGTTACGCATCAGTTATGGAAAGGGATTGCGGTCTCACTTTAATGGGATCATGATTAATTTCCATGCTAATGTGTTAATCTTTTGTAGCAGATCTTTCTCACTAGCGCACCAGCCACCATGCAAACTGACGAAGGAACATCAGGAGTAGGCCCCAGTGTAGCAGCAGTACCACTCAACGTGCTACGAGCAGAGTCCCACCCTACTGCTCCACCGCCGGAATTTCAGGGATTTCCAGGACCCATGCCTATCGATAACCCCCCTATGGGCCACACCGAAAAGATACACAGGAACTCTCATTGGTTTCAGGGCCTGGCAGGACCCCTCGCGGACGCAGACTTTATATTTGAGTCCTCTCTGACTTTTGATGACCGCACGTGGGGAAAGTACCAGTTTTTCTCCAGAGAATTCGAAGCCCTACAAAACACCCAAGATTTAACTCATGTTTGGGCTAGAGCCGGTTTCACAGAATATTTCAGTGATCCTCTACCCAAACCAGATTTTTATAGGTGCTATTACTTGATCACTACCTTACTGGCATCAGAGAATAAGGACATCCCAGGAACCTTCATCTTGCCTACCCTAGTGGATGATCCACCTTACAAGAGATTTTATCTCTCTAAGGACCTAATCAGAGCAGCCATCAAGATTCATGGAACCCACACTCCCACAGACCGAGAGAGATTGATTCCAGAACCGATGAAACGTGGGGATGTCACGAAGTGGGAAGAGATTTCGGCCATCACACCTGAGTTGTCAAAGCCACTAAGAATATGCATGCAACATTTTGCCTTTCCAGCTCAGGACAGATTTACCATGCCACACAAAAGAATATGGTTTGGATTATATTTGGCATGTACGGGACCTCAAACAGTTGATTTGGCCAGCTGGATCATAGATCAGATGTACCTGGCACAGCACAGATGGGAGCGTAAAAAAGTGCTTAACGGATGTTGTGCACTCACAAGAATTGTGTATATGTGTTTGGCTTATGACTTGCCCATCGAGCGTGCACTAACAGGAGAGGAATTGAAGGCATTCAAGAGCACAGCGAAGAAAGCTAGGAAGCCCAGTAGGACACGGGCTGGTAAGCGCATGCGAGGCACCATCCCTTGCCTCCAAGTGCCAGAGTCGCCGTCACCACAACCCTCTCCCGAGCGACCACAGACAGAAGCTGAGCCCACTGTACAACCTATTCGCATACGGTTGTCCAGACCAGTAATTACGGAGGCCACCACGAGTACCGCTGCACCTCAGGCAGCTACCACCTCAGAACCCGCCACCACAACCGCAGAAGCTCCCACCACCATTGGTGCGGAAGCGTTTTCTTTCCCGATACCACATATGGAGACCGACCCCATAAACACGACATTTGATTTTGAGATGCCTGATGCATTCTCAAACGAGTTTCAGTATTCAGAAGCACCACTGTTCTCCCAGGAATATGAGCGCCCCAGCTACCCCACTACGCCGCGAGACTTGCCACAGGGACAAGCTG
The DNA here is from genome assembly GCA_020310875.1 of Ceratopteris richardii. Classification (NCBI taxonomy): domain Eukaryota; kingdom Viridiplantae; phylum Streptophyta; class Polypodiopsida; order Polypodiales; family Pteridaceae; genus Ceratopteris; species Ceratopteris richardii. The sequence continues at coordinate 3,191,852 of CM035421.1, read as the reverse complement.
TGTCGGGCTCTGAAGAAGAAAGAACCGAAACAGACGACGATCAAGGCGACGATGAAGCCAGCCAGGGCTCACAAGAGGAACAGACAGAGGGCCAAGGCCAACAGACTGACACACACGGCGACACCAGCACATATGAAGATGAAACTTTCGAAGCCGCAGCGTACACATTGGCCATCAAGAAATTATATCGTACCATGGAGAAAGTCTGGGCACGCAAGAAGTTAACTGAAGAGGAGAGCCAGGCATTAATCGAACAGGAACTCATCTCAGGAGGATTCGAAGACGCCTATATCAGAGGTTTCCGAGAGTTAGTCCAATCAGTTGGCTCCCATGAAGCACTCAGATTTTTACAAAGAAAGCAACTACCACAGTTCGATCCCCGCCGAGTGCGACTACTCTCAAAACCTGGGGAGTATATTCGTGTACCAACAGGAGCCCAATCTTCAGCACAAGCCAGGGAGGCACGCCTCGCCCCCGAACGTTCAGTAACCGCAGAAACCATTCTTGTAGATTCGCCACCCCGTACCACCATTGTACATACCACTACAATCCTTGAAATAACCTCCACCCCTTCGACCCCTCTTTCACCTCATCCTTCACCAACCCATCCTGTATCACCCGCACACCCACCTGCTTTCCCCATATCCACACCTGTACAAAGCAATATAGCCCCAACCTCTTCCTTACCCATTCATACCACCAGGCCCACACCCAGCCCTCTGCATCCCTATATTAACCCCTTCGCTCCTTCATCCTTCCCAGCGTTTCCCCCACCTCTAAGAACCCCATTTCCCTTCCTAACCCCACTAACCTTCTCGCCCGTCTCACCTCCTCAACCGGCCATAACCCCTATTTCCCCGTTTCACCAAACTATTCCCACAATCCCCCCTGTAAACTACTCGACGTTTGTAAATCCCGTATTCACACCTACGCAACCAACCCCAATCACACCACTTTTCACAGTCACAACATTAAACACGTCCAATGGCATGGACATATCACCACCCACCTCACCACCACCCACTACACTCACAGCACCCTCATATTTAGGCACTTCACAATTTTCCACAATCACCACTGCATCCACAGTCCCAACCCCGATTCCCATTCCCACTGCATCTACCATCACTGCATCCTCATTTAGCACTTCTCTACTGCTATCGCCCACCGTAGACACAGCATTTCAACACATGTTCGCATGTATGACGCAAGTCCGAGATGAGTTTGCATCACTCGGCACCAACTACCAACAGCTGCAGAAAACGACGAACGACTTGCAAACGCAGCTTAATTTGTTGTCAATTGAGAACGCCTCACTGAACAGCCGGTACCAAGAGTTACGCAAGGCTTATCACAAGTTAGAAATAGAAAGTGAGGAAAAAAGCAAAGAGGCCACCGCAGATTTAGATAACCTACTTAGAGCCCAGACTGTCCGCAATGCAACGCTTACTAGAAATATGGGCTTATTGCGAAGACACTTAGCCGCAGCAAAAGAAGAGAACCAGAGACTCCAAGAGCAGAACAGAGAAAACTTGGAGGCGGCTCTAGATCATCCAGACAAGCCACTAAGTCCGAGCAGATTCAAGGCCATCCCATCTGAGTCGATGCGGGTGTTGCTAGACGACCATGTCAGATTGCTCGAGGACTATGATCGGATGAATGAAGAGTATCAAAAGTTAAAGGAAGATCACAAACTGCTACAGCTCAGAGAACCAGCCACACAACAGGTACCAGTAGCAGCGGAATTACCAACGCCTGTGGACCCTGCCCCTGAAGTTTTAGAGGAACTCAACGCACTCCGGGCCCAGGTAACAAACCTTGAATCTAGGATTGCCATCTATGAAGCACCACCACGGCCAGACTCCCCACCTGAGCTACCAGCTGAGGAAGAGACTGTCACTATCCCGGTGGAGGAAACCTTCGAAGAGGCTTATGAACCGATACCCATCCCAGGCGGACGTGTCACGGCCGAAGGCCAGATGACCTACGAACTACCTACCCCCGCGTGGATGAAGACAGTAGAAGAACTCGGAACAACACACTCGGCCAGAGTAGAGGCACAGCTACATGCCATGGCCATAATTGAAGAAAAAATTTTACAATCACCATTCTTTGCTCACATGGCCCCGCGAAGATACATATCCGGGCATGAGCTTCAGTATAAACCATACTTTATGTTAATGGCAGAATATCAATTAACCATAGAGAAAGAAACCGGCAAGAAACCTACGCATGCAACTCAATTCGAGCCAGAGGACTTGCCACCAAGGGCGCAGAGAGGTGAAATCCACCAACCAGACTGGCGCAAAGATTTACTGCAAAATTATCCAGAGATGATGAGCACGTGGGTAAAAGCGCCTCTTCACTTAAAATTTAATCCGTGCTGGGGACCAGTACCACGACGCCGCTCTTGGACTGCCTTCGCTATAAAGCTACAGAACAATAAGCAGTGCCAAGACTGGTTGAACTACCCCTACTTCAAGCCACCAGTCGCGTTACCCACAGTTGGCTACATGATGGCGACGATCCGCCACTGGCTCCCTCGATTAAAACCTATGGATGATATAGCCGCGCAAATGACTGTCAAAATCTTTGACATGATGCAGATGGTCTTTAAAGTCTTCCGGCGCATCAAGGCTCCCCATGTCAACACCCCGGGCTTTGAGCATGGCAACTTGGATTTAGTCTATGATATGAGCACAACGCCATCGCTCCGGGTGTGTTACGCCTGGCACTGCAGGATCAAATATCTACCGGCATGTTACAAGCAAACATTCGAAGAAATGTTCACCACCGGTTTTTGGGAGTACCATTCCGAAGTATTCATAAGCAGGCCGACACACTTATTGCAATTATTCGCCTGTGAACGAATGGTGTACTCCACACACTATCAGCTCCCACCACCAGACGAGCCGCAACCTATCGACTGGGAGAAACTCGAGGCTGATCTAGCCCGAGGTATTCGTGTATCAGAGCACACCCTCGCTCAAGACCTCCTACAGAATTACATCCGGCAGACCTCACAACAAGGTTCTGTCAGGGACGACAGAAGCGAGAGGGAGGGGGGTGTTGGAAGCAGTCAGAGGCACAGACGCCACGGAAGCATGTGAAGACGAAGCAGGGAGCCAGGCGGATCAATCTTTTAAACAAATACATGTCTTATTAATTTTCCCAAAACATTCAACAGTGATTATTATCACTAATTGTAACATATGTATCATAGAAAACCCCATTTTTGTAATCCATAGCTCCATTTTGTGCAAGCCGAGGAGTCCTCGAGCTTGAGGAGCTTAGGTAGAATGCTCGTACCAATTTTCGTTATTTTTAGACATCGTTTACCCTTCCAAATAGCCTCTAGGACCTATTTTTTAACTAGGCCGGTCATTAGATGTGAAACCGGTCAAAACTAGTCTAGAAACTATAAAAAGAGCTAGAGAGCTCATTTTTGAGGTTGGTTCATTGTAGCTTGTTTGAGATTAGAGTTATTCTTAAGCTTGTAAGAGTATTCTTGAGTAATAGAGCTAATTTCCCACCTTCCATTGTGTCTGGCTTGTCTCTTCATTGTGTGTGTGTATGTGTGTGTGCATCTTTGTGCTTCTCACCTTCACTCTCACTTCATCTCACATTCACGATCTTCATATCACTCCTACCTCTCCCTCGGATTGACATTAAGGAGGTGAAGCTTCTTAACGTGGTTCTCACCATTGTGCTAGAGCAACACGGAGTGATTTCCACATAGCTTGGCACTTCCTTATACATGAGTGCTAGCTCCTTGTTCACTGCATCACTCCCAGGGGGGATTTGTTGATATATTTAGGTAGTGATGTGTGTGAACACACTAGGACCATCGAGCACTTTTTTCCCTCTTTAGGAGGTTTTTTCCCCCGACTTGTATATATGCCTATTGCCCTAATGGGCTACTTATCTTTGTACATTCTCTAGTAATACACTCAGTATTGTGTGTTGTGCTCCAAGCTTCTTCTCCTTCCTTATGTTGTTCATGTGCTTCCGTAGACGTCTATCTCCAACATATATGTACGTGTGTGTGTATATATATGTATGTGCATGTGTATGTGTGTGTATATGTATGATGTGCATGTGCATGTGTAAGTGTATATGTGTGTATATGAGTATGTGCATGTGCATGTGTATGTGTGTGTATATGTATGTGCATGTATATGTGTAACTCTATTGTGTATATGTGTCTATTTGCATGTATATGTGTATATGTATGTATGTGCATGTGTGTGTGCATGTGTATATGTGTGTGTATGTATGTGCATATATATGTGTATATATGTGTATGTGTGTGTATATATACATATGTGCATATGTATGTGTATGTGTATAAACATATAGTATATGCATGTGTATATGTATGAAACATGCATGTGCATGTGGATGCATTTCCATTTGCATACATGTGCATGCATGTGAATGTGCATGCATGTGGATGTGCATATACATGTATTTAAGTATATGTTAATGTGTGTATATGTATATATATATGCAATAATGCATGCATGTAACTCCTTTTATGTGGTTGTAGAAATGTTTGTGCATATGCATGTGTATGTGTGTGTATGTGTAAGTGTATGTGCACATGTATCTATGTGTATATATGTGTGTGTATGTGCATGTCTATATGTGTATATGTGTGAAAGTGCATCTTCATTATGTATAAGTGTATATGTGCATATCAATAAGTGTGAGTATGCTATCTAATGAAAATAACACAATTCAAATGATATACAAAGAATGGAAATTGTACTTACAATAGTTAGCCATAGTTTTTGCTTAGTTAGCTTCTTGAATAAACTGCAATAAAGAGAGAGAGAAAAGAGAGAGAGAGAGAAAAGAGAGAGAGAGAGAGAATTCCAAGAGAGAAAGATGTAGAAAGAGAGAAACTGAGATAGAGAGAGATGATAAGATAGAGCTTACGCAAAACAACAATTCTGCATATACTTGTTTCAGCTCGTAAGCGCAGCGCAATTGCGAACATTGGAGAGCTCTTCGATCAAATGCGTGAACATGCCGATCGAAGAGACTCCAACATTTTAATTTTTTTCCATCAACAGACCCTCGTGTAAGCGATGGTAACGTGTCGTAAAAACCATTGGAATTGGCATCACATAAGTGATGTTTTTTAGTGTTGCTTATGCGACACTTTTTTAAACCGTCGCATTAGCGACACTCTATGCGAGTGTCGCACACCCCATCGTGCTACATGCCAAAAAAAATGTCGTTTGGCTTGTCCTTTAATCGAGGGTCCACGCTCGACGCTCCTTGCGATGCATTTTGCAATTTTATAGCGAGGAAATTGTGTCACCTTAACCGTCGCTATGCGCCCATATTCCTTGTAGTGATTAGGTTCTTCCTAACATACACAACAATAGATAGGAAGTTTTATAATTGATCTATCGACTAAATTAGTTAGTGTGGATGTCAACATTAGGGGAAAAAATGAACCTTGGATAGGCCAACGAATAAGCTCAGAGTTCCATTAAGGTACTATGGAGAGTCTTAACTAAGATAGTTCACAATGGAAGGTCATGTTGGGATAAAAAATTGCATTTCCATGTAGCATATAATGCTGCTATTGGAACTACTCCATTCAATTTCATCTATGGAAAGAATGCAATACTGCCAATTGACTTCTTAGTGCCCACTTTGAGAGTTTCCCTACAATATGAAGGGACGGGACATGAACTATTTAGACAATTGGATCAAATTGAGAAGTTGCATGAAACAAGGTTACAAGTAGTGGCAGGCATTTACCCCGCAAAGAGTAGACAAAAAGCCTATTATGATGCTCATGTTAAAGATAAGGGACTGAAAGAAGGAGACCTAGTGCTAATTCATACATTGAAACAACATGCAAAGAAACTGCAACAATGAAGGTATGGACCAGTACTGATAAACCAAATTTCTACTAGTGGAGCGATTAACTTAGCTACCCTCGATGGAGACGTATTACCTACTTACATGTGGCTGTAGAGTAAAGAGGTATATGGAACCATTAACTCAAAAGATGCTAGCAAGTATATTAGAAGCACAAAACAAGAAAAAATAAGAAGAACGAATAACAGAAGAAGCTCTAATAAAAGCACTAGAATGCATAAGAAATTGGAAAGAGTGGATATGACAATGTGATGAAAGACATCTAGAAGGAGAAGAACCTAAACCCATGGCAAACTATCAAACGGGCAAAATGGACATGCTAGCTAACCTCATAAAAAGATCATATTTGAACCTAGGCATTGGTACAAAAGACTATCAATTAGTAGACTCATTGATTGGCATAAGAGTTGCATTGAGTTGCATAAGAACCTCACTAGCAAAGGAACTAAAGGCACAAATTCATCCAACAAAATCATACATGATAGGAATCACAGGAAACACCATTGAGTATCAAGGAGAGATTTCAATGTTCTTGCATCTCAAAAACTCCACCACGAACCAAAGATTCCTAGTTTGCAATGATATAGATCTTCTAGAAGAACTGGTCCTAGGTCAAGATTGGATCTTTGAGTATGAAGTCAGTATCCACCTCGTCAAGGATATATATCAACTATAATAGACCATAAGGAGGTCTTTAGTCTTCTAGATGAAAAACCTTTAAAAATAATGGGAAACAAGACACCTAGGATCACAAGTCTAGAGAACCCAATGCACGAACGTCTGGAAAAAAGCTTGTACAATGAGTCTTCTACCCCCAATTCACCTACACCTTCCCCAAAACTACATGATTAACCTCCTAATTCTTCCCAAGAGGGGTGATCCTAAGCGATTGAATGAGGATAGACCACTTAGAGCAATTAACAAGAAGATCAAGTCACATGTGATCTTACCAACCACAAGGTCGCAACTCCCAAGCATAAGAAAAGCATGGGTTAGGAAAGATGAACTTGAACAATATGAATGGCATGGGAATGTAGAGACAAGTCAACACCCAATGGCATGAGAAGATCACAAGGGCCCACCATTATAGAAGAGCGAATCTATGATTTTACAGGTATGGATTCTGAAGAGGCTGATGGAAGTTCAATGATCACAACAAATCATCTAGATTCCAAAAAAAGTCAAGGAACAAGCCAAAGAAGAGATAAAGAATTTAGATGAAGTAAAACAGAGGTGTATCCAAGACTTCAACAGGATATCCAAGGGTGAGAAACAACAAAAAATTACTAAAGGACAAAAGCTTCAAAAAAGGTGTATGGAGGATTGCATAAAAAAACTCTCCTACATCAACACAAGAGAATGGGATACAAAGAAATCACATTACAACATTGAAGTGGAGACCAAAGAAGCAACAAGAAGTGTACCAGAGCAACCCAGTGAACCCATCCTGCACCCATGTTGAGTTGATTGCATCCAAAGTATGCACAATAGGGCCACCTAACAAGGCCATGCATTCGGCACATAGCTTTTTCTACAAACAAGATCTATGCATGTTTCCTATACAAGAATAGAACTTAGCTTGTACCATAATAGTCCAAATAGATTTGATGTACCTCAATACTTGCTTCGGCTATAAACTAATCTTTATGTTCTCTTTCAACCATGAAAATAAGAATGAAAAAATATATGGTCCGTCATTATGCTCTACTAAAACTAGCAAGGGGGGATCCTATTCATGAGAAATGTGGAGTCACAGAACATGATTAGAGCGGAGGCAATTTTTGATACTTGAAACTAATCCTCAATTGCATTGCAAGTACAGATGGCTTCCAAAGATTTTGAAGCAACAGTGCAAGAAGAAATCTTGGAATTTCCCCTGAAAAGCATATCCAAGGCAAAGGGACGTTGGCTTCGTGAAGATCAACCAGTTGGAGAACATCTATTTCTCATGAGCATAAAGATCGTGGATAGGGATCACCAATTCCGTGTAATGTCATAGGATTTCTGGATACTCCATGAAATTCCATCAACCGTGGATGTCTTGACCAAATCAGGCATCGAAAAATATTTTGTCTTACCGATTTATAAGCTGGATTTTGAAATATGCATTCAAGTAATGAACACCCTGCATCTGGCACAAGAGATGCCCTTAGTTCTAGAAGCAAAAGTACTGGATTTACAAGGAGATTGGATCACTATCCAATATACACATGAGTTGATGGTGTCACATATCTCAAAGAAGAAAGCCATGAAGCTAAAAAGAGAACATTTTTGGACATCAAAAGAGTTGATATTGAGGAAGTGGTTTGTTTAGTACACCAATATTTTTGCTTCCCAAATATGCATCTGTACACAGCACCACAAAAGATTGTAGTTCAGCTCTTGTCTCATGCAACCAAGCAAGTGGGCAACCAAATAAATCTAACACCATATGTTCAAGAGCACTTATTCGAAGCCAAAAAATAGTGGGGCCACAAAAAAATTCTTAATGGAAGTGTGGCATTGATGGTGTTTATCTAACATGCACTGAACATCCGAGAACATCTCTAGGAGATACCTTCAATAGTTGAAATGGCAAAATATGTAAAATCCGCTACCATCCCTAAAAGGAAAATGAATGCAGTCATTATAGATGTAGTTGAGATGAGCTCTAAACCTTTAATGCGAGGATCAAAATGACTGCGGGAAGCACTTAAAGAGGAAGCAACTCCAACCTCGAAGAGGATACATGTACTCCCAAGAACACAATTAGAAAATCAAACACTGATTACTAAGGCTGAATTACAAGAGGCACTATTACAAACTCACGGATATACAGAAGCAAAAGTCAATTTATCAGTACAAGGTCATCATTAGCATCAAATCAGTGCAGCATATCACAATCAACCCAAAAAAAGATTAACAAAATTCCATAGATAATAGAGAATGGGAATTAATAAATTCAAGTTCATCATCAGACGCTCAAGAGGAGAATGAGATGAATGTGGATGTGCACACAAAAACAAACGATGAGGGTGGATGGGATGAACTAAATCAACTGGTAGACCAATAGGAAGGGGTTAGCAACAAACAAAACAAAGATAAATCTAGTAGACTTGAGTGGGAATCAATGAATAGACAACGAGATGAAACTATGTACACTATTAAAATCAATGAAGCAACAAAGCCTCAATTTATAGAAGCTCGTATGGAAGATCAAAATTCAATGAACCATCCCAAGGAAGAGCCATTGGAAGAAGAATTTATTGAAAAGGAAATGATTGCACCAATTAGAGTGGTAGCAGAGCCATCGCCCATGGATGTAACATTTCAAGAAAGCACTACAAAGCCAAACACAACCAAAGAGGATGAACATCAGGTTCACCTTCACATACGCCAACCATTTAACAAAACAGTGCATATTGAAAAAGGAAAAGATGTAAAAATCGGAGAAGAACCCATCATACCACAAACATGGTTGAATGTGGACATGGCCCAACTTAAACTTGTACTGAAAGAAATGATATAGATGGCCATGGAAACCCAACAACATTAATGAAAATCGATAAGGATTACAAAAAAGCACTAGTCAAAAGAAATTGCTTCAAATTATTAAGTGAAGAGCTATCCGCACAGGTATTACAATCTCAACAGGATCTAGTAAGGAAAGAGGATGACCTTAAAGAAGTGATGGAGAATTGCAATAGGTTCACAGAAGAAAACAAACAATTGAAAGACCAACTAATGGAGGTCACACAAAGGTATGATACAAGTGAAGCCGAAAAGGTACGCATAATGAATAGGAGCAAAATTCTAGAAACTGAAATCAAAATACATATGGAGAAGCCGATGTGCTACGACATAGAAATAAGAACTTGATGAATCCCTTTTTACCTAAGCAACCTATTACTATGGCCAAAACCACCAACAAGGAAACGACAAAACTACAAGTAGAACTAGAAAATTATGCTGATCAGCTAAAATAGGAGCAGGAATTATGACAACAATGGGAATCAAAATATGTGCATGATACTAACGAGTAAAGGAGTAAATGGAAAGCAACAAAATCAAGGTACATTAAACACTATCACAAAGACATAGATCAAATGATTGCACTCAGTGAATATAAACAAAATAGTGACAAGGAGTTAAGTGCAGCAAGAGAACAATTAGAAGAGAAAGATGCACTCATCAAAAGGCTATAGGATCAGATCCAAAAGCATGAAAATATAGCTCTTCGCTCTCAAGCAACTATTGTGGGGACTGAGGTATGCCCTCTTTCTCCCCTCATCCATACAATTTATACACAACATTGAAAAAGTAGGCCGAATGGAGCAGGCTGTGCTGGTGTCCCAACTCACAAAATAATTCGAAGATGCAATGGTGAAAATAATGAAGGAAGCGAAAAATCAAAAGCAAAAACTTAGATCAAATCATCAAACCACTTAATGTACCATATGGAATCCTCAAAGAAGAGACACTCCAATACATCAAACATACCACAAATAAAGTGTCGGACTAACAACTAAATTTCAAAGTGGATACCTTTTGATACACATGAAGAATTTGACAAAGTTGATCCCATATGGAGGCGCATATTTTTGGAGAAGAACCCTATGTTACGGGTGCATTGGGAAGATGCACCATATTTACTCCATGTAAATCCATCTTTTTGCCCTGTGCCATGAAGAAGACCATGGATGCAATTTTGGGAGGCACACTGACAAGGCACAATAAATAACCAATTGCTTAATTATCCATTATTGCCAAGCCCACCCCATAACTACTTACAAAACGAAGATTACATGGTGCAAACAATCAAATTTTGGATTTCAAGATATGCTTCAGTCCCAAATTTAGCAATCAAAATGACAAAAAAAGTGTTGAGCATGCTTCTCACAGTTTTGAAGGTGTTCAATTGAAGGTGTTCAAACATGCAGAATATACATTTTTGAACTTCATCGATATTAACCAAGGAGCCGATGCTCTGATTTTTTATCTTTTTGTCATGCCCAGCCTTACCATAATGGCTATTTATTCTTGACTCTTTTTTTTTGCCAAATCAATACATGCAAACATTCGAAGAAGCATTCTTTACAGGATTTTTTGAAATGGACTCTGAAATATTTTTGAAAATGTCTTCAAACTTAAACACTCGACTTGTTGCATATGAGCTTAGCTTCTTCACCAATCATAGACAAGCACCAAATGATGGCATGAAATCAAATCAATGGAAGGATTTAATGATATGTGAAGCCAATGTGCTTAACCACAAAGAGCAAACAGTATTCCAAACATACTCACGTCACCTCTATTGGGGACGATAGGGTTCAGGAGGAGGGATGTGTGGAGGGAGAATCAAGCAAGAGAAGAAGGAGAAGAGAATCAAACAAGAAAGTAGATCGATAAAAGACTAACCCTCTGCCAAAGCCCCATAGGGGCACACATCAGGCTTCAACAAGAAATAGAGAGTGCCCGAAGAATGTAAGCAAAGAAGTAAAACAAGGTCCTTACCACATCCATAAGGTCCTTCCAGCAATGGTAATAACTCTAATGAAAGGTGACTAAATATACGTCACCTTAGCTGTTGGGTGTGTGTGTCATGAAAAGAAATAAACAAGCCAAAAAGAATGCAACGCAAGGACCCGAAGAGTGCAAAAAAAGAAGTAAACAAGGTCCTTCCAACGACCAAACATGAAGAACTCTAGTGAAAGGTCACTAAATGTATGTCACCTTATCCACGAAAGTGCATGCTTGGCAACCCAAATTAACATAGCAACCCTAATGTATGGATATAAGGAATGTTGAAATGCAAACATAAGCATTGGACTAAAGATTGTGATAAGGTAACTAATTTTCTAACAGTCCTAAAGAGTTCCTTCACCAGTGTGGCAAGTGATTAAAAAGAAATATACACTATCTCTGAACCTTTGAGGCCTCCACAAGTGCTCGCGGTGGAAAACTACAAATAGGACCATCGGCATAACCAAGGACCTAATTTGTCACATGTTAAATGCTAAAGACAAGAAGAAAAGCCTATCAAGGGATGACACAGTCTAAGAGGGGGAGAGTGTTGCAAAAGAAAGAGGAAAAGAAAATTCGGTCCCAAAAATTTTCAAATCTAGGCATAATTTTTATTCTTCCCATTTTCAAGTTATTCTATCAAGAGCCATGTAAATGCTCTAGAGGAGTCCTCTAGATGCATAAATCCCAAACATAGTAACATTAACCTTGTACAATAGTATGAAATTAATGATTTCCAATAAAAGTGTCGATCTCTTGTGTGAAAGGAACATTTTTAGGGCACATGTATATAAGCCACTTGATGACTCTTTGTAAGTACTTTTTGCCATTTTGAGTAATGAAGCAACAAATTTCGAATTTTCTCCTTCTCTACTGAGTAGCTTGACCTTTAATTCTCCAAATTTCCGATCTATCTTGATTTAAGAACTCTTATATATCAAGAATAAATCAAAATTTACACAAACTTTACATTATCTTTCAAGTTCATTAAGAAATACTTCTCTGTGTGAAGTTTCCTTGAGCTTCAATAGCCTGCTTCAGAAATGGACTTCCATCTTTGCATATGACTTTGATTTTAATCATTCAAATGATGCACACATATTCATATTCCTTTGCAAAACCATAATGATCATTAGTTCTTCAAAAGAACCATTATATTTCTAATTTGATCACTTAGATTAAACCTATGTCAGAAACTACCTTTCTAAAATAGCGACTTTGACATGGTCAACTTCTCAATTTGATTCTCTCAAAATATAACCCATTTTGCTAAATGCTTTTAGTCAAAGCTTCCTTATCTTCTAACATAAATTTTCAATGCTCAAACATAAAAAACATTTACACTGAGCACTGAGATCCAAGCAAATATTTGAGCAGCAAAATGCACGATTCTGAGAACTTCACTTGCAGACTTCTATATATGAATGTTCCTACTTGTCACACACACAACCTGAAGAGAATCAGATCATCAAACTTTGGTCATAGATTGATTAGCTTGTGAATTAGATGTGTACAAAAGATTTCTTGATCCACATAATCAAGCTAAGAGAATTCTAAGAAAGACTAGTCGCTAATCTCACAAGAAAACTCTATGCACATCTATCACTTAGAAAACTTGAATTTTCTTGACTATATTCTCATCTATTCTTCATATCTCTCCTATGTCACAACTATACATGAGTGTATAAATACATATGAGTATGAACTCGTCACTATATCAAAGTATTTTTGAAGTATTTTTCCAAAGCTAATATACATAAATGTATAGAACATTTCTTCCTGATTCTTCACTTGATTTCATGCTTTGAGCTTGAATCTTTTCTTCACTTCTTCATTCCTAGACTTCATGTAATCATCCATTGATGATTGTCTTGCTCCAATAGGGAAACACTACTTCAACTCGAGAGCTCACCAAGCTTCACTCATGCATTACAGTGGCTAAAACAAGAGGGGTCTCCAACAGTGGTATCAGAGTAGAAAGATCAAACCAAGGTGAAAAAGAAGCAAGGAGAACCCCAAATGTTGTAGATATCAAAGATCTTGTGAATTGAAGGAGCAAAGGGTAATTTCTAGAAGAAAACCTGAAGAACAACAAAGCACGAGTTCAAAGGATCAAGAAGGATTAAAGCTTCATATCAAAGGTACATTATATCATCATAAATCTTAGTAATTGCAGATACAGAAGTCAAGAGATGGGAGAAAGCTTGCAGATTGACAAGCTAGATAGAGAGAACTATCCAGCATGGTTCATGAGGATGGAAGCACACCTCATGAGCAAAGGTTTGATATCATTTATTATAGGAGAAGAAGAAAAGCCTGAGTCTAAGGATCCAAGTGTTCCAACAAGAGAAGAACTTGTTGAGTTGAAGAATTGGATGAAGAAAGATGCTCTGGCTAGGAGCATCATTTACATGGCTGTAAATGATTATCTTTTACCACACATTAGAGGATTAGAAAGTGCAGTAGATGTATGGAATGCCTTGGAAGAACATTTTCAAAACACAACCAAATTGAGGAAGGCTTCACAATGGGTTGAGTTTACAATTTTCAAGAAGAAAGGTTCTCAGTCAGTCTTTGATTATGTTACAAGGATGAAGGACATTGCAGATAGTTTGGGAGCAGTAGATGAAGATATTGAAGAAGACAAGTTGGTAAGGCAAATACTTACAGGTCTAAGAGGAGATGAAAAGTGGAAGCCTTTCATATTGTCTACATAGTTATCATTAGATCATTTTACTCCTGATCTTAATCAATTGCTAGGACATATGCTAACATTTGAGCAGGACATTAAAGGAGAGAATGAAAGAAGTTCAAGCCAAGCAATGTATTCAAAGGACAAGAAGAAGAATGCTAGAGGCAAGCAAACAAATGATGAAGAAGGATCTTCAAGCCAAGTAAAATTCATGAAAGGAAAGATGAATTTCAGAGGTAAAGGTAGAGGAGGTAAGAATAAAGAAAATGCTAAAGATTGTTGGATTTGTGGAAGAACAAATCATTTGAACAATGATTGCTAGTATAGTAATCAAAATGGTGGAAGTCATAATCAGAATTTCAGTCCTATAGGAAGAGGAGGCAGAAATCAAAGAGGTAATTTCATAGGAAGAGGTGGTAGGACTTCATTTGCTAGAGGAGGAGGAATGAGTTTCCAAACTCAATCCTACAACAACACCTATTACAATCATGCTTCAGATCAGAAGGAAGAGTTAACTCTCATCTTGAATGCAACACATGAAGTAATCAATGAAGATCAAATGGTGTTTTATATTGACTTAGAATGTAGCAATCATCTGAGTGGCAACATCTCCTTAATGACTGATATGAAGCTAAAGTGAATGGACATACAATTCAAACAGGAGACAACACCAAACACAAAGTTGAGAGCATTGGATCAGTAAAGACAAAGAGAGGAAGCACACTTCTAAGCAAGGTACTTTATGTTCCAACAGTTCCTAAAAAACTAATAAGTGTAGGGAAAATTGTTGAGAAGGGATATGAAGTCATATTTACAAGTGAGGGTGTTTATGTTGAAGATCCAAGTCAAGGATATAAAAGCATTGTTACAGGGAAAAAGGAAGGATGATTATTCACTCTCATAGTCCAATGTAATGTGGGACATGCATTGTTTACTTATGGAAGTCAAAAGATGTCTGAATTGGATCTATGGCATAAGGGGTTAGGACATTTGAATGAAAGAGGAATAAAAGAGATGACAAAGAATGGTGTAATGCTTGGACTACCAAATATTGAAGGTCAACATATGATATACAAATGTGAGGCTTGTCAACTAGGTATAGCTCACAAGAAATCATACAATAAGCAAGGATACAGGTATTCAAATATGCTTGAATTGGTTCATACAGATATGTGGGGTCCTTCAAAGGACTATAGTATAAATGGATCAAGGTATTATGTGCTATTTGTTGATGATGCAACCAGGTGGACTACTCTACATATAATCAAGGATAAATCTGAAGTGTTTGATACATTTAAACACTATCATGCTTATGCAAAAAGAATTACAGGACAAAAGCTCAAGAGATAGAGAACTGACTTGCAGGTACACGCCACAACAAAATAGAGTTACAGAAAGAAGAAATAGAACTCTTCTAGAGTTTGCAAGATCAATGATGAAGGAAAAGAAGTGTCCTAATTATATGTGGGTAGAAGCAATTAATACTGCAACTTATCTTGTGAATAGGTTGCCTTGCAAAGATTTGGAGGGAAGGACTCCTTATGAAGCATGCTAGGGTAAGAAACGTACTCTTGATCACTGCAAAATATTTGGATGTTTGGCATATGCTTATGTTCCATCTCATTTGAGACATAAGCTAGAACCTAAAGCAAAAAAGTATGTGTTCATTGGGTATGATGATAGACAAATGGGATACAGGTTGTGGAGTCCATCCACAAAACAATTTCTTGTTTCAAGAGATGTTACATTTGATGAGCAAAGCACATGGTTTACAGGATCAAACAATGTACGCACATATCTTGAAGAGATCAAAAGGAAAGGGAATTCAAAGATGAAGTTATATGAAGAAGATATTGATGATGATGTTTGTAGAAATGAAATGCAGGACAATTATGAAGATAGAACAAGGTTTGATCTAGACCAAAATGAAGGAGAGACTTCAAGGAGTGCAGAAAGTAGAAGATCATCAAGAGAAAGAAAACAACATATCAGGTATAGTTATGATACTTCTTTCTTGACAACCAAAGATTATGCTTACATTGTGAAGACAAATGAAGACCCATCTACATATGATGAAGCTAAAGGAAAGAAAAATCAGGAAAAAGCAATGCAAGAAGAGTACGATGCTCTACTTGAGAATGAGACATGGGAATTGGTGTCAAGACCAAAGAATCAGAAGGTAATTAGATGCAAGTGGTGTATAAGACAAAGAGATTTGCAGATGGAAAAGTGTCTAGATACAAGGCTAGACTTGTGGTCAAAGGATATGCCCAAACATATGGAGTGAACTATGATGAAACCTTTAGTCCAATGGCTAAGATGTCTACAATCAAAACTATAGTTGCTATTGCTACATGTAAAGGTTGGAAGCTATCTCAATTAGATGTAAAGAATGCATTTTTAAATGGATATATTGCAGATGAAGTATACATGGAGCAACCAGAGGGTTTCAAAGAGTCAAATGGATCAGATTATGTTTGCAAGCTTAAGAGAGATTTATATGGTTTAAAGGAAGCTCAAAGGGCATGGAATTAGAGATTGGTCAGGATCTTGAATGAACTTGGATACCAAGCTTCAAAGTCAAATAGTAGTTTGCTAGTGAAAGCAAATGAACATAGATACATTTATGTGTGTATTTATGTTTATGACATTATTATCATAGGTACAGATGCTCAAGGAATCAAGGAGCTCAAAAAGCAAATGGAAAAGGAGTTCAAGATAAGTGATTTGGGAAATTTGTCTTATTTTCTAGGGATGGAGATTATATATACTCAACATGGAGTGTATGTTACACAAGAAAGGTATCTAAAAAATCTTCTGATGAAGTCTAATATGGAGAATTGTAAACCTTCAACCACACCTTTTGAGGCTAATCATAAATTAAGCAGGTATGGAGGAGAAGAGTTCAAGGACATGAAGACATATCAGAGTTTGGTAGGTAGTTTAATCTATGCTAGCTTGACAAGACCAGATCTTTCATATGCAGTTGGTGTCTTATATAAATTCATACATTGCCCAAAGCAAACTCATTGGATTGCAGCACAAAGGGTGCTAAGATATATCAAAGGGACTCTGAATGAAGGTTTGTATTATGGATTCACTTCTGATACTAAACTTAAAGTGTTTAGTGATGCAGATTGGGTAGATAATTTAGATGATAGAAGATCCACTCATGGTTATTTGTGTTATGTTGGAGATAAGCTAATTTCTTGGTGCTCAAAGAAGCAACATACAATTGCATTGTCATCCACAGAAGCTAAATACAAAGGAATGGTGGAAGCTGCAAAGGATGTAATTTGGTTGAAGACTTTATTAAAAAGTCTAGGAATTGATCAGAGTATTTCAATCATATTTGGAGACAATATGAGTTCATTGTATTTAGCAGCTAATCATGTGTTTCATGCTAGAACTAAACACATAGAAATTCAATATCATTTTTCAAGAGAAAATGTGCTTGATAAAGAAGTTGAAGTCATGTATACATCAACAAAGAGCAAGTGGCAGATATGCTAACAAAAAGCTTGGATGGACCAAAGTTATGAAGGTTTAAAGAGATGGCAGGTATAAAGATGTTGGTGACCTCTAAATCTCCAAAGGCTGGATCTATACTAATTTAAGAACACCTCTATATCACTTATAGACCAAACTTTACACAAATGTTACCTTAATTTACCAAATCATTCACTATCACTTCTCTCATTGAAATTTCTTCTTCTTCAAGAAGTTTGCTTCATAATTTAACTTCATTACCTGCACATAACTTCAAATTTCTTCAATCTAATGATGCACATATATCCATACTACCTTTTTGAAATCATATCAACCATTAGACTTTCAAAAGAATCATTAAAACTCTGATTTGATCATTAAGATCAAAGATATGTCAAAAATTGTCTTCTTGAATAAACGACTTTGACATAGTCAACTTCTAAAGTTGATTTCTCACAACACAAGTCCCATTTTGCTAAATGCTTCCTTACCTTCCAACTTAGATTTTGAATTATCAGAAACTTTACACTGTGCACTAAGATCCAAGAAAAACATTGACTCGAAAAAGTGCACGACTCTGAGAAGTCTACCTGTAGACTTTACATATACATGTTCCTATTGATCATACACAAAACCTGAAAGGAATTAGAACATGAAAATTTGAACATAGATTTATTAGCTTCTAGATTAGATGTGTACAAAAGATTTCCTGATCCACTTGATCAGGGTGAGAGAAATCAGAGAAAGACTCGATGCTAACTCTAGAAGATGACTCTCTACACATGTATCTCATGGACACTTGTCTTCTAATGACTCTCTCACTCATTTCTTTACATTATTGACTTATATACATATGATTCTGGACTCATCCTGTGTCTATTATATTACTCCTTACCATCCTAATGATCAACTATATCCATTTACAAGATTTTTCATCTGTAATGTACATATGTATACAAGCTTTATTACTGAGTTTTCTTTTCTTCTTTCAATGACTTCTTTGGCTTCATTTTGTTTTCTAACTTGCTTCAAGTTCTTCATAATCATCAATTTGGGATTGCTTTGTTTCAACAAAAGAAGGTGCAGGTAATCACAAATGATGATTGAGGGGGAGCTATTGGAGCAAGAAAATCATCAATGGATGATTACATGAAGTGTAGGAATGAAGAAATGAAGAAAAGAGTCAAGATCAAAGCATGAAATCAAGTGAAGAATCATGAAGAAATGTTCTATACATTTATGTATATTAGCTTTAGAAAAATAGTTCAAAAATACTTTGATAAAGTGAAAAGTTCATACTCATATGTATATATACACTCATGTATAGTCGTGAAATAGACGAGAGATGAAGAATAGATAAGAATATAGTCAATAGAATTCAAGTTTTCTAAGTGATAGATGTGCATAGAGTTTTCTTGTGGGATTAGGGACTAGTCTTTCTTAGAATTCTCTCAGCGTGATCATGTGGATCAGGAAATCTTTTGTACACATCTAATTAAAAATCCAATCAAGCTATGACCAAATTTTGATGATCTAATTCTCTTCAGGATGTGTGTATGACAAGTAGGAACATTCATATATAGAAGTTTGCAAGTGAAGTTCTCAGAATCGTGCATTTTGCTGCTCAAAGATTTGCTTGGATCTCAGTGCTGTGTAAATGTTTTTATCTTTGAGCATTCAAAATTTAAGTTAGAAGATAAGGAAGCTTTGGCTAAAACCATTTAGCAAAACAAGTTACATTTTGAGAGAAATCAACTTGAGAAGTTGACCATGTCAAAATAGCTATTTCAAACTATAAGTTTTTGACATAGGTTTGATTTAAGTGATCAAATTAGAGATCGAATGGTTCTTTTGAAGAACTAATGATCATTATGGGTGTGCAAAGATAGTATGAATATGTGTGCATCATTTGAATGATTAAAATCAAAGTCATATGCAGAGATTGAAGTCCATTTCTAAAGCAGACTGTTGAACCTAAAGGAAACTTCACACACAGAAGTATTTCTTAATGAACTTGAAAGATAATGTAAAGTCTGATTTATTCTTTATATAGAAGAGTTCTTAAATCAAGATAGATCAGACATTTGGAGAATTAATGGTCTCCAGCATTCCCACCATTCACTATTTTGCTCATAACTTGAAGCACGTTTATCAGATTAGGCTAAAAATACCACCACTATATGCCTCATGTCAAAAGCTTCAAAATGAACCCACTCCATATTTGGATCTCCGAGCTGAGAGAAAAGCCCTAATTTGTGCTTTCAGTTATCGCAAGTATCATGGTGTGCATTTCTAGTGAGATAAGTGACTTGTGAGGTAGATGAACCTATGTCACATGCATTGTTAGCACTTTCACTTCATTTTTCATCATGTGTGCACACATCTTCATACACTTGATATGTCTTATTCCACAGATTGATAATTAAACATGTATTAATCCACCACTATATGCACTTGTAGGAATTGAGGTATAGTCTCAATTAGCACAAGTCCCTGAGACTCTACAACTTAGGTACACAGGTAGCAAACTGGAAGAGTTGCTGTGTACATGCAAATAGAGTTTTGTAAGGCAAGGATGTAGAGATCAAAGAGTTGAAGGAAAAGGCAAAAATTTTGGAATTGAAGCATAAAACAAAGTTTAAAGAAGCGAAGAAAGTGATCGAAGGATATATCAAAAAGTTATTAGATATTACTTTAGCTTTTGATCATATGTTAGATAAACTTCAAAATAGAATTCCCAAATTAGAAACATCAGTTGTTAGTTATAGAAGTGCGATCCAACAATTGCTCGATCCACAGGAATTTTTTGAAGAAGAAATGTGTCTACCTGAGGAGAACTTAGAAGAAATATTTAAAGAACTTAGATGGGACATAGAGATGATTATGAACCATGAACTACAAAATAACGATGATGATGATCCATAAACCAATTTTGTAATCTAGTGGGTTCAGGTCCACCATGCATGCTAGTGTTAGCCGTTAGAATGGACTGACCTAACTTTGTAATTCATATTTTGTAATGCAAAGAAAGGGTTTATTTCAACGAGATCTGAAGAGTTTATCTTTGGAAGTGCAATTTTTCATATATCTTGAAGTATAGAATCGTGTGAAGTAGTCAAAAAAGACAAGAAAGAGAATGGTGTAGCATTATTTGTTTGTGTAGAACAGTTAGTCTAGAAATGGAAAGAAAGGAATCTGTCTTATGAAACTATCAGAGAATGCGGAAGTGATTGTAATGCAATATTAAGTTTGAAGATTAAAAGTAGAGTTCTATATGTAATGTTTATGGTGTTGTGTTTGTTGTTGTAACCCATTTCGTTATTATTTATGGATTCTATTGTAGCATTGAAGCCAATAATTGTTCCCAAGTAATCTAATTCTCTTGGTGCATTGGCTATACCTGAAATCTATGAAGTGTGCGATAATAATATAAGGAACAGAAACACATGTTATGATTAGAGTATCATAGACATAATCCCTCTTCTGGAAACTTATCCTTTGGAGGTGTGCTATATGTTATTGCAACACTGAGCCCCAAACACATTCCAGAGGGCAGAAAAGCAACCTATCGCTTCTCCAAGTAATGCTTGCTTCTAGTTGATTTGACTATGTAAACTCAAAAAGCTTGCAAGAGCTCTCTAGACTAAGTAACTCCTAGGGCACAAAAAGTCGACTTGACCCAAGTCTTCTCTACCATAGAGGGATTCCTTACACCATTGAGTTGACCCACAAATTTTATTAGCTTTGACATTGATCCGAATTTCCTTTGTGGAAAATTTTCCACGTAAGAACTGATTTTTTGTACTTAATTAGAGGATGTCATAGGTCCACAAACTAAAATTGCCATCTCATACAAGACCAACTCTAACACCATCTCTTGTTAAGTAAGATATGCAAGCCTGGGTGTTTCTTGAAACTCAATATCTTATCCAATTTGTTATCAATGAGCGATCTTAACCCTTCAATCTAGGGGGGATCATGCTTGAGAAAGAGGAAAGTTTTTTAGTTCTCCCAAGAATTGATTCTATGTCTTAATATGCATCGAATTTCATAGTAAACTCTCCTAGCTGATTCTTTGTCCTCAAATTTAATCCAATGTCTTCTCTCTCGATTGTTGGATATTGAGGTCTATGGAAGCACACGAATATCAAAGGAAGAAGAAGAAGCTTGAAGCACAACACACAATACTAAATGTTTTACCAAGTGAATGTACAAAGATTAGTGACCCGTTAGGGTTATAAATGTATATACAAGCTGGGGGAAATGAGCTCCTAAAGAGGGAAAAAGTGCCCCAATGGTCCGAGTGTGTCTACACACATCACTACTAAAATATATCAACAAAGCCCCCTCTGATTGATGCGGTGAACAAGGAGTTGGAACTCATGTATAAGGAAGTGCCAAGCTATGTAGAAGAGATCAATCCACAAAAGGAAGTAAGCCCAAAGCTTTGTGGAAAGCTTCAAATGTCTCCGGAGGTAGAGCCTTTGTGAAAAGATTTGTAGCATTATCTTGTGTGGGTACATATGCCAAACTAATCTCTTCTACAGAGAACCTCTCCCTCACATAATCATAATGCACCTCAACATGCTTTGTGTGAGCATGGAACATAGGCTTCCTCGCAATTTCCAATGCACTCTAACAATCAGTGAAGATGATGGTGGAAAAAGCTAACCAACACCCAAATCAGCCAAAAGGCATCTAAGCCACACACACTCAATAGTCACTTTGAAAACTTCCCTATACTCAACCTCACAACTAGAAGTGGCTAGAGTCTTCTTTCTCAACCATGATATGCATGAGCTACCAAGCATGAAGCAAAAACCACTAGTGGGCACACGAGTGCCATAACAACTAGCCCAATTAGAGTAAGAAAAATTCATGTAAATCTGGCAGTACTGATTCCCCCTTGGGATAAAACAATCCAAGTAATCGAGTACCACTCAAGTAGCAAAAGATTCACTTAACCGCCTACCAGTTCTTGACATCTAGGCAATGCATAAACTTGCTCATTTGAGAGACAAGAAATTGAATATCAGACAGATATTCATAAGTAAATCAAGCATCCAATAGCCATTTGATAGAGGACAATATCAAATGCATCTCCGACATCATGAAGACTCAACTATAAACGTGTTTGCATAGGAGTGGCAATAGGTTTGCAATCGTCAAGGCCAAAGTGTGGCAATAATATGTCAATATATTTTCTTTGACACAAAGCTATTCCACCATCAACTTGCATAAATTGAATGGCCAAATAATGATACAAATGCCCCAAATCTAACATCTCAAAAGAGGCATGTAAATAAGCCTTAAAATTAGCAATGTGCTTCTCATTAAGAATAGTGAGCAATGTAGATAGTAATGATCATAAGCACATAATTTTCACACTTAAGATATAAGGTGCTTGCAGTTGGACTCTTCTCAAAACCATGTGAAACCAAGAAGGCATGTATCTTTTCATACCAAGCATGTGGTTCTTGCTTCAAAGCATATAATGCATTTTTTAACCTGCACACTTTTTTTCATGCCCTTTCAGCACAAAAACATGGAGCTGAGAAACATACACTTCTTCATGTAAGTCACTTATCAAAAATGGAATTTTAATGTCCAACTGATGTACATTCCAACCATGATGGGCTTCAAGTGCATAGATGTTATGAATGGTAGTCATTTAGAATGTGGGTGCAAAGGTCTCATCAAACTCAATGCCCCTTTCTTGAGCATAGCCTTTTGAAATAATTCTAGCTTTATACCAGACAATTGGTCCATCATTTTTACACCTCAGCTTATATACCCATTTAGTGCCAATGATGCTTTTGCCACGAGGCAAATCACATAAAGATCAGGTACCATTCTTCATAATAGCATCATATTCAGATTGCATAACAACCATCCAATTTTTGGAATTTTGTGCTTCATCAAAAGAAAGAGGTTCATTCTCATCACAAAGACTAGAGGCAGCCATTGCATAGCGATTTGATGTAAAAGAGGCACTATGGGAGGCTGAAAAAGTATGGTATGATCAAGTTTCATCTAATTTTCTATCTCGCAAAGTCTGCACTAGCCATTTGGGCATAGTTTTTGCCTGCTCTATATCAACTCTCTCATGAACAAGTGCATCATGTAAACTTAAATCAGAAATGGAATGATCTACATCATCATGTGAAACATGTAGAGGCTATGAAATTGCCTCATTTCGATGAGCACTTGATTGTTTAACTGTAAAAAGAGGCAGCAAAGTGTCATACTCATCCTTGGAGCTAAGTGATCTCTCCTTATTACATGAAAGTAATGGATGAATTGCATCTTCCACAAAAACATCACAACTAACCAAGATGTGTTTATTCTATGGATCATACAGACGATAGCCTTTGCTTTCATAATTGTACCTAACAAAGATATGTGCTTTATCAACCAATTTTCTATGTTGTTGTTCATGCACTAATGCATATGATAGACAACCAAAGACACATAGATGAGAAATATATAGCTTGGGACCATGCAAAGCCTCATATGGAGTGATAGACTCTAGTGCTTTGGTGGGGCACCTATTAAGTACATATGTTGCACACATAACAACATCAAGACAAAAGTTGTGGTAAAGCCTAACTTTTTACCATACACATCGCCATCTCCATGAGAAACCTATTCTTTATTTTAGCAAATCCATTTTGTTGAGGTGTATACGGCCATGTACACTAATGTTTTATCCCATGTTTAGCTAGAAATGCATTAAAATCAAAAGACATGTATTTCCCCCCTTGATCAAAATGGAGGGTGCCCATTTTACATGCTGACATATTTTCAGCCAAAACCAAAATCTTTTTGAAGCATATAAACACTTCATGCTTTGATTTTAATGGATAAACCCATGCATGCCTAGAAAAAACATCAATAGAAGTCATGAAGTAAAGGTAGTTCCCAAAAGAAGATGTCTACATAGGACCACAAACATCATTATGAACAAGCAGTAATTTGTGAGTCGCTCGAATTGAACCATCTTTTGGAAAGGAGGAACTCTACATTTTTTCCAAAATATAGCCTTTACAGAGGTGTTTACTAGGTGCCTCAAGTTTGGGCAGAGAGGACATCATTTCAGATTTTTGCACGCATAGCAAACTAGAAAAATTTAGATGAACAAAGTGTTCATGCCAAAGCTTTGCATTTGATCGCATGAGAATTTTGAAGAGCACATGTTCATCATTCGCAAATTTTGCATAGTCTATGAGCTTATACAAACCATAACATAGAATGCTTGAAGTAATAATAACATTGCCATTTGACAAATCATGAATTGTACATCTGTCATCAACAAATTTGACAACCAATGTGATGTTGGCTAATGTTGAAACTCACAACACATTTTTCTTTATCCTTGGCACAAACAAAGCATCAAAAAATGTGAAAGAACTACCATCAGTAGTATTCAAAATGCTCTTATTAACTCCCACTACAAGATTAGAGGATTTGTTAGTGCATTTGACAGCATTCCCTATAGGGGCAGGCTCAAATGAACTGAAGAAACTACATTGTGAGGTTATATGTTTGGTTGTCCCACTGTCAAAGTACCAAACATCTGAGTCTACTCTAGACATAAATTGTTCATGAGAAGATGGGTCATAGTTGCAAATAATATTAAACACCCTTTCTTCATTTGCACAAGATTAGCAGACTATGTTTTAGATGTAGAGGCCTCTACAACAACCATTCTAGCCCCTTTTGCAGTGCGTTTTGGACAACTTTTTATGACATTATCATTTCCTTTACATTATTTGTAGAACTATTTTTGCTTTTTTGTTTCCTTCTCATCTTCGTCTTTTCCTTTTTTAGGATGCAAAATTAGTAGATTTATGCTTACTATTAGATGAGCTCCATTTACCTTTACTCTTCTGACTAGTTAAGAAAGCTTGATCTACAACACGCATAATGGGCCCTTTTTGCCTAAAGTGATCTTCTTACAATAAAATAGAGACTAACTCCTCAAATGTTAAGGAATTTGGATTGACTTTCATCATCAACCAAAGTAAAATAGAAACAAATCTCTAATTTGAATCAAGACCATTAAGAAAGGTCTACACAAGTGAAATATCTAGGAAGACTTCATCTCTAGATGTCAACTCCTCTTCTAAAGCTTTGATCTTTGTCAAAAAATTGTCCATATAATTTCCTTCATTCATATGCTCACTCTCCAAATGTTTTTGGAGGTAAGCAACATGAGCCTCATTTCTTGCATGGTATAAAGTGGTAAGTGTATCCCAAACATCCTTTGTTTTGTTGCATGAGTGAATATGAGGGATAATGGCATGTTTGATAGACAAAGCTATCAATGCATGTGCTTGCGCATCTCTAGCATCCCATCAAAGTTTCTCTACAATAGGTGTAGCAAGAACCAAAGCATGAATATGAATTTGAAGCATCATCTTCAACACCATCTGTATCACTTTCAATAATTGTATTTGCAGGTGTAATGGGTCATTTTTCAACACCCTACACAATATTCCACAATCCTTGGCCACCAAAATACATGATGCATCATATATGCCCATCATGGGTAATTACTTCCATCCAATTTGTCCTCAAAAGCCAACATATAGAATACATAATTGCTTTCAGCCATGGCCATTGACTAAAATACCCTTATGCAAAAAAATGATTGTATCTCAAAAAGTTGAATAGAACTACCATGTACATCTCTACTAAATCTATAGTAGACTTAGAGGTGCTTGTACTAGGGAACTGAAAGCTGTACATATGTTTGGCATAAAAGGACAAAATTGTCTGCATAGACACTGTGATAGTGCATAGCGAGGCCGAAACGAGATCATATCAAACTTTTGGCACCACAGAGGCATAGATGTTTTGAACAACAAATCGCTCTACATATGCTCACCAATGTTTGTGCGATTTTGAGACTATGACTTGAGGGGTGTCAACGACACCCTAGATGAAGCAGAGACCTACTTTGATACCACTTGGAGTTTGAGGTCTATGAAAGCACGCTAAAAGCACAAGGAAGAAGAAGAAGCTTGGAGCACAACACACAATAATGAATGTAGCACCAAGTGAATGTACAAAGATTAGTGACCAATTAGGGTTATAGGCATATGTACAAGCTGAGGGAAAAAAAACTCCTAAAGAGGGAAAAAAGTGTCCCGGTGAGAATTCTAATAGATATTCTAGCATTTCAACACATTGATTCTAGATGTTCTAATTCTATAAAAGAGACACACAATCTAAAATTGGGTGTTACACTAAATGGATTTAATCCATTTTCAATGATATCTAGTAAATAGTCCACATGTTGAGTGGTAGTCATAAACTATAATCTTCCACCATATCTTAACATTAAGAAGGAACATGTAATGCTTTCACTTTTAGTTCTAGGAAAACAACAAATTAAAGACATAGATGTATATCTTGCTCCTCTCATTGACAATCTTATGGAGAGGTATTAATCTCATTGATATTTCAACAAGAATGGGTGGAGAGAAGTTATGATTTGTGTGCGGGGAACAAATCCTCTATGTGTGCAACAAAAGCACAATGAGCCCAAGTAGGTCTCCTAGCCTACTCCTAAAAATTACCTAACTTAGATCAAGTGATTTGTCCCACTTCCTAAAACTCTACTGCATCCACAACTTTGTCTACACTTATTAGAATATGTTAGCTTTCCAACAAGCCAACAAACACTCAATTTGGATGCGTTTTGGTTAGACATATTTGTTTTACAAAATAGACTACCTATATGTTCATCTATGCTAAACTTTAGCTCATAGAGAAATAGAAATAGATCACACCAACAAAATGATCAGACTTATATATTTGATACCCATTAACTATGATAGATACACTTTTATTCAAGTGTAAATTCACTTCAATTGGATTTATACAATGAGAGAACTAACTACTACACATTGACTATGTCTGAAAGAATACACTAGAGAGAGAGAGGATCTAGTGCATGAAACTTATAGGAAACCTCATTTACAGAGATGAAATGGTGCTTGTAATTCTTGGGCATGCTTCTCTAGTCCATAGGCACTTTCTAGGTTCTTCTCATCAATGATTAGCTATGAAAATGCACCTTCGCTTCATGTATAGGTAAGTATGTGACTCTTCACCAACCCCTTGGTTGATTCTTGTCTTTCCATTGACTCTTCTTGATCTTCCGAATCCCTTGTGAGTCCTTTTATGTTTCCTTTCTCTTTTAATGGATAAGAAATCATGGCAATGATTACTTTTTGAATATCTAAATAATCCTCTAAGCTTGCTCATTCTTTTTTTCAACACTCCCCCTCAAGCTTAGGTAGGAGGTGTTTATATCCATCAAGCTCATCATGTTCTTGAACATGCTCCTTTTTATTCACAAAACAAACATCCACTTCATAATTAGCAAATTTTTGTCTTGCAAAATGGTAATGTGGTTGGATATCAAGTTGTTGGACCAAGTCTATGACAAGCCGAAGTATTCTCTTGAATCATCAAAAGGCTTAGAAACTTGAAAGAAATGTCTACTCCTTCTAGAGTTCACTTGTGAACTCCCTCTTGTAATTTTTTAGTCCTTACTTGATGTAAACATAAAGGGAATCTAAAGTGGTTGAGTCCACTTGATCAAAAAGGGAAAGAAAAGCCAAGAATTCATGATTGAAGGTAGTTGGATAATCAAATCAATTAGTAATAGATTGGAGAGTGTTTGTAGGAAGTTAGGCTCCCAAGATCAACTATAAATACCTGGTAGTTTTAACCTGGTTAAGTGAAGACCTCCAAGAGCTGAACTTTATGCCATATCAAGGTGTGGTTTCAAGACACACATATGTATCAATACATCCATTGTATTGTACAATCAATATACTTTCATTTTCATGATCATTCAAGTTCATGTCTTCATGTTCTTGTGAAGTGTACTATTCACTGCCATATCTCTCAGTTTTTGGAGTCAGATTGCAGAGATGATTTCTCTGAGCTTGGTGCATCCTTTTCCATGATTTAACTTGGTAACACTAGCTCTCTAATTCTACTATATGCTCACAAATTTTTATTGTATTTCGGTGTTTCAATCTTCAGTTATGATCATTTGAAGTCAATTATGTCACCTCATTTTCTTCTTCTCTACCAGCACTGTCTGAAAACAGTCATTTTGTCAGAGTTGTTTCTTAGTGTTTACTTCACTCTTTTCCATGATTTAAAGCTTTTTAGAATCCTCATACTGTCTAGTATATGCATACAAATTTTTATGAGCATTAGATTCTTTAATCGTGAGATATCTCTATTTTAGTGCTCACGGGTCTCTGTACTATTGTAGCTCGAGAAAATCGGGGTCATCCTATCACTTGCTAAACTTCTTTCTCCTTGTGTAGTCCATAATTTCTGTTGAAATAACTCTTGAGTACTTACTCAGTAAAGTACTCTATGTCCCTACCATTACAAAGAATTTGATAAGTGTTGGGCAGAAAGTAGAGAAAGGGTTGCAAGTCAGGTTCACAAACACAGGAGCATTTGTTGAAGATCCAAGTCAAGGATTCAGGAGAATTGCAAAAGGTGAAAAGACAGGTAGATTTTTCACATTTGAATTACAAGACACTAGAAACATTGCTTTCTTTAATTATGGTAGTTAGACACTTAGAGAATTGGAAGTATGGCACAAAAGGTTAGCACATATTGGTGAAAGATCATTAACGCAAATTTGTAGGGACCAAAGTGTACTTGCACTTCCTAACTTGTCAAAACAACATATGATTTATAAGTGTAGTGCATGTCAATTTGGAAAGTCTCACAAGTTACCATTCATGAAGAAAGGATATATGCATGGAGATCTCTTGGAGTTGGTTCATACAGATGTATGGGACCTAGCAAGGATGCTTCAATATTTGGATCAAGGTATTATGTCTCCTTCATTGATGATTGCAGTAGGTGGACTATATTATACTTTATGAAACACAAAGATGAAGTCTTTTCATGCTTCAAAAGATATTTGGCTCTTGTGGAGAATCAAATAGGTAAAACACTAAAAAGGCTAAGGTCATATGGAGGAGGAGAATACTTCGACCATGAATTTGACTCCTTTCTTCAAGAAAGAAGAATAAAAAAAGAGATCACTACAAGGTACATTCATTTGAAAAATGGAGTGGCAGAAAGAAGGAATAGGACAATTATTGAAGCTGCAAGGTCTATGCTAAATGAAAAGTACTTACCTAATTACTTATGGGTTGAGGTTGTATCCACAGCCACTTATTTGATTAACAGGTTACCTTCAAAATCACTTGATGGCATGACACCATATGAGGCTTGGAATGCAAGAAGACCAAGCTTGGATCATTGTAAGATTTTTGGATGTGTTGCTTTTTCTCATGTTCCTTCACAGGTTAGAGAGAAGACAGATCCCAAAGCAGAAAGGTGTGTATTCATTGGATATGACAACAATCAAAAGGGCTACAGATTATACAACCCAACAACCAAAGGATTCTTGGTGAGTAGAGAGGTAGTATTTGATGAGAATATTTCTTGATATAAAGATTTATGTAGAAAAGTCAACCTACCTTATGATCTTGGAAAAGATTTTCCAAAACTTGTTAAGGATAATTCTTCTAAAGTTGAAGAGCAGGATACCTCAAAAGATGATGAAGCAACTCAGTATGAAAAAAATAAAAATGTGGAAGTCTAAAGGTAAAGCAAAAATGCAGGAACTTGGACAAGAGGCGGAATCATCACATCATGGCCTAAGAAGTTCCATGAGGGAGAAAAGGAAGCCAGAAAGTTATGGGTTTGATACTTCTCTAGTCACTAAACATTCAATCTATCTAGCACAAGACATAAATCAAGAGGAACCTTCAACATTTGAGGAAGCAAAGAAGAAATCAGAATGGAGGCATGCAATGGAAGAAGAAATTGAAGCTCTTGAGGAGAATAACACTTGGAAGTTGGTTCCCAAGTCTCCATCAATGAAAGTGATAGGCTTAAGGTGGATTTACAAATTGAAGAAGAACTCAGATGGCTCCATTAATAGGTATAAGGCAAGGCTTGTGGCAAAAGGTTTTGCACAAACTCAAGGAATTGATTATGAGTAGACCTTCTCTCATGTGGCAAAGATGCCTACTATTAGGGTTTTGCTTAGTATTTCCTCTTCCAAGAACTGGAAGATACTTCAATTGGATGTAAGAAATGCATTTCTTAATGGATGGATAAAACAAGAGGTATATATGGCACAATCACCTGGTTTTGAAAATCACATATATCCTGATTATGTGTGTAAACTTAATAAAGCTTTATATGGACTCAAACAAGCCCCAAGGGCTTAATCATAGGCTTGTCTCATTCTTGCAAGACAAAGGATTTCAACCTTGCAAGGCAGATCCATCACTATTCATAAAAAGGAGTAATGCTAAAGTCATCTATTTGTGTGCATATGTAGATGATATTATATGTAGAGGAAATGATACAGATGGCATGAAGAGAATCAAAGAACATATGAGACAATAATTCAAGATAAGTGATTTGGGTTCACTTACCT
Organism: Ceratopteris richardii; assembly: GCA_020310875.1. Lineage (NCBI taxonomy): Eukaryota > Viridiplantae > Streptophyta > Polypodiopsida > Polypodiales > Pteridaceae > Ceratopteris > Ceratopteris richardii. The sequence goes on along the minus strand of CM035421.1, from coordinate 3,160,761 downwards.
ACTTCCTAGGATTGGAAGTTGTCTACAAAGATCATGGTTTGTTTCTTACTCAAAGAAAGTACATTAAAGACATGTTGGAAAAATCTTCCATGATCTTTCTCTTGATTTGTTGAGTCTTCTCATTATGTGATCCATGGAATTTGTGAGCTTTTCTTGTGTATTTCTGAGCAAGATGTATGAAGAAAGGTGATTCTCAGTATATTGAGTAAGAAAGTGCACAAGAATAAAGCTGGAATTGGAAATTCTCAGTTTTTACAGAATCGCGATTGTCTCATCTATGTGATATAGGTACTGTTTTGGAATTTTGACTTCATATTTGTATTCTACTGTGAAAATGGCACACTTTAGGCACAAAGATCATTGAAAATGCTATTGTAAAACTCAAGATAATCAAAACCCTAGTTATTTCCTTTCTTCTTCATAAATCTCTCAGAAAAACAGTCATGTCAACTCTTATTCTTGGATTCCATTAACTAGAAGGGGTTGTGGTCTTTGCATACTTCTCGGATTGACAATTTAAAGATGTGTATTTGATCTTTTGTGCTATAATGATTGGAGAGGACAACTCCAAAGGTTAACAACAAAGATTTTTTGGCGCCGTTGCCGAGGAACAAAGCCAAAGCTTCATTGAAGTCTTGGACCTTACTGGATCTTACATTGTTGATGGTATTTGAACACATTGAAAAGGTACTACTCTATAATCAAGAAAGAAAAAGTGGAAAGGTAGGTTTCTTTGCTTGTCTTTTGGGAAAAGAAAGCAGGAATTAACCTTTAGAGATAAAGAAGTTCGTGAATTCATGTAAATTGATAGTTTCTCATACCTTTTAAGAGTAAAGTGCAGGTGTGTGAACAGAAAATGAATTAAATTTGCTAAAGGAAAAGTAAAATGTGATTATCTTTGCATAAGTAGATTGCTTTTTGACAAAGTACCAAGCAAAGATTTGTCAATCCTTGGAAAAGATGAAATAATTGCAATGAGGAAATTCAAGTAAAGTAGCTATGTGCAAATTGATTGTTCCATGTGCTTATCCAAAGTGAAGTAATAGTCTTGAGAAAAAAATTGATTAATCACTTGAAAAAAAAAGGGTGTTGGGTTTATCTTTGCATGAATTGATACTTGTACTTCTTAACACATATTTGCTTGAAAAGCTTTACTTCTAAACTATTAGATTGCAAGCATAAAGAGTATAACCAATCATGAGATAAAAGATCAATGGATCTTGAAACAAGAAAACCCTAAGTGAAGTGTTCTCCTTGATTTAGGGATTAAAATACTAAAAAAATTCATCAAATCTATTAAAAATCCAAAAAAAATTCTTTTTACTAAGGAAATTTGCAGGAGGATTGCTGTGAATGGTGGAGGAAGTAAATAGGAAGAAAAATGCAGAAATTGAAAGAAAAACAAAAAATACTTGAAGTTGCTGTTTATTTTTTTGTTCTGAAATTTAATCTCTTGAATGAGTTAGATGGTGTATAATTGCAGGTGACAATTGATCTAGAGTGGTTGAAGAACAGTGGAAAAGACCAGGAGGGAGGAAAAGTTAAAAAGTGCAAAAGCTGGGAAGTTCAGAAAAAACACGATTCTCAACTCAGGATCACGATTTTCAGTAAGATAGAGAAATTAACCTAGTTGCACTATTGGGAATTAAGGTAAGCCATTTTTAAGGTTTCATAAGTAGCATAATTGAAGGAAATTAAAATTTCAAAATTTCAGTAAGAATTGAGCATCAAGTAATCAGATTTAAGAATTGAACACAGAATTGTGATTTTCACCAAAAGAGGAGAGCATGCAAACTTTGTTGGAAGGGATAAGATTTGTTAAACAGAACAACAAAATTGCTAAGGAACAAGAATCATAAAGTGAGAATTCAAAATTGTCAAAAACTAACTGACAATCGCGATTGTTTGAAGTCTATAAAAGCCTAAAATCTCAAAAAAATTAGTCATTTGAGTGAGATAGAGAGTGGAAAAGAGCTATCAAAATCACCATTACCTGTAATCACAAAGCTTTTGGACAGTTTTTGATCAAGCTACAAGGTAATTTTTTTAACATTAAATTTCTACATAATTTCAAATTAGAAGTATTGGATAAAGATTGAAAATATAGAAAATTATTGAAAAAAACAGAATCGTGATTTTCACTACTTTTGAATTTTTTGTAGGAAAAGTTATCATTTTGTTGAAAGTACTTTATTGCATGTTAATATTTTGTTAAGGCGCTTCTAATAGTGTGAAAAGAAATCAAAAAATTAAAAAACCAAAAATTTACGTAAAGTTGCACAAAATCGCGATTTTGTGACCAAACTCAAAATCGCGACTCCCAGAATATGATTTTCATCAAAAAATCGTGTTTTTAAAGATTGTGAGCAATCACGATTGTCAGGGAACAAAGAATCACGAAAAAAACGATTCCCTTCATGGAATCGTGAAAAACACGATTCCCTTCACAGAATCGTGAAAAACACGATGCCCTTCACAGAATCGTGAAAAACATGATGCCCTTCAGAGAATTGTGAAAAACACGATGCCCTTCACAGAATGGTGAAAAGCGCGATCCCCTTCATAGAATGGTGAAAAACATGATTCCCTTCACAGAATCGTGAAAAACATGATCCCCTTCACATAATCGTGAAAAAGACGATCCCCTTCACAAAATCATGAAAAACACGATCCCCTTCACAAAATCGTGAAAAACACGATCCCCTTCACAAAATCGTGAAAAACACGATTCCCTTCTCAAAATCGTGACAAACACGATTCTCTTTTCTTATTTTCTCACAGAATTGTGATTAATTGAATGATTTTGAGATTTGGTAATAATTTTTTTACATCTGATAAACAAGAGTCAAAAAAGAAAGAGATAGAGTCAGAGTAGGTGAATTACAAGAAAGGGATTTGGAACAGACAAATAACATGGAAAATTTAAATGAAACAAATGAAGCATCTGAAACTAGTGACTATAAAATATCCTCAAGTATATGTACACAAATAGGTTTGGAGCCTATGTGTATCAAGATGGTATGCATAAGTTTCTCATTAGGATGAGAAACTTAGAAATTCCCTTAAATATAATGCTAGTGGCACAGTTTAAGGATGGTAGATATGAGGATAGACAAGGATGCGTGTACAATTTTTCACAAGATCCAGAAAACTCTAATTACTTAGGGCAGTGTGCAGACAAGAGACCTTGGGAACAAAACCTAGGGCAAACAGACTTGCCAAGACAAAATGAAAAACACACTTCTACTGAACAACAACAAGGAAGGAGATTGCACACTTCTCCGAATCCTTTTGAAAGAGAAGCAGAAGGAATAAATGATTTTCCCATCAGAAGGAGACAGTAGTGGCAAAACCATGGAAGAATGCTCAGGCCATATCAAGTAGTTAAATGCATGAAGAATCAATATGAAGGGTATTCTGATCCTCATGCTCATGCTATAGAATTCAGAAAATTGATTAGGGCAGAAGAAGTAGAGGATTACGAAGTGCAATTTGAAGCATTTGGTCTAACCCTAACTGGACCTGCATTATCTTGGTTCATTCCCTTGAGAAAGGAAATGTATCCAGATATTGAATCCTTCCTTGAAGCCTTTATAGGGGAATTCTCCAAAACTAGAATTAAACATAGTACAACTACCCTGATACACAGTTTCAAACAACAAAAGATGAAAATGTCAGAGAGGCTGCCAGGAGATTCAAAAAATATATTGATAGATGTCCAAGAGAGGAGGTACCTTCAATGGCAAGACAAGTTTCTTTGTTCATAGAAGGATTGAGGAGTGCACAATTAAGAACCTTGGTATATTATAGGAGATGCCCTGATTTAGGAGCCTGTGTGAAAGAAGCAATAGATCTAGAGGATAATAGAGGGCAAGATTTATTGGCATTTGATCAACAAAGAACAAATGAAGATAGAATTCCACCAATGGAAGAATTAGCATAAGCTATTGCTAAAGCCCTAGAAGTGAACACCAAAACCAATCTAATTAACACCAGAATATCAACCAATAAGAAGTGCTATAATTGTGGAGAAAGCCATTTGGTTCAACAATGTCCTTATCACAAACCACAACATTTGCAAGATAGGAAAACACTCAAATATTTTACCTTAAAAAGAAAATGGACAAACCATACTAGAGAAGAATGCTTCTACAATAAACAACCCATCAAAGAAAGAGAACATATGAACCAACACAACTTACAAAGAGAATCTAGATTTTTTGAACAACCAAGACCTGTACTAGGCAACAACCACCATTACCAACAAATGTAGTACTAGTAAAATACACACCAGTAGAAGAAGAAAGTGTTGGTGCAGACCAATCACCAATTGAAGGCTTGGAAGATCAAATGATGAAGGAAGAATCAATTCCTAAAGTTTGGAAGAAGAATACAATCAGAGGACAAGAGAAGTGTACACATATGTACATTAGTTTAGTCATAGCTGACTTAGATCTTTTGTTTAGTAAGAATCATGTACAAATTTATCTATAAATACTTTGAGAAAAGTCGGGGCAAGTATGAGAGCATATGTGACATTAGTTAGAAGTCAAGAATGAGGGAGATAGATGTTATGAGATAGAGAAAAAGTTAGTTGAGTTAGCTCTCATCACTCAACTGTAATTCTTCTGAGTAAATGAAAATTTCTGCGCCCGATGTTTCTGCGTGTTCTCCTTCTACAGTAGATCAATTGTGAAATGCTTTTGTACAAGTCTAAGTTGGAAGTTTCTTGACCTCTGTGCAAAGTTTTAGCTTCCAATTGTAATCAGGTTGAGTGAATTAAGTGTAGGAACATTCATATGTGAAGTGTGTTCACAGGTTCCTAAAACAGGCGCAGATTTCGAAGTTAATGTTTTGATCATTTCTCCTAGTACAGTTTAAAGTTTTGCATGAGTGAGGGCTTAATCTTTAAGTTGGAAGATAAGCTACTCATGTCTAGAAGCATTTTGTAAAACGGGTTCTATTCAAGGAGAACCAAGTCTTAAAAGTTACAGGTGTAAAGTCGACTGTTCTGGATGACAGTTTCTGACATAGGTAACTTGAGAAGTTGATTTCTCAAGTTATACTTAATCTTTTGAAGTAATTCAACTTGGAGTAGATGCGCAATCTCTAGGAGATACTTCGTACAAAGTTTCATCAAAAACTTTACAAGTTTGATAGATCAATGTGAAGAAATAGTGCAGCAGACTTTTCTGTGTATCATCTTCTTCACAGATTTGTTAACCTTTTGATAGTTAGCAATTGATCCTCTAAATTAGTGAAGTGTTTGACTTACTCTTGGTATAGAGGTGCTCTAATCACAAGAGTAAGTTGTTCTTTTGGAGATTAACATTCTCCATCAGTGGTATCAGAGCAGGAGACATCAAATTGAAGAAAGGAGGATCCCGACTGCTGCAGATTCAAGAAATTCAACACTTGAAGGACTAAGAAGTGAAAGCTTGGAGTCAAAGCTTGAGGAGAAGACTATTTGACATCAAGAAAGGCAAAAGGAGTCTACTTCGAAGTAAAGGTACATACATTGTTTGTAAAGCTTGAAGATTTCAATACACAGGTGGACACAAGATGGGAGAAAGCTTGCAGATTGATAAGCTAGATAGGGAGAACTATCCAGCATGGTCCATGAGGATGGAAGCACACCTCATGAGCAAAGATCTTATATCATTTATTACAGGAGATGAAGAAAAACCTGAGTTTGCAGATCCAAGTATTCCTACTAGGGAAGAGCTTGCAATGTTGAAGACTTGGATGAGAAAAGATGCTCAAGCAAGGAGTATCATCTACATGGCTGTAAATGATTACCTTCTACCTCACATCAGAGGTTTGGAAAGTGCTACAGATGTTTGGAATGCCTTGGAAGAGCATTTCCAAAATACAACTAAGTCAAGGAAGTCCTCACTATGGGCTGAGTTCACAACCTTCAAGAAGAAGAGCTCACAATCAATTTCAGATTATGTGGCAAGGATGAAAGATATTGCAGATAGCTTGGGAGCAGTGGATGAAGACATTGAAGAGGAAAAGTTGGTAAGACAAATACTTACAGGTCTAAGAGGTGATGAGAAGTGGAAGCCTTTTATATTGTCCATAGAGTTGTCACTTGATCACTTTACTCCTGATCTTAATCAATTGCTAGGACACATGCTAACCTTTGAGCAGGATCTTAAAGGAGACAATGATAGAAGTACAAGTCAAGCTATGTACTCTAAGGACAAGAAAAAGAATGGCAAGGGAAAGCAATCAAATGATGATGAAGGGAATTCAAATCAAGCTAACTTCACAAAAGGGAAGACAAATTTCAGAGGTAAAGGAAGAGGAGGTAAGAACAAAGATAATGCTAAAGCTTGTTGGATTTGTGGCAGAACAAATCATTTGGCAAATGATTGTTGGTATAACAATCAAAATGATGGAAGCAATAATCAGAGTTATAGTCAAAGAGGTAGAGGAGGCAGAAATCAAAGAGGCAATTTCAGAGGAAGAGGTGGTAGGACATCATATGGTAGAGGAGGTGGAAGAAACTTCCAATCTCAGTCCTACAACAATAATTATTACAATTATGCATCAGATCAGAAGGATGACATGACTCTTATCTTAAATGCAACTCATGAATCAATGGGAGAAGATCAAAGAGTGTTCTATATTGACTCAGGGTGCAGCAACCATCTGAGTGGGAATCTATCTTTGATGACTGATATGGAAGCAAGGGTGAATGAACATACAGTTCAGACAGGTGACAATACCAAACATAAAGTGGAGAGCATTGGATCAGTGAAGACAAAGAGTGGAAGTACACTTCTGAGCAAGGTACTTTATGTTCCTACTATTCCTAAAAATCTGATAAGTGTAGGGCAAATTGTGGAGAAAGGATATGAGGTAAGATTCACAAATGATGGTGTTTATGTACAAGATCCAAATCAGGGATATAGAAACATAATTGCAGGTAAAAAGGAAGGAAGATTGTTCACTCTCAAAGTCCAAGGTAATGTGGGACATGCATTATTTACCTATGGAAGTCAAAAGGTATCTGAATTAGACCTATGGCATAAAAGGCTAGGTCATTTCAATGAGAGAGCTATAAAGGAGATGTCAAAGAATCAGGTGGTGCTTGGATTGCCAAACATTGAGGGGCAACATATGGTGTACAAGTGTGAAGCTTGTCAATTAGGTAAAGCACATAAGAGTTCTTATAACAAATCAAGGTACAAGTATTCAAATATGCTTGAATTGGTTCATACAGATGTATGGGGTCCCTCAAGGGATTATAGCATAAATGGATCCAGATATTATGTGTTGTTTGTTGATGATGCAACCAGGTGGATTACTTTGTATGTAATCAAGGATAAATCAGAAGTTTTCAAGACATTCAAACATTTTCATGCTTATGCAGAAAGGATCACAGGACAAAAGCTCAAGAGACTAAGGTCAGATGGAGGGGGAGAGTATTTCTCTAAAGAGTTTGATGATTATTTGTGGAATGCAGGTATCAAAAGAGAAGTAACTTGCAGATACTCCCCTCAACAGAATGGAGTAGCAGAAACGAGGAATAGGACTCTTGTAGAGTTTGCAAGAGCCATGATGAAGGAAAAGAATTGTCCAAATTACTTATGGGCAGAAGCCATTAACACTGCAACATACCTTGTGAATAGGTTGCCTTGCAAAGCTTTGGATGGAGGAACCCCTTATGAAGCATGGTGGGGTAAGAAGCCTAGTCTTGATCATTGTAAAGTATTTGGATGTATTGCATATGCTTATGTTCCTTCACAATTAAGACATAAGCTAGAACCAAAAGCAGAGAAGTATGTGTTTATTGGATATGATGATAGACAGATGGGTTACAGGTTGTGGAGTCCATCCACAAAGCAATTTCTTGTTACTAAAGATGTAACATTTGATGAGCAAAACATGTGGTATACAGGATCACCAAATGAGTATACAGGTGTTGAAGAAATTCAAAGAAAAGGAAAGGCAAAGGTAAAAGTATGTGAAGAAATTGTTGATGAAGTTGACTCTAGAAGTAGAGTGCAGGATCATGTAGAAGAAGGGCCAAGATTTGATCCAGAATCAAATGAGGCTGAAACTTCAAGAAGTGCAGAAATCAGAAGATCTACAAGGGAAAGGAAAGAGCCTATAAGGTATAGTTATGATACATCTTTCCTAACAACAAAAGATTATGCTTACATTGTGAAAACAGAAGAAGATCCAACCACTTATGAAGAAGCCAAAGGTAAACAGAATTGGGAGAAGGCAATGCAGGAAGAGTATGATGCTCTACTTGAAAATGAAACTTGGGAACTAGTACCAAGACCAAAGAATCAGAAGGTCATTGGATGTAAATGGGTATATAAAACAAAGAGGTTTGCAGATGGTAAAGTGTCTAGATATAAGGCTAGACTTGTGGTCAAAGGTTATGCCCAAACTTATGGGGTAGATTATGATGAAACCTTTAGTCCTGTTGCTAAGATGTCTACAATTAGGACATTGATTGCTATTGCTGCTTGCAAGGGATGGAAATTATCACAATTGGATGTGAAAAATGCATTTCTAAATGGATACATTGCAGATGAAGTATATATGGAGCAACCAGAAGGCTTCATGGAATCAATTGGATCAGATTATGTGTGTAAGCTCAAGAGAGCTTTATATGGGTTGAAGCAAGCCCCAAGAGCTTGGAATTACAGATTGGTCAAGTTCTTGAATGGATGTGGATTTCAAGCATCAAAGGCAGATAGTAGCTTGCTAGTGAAGGCAAGTGAAAATGGATACATTTACATGTGCATTTATGTTGATGATATTATTGTTACAGGAACAGATGCTCAAGGAATCAATGAACTCAAAAGACAAATAGAGAAGGAGTTTAAGATAAGTGATTTGGGAAACTTATCTTATTTTCTAGGAATGCAGATTGTGTATACTCAACATGGAGTATATGTTTCACAAGAAAGATACTTGAAGAATCTTTTAGTCAAATTTAACATGGAAGATTGCAAGACCTCAACTACACCATTGGAGGTAAATCATAAATTAAGCAGGTATGGAGGTGAAGAGTTCAATGATATGAAGGAATATCAGAGTTTGGTAGGTAGTTTAATCTATGCTACCTTGACAAGGCCAGATCTATCATATGCAGTAGGTGTGTTGTCACAATTTATGCATTGTCCAAAGAAGACTCATTGGATTGCAGCCCAAAGGGTACTCAGATATATCAAAGGAACCCTAAGTGAAGGTTTGTACTATGGTTTCACTTCTGATACAAGAATCAAAGTGTTTAGTGATGCAGATTGGGCAGGTGACTCAGATGATAGAAGGTCTACTCATGGATATCTATGTTATGTTGGAGATAAGTTAGTTTCTTGGTGTTCAAAGAAGCAACATACAGTTGCTTTATCATCCACAGAAGCTGAGTATAAAGGAATGGTAGAAGCTGCAAAGGAAGTGATATGGTTGAAGACCTTGATGAAAAGTTTTGAGATTGATCATAGTATTCCAATAATTTTTGGAGATAATATGAGTTCTTTGTATTTGGCAGCTAACCCTGTTTTTCATGCCAGGACTAAGCATATAGAGATTCAGTATCATTTCTTGAGAGAAAAGGTACTAGATAAAGAGATTGAAGTGATGTACACTCCAACAAAAGAACAAGTGGCAGATATGATGACAAAGAGTTTGGATGGACCTAAGTTACAAAGGTTCAAAGACATGGCAAGTATCAAGAAGACAGAGAAAACCTCAATTGATGATTGAGGGGGAGTTGTTGGTGCAGACCAATCACCAATTGAAGGCTTGGAAGATCAAATGATGAAGGAAGAATCAATTCCTAAAGTTTGGAAGAAGAATACAATCAGAGGACAAGAGAAGTGTACACATATGTACATTAGTTTAGTCATAGCTGACTTAGATCTTTTGTTTAGTAAGAATCATGTACAAATTTATCTATAAATACTTTGAGAAAAGTCGGGGCAAGTATGAGAGCATATGTGACATTAGTTAGAAGTCAAGAATGAGGGAGATAGATGTTATGAGATAGAGAAAAAGTTAGTTGAGTTAGCTCTCATCACTCAACTGTAATTCTTCTGAGTAAATGAAAATTTTTGCGCCCGATGTTTCTGCGTGTTCTCCTTCTACAGTAGATCAATTGTGAAATGCTTTTGTACAAGTCTAAGTTGGAAGTTGCTTGACCTCTGTGCAAAGTTTTAGCTTCCAATTGTAATCAGGTTGAGTGAATTAAGTGTAGGAACATTCATATGTGAAGTGTGTTCACAGGTTCCTAAAACAGGCGCAGATTTCGAAGTTAATGTTTTGATCATTTCTCCTAGTACAGTTTAAAGTTTTGCATGAGTGAGGGCTTAATCTTTAAGTTGGAAGATAAGCTACTCATGTCTAGAAGCATTTTGTAAAACGGGTTCTATTCAAGGAGAACCAAGTCTTAAAAGTTACAGGTGTAAAGTCGACTGTTCTGGATGACAGTTTCTGACATAGGTAACTTGAGAAGTTGATTTCTCAAGTTATACTTAATCTTTTGAAGTAATTCAACTTGGAGTAGATGCGCAATCTCTAGGAGATACTTCGTACAAAGTTTCATCAAAAACTTTACAAGTTTGATAGATCAATGTGAAGAAATAGTGCAGCAGACTTTTCTGTGTATCATCTTCTTCACAGATTTGTTAACCTTTTGATAGTTAGCAATTGATCCTCTAAATTAGTGAAGTGTTTGACTTACTCTTGGTATAGAGGTGCTCTAATCACAAGAGTAAGTTGTTCTTTTGGAGATTAACATTCTCCATCAGAAAGTACGAGACTCAGATCATCCTACAGAGAGGACTACCATTTGAGTGAAGGATATCAAGAAGATTGGGAAGGATATGAATAGAGAGAACCAGAACTGCAAGCCTTGGACTCGGGAAATGGGAAAATTGAAATGGACACAACCACATTTATGTACATAACTAATTATTACATGTCCAATCAGAAACCCCAATTCAAAGGAGGCCAGAAGATAACTTGTTATAGATGTGGGGGGGAACATTTCATTAGAGACTATCCACAACCTCCAACACTAAGAATAGAAGGAGCCTATTGTAAGGATTGCAACAGGGAACATTTAACAAGGGATTGCCCAAGAAACCCTCAAAAACAATAGAACACATCTAATAACATACCATTAAAAACAGTTAACATGAGCAAGAAGAAGTGATTGATCATGATCAAGCAACTCTACATGCCATAACAAGAGCTCAAGCTAAACAACAAGAAATAAAAAATGAGACACACACACAGGACCATAAGAAAAATCCATCTCCAAAAGAAAATAAAAACAAGCAGAAAGGAAGATGGGAAAGAAAGATGAGAATGGGTAAAAATGTGGAAGAGGAAACTGTGGGACCACCAAACAATAGCCAACAACAAAATACACAGACACAGGAAGAGGTAAAAAATTCACAAAGTCTGGAGACTCTGATAAAAGCATACAAAGGAAGAATTCAAGATGGACCAAATCCTCCAGATCATGTGATGGCATATCCTATACCAGATTTAGAGGATGAGCGAATGCAGAGATGTAAACAAATCATACAGGAAGCACAACTCAAGATTGAGGAAATAGACAATCATCAAACAACAACTGAAGAGTCAGATGCAACAGGAATTAGGAAACATGCTGCTTAGGAAGAAAATTCACAAATAACCTTCCAAATCAATCTAGACAAACATTGTACAATTTTATATCAAACCACAATGGAAGAGATAGTAAAACAAAATCCTCACTTACAACATAATATGAAAAATTGAGAAACAAAGTCAAAGAGTCGAAATCCATAGCAGCAAGAATTGGAAGAATTGTTGTACATACCTATTGATAAAATAGGAGGATACTGTGAAGGAGAAGAAGGGAACTCAACTTTGAAATACAATTTGGTGATAATCATGCCAAGGCCATATTAGACAGTGGATCGGGAGTGGCAATCATGACTAAACAAACTTGGGAGAAATGGGGGCAAAATGAGCTAATACCCACTAAAGTGAGATTACAACTTACGGACACATAGAAAACCCCTAGGAATTAAATTTTGGGAAAAGGTGATTGTGGAAATATGTGGAATAGAGGTAGAGCACACTTTTGCCATAGTCAAATTTCCACAATCTACCTCATATGAAATCATCCTAGAAAGACCATTTATGAGACAAATGCAAATTGTGCAAGATTGGGGTAAATATTGCTTATACCTTCAAAGCAAAGGAAGGGTAACTAGAGTAAATTTAAGAAATGGGCAGTATTGTGATATGTCCCCTCAGGAATGGTTCAAAGTACATCAAAATCAAGAATTAAGTGAAGAATCTGGGAGTGAAGATCATAATGACACAGAACCATCAATTTGGAAATGTAATGTGATAAGGAACCACACATATAAAAAAAGGATGTTAAAAAAAGAAGATTGTCTAGGAGAAAGGAAGTCACAAGATGAAAGTTACATACCCCAGAAATTTAAAGACGAAGAATTTGAGCCTTATGGATGGAATCAGATTTTGACCACAATGGATTTGGCCAATGATGAATATGTGGGAGTAAAATTCCAAAATGAAGAAGGATATGATATTTTTCATATAGGAATACAAATGATAAAGGTGTCAAAAACAGAAGAAGATTTGAAGGAAGAAATAAATTTAAATACTAGAAAAACACAATTTCTGGAAGAAGTGGAAGCTAAAGATGCTATAAAAGACAAAATCTCAGGAACCTATAGGAAATGTAAACACAAGGAAATGGAAAAAAAACACAAAACTGAAATAAATAAAAAAAATGAGGGAAGAGGACCAACAATTTGATGTACCTTCAAATTTCAAGACCTATGAAGTGGAAGACAGATTACTTTTAAAAATGAAACCAAAAAGGGAAAAGAGGAAGGGGGAGTCATATGACAATGAAGAGCAGACTAAGAAAGTGATGATCACTCAAGAAGAGGGGGAAGATAGGTACATTGTCATTGCTGATGACATGACAAATCAAGAGGAGGAAGCAATTGGCCAAAACTTATAGGGATGTGTTTGCTTACAGTTATAAGGATTTGAAAGGAATTGATCCTAACATTTGTGAACATAAGATTATTATTACTCCTGATGCAAAACCTAGCAAACAAAGACATTATACATTTAATGACAAATACTCTACTAAAATAAACGAAGAAATTGACAAACTACTGGCTGCCAATTTCATCTATGAAATTGAGTACACTGAGTGGATATCTCCTATAGTTGTGGTACCTAAGAAGAATGGGAAACTCAGGGTATGTATTAATTTGAAAAAAGTTAATGCAGCAACTATAAGAGATAGCTATTCATTACCAATAATAGACCATCTCTTGGAAAGAGTTGTAGGCAAGGAGGTCTATAGTTTTTTGGATGGGTTTTCAGGATATAACCAGGTGCCAATAGCTTTGGAAGACCAACATAAAACTGCTTTTCCACAGAATGGGGAATTTTTGCATTCAAGGTTATGCTTTTTGGTTTAACTAATGCTCCAGCAACCTTTCAAAGGTTAATGTGCCAGATATTCAAAGAATTTCTCAGAAACATAATGGAAATCTATGTTGATGATCTTTGCACTTTTTCATTAAAAAGACAAGATCATTTGAAAGATTTGGAAAATATATTTAAGAAATGTAGAACATACAGAGTGTGTCTAAATCCTGAGAAATGTGTGTTCTTTGTGAGGCAGGGGAGAATGTTGGGTCACATAGTTTCTAGAAACGGAATTTCAACTGATGAGAGAAAAATTAAGGCCATAGTGGATCTCCCAAAACCAACAAATGTAAAAGAACTTCAAAATTTCATGGGACACTATGGGTATTATAGAAAATTTGTACATAAGTTTGCAGATATTGCAAAACCTTTGTATGCATTAATTACAAAATTTGAGTGGACCACAGAATGTGACCAAGCCTTTGAAATTTTAAAAACTTGTTTGGTGACAGCACTTATTTTAAAAACTCCACAGTGAGATCAAATTTTTCATGTTCATGTTGATGCTTCAAATTTTGCTTTGGGATGTGTTTTGTCACAACCAATAGAAGGAAGCAAATTAGACTTTCCAATTGCTTATGCTAGTAGGCAATTGAATTCAGCAGAAAAAAATTATACAACCACTGAAAGGGAAGGATTGGGAATGATATTTGCTGTAAAAAAAATATAGACATTATTGCACAGACTGGACAAACAAGGGGTAGCTAGTTCTTCACAATTTTCATCAGATTCAGAAAGTGATATTGAGAAGTTCCTTCTCAAAAGTTTAAATCTCTCAGTACCCAGCACACCAGTAACAACAGTACAGGCCTCTATAAAAAATGAAACACCAGAAGAATTGAGCAAAAAGTCAAAAGGGATACAGGTCTGTGAAGAGTCAACAAAACAACTTAGTCCTGGGGAAGAAAAAAGGAAATTAAAAGGTAAAGAAGTAATGATGGAAGAAGGGGTTGAAGCAAGGAAAGAACTCAGCAGTGGACTGATGGACGGAGGATTTCCAGCTATATGGACAAAACCCTCACAACAACCTCAGTATCAACTATATGAGGAAAAACAAGGATTGGAAAGCAAAACACAATTATATAGTCAGCTGCAGAGTCAAGAGGATGGAAGCAAAAAGGAGGTTGCAATATCAGAAAGATCAGAAAGAACAGATTCTAAGGGATATACAAAAGGGAAAACAAAAACACAAATAAATCAAAGTATAGAGGAGGTACTTTTTGATCTAGATCATAATGAAGATTCCACACATACAGGTGATCAGGAAAAGGAAGAAGAATTAGACTTTATGGATATAGATGAGCAGGAGGTGGAACAAAAGGAGTAGCAATTGAATGATCAAGTAAAGAATTCAGTGGAGAGTGACTCAACCTCAATTCAGGGAAACAAAGTCCAGGAAGAGGAAAGACAATTTATTCAAGAAAAACAACAGGAAATTTATGAAAAAAGGCAGAAGAGATGGAGGAAGAAAAAGATTATGCAAAAACTAGAGAATCAGGTAATAGAATATGAGAAAGAGGATGAAGAACAAGTCGAATATAAGGAGGAAAAGCAAAGGATACCTAAGGACATCAGATCTGCCTATAAGATCATCATGAATAATATAGAGCAGAATTATTACTGAGCAAAAGAAAGAAAAAGGCAGTAGAATTATTATTGAGCAAAAGAAAGAAAAAGAGCAGTTAGAGGAACAGATGAGAGTTGTTCAAGGAAAAAATGAAGACCTGATCAAAAGATTAATTTTCCTAGAAGAATAGGAGGCTCAAAGTCAGAACAAAATTAAATTTCTTGAAAGAAAATGTACCAAACAATTGGAGCATAGCAATAAAGTAGAAATGGAATTGAAGAAGATGGAAGGGAGATTTAAAACCCTTCAGAGCTCATATCAGATAATGGTCAAAGCTAATGAAGACATTAAAAAATTGTTAATGGAGGAAGGTCAAATGAAAGAAGAGAGTCAGATTGTACAAATAATCCAGGATGAGAGGGAGGAGTTGAATAAGGAAATTCTAAGGTTACAAGCAAAATTGAAGGAAGTCAAGGAAATGGAGAAACAAGCTAGTGTGCATGCTGCTAGTGCAATGAGAGGATACAACAATTTACATTTGGATATAGCAAAAGAAAGGAGTGAATGGAAATCAGAAAGAGAACTATTGGTAGCCCAGAATCAAGGATTAATGTTGATGGTGGAAGACTTACAGAAAAACTTAGAATTCTCACAAAAACAAGTTGAAGAACAGGTAGTGACCACACAAGCAGAGGAACATGAAGGAGGAGACGATAACAGATTTCAAAATTTTGGTGAACAAGAAGACAAAGCTATTGAAGGATATTCGGATGAATTTGTTCAAAGGCTTCTAACAGATAGGGAATCAAGAATGGAATTCATAAGGAAAATGCATAATGAGTATGAGGAGCAGATTGTAAACTTTGCTCTCAATAAAGGAGTAAATCTAGATCAACATCATTGGGTAGCTGATGGTTTAGGAATACCATTCTGTATGGTTCTAGAAAGTGTCAAGAACTATCAGATTGCAAGGGTAGGACTACCACCAAACAAATATTTGGAATATGAAGAAGATATTAATGTCAATAAGGGGTTGTCTGAAAAAGCTAACCCTAAATGGAGGAACAGATGGTTGGATGCCAACAAGGAATGCAAGAAGATCTGGAAAGAGGCACCTTTGCAGTTAAAGATAAATCCATCCTATTGTCTAGTAGCAAGAAGAAGAGAATGGTCAGTGTTTTGGTAAAGAAGAAATGTAGGACAACTTCCAGCAAAATGGTTGAATTTTCCAAAAATAGCAGGACCAAAAGCAGGAACTTGGCCAACCAAGAAATATATGATCGATACAGCAGAATCTGTTATATCCACATACAAAGATGTAAATGATCCAGCTTGCATTTTATTAGTAAGAGTGATGCAACTTGTGGTGGCATGCATAGAAACCTTCACAGATCCAGAAGTAAGAACTCTTAATTACATTGCATTCAACTCACCTACAGATGCTTTACTCTTTGATTTAAGTGAAACCCCAGATAGAATTTGTTTAATGGCATATTACAACAGAATAGTATTTTTGGGAAGCCATTATCTTCAAATCTTTGAAGATGCTTTTGACTATGGGATTTTTGAAAGGGAGTTGCAGAAGAATAAAGTTGGAATTGGAAATTCTTAGTTTTTACAGAATTGCGATCGTCTCATCTGTGTGATACAGGTACTGTTTTGGAAATTTGACTTCATATTTGTATTCTATTGTGAAAATGGCACACTTTAGGCACGAATATCAATGAAAATGCTATTGTAAAACTCAAGATAATCAAAACCCTAGTTATTTCCTTTCTTCTTCAAAAATCTCTCAGAAAACATGTCAACTCTTATTCTTGCATTCCATTAACTAGAAGGGGCTGTGGTCTTTGCATACTTCCCGGATTGACAATTGAAAGATGTGTAGTTGATCTTTTGTGCTATAATGATTAGAGAGGACAACTCCAAAGGTTAACAACAAACACTTGGCTTGAGGGAGAGCTATTGGAGCAAGTCTATGACAAGCCTAAGTATTTCTTGAGTCATCAAAAGGCTTAGAAACTTGAAGAAAATGTCTACTCCTTCTAGAGTTCACTTGTGAACTCCCTCTTGTAATTTTTTAGTTTTTACTTGATGTAAAAGTAAGGGGAATCTAAAGTGGTTGAGTCCACTTGATCAAAAAGGGAAAGAAAAGCCACGAATTTTTTATTGAAGGTAGTTCCACAATCAAATCAATTACTTATATATTGAAGAGTGATTGTAGGAAGTTAGGCTCCCAAGACCAACTATAAATACATGGTAGTTTTAGTCGTGGTTAAGTGAAGACCTCCAAGAGCTGAGATTTATGTCATATCTAGGTGTGGTTTCAAGACACACATATGTATCAGTAAGTCCATTGTATTGTACAATCAATATACTTTAATTTTCATGATCATTTGAGTTCATATCTTCATGTTCTTGTGAAGTGTACTGTTCACTGCCATATCTCTCAGTTTTCTCAGTCAGATTGCAGAGATGATTTCTCTAAGCTTGGTGCATCATTTTCCATGATTTAACTTGGTAAAGTTAGCTCTCTATATTTACTATATGCGCACTAACTTGCAATTGTATTTGGATGTTTCAATCTTCAGTTATAATCATTTGAAGTCAACTATGTCACCTCATTTTCTTCTTCTCTGCCAGCACTGTCTCAAAATAGGCATTTTGTCAAAGCTATTTGTCAATGTTTACTTCACTATTTTTCATGATTTAAAGCTTGTTAGAATCCTCATATTTTACTATGTTCTTAGAAATTTTCATGAGCATTGAATTCGTTAATTGTGAGATGTCTCTATTTTAGTGCGAACGGATCTGTGTCCACTTGCAGCCTGGAAAAATCAAGGTCATTCTATCACTTGCTAAACTTCTTTCTCCTCATGTAGTCCATCATTTTTGTTTAAATAACTCTTGATTGTTAGCTTACTAAGCTAATAAGAGTTCCCCAAAAGGAATTAAGTTAATTGTTGTTGTGGCCAGAGAATTGTTCAAAACTTTGGATAGGTGCATGAACATAAATAGCAAGTTTTTGGCTCTTGAGTCTACTCCAATTCATCGGTTTTGATTCAACTTTTTGAGAGTGACCTTCCAAGGTACATAGGGTGTCTAATACATCCTTTAGCAAGCTAAAAGGGCCCACCACATATCTCTGGAGTTCATTTGGCTGGTGTAAATTACCCATGAAACACTTTAGAAAAAATACAATAAATAAGCATAAATAAAAGAACTCTTCAATGAATAATTTTGACATAATCCAAATAATTGTTTTTGATGTAGATCAAATCCACCTCAATCATAGTGTAAGCTTAATGTTCCAAAGGATCCCCCTCTAGCTAAATTATGTTTGATTCTTCATTCTCTAGTAGGTTGAATACCTGCCATTGATTTAAATCTACAAAGCTTTATTCCCGAAAGAACTTGGAGAAGCTTGTAGAAGGTAGAAAAGTGTGTTTCAAAGCGACGCAGTTTGGTCAAGCCAAACATCACAAGACCAGCCCTTGAGCTTATGGAGACTCAAATAGACCTTATAGGCATGCAATAAGTGCAAAGAAATGCACTATGTACTTTGGAGCATCAAGGAGAATGAGTCGATACAAAACAGATAGGTTCGTGGATCGAGTAGCTCAAAAAACTTACTATCTATGGAAGAGACAATGAACTTCAAATGCCCATAGCGCCCATTGTGATTACAATTAGAAAAAATCCTTTTATGGGAGTGATACACATAGGGTTGAGTTTATGGTATGCACAAAAGTATAAGGAATAAGCAAAATATTCTATAGAAATGAATGCGATATTCACTGGTGGTACTTCCTATTTTTCAAGAATACGTAGAGATTGACCCCGAGACAGAAAAATGCAGATTTCTCCAAATCTCCTCAATCAAATGCTTTGTAAATTTACACGCATAAACTAGACACTAATACCTTTCCAATGAATCATCTTGCACGCAATTTAGAGCTCTGGAGAGAGAGCAGCAACCTCTGGAAGATTATTGTTGACGAAGAAGATGATGCAGAGAATTGAAGGAGCAAGACAATGATGGTCACAAGTGTATGTATATCGCTTCCATATAATGTACAAGTGATTTCAAGTCCTTATATAGCCTCTAGGAGTGTTCCAAGACTTTTACAAGTTGAATTTGAATTCAAATGAAGGTGGGAATGGTTGTTGGAGGGAATCAATTCACTTCTCTACAATCTAGGAAAAGTGAAGATCTACTTTGATCTACTTTTAGGTGATTGATTGCTTGATTGAATGCAACTTTAACCACCACAAATTCGTGGGATTTGGGCTCTATCTTTCTACCTTTACATGTGTAAAGCTCAAGGTGTTGCAGATCAAAAGAGCATAAGAGTAGAGCCCCAAAATTTTCAAAATAATGGGCATATTTTTCTTCTTCGAGGTCTTCGAGAATTCCCTCAAGCCATGTACATACACTAGAGGAGTCCTCTAGTTGCATAATCCCAAGTTGTTGTAAAATATCCCTTGTAAAATAGTAGGAGATTAGTCTTTTAGTGAATAAAGTGCCGGTCTCTTGTGTGAAAGGACCAAACTTAGGGCACATGTATATAAGTCACTTTGTGACTCTTTCTAGGGACTTTTTGCCATTGTGAAGAAGGAGCACTCCTGAATTTTCGAATTTGCCTCTTCCTTGCAGATTTTGATCTTCATTTTGATCTTGTATGTGTGTGCGTTGCTTGAAATGTGTGTGTAGAACTGTTGTCTACCCCTCCCCATTGATTTTGAACTGTTGTAGTGTGTGTGCGAACTAGTAGGAGTTGTGGCGTGAGTATGGGTGTTTCCCGCCATTCACCATTTTTGCCATAACTTGAAGCAGAGTTCTCAGAATCGAGTGAAACCACTTTCCATAGATGCGTCTCGTCGAGAGCTTCGAAATGAGTACCCTATTGCCTATATTCGGAGTCTGGAGCTGGGAGAAATCCTTGCTTTTCTGAAAACTGCTGTAAGAGGTATCGCGGCAAACACTTTCAGGAATTCAGTGAGTTTGGGAAGTGGAATAGTCTTTTCTCATGCATGCTAGCTTAACCACTTCATTTCCCATCATGTGTGCACATGTCTTCATACACTTGGTTAGGTCGTTTGATCGGATTGACATTTGAATGTGTGTTGATTTCCCACTATATGCGCTTGTGTGGCAATTGAGGTATAGTCTCATTGGCACAAGTCCTTGAGTCATTTTGACTTAGGTACACACGTTTTTGGCGCCGTTGCCGGGGAACACTCAACCAAGGTGCCTTCGTGATGGTTATAGATCGAGTGTGATAGAATCGTACTTGTAGAAGTGAATTCGTCTTGTGGCAAGTAGTCAATTATTTCAGCACTTGTTACTTCACATCTCAGAGGTGTGTGTGATAAGTTTTAGGTTTAGGGTTAGGAGGAAAGGAGAGAAGGAGGAGTTAGGGTTAGGTTAGAAGAAGAGGAGTAGTGAGGAGAGGAGAAGAAGGAGTAGGCCAAAATCACAAAAAAAAATCCCCAAAATCACCAAGAAAATTAGCAAAATTCAAATTCTATCAAAGAAAGTATAAAAACCAAAAAAATAGTCTCATTTGACACTTCACAGAGTTCAGGTATCGTCTAAGAGCTACGAGTGGTATCGTGAGCAGTGTATCGCGGGGTGCAGGCCTTCAAAGTTAACTTGTGTGCCCAAGGTGCTATCAAGACTACATCAAGGTAAGGTCCTACAAAGAATGCCTGCTAAAAACTCATTAAAACATGCATACACACGTGATTAAACAGGTGCGCAGTATCGCAGGAGGGAAAAACTGATATCAATACAGACTTTTGTGTGACACAGAGGCCTAGGAGAGAAGAGGAGAGTAAGGAGAGCAAGGGGGTGTAAAAACTTTAGAATTTTCTTGCATTTTGGCTTGAGTATCGCGATCGGTTGAGTTTTGGTATCGCGATACCAAAACTCCCTTGTATCGCAATACTCGCCGAAGTATTGTATCGCTTGATACCTGTCCTGGTATCGCGATACCATTTTGGTATCGTGACCCCGAGTTGGTATCGCGATCGCTCATTTGCTAAGGTATCGTATTGCTTGATACCTGTCTTGGTATCGCGATACCATTTTGGTATCGTGTCGCCAAGTTGGTATCGCGATCTCACCTTACCAAGTTGGTATCGTATCGTTACTTGCAGTATCGTATCGTGACTTCATTGGTATCGTATCGTTTAGGTGTTGTGGTATCGTATCGTTTGAATCGAGAGATCGTATTGTCTTGCTTCTTAAGTATCGTATCGTACACGTGGTATCGTATCGCCTTCCCTTCAAGAATTGTATCGCGATACCACACTGATGTCGTATCGGCATAAGTTCCAGTATCGTATCGCTTGAGCCCCTTGGTATTGTATCGTCGGACATTTAATATCGTATCGTGCAAGCCGGTGGTATCGTATCGCCGCTTGTCACAGTATCGTATCGTCCCCTTACCTGAGATCGTATCGCGACACCAAAGTGGTATCATATCGTCACTGTGTCTGGTATCATATCGCAGTCATTATCCAGTATCGTATCGTCTGCTGCAGATAGTATCGTATCGCGTAGAATTCAAGTATCGTATCGTTTGGACTTCTGGTATCGTATCACGGCCAAGGCAGTATCGCCTAGTGCGGTATCGCCTAGAAACGGTATCGACCAGATTGACATTAGTATCTTTTGGTAGACAATCAGAGGCATTAGAAGAGCCACTCAAGGAGAGTCTCTGGAATTTCTAGAGAGACTTAGGTGAGTGAATGAACTTGAGGTCAGGAAGGGTGCTAAGTAGCCGAAGAAGCGTCATATCTTCTGTGGGAAGTGCTGCCCAGGCTAGTCATCACTCCATCTACTCAGAGACTTCCGGTGATTCAGAGGAGGAAATACCCATGGCTTCGGAAGACATGCAGGGTCCAACACCGAATAGGAATTTCATGTCTACCGTTGAAGGAGATTACCGTACCTCCTTACAGTATGTGTCCACTAATGCCCAGGAGATCCCTATCTTCCTGGATGGCTTAAATAGATCTGTAGCTAGGATGGTGACCTCCCTGAATGCCACAATTGTACCCCGAGCTGCTGTCAAATATGAGGGAGGTGCATATGTAGACAAAATTGGTCATATCTACATTGTGACTGATTTCCACAGAGGATCAACGAAAGGGGAGAGTTTGTGGACCCAGACAACTCCGAAAGAGCACACCCTGAAGAGTTTGTGACTACCCCTAGGGGTCGGTCTCAAGTATCACGGGTCTTGAGGGGAGACTTGATTCCTCAGGATGACTACTTGTTGGAAGTCTATATGATCCATGGATCAGACCTATTGCTTCAAACCGACTTACCTGCTCCAGGAAGAGAAGAAAGCCCCATGACATTCTATGAGCTGAAAGACCCAGATGATGAAACTAGACTCACTTACTTGGATAAGGATCAAAGGAGATATTGGCCTGTGAGTGCCTTAGACAGGGCTCGGCTGAGATACATGGGTGCGCCTATATTTTCTCAGAGAGATCAGGCAACGACCTCACAAAATCCTTTTGGAAATCAACAAGAGACGGAACAGACCACATCAGGACAGACCAGCCAACGAAGTGTGCCCAACCGTACTCATGTACAGTTTGCAACTCCAGGAGTGCAAACACACCATCAGACCCACGCAGGGATAGGTAATAAGTACCGACCACCAATAAGACCACAACCACCGGTAGGAAGACAGCCTGGAGTACCTCCAATACAACCGGCTGCCCCAGTTTTCCCTATGATGCCTAGACCGCCTGAACCAATGAGAAGATTGAGACCTATTCAAGCGGCTAAATGTGTAAGAAACCATTATGATGGATTGGGAGAACCCTATGATCATATCGCTGAATTTAAACAAGTTCTAAGAGTGGAGCAAGTAGAGGACTTCTTTTTGCAGTATGAGTCTTTTGGGCTCACCCTCACAGGGATAGCTCTAACTTGGCTCCAGCCCTTAGATCCCAATCAATTTGGAAACATGGAACAATTCTTTCAAGAATTCATTGGAGAATTCACAAAGAGAGGGATTAAACACAATTCTGCATCTTTAATCCATAGCTTTAAACAAAACCCTAATGAAACGGTGAAGTCTGCTGCCTGAAGATTCAATCAGTATGTGGATAGATGCCCAGTAGTTGAGAGACCCACTCAACAAAAGATGATTTCACTATTTTTAGATGGACTCACTAACGGAACCCTAAGAACACTAGTGTATGTAAAGAGGCTACAAACATTGAGTGAGTGTCTTCAAGAGTTCATTGATTTGGAAGATAACCTTGCTGAGGATCTCAAAGGTACGACCGACCTCACTAAATCAGAAGACTTAAGGAGCACTGTCACGTCCAACTCTAGTAACATGGAAGAACTAGCTGAACTATTAGCAAAAAAACTAGGAGTCTAGGGACAAAGAGCTTATCAAAACCCAGCTCAAAGAATGCCCATGTTACGGAGATGTAACTTATGTGGAGGAGAGCATCCCCCACACTTATGTACGAGAGGAGGGACTGGTGCACAA
Organism: Ceratopteris richardii; assembly: GCA_020310875.1. Classification (NCBI taxonomy): domain Eukaryota; kingdom Viridiplantae; phylum Streptophyta; class Polypodiopsida; order Polypodiales; family Pteridaceae; genus Ceratopteris; species Ceratopteris richardii. The sequence continues at coordinate 3,137,160 of CM035421.1, read as the reverse complement.
CCTATGAATCCATACCACAGACAGCAACAACAGGGAACTTCTTGGTACTGCCACATAGAACAAAGATACACCAACCACACTACAGAGAATTGTCCCTTCAATAGGCAAGCACGCCCTTTTCAACCACCACAGTATAGACCCTATGGATACCAGCCTAGGGAACCAGGTAGAGAGATACCAAGATGCAACCAGTATCCAACACCAGCAGAAGCATCAAGACCATATGGAGAGGCACCATATCCACCACCACAACCGGTGCTAGGACCACAACTGTCAAAACCCCAACAAGTAGTGTCAGTAAAGTATGCTCAACCAAAAGAAAACTTAGAAAGAGCTATAGTTCCAGCAGCGATAATGACCCAGGTAGAATCAACAAGCCTTGGATATGAACCTCCACCAAGAGAGTACTATCCATACGAAGCCAACGCGATGGGATATGAAACGGCATATGATGCTGCTTATTATGGATATGAGGACTATGATCATACTTATGGAACAGAGACCACCACCTTAATGTATACGGCTCCTAAAGCACAACCAATGGTGAGACCACCTATTAGACCACCCATGCAGAGGGGACCATGCTATAGATGCGGAGGAGACCATTTCATTAGAGAATGCCCTCGACCTTACAACCCACCACCACCTAGAATCTGGGAAGGATATTGCAGTGATTGCGGAAAATAACATCTTCTTAGAGATTGCCCTAAGAATCCTGCAAAAGCTCAAGATATTGCACCCATTAACGTAATTGAGGTCATAGAAGGATCGGGGAGTGATAAGGAGTACACCGTACCACTGAAGGCTATTACTAGAGCCCAAGCGAAGCAACAAAAAGGAAAACAACTAGAGGAGAAACAAGAGAGCAATAAAACTGTAGGCTCTGAAATTCAGGTAGTCGAGGATTCTGAGAACCCACATGAGAACTCCCAAAACACAAAAGTACAAAAATGGAAGGAAAGACGAGAAAAACTCAAAGAAAAATGGGCAAGAAATAAGAGTCAAGACAGTAAGAAACACACTAAGGATTTGAGGGAGCATAAAGAGCAAAACACTCATAAGAAGATCCCTGAGCCACCGTGGATTTGCTCAGAAAAAGAGAAACTGGAATCAATTCTAGCTGACCCAAAGCCAGACGACTTGGACATGTGGTTGAAAGCTTACCCAGCTAGAATCAAAATAGGCCCAAATATAGAGCAACATGAAAAATTCTACCCTCAAGGGGAATTAGAAAAAGAAAGATTGGCGATATGTAGGAAACTTATCGAGGTAGCACAAGCAACCCTAGAAAAAACTATCCCAATTTTGCCAGAAACCAGGATTGCACATGGTTTATACGAAGAATGCATCAAATCCAAGGATAAGGAATCTAGAAAGGAAGACGACCAAGATGAACGAATAAAGGCACAAGATGAACAGGTGTCAATGATACCAGACCTAGAGGCCGATTGGCCAGAAGACTTGTGGAATAGAATCAGAGAAGAGCAATGGAAGAAGAATGGAGTCAGTCCACCTCCGTTTGAGGAAATAAATGTTGAAAACTGTCAACCCCATCCCAACCTGGAGGAAGTATATGAGGAAGTATCAAGACTCGATAGAGATAGAGAGGAAACCCTAAGCATTTCGACATTGCCGAATTACATGGGAGAATATGAAAGAGAGTCTCTAATAATAAGAGCACCCACAATGCATGGGAAGGAAAAAGGAAATGCAGAAGAGAGTTCACACAATCTAACAGAACTTAAGAAAACAAAGGTGCAATGCAAATTGACGGTGGAAGAGTTGCTTCAACTTAAACCACACTTATGGAGGCAGTTAGCGAACCAATTAGACCACCACCAGAGAAAGAAGAAACAAAAGGAAATGAAAAGGAAAGGAAATCAACGATACAAATTCCAATTGATAAAGTGGGAGAATTTAGTGAAGGAGACGAAGGTAATACGTGTTTACCTGTCACCCACAATGGATACATGACCAAGGCTATTCTAGATACGGGTGCCGGGGTAGGAATTGCCACCAAGGAGATATGGGAAAAGTGGGGAAAACCGGCCTTGCGACCCACACGCATGAAACTCCAACTAGCAGATGGTCATGTGGAAAGACCCCTAGGAATATTGGAACGAATCAAACTAACCACCTGTGGAGTAGAATTTGAACACACATTAGCCATTTGTAAGTTCAAGAAAGCAAACAACTATCAAATGATATTAGGACGACCCTTTATGAGACAAATGCAGGTAGTGCAAGATTGGGAAAGAGATGCATTATACCTGCAACATCAAGGAAACACCACCAAGATAAATTTGCACATGTTTGCCTATCGAGATGTCCCTCCACTACAATGGAATCCAATCCACAAAGAAGAAGATGACCTATCCATTCATAGTGCTGAATCAAGTGACCAATCTTGGATGCATGAAGATGCCCAGTTATGGATGTGTAAAGAAGCGAAGAGAGAAGAGAGAAAAAAACAACTGTGGCCGATAGGACACCCTAACTATCGATCAGTAGAGGACCCAACTTATATGCCTCAAATCTTTCCTGATGAGATTTTCGAGCCGCATGGATGGATGGAAATCTTAGCAACCTTAGATGTGTGCGTAAACGAAGAAGTGTTGACGATGAACGAGTGTATAGACGACGAAGGCTATGATGTAAATCTATATATGGTTGTTCTTCAAGAAGTAGAAGAAGGGGAAATCCTGGAAAAAGAATGGAAAGAGGAATATGAAAGCATAGAAATGGAACCAGAATTTGACTCTGAAGAAAGCTACTTAAACACTATTCAGAACAAGAAGAAAAAGGAACCAACAAAGATCTTATCAATTGAAATTGCTCCGGCATTACACAGGCAGAAGGAGGACATAAGTAAGGTAGAGCCGAACCCAGATCTTTTTGAAGTTCCTGCACACTTTAAAAAGTACGAGGTAGAAGAAAGAAAAGTAGCCATTCAAATGCCTAAACGAGAGGCCCGAGACGGAGAAGCATACGACAACAAGGAACAAACCGAAAAAATTGTTGTAACAGTGGAAGACGGAGAAGAGCGGTGCACATATATTGGAAAAGATGTATCTGAAGAGGAGGAAGAGGAACTCATCAACCTTATCAGAGAGTACCGAGACGTATTCGCATGGACATATAAGGATCTCAAAGGTGTAGAGCACACTATTTGTTCCCATCGAATACCAATGACGGCCGACGCAAAACCATCCAAACAACGCCCTTATACGTATAATGAGGTTTATGCAGCAAAAATTAAGGAAGAAATAGACAAACTACTAGCGGCAGGATTCATATATGAGATAGAACACACTGAGTGGGTATCGCCATTAGTAGTTGTGCCTAAGAAAAATGGAAAATTGAGAGTGTGCATAAATTTGAAGAAAGTGAATGCAGCCACCATACGTGACAGCTACCCATTACCCATCACAGACCATCTGTTGGAGAGGGTAGCCGGAAAAGAGGTCTATAGTTTCTTGGATGGATTCTCCGGATACAATCAAGTAGCTATTGCGACCGAGGATCAACATAAGATAGCATTGCCACCGAATGGGGAGTGTATGCCTTCAGAATGATGCCTTTTGGACTCACTAATGCTCCGGCTACTTTCCAACGATTAATGTGTCATGTTTTCAAAGAATTTTTGAAAAAAAGCATGGAAGTATATGTAGATGACCTCTGCACATACTCCAATCAAAGAAACGACCACATCCCCGAGTTAAGGAAGATATTCAACAAATGTAGACAGTATAGAGTCTGTTTAAACCCGGAAAAATGTGTCTTCATGGTAAGACAAGGAAAAATCCTGGGACACATAGTCTCAAGAAATGGAATATCTACAGACGAGGACAAAATTAAAGTCATCTTAGACCTACCAAGACCTAAGAATGCAAAGGAGGTGCAAGCTTTTATGAGGCATTGTGGATATTACCGTAGGTTTATTCACATGTATGCCATAATAGCAAAACCCTTGTATGGTCTCTTAACTCAATTTACTTGGACAGAAGAGTGCGAGAAAGCATTCATCGAGTTGAAAAAGAGGCTTAGTACAGCCCCAATTCTGAAATCACCAAACTGGAGCAAGCCATTTCATATTCATGTTGATGCTTCTAACTATGCCATTGGATGTATCCTCGCCCAACCAGCTGATGAAGGTAAGCTTGATCATCCAATTGCCTATGCTAGTAGACAACTGAATCAAGCAGAAAGAAATTACACCACCACAGAACGAGAAGGCTTAGGAATGGTCTATGCAGTGAAGAAATTCAGACACTACCTCTTAGCCAATAAGTTCAAATTCTTCATAGACCATCAAGCGTTGTTGTACTTAGTCAATAAGCCTTGTAACACGAGAAGGTTGGTATGATGGTTTCTACTACTAATGGAGTTCGATTTTGAAGTGGTAGTGAAAAAAGGAAACACACATGTGAGAGCAGACCACCTTTCTAGGCTGACACACGGACAACCACCAAATGGAGTGCCCGATGAACTGCCAGATACATATCTATTTAATCTAGAAGTTTGCCCAAAGTGGGCAGAAAAATTGATCCCTATACTCACCCATGGCCCTCAACACTCAATCAATAGGAATAGCAAGAAAGAAATTCTTCAATCAAGGAACTTACACATTGTGGCAGGAAGTGTATACTACAAGGAACCCAATGGAGTGTTACTCAGATGTGTTGACGAGGATGAAAAAAAGCAATTAATTGAGCAAGCACATGTGAACAAATGGAGAACACACCAAGGGACTCATGGAACAATCCGAAAACTAAAGAGGTTAGGAGTGTACTGGCCTGACATGCCCAAGAATGTTCACGACCACGTAAGTAATTGCGCAGAATGCCAAGAGACGATCCCAGAAGATCATATGTCTCTACCTTTTTCGACCATAGCGCCCAATTGGAGTAAAACATTAGTAAAATTCTTAAAAACTAAAGAACATGAGGTAGGAGCTAGTTTAGCAAGAAAGCGATCCTTAGAGGAAATGAGCAAGGATTACATCCTCATGGGAAGACAATTGTTTAGGCGAGGTAAAGACAACCAACTCAGATTATGTGTGCATGAAGGAGAATATTTACCCATATTAGAAATGGCACATGCAGGTGCTGCAAGAGGTCATTTTTTGGCAGAAAGAACTGTCAAAATGATTCTCTTTGCAGGCTTGTGGTGGCCAACTCTACATATGGATGCTGAAACATACGTACGAAGCTGTGAGACTTGTCAGAGAGCTAAATACCCAATTAGGAGAGACGACATGCCATTAAGACCCATGGTCTGTGCAAGAGCATTCACAAAATGGGGGATTGACTTCATAGGACCTATCAATCCACCTGCCAAAGGATCACATGCGGAGTACATCATAGTAGCAATGGATTACTTGACCAAATGTGTGGAAGCAAAAGAATGATGCTCAAACCACTGCCAAGTTTCTTTTTGAGCATATTTTCACCCGTTTTGGATTACCTATCGAGATTGTAAGTGATCGAGGAACGCATTTCCTCAATGAAGTAATCGAGTCACTAATGAATGAGTTTTTAGTGATTCATAAAAAATCAGCCCCATATCATCCCCAAGCAAATGGACAAGCGGAGAGTTCTAATAAGGTACTGTGTACGGTATTGACAAAGATTGTCAATAATGGAAGGTCAGATTGGGACAAACAATTGCACCACGCAATTTGGGCCTTCCGGATTGCATATAAAACGGCTATTGGAACTACCCCATTTAACTTAGTGTATGGGCAAAATGCAATTTTGCCAATTGACTTTTTAGTGCCAACACTGAAAGTGGCCCAACAATATGAGTGGAACGGACATGAACTATCCCAACAACTAGACCAAATCGAGAAGTTACATGAGACTAGGTTACAAGCTGTGGCAGGAATTTATGCAGCAAAAAGAAGACAAAAAACATATTATGATGCACATATAAAAGACAAGGAACTTAAAGAAGGTGACTTAGTTTTAGTGTACACCTTAAAACAACACGCCAAGAAGTTACAAAAACGCGGATATGGACCTTTGATCATAAATCGAATCTCGACTGGTGGAGCAGTCAATCTAGCCACCCTAGATGGCGACATTCTTCCCAACTACATCAGTGGATGTAGAGTGAGACGATTCATGGAGCCTTTGACTGACCAAATGCTAGCACGATTATTAGGTGCCCAAAATAGGAAGAGGGAAGAGGAACGGATTAGAGAGGAAGCTCGACAAGAAGCACTGGAGCGCATTAAGAAATGGAAAGAATGGATTAGGCAACGAGATGAATGCTATCTACAAGGAGAAGAGCCTATCCCTATGGCTAATTATCAAGTCGATAATCATGATCCCACGGGTGTGTGTAAAACGCAACCTTACCTAAACCTAGGGATCGGCAAGACAGAGTACAAGTTAATAGACGCATTGATAGACTCAGGAGCAGGACTTAGTTGCATACGAAATAGAATAGTAAAGGATCTGCAATTGAATGTAACTCCCACAAAAGCCCGATTGATCGGAATTGGAGGTCAAACCCTAGAATGTATTGGAACAACAAATGTATCCCTCCATCTAGGCAATTCCTCCATGGAACAGAAAGTCTTAGTGTGCAAAGATGAGGATCTAATAGAAGACTTAATTCTAGGACAAGACTCGATTGTTGAAAATGAGGTGTGTATCCATCTAGCTCAAGGCTACATTTCAGCCAAGATAGGGCACAATGAAATTTTCAGCTTAATAAGAGAAAAACCTTTACTCCCACCCCACATAATCACTAGTTCCGAGAGCTGCCAGGAAAAGAAGTTGGAGAATGATCCCAGTCTTAATATCTCTGAAACAAACCTAGATGAAACGGGAGGTCCCGACTATACGAGGTCCACAGAAGAGTCGCACTCACCACATTCTGTTGAGGAACAACTAGTCACTAAGGAAACCAACAGTGAGGGACCTCTTCAACAAGCCAAAAGACCGCAACATTGGAAAACCACAACCAGATACTCATATGAAGGACAACGAAAATACAAATGGGTATGCAAGGATCAGATGCAGAACCAGGCAAAATCAGAACCCAATCTTGAAAAGGAAGCAAGGATCACAAAGACAACTACGCCGGAATCCACATCAAAAGGACTTTTGCAGATATGGATACCCAAACCATTGATGGAAGCTCAAAGATCGCGACAGCAGATATGGATTCCCAAAAAGGTAACACAAGCAGCTAAACAAGCTCTAAGTACTAAGGAATATGCAGTACATCAGACCAGGCAAAGGACAAAACCACATAAGAGTCATCCCAAAAACTGGAAAAGCAATGCCAATATCACTCAGATACTGGAGAAAGCAAAGAAAACACATGAAGCCGGAAGGATCAAAGAAACAAAACGACCTCTCTTAGTGGCCACGAAATGGATTTGGAAACCCAAGCAACTGCAAGGAGTGGACGATCGAAGAAACAAAGACTACCATTGCACTCATGAAGTCTTTAATGCACCTCAAGTATGCATAATAGGGCCACAATACGAGGCCAAGCATTCAGCACATGATGTACACTATAGAACTAGTGGTGCACATTCTCCAAGCGAGACTAGATCTTAGCTTCACTCTGATAGGAATGGACCTACTATGTACATAGATAAATGCTTCGGCTAGACTCATGATTGTCTTCTTTCAGGAAACATTATAAAAAGAGGTGGTAAGAGACCTCACTCAATTGATGGGGAAACGGAGTGAAAAACGACCAGAAGCCAGAGTGATGGATAAAGGAGGAGAATGGGTAATCATTCAATTCACGCATGAATTGATTAAAGAAGCATTCGGATGGGAAAAAGACGGGGTCACGATGATAAAAGAAGAGAGTCGTGGAGCAAAGACACGTACCTTTGTTGACATTAACAGACTGGATATAGAAGAGGAAGTCAGACTGATTCATCAACACTTCTGCTTCCCCAACATGAATCGATACACAGCCCCACAAAAACTCATTGTTCAATTATTGTCTCACGCCATCAAACAATTCGGAAATCAAGTTAATTTGACTCCCTATGTGCAAGAACGACTATTCGAGGCAAAGAAACAATGGAATAATAAGAAGTTCCTCAATGGTACCACGGCCCTGACTATCATGATTTACCACGCTTTGGGCATAAGAGAACATTTGCAGGAAATGCCATCCTCAAGTGATATGGCAAGTATGTTAAAATCGCCACCGTGCCAAAAAAGAAAAAAGGAGCAAAAATTGTGGAAGTGGCAGAACCTAGCTCTCAACCCAAAATGAGAGGCACAAAAAGACTTCGGGAAGCCAAGCAAGCTGAAGAGGACGCACCAACAACAAAAAGGATACATGTACTCCCAAAAACTACTATTGAAGGACAGAAGAAAATAACAGAAGAAGACTTAGCTAAAGCCCTGGAAGAGACTCATCAATATACAGGAGGGCAAATCAATCTGCCAGTACAAGGTCATCATTATCAGCAGTCAGAACAAGCAAGAGAAACAAAGAGCAAACTCACAAAAGTCCATAGATATAGGGAGATTGGCTTGGATAACTCGAGTTCTGTATCGGAGGGCCAAGAAGAGCAAAATACTTCATTGTTAGACGTTGATATTCAAAGTGAAAGATGATGGACAGTGGGAGGAACTGAATGAAGTCGACTACAACAAGGAAGCAAAAGACCCTAAGGCGGAAAATCAACCCACCGGTGTTGATCAAAGCTTCATAAGTGAGAAGGAAGACATGGAAGGAAAGCATACTATAACAGTTAATGAAACTTCAAACATCCCAGTCAAGGAGACCCAGGAAAACACAATCGAAGGAGAGGAACCTTTCACGCCTATCAGAGTAGTGGCAGAACCCTCCCCAATGGATCTCACATATCAAGGGAGTGCCACAAAAGCTAATAAGTGTGATGAGCAAACCAATGTCCAAAACATACAACTACAGATTTGACAACCACACAATGAAACTATCCATGTGGAACAAGGGAGAGATGTACAAACAGGAGAAACCCCAAGCATCCCAAAGACGTGGTTGAATGTGGATATTGCTCAGCTCAAGCCTGTGGTACAAGACATGATTAGAACCGCTCTAGATACGTAGCAACTCATGATTGAAGCTCATGAAGATTATGAGCAGGCCATGCAAGACAAAAACGAACTTCAAAAATTGGGTAAAAATCTCTCTACTGAGTTAAAGACAGTAAAGGAACAGGCTTTAGGAAAAGAAAATGAACTTCAAGAAATCAGAAACAAATACACCATGCTAGAGATGGAGAATGAAAACTTGAAAGAACAACTTCAGGAAGTCACAAGGAAACTGCAAGCTAATGAGACTGAAAAGGCACGAATAAATTCAAGAAGCAAAATCTTGGAATCTCAATTAAAAGTGTACATGGAAGAAGCGGAAAGCTTACGCCAACGAAATAAGGAGCTGATGACAGCTATTCTAAGTGATCAACCCGTCGAAGTGCAAGCCAGACCAGAAACAAATATCCAAGAATTGGAAGAGAAGGCAGCTATGTATGAAGATCAACTCATAAAGGAGCAAGCAAAAGTTGCCGAATGGGAAAGAAGGTACATGGAAGACACTGCAGCTCTACGAGCCAAATGGAAAAAAGCAGAAAATAGATACCTATTACATTGTAAAGAAGATGCCGATTAGCTCGCAATTGTAGCTGAGGAAATTGAAAAAAATAAATCTACAATTTTGCAGGATCAAGAAGAAATCAAGCAAAAGAAAGAGATGATCAAACAGCTACAGGATCAATTAGCACAAACGAAAAACGAGGGGACATCAGTAGTTCCGAAGTCCGCAGAGGCTACTGTGGAGAATGAGGTACGTCCTCTCTCTCCCCCCTCATATCATTCACCGATAAGGGAGGAACAGGAGGTTCATATTGAACCTGACATTCACGAAATTGCAGAACTGAGCCGACCAGAACAGGCACTACTGGTATCCCAACTCACTGCCGAGTTTGAAGATCAGATCATCAAGATCATGAAGGAAGCTCAAATCGACAATAAACAATTAGAGCAAATTTTGAGGCCATTCAATGTACCATACAGCCTACTTAAAGAACAAACGCGAAATTATATAAGGTCTACGACAAATAAAGATCCAGATCACAACCTCCAATTCAAACATGATACCTTCAACTATACACAGGAAGAATTTGAAAAGGCGGATCCCATCTGGAGGAGGAAACTTTTGGAAAAGAATCCTACATTGCGGGTACAGTGGGAGGCATCACCTTATGAGCTTCAAGTAAATCCATCTTTTTGTCCTGTGCCCCGCAGACGCTCTTGGACGCATTTTTGGGAAGGCCAGCGCCAGGGCAGCATTAATAATCAGTGGCTCAATTATCCACTGTTACCTAGTCCGCCACATAATTACTTACCAACCGAGGAATACATGGTAAAAACTATGGACTTTTGGATTGCCAGATATGCCACAGTACCAGATTTAGCGGTAAAAATGACCAATAAGATTTTCAGCATGCTACTCACAGTGCTTAAAGTTTTCCAACACGCGAAATATACTTTTTTGAATTTCATTAGCATTACGCAAGGTTCAGAAGCCTTAATTTTCTATTTATCTACTATTCCCAGCCGACTCACTATTATGGCATATTATTCTCGACTTATGTTTTTGCCATCGACATATATGCAAACCTTCGAAGAAGCATTCTTCATCGGCTTTTTCGAAATCGATTCAGAAATTTTTGTCAAAATGACTTCCAACTTGAATGCACGACTGGTGGCCTATGAAACAAGCTTCTTTGCTGATCATCGACAGGCGCTAGAAGATGGAGTAAAGTCTCAGCAATGGAAGGAGTTCATGCTGTGTCACGCTAATTTGCTAAATCGAAGAGAGCAACAAGCCATACAAACATACACACGTCGCCACAAAAAGCCTGTCGAGGACGACAGAGTTCAGGAGGAGGGATGTGTAGAGGGACAATCAAGCAAAAAGAAAAGAAGAAGAAAATCAAAGTCTAGAATGGTTCAATAGAAATAAACAGAACAAGAACAAGTCCCTGCAAGAAGCCCCGCAGGGGCGCATCACCCATCTCTGCACAGAGCCCCGTAGGGGCACACACACCAAGGAAAAGCACGCAGCTGAGAGGAGGAACCAGGGCCAACAAGTATTCCATATGAGGGTGCTTCAACCTCTTGAGTTACAGAGGATTCAGATCAAGGCTTACGAGCTACATCCTCATATGTGCACTGATGGCGTGCGTGGCAAACCGAATTAACAGGCTTTAAGTAATCAGAGCGCCTCTAAAACGTAATGCAAGATCAAGAATCAGGCAGAACTGACCAAAGGATGCGGGTGCGGATCGAGACAAACAAGAAGTAAAGCCTGTCAAGGGACGACAGAGACAAAGAGGGGGAGGGTGTTGCAGAGCAAAAGAGCATAAGAGTAGAGCCCCAAAATTTTCAAAATGATGGGCATATTTTTCTTCTTCGAGGTCTTCAAGAATTCCCTCAAGCCATGTACATACACTAGAGGAGTCCTCTAGTTGCATAATCCCAAGTTGTTGTAAAATATCCCTTGTAAAATAGTAGGAGATTAGTCTTTTAGTGAATAAAGTGCCAGTCTCTTGTGTGAAAGAACCAAACTTAGGGCACATGTATATAAGTCACTTTGTGACTCTTTGTAGGGACTTTTTGCCATTGTGAAGAAGGAGCACTCCTGAATTTTCGAATTTGCCTCTTCCTTGCAGATTTTGATCTTCATTTTGATCTTGTATGTGTGTGTGTTGCTTGAAATGTGTGTGTAGAACTGTTGTCTACCCCTCCCCATTGATTTTGAACTGCTGTAGTGTGTGTGCGATCTAGTAAGAGTTGTGGCGTGAGTGTGGGTGTTTCCCACCATTCACCATTTTGGCCATAACTCGAAGCCGAATTCTTGGAATCGAGTGAAACCACTTCCAATAGATGCGTCTCGTCGAGAGCTTTGAAACGAGTACCCTATTGCCTATATTTGGAGTCTGGAGCTGGGAGAAATCCTTGATTTTCTGAAAAACTATTGTAAGAGGTATCGCGGCAAACACTTTTAGGAATTCAGTGAGTTTGGGAAGTGGAATAGTCTTTTCTCATGCATGCTAGCTTAACCACTTCATTTCCCATCATGTGTGCACATGTCTTCATACACTTGGTTAGGTCGTTTGATCGGATTGACATTTGAATGTGTGTTGATTTCCCACTATATGCGCTTGTGTGGCAATCGAGGTACAGTCTCATTGGCACAAGTCCTTGAGTCATTTTGACTTAGGTACACACGGATTTTACAACGGTAAATGAGCCATCAAAAATTTCTCAGAAAAATACAATAAATGAGCATATGAAAAAGAACTCTCCAACGGATATTCTTTCGACGTGATAGCCTTTGATGTAGATCAAATCCACCTCAAGCATAGTGTAAGCTTGATGTTCCAACAACTCCCCCTCAAGCTAAAGTATGCTTGAGTCTTCATTCTCTGATAGGTTGAATACCTACCATAGCTTTGAATCTACAAAGCTTTATTCCATCAAGTGCCTTCGTCATCATATCTGCTACTTGCTTTTCAGTTGGAATAAAAGAAATCTCAATCTCCTTTGCCATGAGCTTCTCCCTGATGAAGTGGTAATGGACTTCTATGTTCTTGGTTCTCGCATGGAAAATAGGATTTGCCGCTAGATGCATGGAACTTACATTATCTCCAAGTATGTGAGGTTTGGAACTCACTAGTCCCAAATCTGTATACAATGCTTTTAACCATATTGCCTCTTGAGTTGTTATGGTCAAGCCTCTGTACTGTGCTTCAGTTGAAGATAAAGCAACTGTTGGTTGCTTCTTGGAACTCCATGACACTAGCTTTGAACCTGCAAATGCTAAGTATCCAGATGTACTTTTTCTATCATCCTTAGCTCCTACCCAATCTGCATCTGAGTAGATTTTGATATCCAAATCCGAAGAGTAAGGATAGAATATACCTTCGTTGATTGTACATTTGAGATACTTAAGTACTCTCTTAGCCGCATCCATGTGTGGTCTTCTCAGTGAGTGCATGAACTGACTAAGCACTCCCACACTATATGAGATGTCTACCCTTGTATGAGTAGCATATATCAAGCTACCTACCAAGCTTTGATACTCTTTAATGTCCTCAATTTTCTCACCTTCATAAACACTAAGTTTATGATTCATCTCCAAAGGTGTACCTGCAAGCTTAGTGTTCTCCATTTTGAACTTGAGAAGAAGATCCTGAATGTATCTTCTTTGAGTCAAATACATTCCTTCATCTGTGTATATCACCTGCATACCTAGGAAATATGTGAGCTCACCTAGGTCACTGATTTTGAACTCCTCTTGCATGTGTCTCTTGATCCTTTGAATGCCATTTAGATCATCACATGTCACAATAATATCATCTACATATACAAATAGATAGATAACCTCATTGTGATCCCTTTTGATGAATAGAGAAGGATCTGAGCTGCTAGCTTTGAACCCTTGATCTTGAAGATATGTAACCAACCTGTAATTCCAAGCTCTTGGAGCTTGTTTCAATCCATACAATGCTTTCTTAAGTCTGCAAACATAAGATGGATGATTAGGGTTTTCAAAACCTGGTGGTTGTGACATGTATACCTCTTCACTTATCCAGCCATTTAAGAATGCATTTTTCACATCAAGTTGGAGGAGGCTCCAATTCCTTGCAGCAGCTACACTTATCAATGTCGTGATTGTAGTCATCTTTGCAACTGGTGAGAATGTTTCCTCATAGTCTATACCATGAGTTTGTGAGCATCCTTTGGCAACTAATCTTGCCTTGTACCTGCAAATTGATCCATCTGAATTTCTTTTAACTTTATATACCCATCTGCAACCAATTACCTTTTGATTCGGTGACATTGGAATCAAATCCCAAGTGTCCATCTCCTTCAATGCATCTGTCTCTTCGTTCATGGCCTTTTCCCAATTAGGGTTTCCCTTTGCCTCTTCATAGGTTGAGGGTTCCTTTGAAATAGAGTCTTTTGCCAAGTATATTGAATGCTTTGTAACAAATGTGGAATCATATCCATACCTTTCTGGTTGTTTCTTCTCTCTTGCTGATCTTCTAGGTGCTTGTTTGGAGCATTCTCCAACCTCTTGCATCTTTGCTTTGCCTCTTGACTTCCATAGCTTGTAATCCCTTTATCTTTCTTGGTCATCGTCTGTATCACTTCTTGGATCCTGGACCTGTGTATCATGCTTGCTTCCTAATTGATGAGAGTCAGAATCAAGATCATATGGTAGTGTTACCTTTTTGTTTGTCTTCATCATACCAAGACCTGTGTTCTTCAAACACAACATCTCTACTTGTAGTGAATTGCTTGGTTGAAGGATTGAAGAACCTGTAACCCATCTGAGTTGAATCATATCCAATAAACACTACCTTTGTTGCCCTTTCATCTAGCTTACCTCTTATTTCTGATGGTACAAGAACATAAGCTAAACAACCAAAAACCTTGCAATGTCCAAGACTAGGTTTTCTTCCATGCCATGCTTCATAAGGAGTCATACCTTCAAGTGATTTGGATGGTATTCGATTGACAAGGTACACAACAGTTGAAATAGCTTCTGCCCATAGATAATGTGGCAACTTCTTCTCTTCAAGCATTGTTCGGGCTGATCCAACGAGTGTCTTGTTTCTCCTCTCTGAAATTCCATTTAGTTGAGGAGAGTACCTAGTAGTCACTTCCCTTTTGATACCTTTTTCCTGCAAGAACTCATCAAACTCTTTGGAGAAGTATTCTCCCCCTCCATCAGATCTGAGCTTCTTTAGTGATCTACCTGTATAATGTGGCAACTTCTTCTCTTCAAGCATTGTTCGGGCTGATCCAATGAGTGTCTTGTTTCTCCTCTCTGAAATTCCATTTAGTTGAGGAGAGTACCTAGTAGTCACTTCCCTTTTGATACCTTTTTCTTGCAAGAACTCATCAAACTCTTTGGAGAAGTATTCTCCCCCTCCACATGTGCAAGATACTTCTTGAAGCAATCAAACACTTCATTCTTACTCTTGATAAAGTATAGAATAGTCCATCTACTATGGTCGTCAATAAATGAGACATAATACCTTGATCCTGCCAATGAAGGTTCTTGACTTGGTCCCCATACATCTGTATGTACTAAGTAAAATAAGTTGTTGTGGATGTATCCTTTGTGGTTGAATGGTTGTCTTTGTGCCTTCCCAATCTGACATGCATCACACCTGTTGACCATGTGTTGCTTTGATATGTTCGGCAGTCCTAGAACACTTTGATCCCTGCATATATCCTTCAAGGTTCTTTCATTCACATGAACAAGTCTCTTATGCCACACTTCAAGCTCACTTAGGGTTTGAGACCCAAATTTGAATAGAGCTATGTTCCTGGTTTCTCCTACTTCAAAAGTAAAGAGCCTACCATGCTTCTCACCTCGGTCTATCTTCTTGAAGCCTTGACATGGATCTTCCACAAAAGCTCCATGTTGGGTGAACCTAACTTGCAAGCCTTTTTCAACTATTTGGCCTACACTTATGAGGTTTTTAGTGATAGTGGGTACATAGAGAACCTTACTGAGAATGTTTGTCCTACCATTGGAAGCTTTGACATTACCAATCTTCTCCACATTGTGCTTTGTGTCATCCCCTGTTTGCACTTCATGTCTATGCTTTGGACTTTCCAAATCAGATAGAAGAGCAATGTTGCCTGCAACATGATTCGAACATCCTGAATCTATGTAGAATAAATGATCATCTTCTTTACCTTCTTTGTGGCTTAGATTCATAAGAAGCAATGAGTGTTCATGTGGTTAATCTTCTGAATAATTGTTGTAGTCCATTCTATTATAGCTTCTATTGTTGTTGTTGAAGTTGTGTCCACCTCTGCCTCTATTGCTGCCATATCCACCTCTTCCACTTCCTTTCTGGGTCTTCCCATTGAACCAGCAATTCTGAGTGGTATGGTTGGTCTTATTGCATATAGCACAAGGTTGAACATTCTGACCTTTGGCTTTGTCTTGCTTTGGTCCTTTCTTCTTCCCTTTCCACTTGCTCTTGCTTACAAAGTTGGCTTGAGAAGTCTCTTCTTCTTCTTCTTCCTTTTTCTTGCCTTTCTGCTTCTTATCCTTCTTATCTGCATATAGAGCACTAGTTGAATTACCATGATAGGAGTTACCTTCCTTTATGCTATTGTTGGCTTCTTGATTGAAGAGTTTTCCAAGAAAGATGTTGAAGTTTGGAGTTTGCACATCCATGATGAGATCATAAGCCGTCGTGAAGGATTGCCATTGCTTATCACTTCGAATACCGTTGAGAATTTGCCTCATGATGACCTCTTCTTCAATCAGCTCTCCAATGGATGCTAACTGATCCGCAACCTCCTTGAACTTGGTAACAAACTCTGTGATGGTTTGTTTAGGTATCTTCTTTGTTTGGTTGAACTCGTTCCAAAGATGATTCTTTCTTGCTTTGGTACTAGCAGAAAAGAAAGTCTCGAGGGCATCCCAAGTCCCTTGAGATGTCTTGCATCCTCTAATATGTGGTAATAGAAAATTAGAGATAGAGTTCAGTATGTACCACCTTGCTTGAGCATCCCTTGCACACCAAAGTGTGAGCTTATCTGTCTCCTCTTGTGTAGGTCCTCCTTTGGATCTTGGAATAGGCATAGCTTCATCACCTGCTACAATTCCATAAAGATTTATACCTTGCACATAGGCCTCCATTCTGATTTGCCAAGCCGCATAGTTGTGTCGATCAAGCTTCTCAATCATTGAAGGAAAGCCATCACCCATCTTGATCTAGCTCTGATACCACTGAAAGAACTTGGAGAAGCTTGTAGAAGGTAGAAAAGTGTGTTTCGAAGCGACGAAGTTTGGTCAAGCCAACCGGCAGACCAACCCTTGAGCTTATGGAGACTCAAATAGATCTTATACGCATGCAATAAGTGCAAAGAAATGCACTATGTACTTTGGAGCATCAAGGAGAATGAGTCGATACAAAACAGATAGGTTCGCGGGTCGACTAGCTCAAAAAACTTACTATCTATGGAAGAGACAAAGAACTTCAAATGCCCATAGCAACCAGCGTGATTACAATTAGAAAAACTCCTTTTATGGGAGTGATACACATAGGGTTGAGTGTATGGAATGCATAAAATTATAAGGAATAAGCAAAATATTCTATAAGAATGAATGCGATATTTACCCGTGGTACTTCCTATTTTTCAGGAATATGCAGAGATTAACCCCGAGACAGAAAAAATGCAGATTTCTCCAAATCTACTAAAGCAAATGCTTTGAACATTTACAGGCATAAACTAGACACTAATACCTTTCCAATGAGGCATCTTGCACTCAATTTGGAGCTCTGGAGAGAGAGCAATAGCCTCTGCAAGATTACTATTGGCGAAGAAGATGATGCAGAGAATTGAAGGAGCAAGACAATGATGGTCACAAGTGTATGTATATTGCTTCCATGTAATGTATAAGTGATTTCAAGTCCTTATATAGCCTCTAGGAGTGTTCTACGACTTTTACAAGTTGAATTTGAATTCAAATAAAGGTGGGAATGGTTGTTGGAGGGAATCAATTCACTTCCCTACAATCTAGGAAAAGTGAAGATCTACTTTGATCTACTTTTAGGTGATTGATTGCTTGATTGAATGCAGCTTCAACCACCACAAATTTGTGGGATTTGGGCTCTATCTTTCTACCTTTACATGTGTAAAGCTCAAGGCTTTTACAACGATAGATGAGCCATCAAAAATTTCTCAAAAAAATACAATAAATGAGCATATGAAAAAGAACTCTCCAATGGATATTCTTTCGATGCGATAGCCTTTGATGTAGATCAAATCCACCTCAAGCATAGTGTAAGCTTGATTTTCCAACAATTCCATCAAGTTCCTTCGTCATCATAACTGCTACTTGCTTTTTAGTTGGAACAAAAGAAATGTCAATCTCCTTTGCCTCTTGAGTTGCTATGGTTAAACTCCTATACTCTGCTTCAATTGAGGATAAAGCAACTATTGGTTGCTTCTCAGAATTCCATGACACTAGCTTTGAACCTACAAATGCTAAGTAACTAGAGGTACTTCTTCTATCCTACTCAGCTCCTGTCCAATCTACACCAGAATAGATTTTGATATCCAAATCTGAAGAGTAAGGATATAATATACCTACATTGATTGTACCTTTGAGGTCCTTAACTACTCTCTTCGATGCATCCATGTGTGGTCTTCTTGGTGAGTGCATGAATTGGCTTAACACTCCTACACTATATGAGATGTCTACCCTTGTATGAGTAGCATATATCAAGCTACCTACCAAGATTTGATACTCTTTAATGTCTTCACGTTTCTCACCTTCATAAAAACTAAGTTTATGATTCATCTCCAAAGGCGTACATGCAAGTTTAGTGTTCTCCATTTCAAACTTAAGAAGTAGATCATGAATGTATCTCCTCTGAGAAAAATACATTCCTTCATCTGTGTATATGACCTCCACACCTAGGAAGAATGTGAGCTCACCTAAATCACTGATTTTGGACTCCTCTTGCATGTGTCTCTCGATCCTTTGAAATTTCAACTGTTGTGTACTTTGTCAATAGACTACCATCCAAATCACTTCAAGGTATGACTCATTATGAAGCATGGCATGGAAGAAAACCTAGTCTTGGACATTGCAAGGTGTTTGGTTGTTTAGCTTATGTTCATGTACCATCACAAATAAGAGTTAAGCTACATGAAAGGGCAACAAAGGCAGTGTTTATTGGCTATGAATCAAATGAGATGGGTTACAGATTCTATAATCCTTTAACCAAGCAATTCACTACAAGTAGAGATATTGTGTTTGCAAAACATAGGTCTTGGTATGATGAAGGCAAACAAAAGGTAACTCTACCATATTTCTTGGTTTTGATTCTCATCAATTAGGAAGCAAGCATGATACACAGGTCCAGGATCCAAGAAGTGATACAGATGATGACCAAGATGAAAGAGAAAAGGATTACAAACTATGGGAGTCAAGAGGAAAAGCAAAGATGCAACAGGTTGGAGAATGCTCCAAACTGTGAAGAGATGGATAGGTATGTGCTTGAAGATGAAGAGGTGTTGCAAAATCCTTGGTCTACACCAGCCAAATGAACTCCATGAGTATATGGTGGGCCCTTTTAGCTTGCCAATGGATGTATTAGACACCCTATGTACCTTGGAAGATCACTCACAAAAAGATAGATCAAAACAGATAAGTTGGAGTTGGCTCAGAGATGAAAACTTGTTATTCTTGGTTCATATATATGTCCAGTGTTTTACATAATTCTCTGAGCACAGCAACAATTAGCTTAATTCTTCTTGGGGAAGTCTAGATAACTTAAAGAGCTAACTTTCAAGAGTAATCTCATCAAAAATAATAAACCACACACTAAGAATTAGTTTTAACAAGTGATGATATCATCCCGATTTTCATGGGCTGCTATAGTTTGAGAACAGTGAGTAGAAAAACCAACATAACTCAAAACGTAGGAATCTAATGATTATGCAAATTTTTATGGTTATACTATACAGTAAGCTGAATCCAACAAGCTTTAAATCATTGAATTTAGATAAGTAACTACTGTGAAATGGCTCTGACAAGGTGAGTTGAAAAAATCGGGTACCTGATAGAGAAGTGAAGATGAACAGACCCTGTTGACTTCAAAAGCACATAACTGAAGATTGAAACATCCAAATGACATGAAACTTTGTGAGCATATAGTAGACTTATAGAGCTAACTTTACTAAGTTAAATCACTTAAAATGATGCACCAAGCTCAGCGAAAACATCTCTGCAATTTGACTGAGAAAACTGAGAGTAATGGCAGTGAGTAGTACACTTCACAAGAACATGGAAATATGAACTCAAATGATCATGAAAATGAAAGTATATTGCTTGTACAATACAATGACTTACTGATACATATGTGTGCCTTGTAATCACACCTTGATATGGCATAAAGCTCAGCTCTTGGAGGTCTTCACATAGGTCTCTCTAACCACGACTAAAACTGCCATCTATTTATAGTTGAGTTTGGGAGGCTAACTTCCCTCAATCACTCTCCAATCAATCAATGATTGATTTGATTCTCTACCTACCACAAATCACAAATTTGTGGCTCCTCTTTCCATTCTTGATCAAGTGGACTCAACCACTTAAGATTCTTTCACTTTTACATTAAGTAAACTCTTCAAAAGTTACAAGAGGTAGTTCACAAGTGAACTTTACATAGTCTTCATTTTAAAGCTTTTTCTATGACTTTGTGGGACTCAAGCCAATACTTAGGCTTGTCATAGACTTGCTCCAACAGCTCCCCCTCAAGCCAAGTATGCTTGAGGTCTTCAATCTTCCAAGATTACCTGCAAACCAATCATAGCCTTGAATTTGCAAAGCTTTGTACCATCCAATGCTTTGGTTAGAATATCTGCACATTGTTGATGAGTGGAGACATATGATATTTGAATCTCTTTGCTTAGAACCTTCTCTCGTACATAGTGATAATGAACTTCAATATGTTTAGTCCTTGCATGAAAAATAGGATTAGCAGCCAAGTGAATAGAACTGATATTGTCACCAAAAATAGTTGGAGTTCCAAACTCCAATCCAAGATCTTTGAATAATGTCTTCATCCACATAGCTTCCTGAGTAGCTATGGCAAGACCTCTATATTCAGCTTTAGTAGAAGAGAGAGCAACTGTGGGTTGCTTCTTGGAGGACCATGAAATAAGCTTTGAACCTGCAAAGGTAAGATAACCTGAAGTGCTCCTTCTATCTTCCTTGGAGCCCGCCCAATCTGCATTAGAAAATAGCTTCAAACCTAAATCAGATACATAAGGATAATAAAGTCCTTCATTTATGGTTCCTTTGAGATACTTGAGAATCCTTTTGGCAGCATCCATATGTGGTTTCCTTGGTGTGTGCATAAATTGGCTTAGCACACTCACACTGTAACATATATCTACTCTTGTCAATGTGGCATAGTTGAGACTACCCACTAGACTTTGATATGATGTGATGTCCTCTATGAGTTCACCTTCATGTGAGCTCAATTTGTGATTGACCTCCATTGGAGTACCTGCAATCTTACAATCTTGCATCTTGAATTTTGCCAACATGTCCTTTATGTACTTTCCTTGAGTGAGAAACAAACCATGATCTTTGTAGACAACTTCCAAACCTAGGAAGTAGGTAAGAGAACCCAAATCACTTATCTTGAACTCTTCTCTCATCTGATCTTTGATCTTCTTCATACCATCTGCATCATTTCCTGTCAATATAATATCATCTACATATACACATAGGTAGATGACTTCAGAGTTACTCTTTTTAATAAAGAGTGAAGGATCTGCCTTGCTTGGTTGAAAGCCTTTGTCCTGCAAGAATGAAACAAGCCTAAAATTCCAAGCTCTTGGAGCTTGCTTGAGACCATACAATGCTTTGTTAAGTTTACACACATAATCAGGATAAACTTGATTCTCAAAACCAGGTGGTTCTGCCATATATACCTCTTTTGTTATCCAACCATTCAAGAATGCATTCTTTACATCTAGTTGAAGTATGTTCCATTTCTTGGAAGAGGCAATACTAAGCAAAACCCTAATAGTAGGCATCTTTGCGACAGGAGAGAAAGTCTCCTCATAATCAATTACCTGAGTTTGTGCAAAGTCTTTTGCTACAAGCCTTGCCTTATACCTGTTAATGGAACCATCAGAATTCTTCTTGAGTTTATAGACCCATCTTGAGCCTATTACCTTCATGGATGAAGTCTTGGGCACCAAATCCCAAGTGTTGTTTTCCTCAAGTGCTTCAATCTCTTCCTTCATTGCATGCTTCCATTCTGTTTTTGCTTTGGCCTCTTCAAATGATGATGGCTCCTCTAGGTTTATGTCTTGTGCTATGTAGATAGAATGTTTAGTTACTAATGAGGTGTCAAACCCATACCTTTCTGGTTTTTTCTTTTCCCTCATAGATCTTCTTAGGCCATGATGTGATGATTCTGCCTCATGTCCAAGTTCCTGCAATTTTGCTTTACCTTTAGACTTCCATGCTTTGATCTTTTCCATCTGAGATTCTTCATCATCCTCTGAGGTGTCTTGTTCTTCAATCTTTGGTTGTTCTCTACCAAGCTTTGGAAAATCTTCTTCAAGATCATATGGTAAATTGACCTTCCTGCATGAATCTTCATACCATGAATTGTTCTCATCAAAAACTACATATCTGCTTACCAAGAATCCTTTGTTGGTAGGGTTGTATAACCTGTAGCCCTTTTGATTGTTGTCATATCCAATAAATACACACCTTTCTGCCTTTGGATCCATATTGCCTCTAACCTGTGAAGGAACATGAGCAAAAGCAATACATCCAAAAATTTTACAATGATCGAAGCTTGGTCTTCTTCCATTCCAAGCCTCATATGGAGTCATCCCATCAAGGGATTTTGAAGGCAACCTGTTAATCAAGTAAGTGGCTGTAGATACAGCCTCAGCCCATAAGTAATTTGGTAAATGCTTTTCATTTAACATAGACCTTGCAGCTTCAACAATTGTCCTATTCCTCCTTTCTGCCACTCCATTTTGCTCAGGAGTGTACCTTGTAGTTACCTCTCTTTTGATTCCTCTTTCTTGAAGAAAAGAATCAAAATCATGGGAGAAGTATTCTCCCCCTCCATCTGACCTTAGCCTTTTTAGTGATTTACCTGTTTGATTCTCCACAAGAGCCAAATATCTTTTGAAACATGAAAAAACTTCATCTTTGTGTTTCATAAAGAATAGGATAGTCCATCTCCTGCAATCAAATATCTTTTGAAACATGAAAAAACTTCATCTTTGTGTTTCATAAAGAATAGGATAGTCCATCTCCTGCAATCATCAATAAAGGAGACATAATACCTTGATCCAGATATTGAAGCTTCCTTGCTAGGTCCCCATATATTTGTATGAACCAACTCCAAGAGATCTCCATGCATATAACCTTTCTTCATGAATGGTAACCTGTGAGACTTTCTAAATTGACATGCACTACACTTATAAATCATATGTTGTTTTGACAAATTAGGGAGTCCAAGTACACTTTGGTCCCTGCAAATTTGCTTTAATGACCTTTCACCAATATGTGCTAACCTTTTGTGCCATACTTCCAATTCTGTGAGTGTCTGACTATCATAATTAAAGAGAGCAATGTTTCTAGTGTCCTGTAATTCAAATGTGAACAATCTACCTGTCTTTTCACCTTTTGCAATTTTCCTGAATCCTTGACTTGGATCTTCAACAAATGCTCCTGCCTTTGTGAACCTGACTTGCAACCCTTTCTCTACTATATGCCCAACACTTATCAAATTCTTTGTAATGGTAAGGACATAGAGTACCTTACTGAGTAGGTTGATGTTTCCATCAGGTGCTTTGACATTGCCTATTTTCTCCACAGGATGTTTTGTATCATCTCCTGTTTGTACCTCATGCTTATTCCTTGGATCTTCTAAATCTGATAGGAGTGCCACATTTCTTGCCACATGATTTGAACAACCTGAATCTATGTAGAAAACATGCTCATCAGATTTACCTTGTGGCATAGCCATGTTCATGATCAATAATGAATCCTCTTTATTTCAGTCTTCTGTGTAGTTATTGTAGTCTCTCCTTCCTTTGTAGCCTCCTTGATAGTTTGAATGATTGTAGTTGTTGTAATTGCCATGGTAGTTGTTGAACCTTCCTCTTGAGTAGCCATAACTTCCTCTATTGTATCCTCTGCCTCTTTGATTCCTGGAATTCCTAAAGCAATTTTCAGTTGTATGATTAGTTAGTCCACAAATAGAACATGGGTTGGAGTCTTGGGATCTCCCCCTGCCTTGTCTACCTCCTCTTCCTCTACCTCTGCCTTGTCTTCCTCTACCTGCATAGTTAGCTTGATATGTACCTGCTTCATCATCCACTTTCTTTGCCTTTCCTTTGTTATCTTTGGACTTGCTTTTATCAGTGTATAAAGCTGAAGATTGATTACCTTTAGAGCTTTCTACATTTTTGATAATCTTTGCCTCTTGAGTAAGTAGTTGTCCAATGAGTGTGTTGAAATCAGGTACATGCATGTCCATGTACAAATCCATAGCTGTGGTGAATGCTTCCCACTTTTCATCTACCTTCAAGCCATTGATGACCTGCCTTACAATTTTCTCTTCATCTATTACCTCTCCAATGCTTCCCAACTTATCTGCTATGTCCTTGAGCTTTGTGACAAAATCAGTCACATTTTGTTTGGGAGCCTTCTTGAGAGTTGTGAAATCCATCCATAGTTGATGCTTTCTAGCTTTGGTACTTGAAGAAAAGAAAGCTTCAAGTGCATCCCACACTTCTTGAGATGTCTTACAACTTCTAATGTGAGGCAACAAAAAATCTGAGATAGAGTTGAGGAGATAAGACCTTGCAAGTGCATCCTTGGAGCACCATGTGCTCAATCTTTCTTGCTCTTCTTGTGTTGGTTGACTTTTGTTCCTGAAACTTGGCATAACTTCATCTCCAGCCACATAACCATATAAACTTCTACCTTGGAGATACGCTTCCATTCTTAATGACCAAGCTGAGTAGTTATCTCTATCCAATTTGTCAATTGATGAAGGAAATCCATCTGCCATGTTGTCCAACCTTGCTCTGATACCACTGTGAAGAGATGCATAGGTATGTGCTTGAAGATGAAGAGGTGTTGCAAAATCCTTGGTCTACACCAGCCAAATGAACTCCATGAGTATATGGTGGGTCCTTTTAGCTTGCCAATGGATGTATTAGACACCCTATGTACCTTGGAAGATCACTCACAAAAAGATAGATCAAAACAGATAAGTTGGAGTTAGCTCAGAGGTGAAAACTTGCTATTCTTGGTTCATACACATGTCCAATGTTTTACATAATTCTCTTAGCACAGCAGCAATTAGCTTAATTCCTCTTGGGGAACTCTAGATAACTTAAAGAGCTAACTTTCAAGAGTAATCTCATCAAAATAATAAACCACACACTAGGAATGATTTTTAACAAGTGATGACATCATCCTGATTTTCATGGGCTGCTATAGTTTGAGTCTAGTGAGCAGAAAAATCAACATAACTCAAAATGTAGGAATCTAATGATTATAAACATTTGTATGCTTATACTAGACCGTAAGCTGAATCCAATAAGCTTTAAATCATTGAATTTGGATAAGTAACCACTGCGAAATGGCTCTGACAAGGTGAGTGAAAAAATCGGGTACCTGACAGAGAAGTGAAGATGAACAAACCCTGTTGACTTCAAATGCACATAACTGAAGATTGCAACATCCAAATGACATGAAACTTTGTGAGCATATAGTAGACTTATAGAGATAACTTTACCAAGTTAAATCACTTAAAATGATGCACCAAGCTTAGAGAAAACATCTCTGCAATCTGACTGAGAAAACTGAGAGTAATGGCAGTGAGTAGTACACTTCACAAGAACATGGAAATGTGAACTCAAATGATCATGAAAATGAAAGTATATTGCTTGTACAATACAATGACTTACTGATACATATGTGTGCCTTGTAATCACACCTTGATATGGCATAAAGCTCAGCTCTTGGAGGTCTTCACATAGGTCTCTCTAACCACGACTAAAACTGCCATCTATTTATAGTTGAGTTTGGGAGGCTAACTTCCCTCAATCACTCTCCAATCAATCAATGATTGATTTGATTCTCTACCTACCACAAATCACAAATTTGTGGCTCCTCTTTCCATTCTTGATCAAGTGGACTCAACCACTTAAGATTCTTTCACTTTTACATTAAGTAAACTCTTCAAAAGTTACAAGAGGTAGTTCACAAGTGAACTTTACATAGTCTCCATTTTAAGGTTTTTTCTATGACTTTGTGGGACTCAAGCCAATACTTAGGCTTGTCATAGACTTTCTCCAACACAAACAAGCACCTAGAAGATGAGCAAGAGAGAAGAAACAACTAGAAAGGTATGGATATGATTCCAAATTTGTTACAAAGTGTTCAATCTACTTGGCAAAAGATTCAATTTCAGAAGAACCATCAACCTATGAAGAGGCAAAGGGAAACCTAATTGGGAAAAGGCCATGAAAGAAGAAATAGATGCATTGAAGGAGATGGACACTTGGGATTTGGTTCCAATGATGCCGAATCAAAATGTAACTGGCTGGAGATGGGTATATAAAGTTAAAAGAAACTCAGATGGGTCAGTTTGCAAGTACAAGGCAAGCTTAGTTACCAAAGGATGCTCACAAACTCATGGTATAGACTATGAGGAAACATTCTCACCAGTTGCAAAGATGACTACAATCAGGACATTGATAAGTATAGTTGCTACAAGGAATTTGAGACTCCTCCAACTTGATGTGAAAAATCCATTCTTAAATAGTTGGATAAGTGAAGAGGTATACATGTCACAACCACCAGGCTTTGAAAACCCTAATCATGCATCTTATGTTCGCAGACTTAAAAAAGCATTATATGGATTGAAACAAGCTCTTAGAGCTTGTAATTCTAGGTTGGTTACATACGTTCAAGATCAAGGGTTGAGACCTAGCAACTCATATCCTTCTCTATTCATCAAAAGGGATCATGATGGGCTTATCTATCTATGTGTATATGTAGATGATATTATTGTGACACGTCATGATCTGAATGGCATTCAAAGGATCAAGAGACACATGCAAGAGGAGTTCAAAATCAGTGACTTAGGTGAGGTCACATATTTCCCACGTATGCAGGTGATATACACAGATGAAGGAATGTATTTGACTCAAAGCAGATACATTCATGATCTACTTCTCAAGATCAAAATGGAGAATAGTAAGCCTACAGGTACACGTTTGGAGATGAATCATAAACTTGATGTTTATGAAGGTTAGAAAATTGAAGTCATTAAGGAGTATCAAAGCTTGGTAGGTAGCTTGATATATGCTACTCATACAAGGGCAGACATCTCATATAGTGTGGAAGTGCTTAGTCAATTCATGCACTCACCAAGAAGACCACACATGGATGCAGCTAAGAGAGTACTTAAGTATCTCAAAGGTAGAATCAATGAAGGTATATTCTATCCTTAATCTTCAGATTTGGATATCAAAATCTATTCGGATGCAGATTGGGCAGGAGCTAAGGATGATAGAAGAAGTACTTCTGGTTACTTAGCATTTGCAGGTTCAAAGATAGTGTCATGGAATTCTAAGAAGCAACCAATAGTTGCTTTATCCTCAACTCAAGCAAAGTACAGAGGTTTTGATGGGGGATGATTCTAACACCCCAATGCAACAATGGAAGATGGTTGCCCTCCACTAGGTCCACATGCAATGATATATGCTCACTATTCAGAATGTTTCTTTGCACCACTACAGAGACTTAAAATGAAACTTTGGGGACTTATAGTGGAATTTAAGAGTTGCCAAACAGGATTTAAATCATCCTCTGCAATCTGGTACAATCAGATTTGGAAAAGTCTAACTACACCTCTAGATAGAGAGGAGTGAAATCATGAGAAAATGAGGTCAGCAAGCAAGGGAGCTCCTTGCTGGAGTTTATGACTTTACTAAACTAAGTGGAAAACTTGTGGAATGCATACAACTCGAGAAACAAAGGCACGATGATGCTTATATAGAGTTTTACTTTCCTACAATCTAGCTAACCACCCACCAATCAATGTAGGTGCACTTTTGCTGGCTGATTTGATAAGATTTGAGTTTGATTGAGTTTGGTGGAGCTTCTAACTTTATTCCATGACTTTGGGTCATCCATTTTGATTGTTCCACTTGCAAAACTCATGTTTGAGCCTTTTTACAAGATTGAGACTTGATTTTCAACACTCCCCCTCAAGTCTCAATGTCTAGATCCTTCATTCCAATGCATGCCTTGAAGTGTTGTAGCTTTACTCCATCCAATGCTTTGGTAAATGTTGGAAGAGATGGATGGATACCTCAAGGAAGTGAGGTGGTACTATTGAAACCTGCTTTGTACCTGCCCTAATTCACTTCAAAGTTTGATAATAGGCCCTTATAGCTTGCAAATGAAACCATAAAAGTACCTATGTACTCTGAAGTAGATCCTTGAAACAATTGAATCAAAACAAAATACTTCATGAGTTGCAAGTGCCACAAAACTTGCTATTTTGGTGTAGACACCTGCTGATTCTTTTGCTCAATGTTCACAGTACAATAGCAATTGATTAAATTTCTTTTGGGGAAATTAAATTAGCTTAGATGGCTAATGATTACATGTGGAATCATCTAAAATGATGAACTATGCATTGAGAAATCAATTTAGCAATCCAAAGCTTATCCCCAACTTTTTAGGGACTGAACAGTAGATGAGCAGTGAGTAGTTCGATGGAAATTTCTGCCAAATGTCTGAAGAAAATGTAATCAAACTTTGGCACAAAAAATTAGACTTTAAGTTGGTTCCAACAAGCTATAGATCATGGAAAATGGTTGAGAACGCAATGAGATATGATCAATCAAAGTTCACTATTCTGAGTGGTCATAGCAGAGAAGTAGACAGAGATAATCAATGAAGTATATGTATTATGACATATGAGTATACAAGATTATTGGCATTGTAATGATGCACAATGATAGTGGGATGAGTAAGCTATGGTGTAAGCTACTCAAATCCTACAAATGTTCAACAAATGAGCTTCAAGAGGAGGCCGCATAGCTGCGAGTTTTTACAAGCTCTTTTATAAGAGAATTGTTTCTCAAGTTTGAATTTGAATTTCAAACTTGGATCTAAAAGTGATCCCTATGATTGGGGAGTTATTCCCTCATTGAATCTCGTAGTAATTTGTTCTTCCTAACTCCACGTGAGTTTGCCAAACTGACATGGACCACATTTATAGATCATCTATTGCTTGGATACATTAGGTATCCCAAGCACACATTGATCTCTACATATCTGCTTCAAGGTTCTCTCACCAATGTGCCCTAATCGTTTGTGCCAGATCTCTAATTCAGACAAAGTTTGATCCTTATAATTGTAAAGTGCAATGTTTCTAGTGTCCTCAAGCTCAAATGTAAATAATCTACCTGTTTTCTCTCCCTTGGCAATTCTCTTGAATCCATGTTGGGGGTCCTCCACAAAAGCTCCAAATTTATTAAGCCTAACTTGCACCCTTTTCCACTATCTGTCCAACACTCATCAAATTCTTTTTGATAGTAGGTACATAAAGAACTTTGCTCAACAAATTTCTATTCCCATCAGAAGTTTTGACATTTCCTACCTTGACCACTCAATGCTTGGTGTCATCACTTGTCTGCACTTGGTGCTTTCCCTTAGGCTCCTCAAGATCAGAAAGGAGAGCTACATTGCTTGCTTTGAACAACCTAAGTCAATATGAAGAGGTGCTCATCATTCATACCTTGTTTTGAAGTCATGTTCATAATGAGAAGAGAATCCTCTTGATCCTCTATATAATTGTTGAATTCTTTTCTTGATTTGTATCCTCCTTCAGAATTGTTGTTGTAATTTTTGTTGTGGCCATGGTTGTATCCTTGATTATGGTTGAATCTTCCTCTTGATTGTGAGTAGCCACCTCTTTGAAATCCTCTTCCTCTCTAGTTCTTGAAGTTCCTATAGCACTCATCTATTGTATGATTAGACAGTCCACATATATTGCATGGGGAAGAGTTGAACGGTCTCCCCCTACCTTGCTTACCTCCTCTGCGCCTTCCTCTTGAGTTTCTACATCTCCCTGTATAGTTAGCTTGAGAATTAGTTCCTTGATCTTCAACTTTCTTGCTCTTTCCTTTATCTTTAGATTTTCCTTTATCTATATAGAGGGCAGAAGAATTGTTACCTCCTTATGGTTCTCCATTTTTGTTGAGCTTGGCTTCATGGGTAAAGAGTTGTCCCATGAGAGTTGTAAGATCTAGAATTTGCATGTCCATGTAAAGGTCCATGGTAGTTGTGAAAGCTTCCCACTTATCATCTGCCTTCATGCCATTGTTTATTTATCTCACTATTTGCTCTTCTTCAATCTCCTCTCCTGCGCTTGCCAATTGATCAGCCACATCTTTTTCCTTGGTCACATACTCTGAACAATTCTGCTTGGGTTGCTTCCTTTGAGTGGTAAACTCAATCCACAATTGATTCTTTTCTAGCTTTTGTATTGGAAGAAAAATATGAAGATAATGTATCCCAAGTCTCTTGGTAAGTTTTACAATTCCTAATGTGAGGAAGAAGGAAGTCAGAGATAGAGTTAAGTAGATATGACCTTGCAAAAGCAGCTTTGGCACACCATGAGTTGAGTCTTTCTAGCTCCTCTCTTGCAGGTTGAACTTTGCTTCTGAATATGGGCATCTCCTGATGTGTATCCGTAGAGACTCCTTCCTTGTAGATAGGTCTTCATCCTCAAGGACCATGCTGGATAATTATTCCTATCCAATTTATCAATGAAAGAAGGGAAACCATCTCCCATTTTACCTTAACTTGCTTTGATACCACTGTTGGAAGAGATGGATGGATACCTCAAGGAAGTGAGGTGGTATTGCTAAAACCTGCTTTGTACCTACCCTAATTCACTTCAGAGTTTGATAGTAGGACCTTTTAGCTTGCAAATGACACCAAAAAAGTACCTATGTACTTTGGAGTAGACGCTTGAAACAATTGAATCGAAATAGATTACTTCATGAGTTGCAAGTGCCACAAAACTTGCTATTTTCATCTAGACAGATGACTAATGATTACAAGTAGAATCATCTAAAATGATGAGCTATGCACTGAGAAATCAATTTAGCAATCCAAAGCTTACCCCGGACTTTTTAGAGACTGAACAATAGATGACCAATGAGCAGTTCGATGGCAATTTCTCCCAAATGGCTGAAGAAAATGTAATGAAACTTTGACATCATAAAGTAAACTTCAAGTGGGTTCCAACAAGCTATAGATCATGCAAAATGGTTGAGAACACACAGAGATATGATCAATCAAAGTTCATTGTTTTGAGTAGTCATAGCAGAGAAGTATACAAAGATAATCAATGAAGTATATGTATTATGACACATGAGTATACAAGATCATTGGCATTGTAATGATGCACAATGAGAGTGGGATGAGTAAGCTATGGTGTAAGCTACTCAAATACAAAAAATGAGCTTCAAGAGGAGGCCACATAGCTGCGAGTTTTTACAAGCTCTTTTATAAGAGAACTTTTTCTCAAGTTTGAATTTGAATTTCAAACTTGGATCTAAAAGTGATCCCTATGATTGGGGAGTTATTCCCTCATTAAATCTCATAGTAATTTGTTCTTCCTAACTCCATGTGATTTTGCTTTACAAGACTCTCAATGATTTAACCTTTTACAAATGGTAAATGATCCAATTGTACAAGAAATGGTTCACATGCTTCATCAAGTAGTTGCACATATTCTCTTCTATGCTTAGCCAAATTTGAAGGCTTGGACATTTGTACCAACAGTAAACATATCTGCATATTGGTCCTTTGTATTGACATGATCCACCTTCACATCCTTTGACATGATCTTCTCTCTAATGAAGTGGTAATGCACTTCTATATGCTTCAACCTTGCATGGAACACCAGATTTTGAGCCAAGCATATGCTACTTATGTTGTCACAAAAAATAAGTACTTGCTTAACCTACAAATCAAGATCAACAAACAACCTCTTGAGCAACATAAGCTCACATGAGACTTGTGCTAAGCCTCTATACTCAGCTTAGATCAATGAGAGAGACACTCTTGGTTGTTTCTTTGACATCCATGAGATGGTCTTCTTCCCTAGCGTGATAACATATCCACTAGTGCTCCTCTTGTCATCTTTTGATCCTGCCTAATCAGCATCACAATAAGTTTGTACATTTAATCCATCATCAAATGAATAATATAGATGTTTGAGTTAGACGTCTATGGAAGCACGCGAACAGCACAAGGAAGAAGAAGAAGCTTGGAGCACAACACACAATATTGAATGTATTACCACTAGAATGTACAAAGATAAGTAGCCCATTAGGGGAATATGCATATATACAATCCAGGGGGGAAACCTCCTAAAGAGGGAAAAAAGTGCCCCGAAGGTCCTAGAGTGTTCACACACATCACCACCTAAATATATCAACAAATTCCCCCTAGGAGTGATGCGGTGAACAAGTATCTGGCACTCATGTATAAGGAAGTGCCACGCTATGTGGAAATCACTCCACAAAAGGAAGTAAGCCCAAAGCTTTGCGGAAAGCTTCAAACTTCTCCCTAGGTAGAGCCTTCGTGAAAAGGTCTACAATGTTCTCTTGCATGGGCACATATGCCAAGTTGATCTCCCCAGTAGAGAACCTCTCCCTGACATAATGTTAATGCACCTCAATGTGCTCAGTGGGATCATGGAACATAGGGTTCCTCGCAACTGCCAATGCGCTCTGACTGTCAGTGAAGATGGTGGTGGCAAAAGACTGACCAGCACCCAAATCAGCCATAAGGCATCTGAGCCACACACACTCAACAGTCACTGTGAAAGCTGCCCTATACTCAGCCTCACAACTGGAAGTGGCCATAGTAGGTTGCTTCTTGCTCAACCAAGATATACATGAGCTACCAAGCATGAAGCAAAAGCCACTAGTGGAGACACGAGTGTCATAGCAACCAACCCAATCTGTGTCATAAAAAGCATGCAAATATGGCGGTAGTGATTCCCCCTTGGGATAAAACAACCCGAGTAGTCGAGTACCACTCAAGTAGCAAAGGATGCGCTTAAATGCCTACCAATGCTTAACACCTAGGCAATGCATAAACGTGCTCATTTGTGAGATAGCAAATTGAATATCTAGCCGAGTAATGCATAAGTGAATCAAGCATCCAACAGCCTACTGATAGAGGACAACATCAAGTGCATCTTCAGCATCATGTACTCGATCATAAACCTGTCTCCATAGGAGTGGCAATAGGTATACAGTCTTCAAGGCCAAAATGCTACAATAATGTGTCAATATATCTCGTTTGACACAAAGCCATTCCACCATCAATTTGCAGAAATTGAATGCCCAAATAGTGATGCAAATGCCCCAAATCATACATCGCAAATGAGAGATGCAAATCAACATTGAAATCAGCAATATGCCTCTCAATAGGACTAGTGAGCAACATTTCATCAACATAGACAACAATGATTAGAAGCACATCATTAGCACGCTTAACATATAAGGTGCTCTCAGTTGGACTGTTCTCAAAACCATGTGCAATCAGATAGGCATGTATCTTCTCATACCAAGCATGTGGTTCTTGCTTTAAACCATGTAATGCCTTCTTTATCCTGCATACCTGGTTTTCATGCCCTTTCTGCACAAAGCCATGGGGTGGAAAAACATACACTTCTTCATGGAAATCACTATTCAAAAATGCAGTTTTAATGTCCAACTGATGTACATTCCAATCACGATGGCCTCCAAGTGCACAGATGCTCTGAGCAGTAGTCATACGCCATGTAGGTGCAAAGTTCTCATCAAAATCAATGCCTCTTTCCTGTGCATAACCCTTTGCAACAAGCCTTGCCTTATATGTGTCAACTGTTCCATCAGGCTTACGCTTTAGCTTGTAAACCCACTTAATGCCAATGGCCTTCTTTCCAGGAGGCAAGTCACATAAAGACCAAGTACCATTCTTCATTATAGCATCATATTCAGATTGCATCGCAATCATCCAATTTTTTGAATTCTGTGCTTCATCAAATGAAATAGGCTCATTCTCATCACAGAGACTAGATACAGCCATAACATAGCAATCTCATGCAAAAGAGGCACTATGAGAGCCTAATCGAGTATGATATGACAGAGGTGCATTTAATTTGCTATCATGTAAAGTCTGCACTAGCCATTTTGGCATATTTTTTGCCTCCTCAATATCGGCTCTCTCATCAACAACTGCATCATGTAAATTTGCATAAAAAATGGGATGATTTGCATCATCACATGAAACCTGCAAAGGCTGAGAAGTTGCCTCATTAGGACCACCACTAGATAGTCCACCTATAAAAAGAGGCAACAAAGTATCATACATGTCTTTAGAGCTAACAGATTTCTCCTTAGTACACGAAAGCAATGGCTAAATAGCATCTTCCAAGTGAAGAAAGGAACATCAAGAGTTTAAAAGCACCATTGAAGGTCCACGTCGACAGGTGTCCATCCCTCCCCTTATTGGAAGCTTGGTGCAAGGTGTGCACAAGGGCAAGCTTGGAGAAGGTGGAGGTCTGGTGCAAAGGTCTGCGGTAGATTCTAAGTACTTTGTAATCTTGTTTCATGAGCATTATTTAGTCTTTGGCATATTGTGCAGAGCATTTGCCTTATGAATAAGCTTGTATTCTTCTCTTCCTAATTGATCAGCAGCTTTTGGTGTCATTAATTCTCTTGTTCTCACTCTCCATTCTCCTACAAACACTCAAGTTTCTTTCTACACAAGAATCCCCCAACAAAATTTGGCACGCATTGTGGGACCTAAGGAGGCTTGAGCATAGGGGAAGCAATATTATAATGTGGAGAAGCATTATACAAGTACCAATAGTACTTTAGTACTACTTCATTGGGTTAAGAGGTAAATCTTCTTATTGTAGAATTCTCTTAACTTAAGAGGATTATGAATAGTTCATGACCACAACCCGGTCTCAAAAATTGAAGGTCACTTGCAAAACAACAAGAAGGAAGGCTGTTAGAAGATCCCCCAATCCACTGTCATCAACATCGTCAGTAAAGAACATGGCAGTTAAGGTACATTTGGAAACTCTAATTTCTAGATTAAATATAAAATTTCCATCTTTCAAAGGCTTAGCTCAAGAAGACCCTGACGAGCACATTAGGAGATTCTTAGCATTATGCAAAACAAGAGCTTTGATGGGAAGAGAGGATGCCTTTTTTATCCTTTTTCCTGCCACATTAGAAGGGCTAGTAGATAATGTTGGTGTAAGGCAATCAACAATTGAAGTTTTGATGAAGGTTTGAAAGTCAAGGACTGAAGAAAAGATCAAGATATGAAGCATGAAGAAAGTACATGTTTAGAGAATAAAGATGTGTATACATATGTACATTAATTTAGAGTTAGTTCACTTATACTTTTGTAAGGTGAAGAACTTGTACATATTTGCCTATATATACAAGGAAAAATGTCAAGGCAAATATAAGAGAGCATGTGAATAGAGAAATTAGAAGTTGTATGAGTCATTAGACACTTTAGAAGTGAGTAAGATCTCTCTCATCAATCAGATGTAAAGTTTTCCAGAAATGAAGAAAATTTGCGCCCGGTATTTTTGAGAGTTCTTCTTCTGTGTTGAATCTTTTTTGAAATGCTTTTGTACAAGTCTAAGTCTATAGTTGATTGACCTCTGTACAAATTTTTAGCTTCTAATTGTGATCAGGCTGAGAGAATTGTAGGAACATTTACATGTGTAAATGTAAAGAAGAGAAGTTGCAAGAGGTGCAAAATTTGATGCTAATGTTTTGGTCAGCTATCCTTCCACAGTGTAAAGTTTTGAGCAATCAAGCACTCATTATTTAAGCTCAAAGGTAAGCTACCTATGGCTAAAAGCATTTGATTAAACAGCTTCTACTTTGGGAGAACCATGCTTTAGAAGTTGTAGGTGTCAAAGTCAACTGTAAATAACTAAAGTTTTAGACATAGGTGACTTGTTAAGATCATTTCTCAAGATTTACTGAGTCTTTTTGAATGATTTAACTTCAAGAAGGTGTGCAAATTATAGCCGACAATTTGTACAAATTTTTATTAAAAACTTTACACATTTGATAAGTCAATGAGTGAGTTATGTGCAGCAGACTTTCTGTGTAGTCACCTTCTTCATAGTTTGTTCAAAATTTTGATAATTGATCATTGATCCTCTAAATTAGTAAAGGTTTTGAGTTACTCTTCATATAGAGGTGCTCTAATTTCAAGAGTAGCTTGTTCTTTTGGAGATTAACACTCTCCATCAGTGGTATCAGAGCAAGAAGCATCGAAATTGAAGAAAGGAGGACGTTGACTACTGCAGTTATAAAGAATTTAACATTTGAAGATACAAAAAGTGAAAGCTTGAAAGCAAAGCTCAAGAAGGAGGACAAAAGATATCAAGGAAGACAAAAGGAGTATCATTTGAAGCAAAAGTACACTTATTTCTTATAAAGGTTGAAGAATTTAATACACAGGTGAAGGAAGGATGTGAGATTCTCTTCAGATAGAGAAATTGGATAGAGAGAACTATCCAGCATGGTCAATGAGGATGGAAGCTCATCTTATGAGCAAAGACCTGATTGGTTATATCACAGGTGTAGAAGAAAAGTCTCAATTCAGAGATCCTAGTGTTCCAACTAGGGAAGAATTATCAGAATTGAAGACTTGGATGAAGAGAGATGCTCAAGCCAAGAGCATTATCTATATGGGAGTTAATGACTACTTGCTACCTCACATTAGAGGTCTTGAAAGTGCAAGTGATATATGAATGCTTTGGAGGAGCATTTCCAAAACACCACAAAGTCAAGGAAGGCATCCTTGTGGGCTGAGTTTACCACATTCAAGTAGAAAGCCTCTCAATCCATTTCAGATTATGTAACAAGGATGAAGGACATTGCAGATGCATTAGGTGCAGTTGATGAAGATGTTGAAGAGGATAAATTGGTAAGGCAAATTCTCATAGGTTTGAGAGGTGATGACAAATGGAAGCCATTCATTTTGTCTACTGAATTATCACTAGATCATTTTAATCCTGACTTAAATTAGTTGCTAGGACACATGTTAACCTTTGAACAGGATGTCAAAGGTGAAGGAGATAAAAGTGCAGGTCAAGCAATGTATTCAAAGGATAAGAAGAAGAATAGCAAAGGGAAGCAACAAGCAAATGAAGATGAAGGAACAACTAGCCAGGCTAACTTCCTAAGAGGAAGAGGAGGTGGCAAAGGTAGAGGAAGAGGCAGGAGTAATAAAGATGGAGGCAAAGCTTGTTGGATTTGTGGTAAGACAAATCACTTAGCTCATGATTTTTGGCATAATACTCAGAATAATGGTGGATATAATCAGAACTTTGATTCAAGAGGAAGAGGTGGCAGAAACCAAAGAGGTAATTTTAGAGGTAGAGGTAGTAGAGGCTACTTTGGAAGAAATGCAGGTAGAGGATTCCAAAGCCAACAATATAACAATACCTACTACAATTATGCTTTAGATCAGAAGGAGGATTCAACATTGATAATGAATTCAACTTGTGAAAGGCAAAGTGAAGACCAAAGAGTCTTCTACATTGACTCGAGATGTAGCAAGCACCTGAGTGGCAACATAGCATTGATGACTGATTCGGAAAATAAGGTAACTAATCATGTACTTCAAACAGGTGATAATACAAAGCACAATGTGAAGTCAATTGGATCAGTGAAGCCCAAGGATGGAAGTACTCTCTTGAGTAAGGTTTTGTATGTTCCTACAATTCCAAAGAATCTGATAAGTGTAGGACAAATTGTTGAAAAAGGTTATGAAGTTAGGTTCACTAATGAAGGAGTTTTTGTGGAAGACCCTAGCAATGGGTATAAACAAATTGTTTCAGGGAAGAAAGAAGGAAGACTCTTCACATTGAAGATTCAAGGTAACATTGGTCATGCCTTGTACACTTATCGAGGACACAATGTAAGATGCCACGTTGATTTTCCACCTAGAAAAAAAAAAAGATGTGTAGGTAATAATGAAATTTTATGTTTAGGATATTTTGATCATGTCTGCAAAATTTTGTGGCAATAAGTTTTTACATTCTCTCTCTAGAAAGTTGTCGCCTGAAATTTATATGTTAATTTCAAGCATGAAGATGAAGGAATCTGAAAAAGTGTTGTATGAGAGAAAGGTAGAGTATTCTTAGTAGAAAAACTTTACCTTATTGAATTTTTTGTAGTTCCTATGTTTTATGTCTCATTTGGTTCCATGAAGATAGGTTAACGAAGAGATTTTTCATGTTTTTTCATCTCTCTCTAGAATTTTAGATTTTGCAGGGCCCAAAAGTGATATCTGGAAGCAGATTTGGACCTGAGGCGTCTCTAACATTATTGTACAGATTTAAGAACTGAATATTTTTGTCACTCACAAGCTCAAGCTGATTCCTCACTGTTTTTGAGTTACAAGGTTTTGAAAAGTGTCGTTTTCCAACACTTCAGAAAAAAAAAAAGAAAAAAAAAGAGAAGCCTTCATTCATTCATCTTATTCATGTTCGCGGATTTAGAAAGCGCACATGGGTATATGGGTTATTTTTGGGTGATTGACGTGTGTGTGACTGCGTTGCAGGGATTACCTCTATTTTTGCAGGTACGATTCTTGATGGTGGACATGAAAAGTAGATGCATGGGTGGTCCGGAAGTCTTGCATGAGACATGCGAAAAGACGCTATCTTGGAGCATGCAGATTCTAAAAGTGCGGGTCTAGGAAGGCGTGATTGGTCGTGCACTGACGAAAGTCGGAGATCCCAAAAAGACGAAGACTGAGAGATAGAAAAGGATGATGGTCGTATAGTCATTACGATCGTTTTTCGGCTTCTGGAATTGCGATTGAGATTCAGATTGAGATTGACATTGTGATTGTGATTGAGATTGGGATTGAGATCAACTCGGGGGTGGTCGGGTGGATGAGGCTTCACATTAAAGCAATCTGATAGATTTTGTAACGCAGATCAGAACTACTTGTAAATCTGCACAGATAATAAAATTCTCTCTCTTCTTGTTCTACGTATACTCTGTTTGCCTTCTTTATATCTTGTGGTGTCCAAACCCATTATTCTGTGTGAGATTGTGACTCAAGTTTAGGAGACTTGTTACAAGTGGTATCAGAGCAGAGTTGGATTCCGGGACAAGATGCAGGCTTTGAAGAAGAAGATAGAAGAACAAGAGGAGCTTATCCGTAGATTGAATGCAGAATTACATAAAGAAAGATCCAACAAACAAAAAGAGGCTACTGCAAATGCTTTCATGGACCTCAATGCTGAAGGTGGTAATGGAGCGGGCACATCAAACGCACGTAGAGCTAGACGGCAACGTGAACCTGAAGAGGACGATGATGCAGGTGAATCTGCACTCAAGCAAGTGTTCAAAAGAGCAAAATTAAATGAATTTGATGGTGAGAAGAAAACTGGAGAGGATCTTGAAGCATGGATTGAGGAACTTGAAGATTTCTTTGACCTGCGCGTATTTAGTGAGGAATCAAAAGCAAAGGTGGCAATCTTGCATCTGCGAGGAGTCACAAAACTGTGGTGGAAATCTTATATACAGACAAGAACACGTGAAGGTCCGATCCTCTGGAAAGAATTTCGAGAGCAAGCAGAGAATCGTTATTGTTCTCCACATTATCGGATGGAAAAGAAAATGGAATTCTACTCTTTCAAGCAGCATGAGGATGATAGATATAACTTGTCTGTTGAAGAATATAAGGAGAAATTTTTGCGTTTACATAAGTATGCACTAGAAATTTCTGGAGATGTGCTGAAAAGCAAGTTTATTGAGGGTTTGCGGGAAGAGCTTCGCTATCAAGTAAAGGGGTCCGAATGTGTAGATTTTCTTGATGCGGTTGCAAAAGCAGAAAACTTTGAGAAGATGGAGAAGTTTACCACAAGAAAGGCATTCAAATCAAGGTTTATCTCAACAGGACATCGACCCCCAAGACCTATTTCAATAAATCAAAATGGACAGAGATCGACTAACTCTATTAACGGTCAAGGAGGAAGACCAAAGCCGAAGCAAACGGATACACCTAAGAAGCAAGAAGTTGTGCACTCGCAACGTGATTCTCATTTCCTGGAGCGGGCTAAGAGGCTGGGGCTTTGTTTTCGATGTGGAGAACAAGGACATCGCACTTTTGAATGTCCAAACAAGGCCATCAACCATTCTATGCAAGCAAAGATAGCTCATCTACAAGAAGAAAACATGACAATTGAGGAAGCGGATGATCAAGGTAAGTGTTCTAGCCCTAGACTTCAATGCATGATAACTTCTTCTCATTCAAGGGCATCGGTGATTAGGATTATGGGGGACATATCCTCACGTAAGGTTAGTTTCTTGATTGATTCAGGTAGTACAAATTGTTTCCTTTCACTTAAGATGGCAGAAGCTTTAGGGTTGCATATTGAGATGTAGAGTAAAAGACCTGTACAAATGGCTAATGGTAGGATACACTATACTCGAGGCTGTATTGAGAATCTTGATTTTATGTTAGGAGAACATAAGTTTTTGGCTACCTTCCATGTAATTGAAATGAGAGGATGTGATGTAATCATCGGAATGGACTGGTTAGTTCATAACAGTGTCGTGATTGATTGTGAAAGCGGGATCCTTACTTTGAAAATAGAAGGGAAGGAACATCGTCTTGCAGGCAAGTGTAATTCAAGTTTTTCTCCTATTTCTGCAATAAAGTTGTAGGGGTATTCGACAGGGTTGTGAGACATATTTGGTTTCTGTGCATGACCTTCAGGAGAAGAAGAAAGAAGAGGAAATACCGGAATATGTTAAAAAACTTTTAGATGAGTACGCAGATGTATTTCGTGATGATCTACCGAGCATGCCTCCTCCTAGGAAAATTGACCATGCTATAGAACTTTATCCAGGAAGTGAGCCTTATTCTAGAGCACCTTATAGGTTCAATATTGATGAATTGAAAGAATTGAAGCTCCAATTGGATGATCTATTGAAGAAGGAGTTGATAAGACCTAGTGTTTCATCTTGGGGAGCACCTGTTTTGTTTCAGAAAAAGAAAGATGGTTCATACAGACTTTGTATTGACTATAGGGGATTGAACAAGAAAACCATTAAGAACAAGTATCCACTACCACACATAGATGAACTATTGAGTCAATTGAGTGGTGCCACAGTATTCACTAAAATTGACTTAAGATCGGGATATCATCAAATTAGAGTAAAGTCTGAGGACATACCCAAAACCCCTTTAGAACACGATATGGTCATTACGAGTTCACAGTTTTGCCTTTTGGATTAACAAATGCTCCTGCAACATTTATGTGTTTGATGAATAATGTGTTTCATGAATATCTCGATGAATTTATAGTAGTTTTTCTTGATGATATTTTTGTGTATTTTAAGGATGATGATGAACATGCATTGCATCTCAGGAAGACTTTACAAAAACTAAGAGAGCATAAACTATATGGTAAGCTGAGTAAATGTTTGTTTGCAAAAGGGGAAGTGACTTATTTGGGGAGAGTTGTTTCTAAGGAATGGATTCATATAGATTCTGAGAAAGTTAAAAGCATAGTTGAATGGCCTACACCCAAATGTGTGAGGGATGTAAGAAGCTTCCTTGGTTTGGCACAATATGAGAGGGCACACATTAGGGATTTTTCTCGAATTGCAAATCCTCTTACATAATTGATAAAGAAAAATAGAGAGTTCACATGGAACGATGAGTGTCAAAAGGCGTTTTACGAATTAAAACAGAAATTGTGTGCTAAAGATACCTGAGTTAGGGAAGCCTTTTATTGTTGCATGTGATGCTAGTGGAAGCCAAGTCGGATGTGTACTTTCACAAGAAGGGAGGGTAGTGGCTTATGAGTCAAGGAAATTAAGGAAACATGAACTAAATTATACAACACATGACTTAGAAATGCTTGCAGTTGTTCATGCACTTAAACATTGGAGACACTTATTGCTAGGAGTAAAGTTTGAATTAAGAACAGATCATCAGAGCCTTAAATACATATTTACTCAACCTTTCCTTAACAATAGACAAAAATGATGGATCCAATTGCTAAGTGAATATGATTTTGATATTAAATACTTAGCAGGAAAAGAAAACAAGGTGGCCGATGCTTTGAGTCGTAAACCCCTATGCAGTTCAATTTCTATTTTATCCTCTGATTTTGATATTGGAAAAGAATTAAAAGAATTTTTTGGTATGAATCCAGGTTCTATCTTTCAGGGAAAATTTCATTTGAGAAATAATGATTTGTATTGTAATTCTCGTTTATGTATTTCTTCAGAATCTGTTTTGAAAGAAAAGATCGTGCATGACTGTCATGATGCACCTTTCTCTGCACACCTTGGTTTTTCTAGAACTTGTGCAAAAGTGAAAGCTTCATATTACTGGCCACGTATGAAATATGGTATTGAGAGGTATGTCGAAGAATGTCTGAAATGTCAACAGGTTAAGGCCGAATTTAAAAGGAGTCCTGGCATGTTACAACCATTAGATTTACCTGATCAAAAATGGGAATCCATCTCTATGGATTTCATAACAAAGTTGCCTGTGACCAGAAGTGGGCATGATACCATCTTTTTTGTCGTGGACCGTCTTACAAAGATGGCACATTTTCTTCCCATGAGGAAAACTGATACAGCTTTGCATGTTGCTAAACTTTTCATAAAAGAAATTTTTAGGTTACATGGTATACCCAAAAGTATAATTTTTGATAGGGATGCAAGGTTCACATCTAATTTTTGGAAAGCAACATTTCAATCCATAGGAACAGAATTACGCATGAGTACTGCATTTCATCCTCAAACTGATGGTGAGAGCGAGAGGGTCAACAGGGTGCTTGAGGATATGTTACGCATGTATTTGAATGATAACCAAAACAATTGGATTGAATATTTGCCCTTGGTTGAGTATGCATATAATAGTGCATGGCATTCCTCTATTAAGATGACACCTTTTGAAGCAATGTATGGTTATAATTGCTTGCTACCGCATTCACTTTTTAATTCACAGAATTAGGTTGAAATATCCAAACAGATGCTTGAAAACATGGATTTGGAGCTAAATAAGGTAAGGAAAAACATGAAAGATGCACAGAAACATCAGAAATTATATCATGATCTCAAAAAGAGGCCCTTGGAATTTGGAACAAATGATCAGGTTTTTTTGAAAGTGAGTCCTTCTAAATCAAGTCTGGTTTTAGGCAAAGATCGTCGATTGTCTCCTCGTTATGCTGGTCCTTTCAAAATCTTAAAGAAAATTGGTTCTGTTGCATATTTACTTGACCTACCTAATACTTTGAAAATTCATCCAGTCTTCCATCTTGGATTACTTAAAAAGTATGTTCCTAATGCTAATCATGTTTTGTAGGACAAATCTAAGTTGAAGGAAGATGCCACTTTTGAACTTGAACCAGAAGTTATATTGGATAGGAGAGTTAGACATCTTAGGAATCGTGAAATAGTGGAAATTTTAGTAAAGTGGTTTGCATATCTGTTGGCATACAAAGCAACAGAGGAGTCATGCACAATACGGCAACAAGGCCAAATCATTTCTTCCATGGACTATTTACAACTCAAGTGATTTTAATCACTACACAAACATTGTAAATCCCGTTTTTGGTAGAATAGACTCCATTTTGTGCAAGCCGAGGAGTCCTCGAGCTTGAGGAGTATTAGAACCAGCGACATATCAATTTTCATAATTTTTAGACTCTGTTTGAGCCCTCAAATAGACTCTAGAACCTAATTTTTAACTAGGCCGGACACTAGGTCTAGACAAGACCAAAGCTAGTTAGAAAACTATAAAAAGAGCTAGAGAGCTCATTTTTGGGGTTAGATTGTTTGTGAATTGAGCTTATGTAAGAGACCTTTTGATTAATGCAAAGAACTCCATTGTTCCTCTCCTTGTTCTTGCCTTGTGTGCGCGTGTGTGTGTATGTGTGTGCATGCTTGTGTGCTTCTCACTCACGCACTTGTGTCTTCACTTGCTCATAGTCTTCATACTAGTCCTCACGTCTCCACGGATTGACAATTATGAGGTGAATCTTCTCACGTTGGTACTCACCATTGTGCTAGAGTGACACCAAATTTGGCGCCGTTGCCGGGGAGAGAGCTTCGAGGACGAGCGTGTGATGGTAAGACGTCGAGTTGAGACATTGGAGTTATAGGTAATATCCTTCTTTCTCTTAATTTTTCTTCATTTTTTCCTTACTTTCGCATCACCATCATCACCATCATCATCTCCAGCATCTCCCACCTCCATCTCCATCTCCACAAAGAATTTCAGTTTTTTGGTCATATTACACCCCCCACCTCATTTCCCTCATTTCATTGTGAGAGAGAGCGAGAGAGAGCTTGCATGCTATCTGTTTTTGGTGTGTTTTTGAGCTTTAGTTGCAGGAACTTGCTGTACCACCTCCTCCAGCAGTTTGCGCAGGTACGACAGACTCTGCACAGGTCCCGAGACGACGACCTCTGTCTGTCGCGACAGACAGAAAAACTTAAAATTTTGTGAATGCATGTTTGGCACGGTAACCTACACCATTAGGGCACTCTAAATCACTAGAAGTTTCTCAAAAATTTGCGTTTTTTCAGTCTATCGCGACAGACACTGTCTATCGCGACAGACACCATC
Source organism: Ceratopteris richardii (assembly GCA_020310875.1). Taxonomy (NCBI): domain Eukaryota; kingdom Viridiplantae; phylum Streptophyta; class Polypodiopsida; order Polypodiales; family Pteridaceae; genus Ceratopteris; species Ceratopteris richardii. The sequence continues at coordinate 3,092,835 of CM035421.1, read as the reverse complement.
TATCGCGACAGACAGAAATCCACGATAGACCCCGTCTATCGCGACAGACCAAAATTCCACGACAGACAGCGTTTATCGCGACAGACACCGTCTATCGCGACAGACAGAAATCCACGATAGACCCCGTCTATCGCGACAAACATCGTCTATCGCGACAGACCAAAATTCCACGACAGACAGTGTCTATCGCGACAGACACCGTCTATCGCGACAGACAGAAATCCACGATAGACCCCGTCTATCGCGACAGACACCGTCTATCGCGACAGACCAAAAATTCCACGACAGACAGCGTCTATCGCGACAGACACCGTCTATCGCGACAGACAGAAATCCACGATAGACCCCGTCTATCGCGATAGACACCGTCTATCGCGACAGACCAAAATTCCACGACAGACAGCGTCTATCACGACAGACACCGTCTATCGCGACAGACAGAAATCCACGATAGACCCCGTCTATCGCAACAGACCAAAATTCCACGATAGACAGCCCCCACGATAGTTTGTGTCTATCGCGACAGACACCGTCTATCGCGACAGACAGACATTTTCAGCAAAAATTAAGGGGTAAATTTTTGGAAATTTAGGCTAAATTTTGGGCATCTTTGCACTCTCAAATACTCATACACTTACAAAGGCCTTAGAAAAATGCATTAAAACCCCTAAAAGGTTCTGTTTGTCTAGTTAACCCCTTAAACCCTGAACGGTCATAACTTTTTCATACGAAATCCATTTTTTGAGCTCTATGGCTTGTCGACACACTGAGGGGTAGGAACACCAAGGGAGCTCTAGAGGAAATTTCTAGCAATACAAAAGGGGGAACAAGGGTCATTAAAAAAGTGTCTGAAATAAATTGTCTGTCAATTGAAAGGTCAACTTGGAGCTAATCTTGGGACTGATGCAGGTCTATTGAGAATCAATTGAGAGCGTCCAAGCAAGGGTTTTGCGCAAGCTTGAGAATCAACTTCTCGAGCACTAAAGAGCAAGGTTCAGCAAGAAAGGTCGGAATACTCTCAACTCCTCTTCGTCAATTCCTAGCTTAGGCTAAGAACGATTAGAAGTAGGAGTAAGTCAGGGCGAGGATAGGCAACTATCAAGTTGAAGCATACCTAAACTTTCAAGCTCAAGCTAAGGGCATAATCCTTGTACTGTCAAGAATTTTAAAGGGAAAGAACTTAACGTGGAACGATCAACTGTAAGTGCAAAATAACATTCAAATATTCCTGACGACGTGATATCAGACAAGACCTTAAACACGATAAAATAACTAAAAAGAACCAAGCGACTAATATAAAGTAACCAGCAACGAGGTTGTACCCTGGGCAAAGAACTGGGCTACTTACATAGGCATATGAACCTTAGATCAGGACGACATCTAGTAAGGGAGAGACAAAGCCTTAGATCTTCAGAGGCTAGCGTTAACCACACTGCTAGGTCTTGGGCCCAGCAGTTGAGCCACCACTCATACTACCCTAGCTCTGAGACCAGTGAGTCAGAGATGTCTCAAGGCATGGACAGACCTACGGGGAGTTCAGGTGTGCCATACTTGTACAGGGTAGAAGGCCCTTACAAAACACAGTTGGAATACCTTAGGACCAACCGATTAGGTGCTAGCATCTATGAGGACGGCCTAGGAAGATCCGTGGTCCAGATTAAAAACCCTGACCAATCCATAGGACTAGAGCACCCAGCTGTCAGGTTTGAAAACGGTGCATACCTAGACAAAGAAGGAACCATATACGTAGTCACCAGTCACCCAGATAGGACATATGAATTTGGAAATGTAATCTCAGAAGCGGACTTAGGTGACTTGGAACAAGGAAACATGGGAGTAGAACCTAGAACACCCCGAGGCAAATCTGTTCTCACTAGGATTATCACACCTGATTGGGTTCCCCAAGACAACAAGTGCATAGATTTGCTTCTCAATCGAGAAACTGACGAAGCCTTTTGGAGGTATAAATCTGATCAACCAATTGATATAGGAACAATCATGATCTATGAGTTTAAGGACCCTGATAGCCCGGGCAGAGTGACCTACCTAGATCACGCTTCGGAGAGGATCTTTGGGGTGACAGAAAATGATAGGCATGCTTACACTTGGAAGGGTGAATTTGTTTTCCCCCAACCAAGATCGAATGTATCCTATGGTCACCCTGGAGCTGGAACATCCCAAGCTCATGGAATGCAAAGAGACAGAAGTAGAGATAGACCAGAAGTAAGCTTTGCTAACCCAGGGGGCAGAGAAAGAACGAGGACGGAAACGAATAGAGTAGAGCCTGAGATACTCAGAGCTCACAGGAATCAAAGAAATGTGGATGAGTTCCCTCTACCACGACCTAGAGAGCACACAAGGACTTTGAGACCGACTCAGCTAGTTAAGTCCATGAAGAACTACTTCGATGGCACGGGAGATCCATACGATCACGTGGCTGAGTTTAGGCAAGTCTTGAGAGCTGAACAAGTGGAGGATCTATTCACGCACTACAATGCCTTTGGTCTGACCCTTAGGAACACTGCCCTGACATGGTTTTAGCCACTAAATGAGAGGCAGTTCAGGTGCATAGACCAACTCCTAGAGGCTTTCATTGTAGAGTTCTCTAAGAGTGGCATAAGACACAATACCTCCTCATTGATTCACAGCTTCAAACAGACTCCCCAAGAGACTGTAAGATTGGCAGGAAGAAGATTTAGACAATATCTTGAAAGATGTCCTGTTTCGGAGCTACCCACACCTGCCAAACAAGTAGCCTTATTCCTTGATGGATTGCTGAGTACGAAATTGAGATCCTATGTGTATCTGAAGGACCCTAGGACTATAGAAGAGTGTGTACGCATGTGCATTGACATTGAAGATAACCTAGGGGAAGAACTAGAGCTTTCCAAAATCTACAAAGATTCAGATAGTGCATCTAGTCACTCTTCCACGCAATCCACATCAATCGAGGAACTCGCAGAGAAAGTAGCTCAGAAATTAGGTGTAACTAGCAAACAAATCCCGAGGTTTACCCCAGCGAAGAGGTGCTATACATGCGGTGGTGACCATATGGCAAACGTGTGTCCCATTATGGTTCAACCCCAGATCAATCCAAATAGCCAATATTGCACCATAGAACGAAGATACACAAATCACACAGCACAAGATTGTCCTTACAACAAGCAAGCGGTCAGACAAACCTACCTTCAGCCCTACCAACAAGGCAGATACCAGAACCAAAATCCACCACCACAATATGCTAGACCCCAACAAACCTACCAACCACAATATCAGGCCCAACAGAGACCCCAACCGGTGCTAGCTCAACAGCCTCCAAACCCCGCTAATGTAATCCCTGTAAAGTATACAGCTGCAGAAGAAAACCTGAATAGAGCTATAGTCCCTGTAACACCCTTGCTTTCTGAAAGTGACCCGAGTGACCATAGCTTTGATTCTACACATGTTGATAGTCCTCAGGCGTACTACATGCAGTCTCCAGAACATGGTGAGTCCTATTACAGTGAAGAGCCAAATGAACCTAGTTGGGAGTCAGATTATACAAACGTCATGTATGCAAACCCCAACCCTAGGCCTCAACCTAGGCAGGTAAGACCTCCATTCCCAAGAGGACCGTGCTACAGATGCCAAGGAGATCACCTCATTCGTGATTGCCCCTTACCTCCACCTACACAAAACCAGTCAGTGACGATCCAAGGCTTCTGCCAAGATTGTGGAAAAGAGCATCTCTTACGAGATTGCCCAAAGAACCCCAATAATATGCCAAAAATCACGCCTATCAATGTTATTGGGTTAGTGGTAGATTCCAGCGGAAGTGTCACTTCCACTGCACCCGTATAGGCAGTCACTAGAGCTCAAACAGTGCAGCAAAACCAAGGGGTAAGCAAGGAAAAGAGCCCAGAAGCCAGCGATACTGAGAGCCAAAATAAGAAAAGGACTAGAGCTTGGAGAGATAGCCGCGAACGCATGAAAAGGCAATGGGCAAAAAAGATGAGTGAGCTTGAGGAAAGCTTGAGAGAAACCAAAGCAAAAATCATAGAGATCACATCTCAACCGCACTCTCACACATTCCCACCGCTACCATCCCCATCACCCTCCATCCCTCCACCCTCTAACACACCCCACGTAACCCACCCACCACCCCGAGTAGGATCAGTATTAGCTGATCCCACTCCTGAAGACATAGACATGATGCTTAAAGCATATCAGGCCAGAATCCAAGAAGGGCCAAATGTCACGGATCATGGCAAGTGCTACCCTAGGGCTGATCTAGAGATAGAAAGAACCAAGCTTTGCGCGAAAATGGTCGCATTGGCTCAGACTATGTTTGAAGCCAGTCGCCTTTTCAATTACTCGGGTTCAGCCAAGACGCAATTACACTTGGATGGACTTCTAGAGAAGTTAGAGGGCATAATCGCTAGATCGGCCAAGGAAGAAAAAAATCAAGAAAGGGAGAAAGCAAGCAAAAACATGACCCATCCCCCATCGGAAGTTTATGTGGCCAATTCCACTGAACCAGACAACTTCCCCTCCTTAGAAAGAATAGAGAGGCTAATTGCACAATCAGAAAAGAAACCTGCCCCTCAAAGAAAGGAAGGGGTAAGAGAACGGATAAGCCAGCCTCTTCAGGAAGCCCATGTGCCTCCTCAAAAGGCTTATCTTTCCCCCCAAAAGGCAGATGAGCCTCCCTCGAAAGCTTACGTACCTCCACAGGTTGCCTACATTCCTTTTCAGGGAGCGTATGAGCCTGTTCGGAAAAGTAATAGAATAAGTAATCCTCCCCAGGAAGCTTGTGCGCCAGCCATCTATGAAAACGAGGAGAGAGCCAACGATAGAATAAGCCCTCCTTCCCAGGTTGCTTATGTGCCTAATTCTACGGAGCCAGACACTTCTTCTTCTATGAATCGGTTTGCACCAGACTTCCTACGAGAGATTCAAGAAGACAAATGGGATAACGAAAGTGAAGTCGCCCCTCCCTTTGAGCTTGTGGATGATGCACACGACCAATTCCCACAAGACATCCCATCTATTTATGGGGAGCATGAGAGTACTCAGTCTCACGAGAGATTGGACTTTGAGTCTAATTCCATACAAGAGCTGCCCCACTTCACAGGCCCATGGGAAGCAAGGTCCGCGTGTGTGAGAGCACCCACAGTCAGGGTAAGGAACGACGACTCAGTCATACCTAGGAACACGGAGGTAGTAAAGAACACCAAGGTGCAGCGCGATCTCACTTTGGAAGAACTGCCTAAGGATAGATCAAAAGCGCGGAAACATGTCGCCAAACAAGTACCAGAAATAGTCAAACCTCGTTCCCAGGTAGGATCCCATAGGACAGTGCCAGAAATTCCCTTGGATAAGATAGGAGATATGTGTGAGGGTGAAGAAGGTAATACCTATCTTCCCATTACCTACCAGGACTACACCACCAAGGCAATTTTGGACTCAGGTGCAGGAGTTGCAATTGCCACTACTTCCCTATGGAAGCGTTGGGGCAAGCCAGCACTCAGGCCAACGAGAATGAAATTGCAGATGGCAGATGGTCATATTGAGAGACCCTTAGGATTGCTAGAAGGAATAACTCTCACCACTTGTGGTGTTGAGTTCGAGCATACATTTGCTATATGTGACTTTAGCAAAAATCATGCCTATGAGATGATTTTGGGAAGACCATTCATGCGACAGTTGCAAGTGGTACAGGATTGGGGAACTAATTCCTTGTACCTGCAACACTTAGGTGTTACGACCAAAGTCAATCTCAAGGATTACTCTCATAGAGATGTCCCTCCTATCCAATGGAATCCCATCCATAGAGCCAAAGATGATACAGAATCGGTGCATTCCATAGGGTCTGGATCTTCATGGATGCATGAAGACACTCACTTATGGATGTGCAAAGTAGCAGTAGAAGAAGAGAAGAGAGAGGAAGCCAGAGAGAGAGGTGCGAAAGAAACCCATAGATCAATCCAAGACCCAGCCTATGCACCTGTAGTCTTTCCTGATGAGGAATTTGAACCCCATGGCTGGGCCGAAATCCTAGCAACAATGGACGTAGCCATCAATGAAGAACAATGGACACCTCACTGTGATGAGGATGGCTATGACATTTCAGTCTTCTCCATAGAGCCAATCATGGGAGAGGCAGTTCTAGAAGAATGCGAACCTAGCCCTGATGCATTTGAGGATGCAAGTGACTCCGATCTAGAGTCAATCATTATGGACCCACCATTTGCATCAGATGAAGAATACTTCCATGAAGTAGAATTTCAACCCCAGAGGCATGGAGAGATTACAAATGATGTAAGATTAGCAACACACGTGACCCCGAAGGAAGAAGGGAAGAAACGAAAGGAGAAAGAAGTCTCACCGGAAGAGGAAGAATCTTTGTTTGAGGTTCCAGAAAATTTTAAGAAGTATGAGATAGATGACAGGAGAGTCATGATAAGAATGCCTAAACGAGAGGCACAATCAGGAGAGGCCTATGATAACAAAGAAACCACCAAGAAAATAGTCGTGGCCCTAGAAGGAGAGGAGAGATGCACGTACATAGGCCATGACCTAACAGAAGAAGAAGAGCATGTGTTAATTGCCTTGCTAAGAGAATACAGAGATGTATTCGCTTGGAGTTACAAGGATTTGAAAGGTGTTGACCCGGACATATGCTCACACACCATTCCCATGACCTCAGATGCTAAACCCTCTAAGCAAAAGCCCTATACATATAATGATAATTACGCTGCTAAGATCAAAGAAGAGATAGATAGACTGGTTGAAGCTGGATTTATCTATGAAATTGAGCACACTGAATGGGTATCCCCCATCGTAGTGGTGCCCAAGAAGAATGGCAAGCTGCGTGTGTGCATTAACTTGAAAAAGGTTAATGCGGCCACGATTCGAGATAGCTATCCGCTTCCTATCACAGAGCATCTCTTAGAAAGAGTAGTAGGCAAGGAAGTGTACAGCTTCCTTGATGGATTTTCGGGTTACAATCAAGTAGCCATAGCTCCAGAAGATCAGCATAAGACAGCCTTTGCCACAGAATGGGGCATTTTTGCTTTTAGAGTAATGCCATTTAGGCTTACCAATGCACCCGCTACCTTCCAAAGGCTGATGTGCCATGTATTTAAAGAGTTCCTGAGGAAAAACTTAGAAGTCTACGTCGATGATCTTTGTGCTCATTCCAACATTAGACAAACCCATATCTCCGAACTCAGGCAAATCTTTGACAAATGTAGAGAATATCAAGTCTGCCTGAACCCAGAAAAATGTGTTTTCATGGTCAGGCAAGGCAAGATTCTAGGACACATAGTGTCAAAGAATGGCATATCCACTGATGAAGAGAAAGTGAGAGCTATAGCAGAGCTACCTAGGCCAAAAAATGTCAAGGAAGTACAAGCTTTCATGGGGCATTGTGGGTATTACCGACGATTTATACACATGTATGCGGTCATTGCAAAGCCCATGTACGGACTTCTGACTAACTTTGAGTGGACGGATGAATGTGAGAATTCCTTCCAGGAGCTTAAATGAAGATTATGTTCAGCACCAATCTTGACCACACCAGATTGGAATAAACCATTCCATGTTCACGTGGATGCATCCAATTATGCCATTGGGTGTGTGCTTGCTCAACCTACTGGTGAAGGTAATATGGATCTTCCAATTGCCTACGCTAGTAGACAATTGAATGCGGCTGAACGGAATTACACCACTACAGAGCGAGAAGGATTAGGCATGGTATATGCAGTTAAGAAATTTAGACACTATTTGCTTGCAAATAAGTTTAAATTTTTTACTGATCATCAGGCATTGCTATACCTCGTAAACAAACCATGCAATACAGGAAGATTAGTGAGATGGTTTCTCTTGCTCATGGAATATGACTTTGAGGTAGTGGTGAGAAAAGGGAGGACTCATTTAAGAGCAGATCATCTCTCTAGGCTCACATCGGGAGAAGCCCCACAAGGAGTATCAGATGACCTTCCTGATGCTTACTTGTTTAATTTGGAAGTTGTACCGCAGTGGGCTAAGCCATTGGTGCCAGTATTGACATACGGGCCTAACCATCCAGTAGTAAACACACGGAATAGAGAGGTAGTTAAAGCCCAAAAGTACCACATCATGGCAGGAAGTATGTACAAGCACACAGATCAAGGGATCTTGGCTTGTTACGTAGAAGAGGATGAGTACGCTAAATGGTTGCAATTAGCACATGTAGGTGCACTAGAGCAACACCATTCAAAGCAACGGACTTTACAGACACTAAGGAGACTCGGAGTGCATTGGCCGACTATGGAAGCGGATGTCCAAAAGTTGTGCAAGGAATGCCCAATCTGTTGCACTAAACCACCTGTGGAACACGCCACTCTTTATCAAGTATCCATTGTGCCAGATTGGAGCGAACCTCTAGTATCCTTCCTGAGGACAAACACATTCCCTCCAGATATGACTCTGGCTAGGAAAAGGAGTTTAGAACAAGAAGCCCTGGATTACTCACTCATTGGTAATAATCTATATAAGCGTGGTAAAGATGGTTACCTGAGGCTATGTGTCCATGAAAGTGAATATCTCAAGATCTTGGAAACTGCTCACCAAGGTGTAGCAGGAGGACACTTTGGACCGGATCGGGTGATCAAGGCAATATTATTTGCAGGCTTCTGGTGGCCTACCCTTCACATGGATGCACATACCTATGTGAAACGGTGTGATGTCTGTCAGAGCACTCAGTATCCTATACGAAAAGATGAGATGCCACTGAAACCTATGATGGGTGGACGTGCATTCTCTAAGTGGGGAATAGACTTCGTAGGTCCTATTAATCCCCCAGCTAAAGGTTCTCATGCGGAATACATCATTGTTGCGACAGACTATCTAACTAAGTGGGTAGAGGTAAAAGCTACGACAAAGAATGACGCTCAGACAACTGCTAAATTCTTGTTTGAGAATGTATTCACGAGATATGGGCTACCTATAGAGCTTGTAAGTGATAGAGGCACTCATTTCTTGAACGAAGTGATTGAAAATCTACTCCAAGAATTCTTGGTAATACACAAGAAGTCTGCCCCCTATCACCCTCAAGCTAATGGGCAAGCTGAGAGCACTAATAAGATCTTATGCAATGTACTGACAAAATTAGTGAACACAAAACGCTCTGATTGGGACAAACAGCTACACCATGCTGTTTGGGCATACCGAGTTGCCTACAAAACGGTACTCCAAGCCACCCCCTTTCAGATGGTATTTGGCCAAAACGCTGTGCTACCCTTGGACTTCTTGATTCCTACATTGAGAGTAGCACAAGAGCACGAATGGACAGGTCATGAACTCTCCTCTAGGATCTTTGACCTTGAACGATTAGGAGAAACAAGACTGAGAGCAGCTGCAGGAATATATGCAGCTAAGAAGAGACAGAAGGCATACTTTGATGCCCATGTGAAGGATAAAGGCTTGAAAGCAGGAGATCTAGTCTTAGTCTATACACTGAAACAACATGCGAGGAAGCTAGAAAAGAGAGGCTACGGACCTATGATCATCAATAGGATTTCCACGAGTGGAGCAGTACAACTAGCCACGTTAGAGGGTGATGTTCTCCCAAACTATATTAGCGGTTGCAGAGTCAAGTTGTATCAGGAACCCCTCACGGAGGAAATGCTCAGCCGACTCAACACTGCTAAGAAACGCAAAGAGGAAGAAAAGCGAATTCGAGAAGAAGCTCAAGCAGAAGCTTTAGAACGCATCAGAAGGATGAAATTACGAAGGCAAGGTAGAGATCAGCCTGGAACAAATGACTATGCAGATCAAGGATATCATATGGCAATGTGTGAAGTCGCAGGAACAAGGAAGGATCGTACGAGCCTTGATTGACTCAGGTGCAGCCACTAGTGCTGTTAGAGTGTCTTACTGTCAAGGACCGTACGAGCCTTGATTGACTCAGGTGCAGCCACTAGTGCTGTTAGAGTGTCTTACTGTCAAGAGTTGCAGTTAGCTGTCAATCCTATGGAAGCATATCTCATAGGATTGGGAGGTGTGGAAACCCCTTGCATGGGCGAGGTGGAACTTCCCCTCTACATTCATGATGAGGCAATGACAGTGAAAGTACTAGTGTGTCAAGATGAGGATCTCACTGAACCTCTTGTCTTGGGTCAAGACTGGATCTATGACCAAGCAGTCAACTTAAACCTAAGAAGTGGACTTCTTCAGGTATGGGTCAATCATAGTCGAATTACAGTAGAGTTAGATAATGGAGCACCCAAGGAACTAGGAAAGGCACAGACTCCTGGTCCCTCCAGGGGTGCACATGAAGTTGACCATGCTGTTCTTGTCCAAAACTATGTGTTGCAGAGGAATGATATTCTCAAAAAAGGAGTCAGGGATGCAACGGAACTCCCTTCTTTTCCAAAGGCCAGAAGGAGGCAGCAACCAAAGGTGGATCAAAGGCAGAAGAAGCAGAATACTACCTATGCCGGAAATCAAAAGTACCTGCACAGCAAAATGTCTCAGCAAGTAAACCAAGTGTGGGTGCGGGAAGGCGAACAACCGGTTGCACTCAAGCCAACCACATGGGCAAAGCTTCGTATTAGTAACCAACAACACGACACTAATAATAAGTCTTTCAGAAATTCTTCTGCTAACGTGAAATCTATTTGGGTGCCCAAGCAGTCGATGAAGGCTAGCTCACATTCAAGACAAATTTGGGTGCCTAAGGCCTGTTTGCGGGCTCAAATAGCTACACCAGGAACACACCCTACACAGCACGATCCATTCACTCGCACAGCCGGCATCCACTCGTTTTCAACACTCACGAACACACTAAGGCCCATGATCACGAACAGAATCGCTTGCAAATGGGTCCCTAAAAAGCCTCATTCTCAAGCCGATACACCTATAAAGCTCTCTAGCGTCTCTACGAAACCAAGAGCAAAACCCATCCACTGCATTTGGCAGCTTAAGACCTGTAATAAACCCCCCATCCCCAATTTGTAAATTCATCCCCACTTACTAACGGCATTAGCCTCCTAGGACTACCCAAGCATTAACTACACACATTGTCTTCGTGCACTTACTGACCACTAACTCACCATCTACCTCATGTTAATGTTGTAACGGGGACAACAACGGATTTATTCTGTCCATTACGATGTTAACACGTGATTCTATATTCTCACAGAATCAGAGGGCAAGAAGTAAAATGGCAGAAGCGACAGGTCCGAGCTCACAAGTAGGAATACTTACTGCAGGAATCGATGTGGATAGCCTACCTATGGATGTGCCACCAATTGAACGACCTGTGGAGCTGCAACACCTTCAGCAAATCCCGGTGCTGGATCCACCCATAGGGATCACAGAAAGAGTCCATGCCAATTCTCATTGGTTCAATGGCATGCCAGGTCCATTAGGAGAGGCCAAGTATATATGGGAGTCTAAGTGCGAGTATGACAGATCATGGGTTCGATTCCAATTTTTCTCCAAGGAGTTCAGGACTTTACAGAACACCGAGGACCTCCAGACCATATGGCAACGAGCAGGGATAGCAGAATACTTTGAAGCCCCACTACCTAAACCAGATCTCCTCCGATGCTACTATTTGGTCTCCACATTACAAGCTAATGAAGAAAAGGACAAACCCGGATCATTTGTTCTTCCCTCCTTGCTGGGCAACAACGAGTTGAAGAGGTTTGAACTTACTGTGGAGTTGGTGAGCGACGCTTTGAATATACACGGCACACCTGTACCCTCTGAAAAGGATGCTCTTGTTCCCACTAACATGAAGGATAGGAAACTATTGAAGCTTAAAGACATGGCAGCACTCACACCAAACGTGTCCATCCCTCTCCGTATGTGCATGCAACATTTTGCTTTTCCCGGCCAAGACCGCTTCACACAACCACACAAGAGAATCTGGTTCGCTCTCTACTTAGCGGAAGCAGGTGCGTTACCAATTAAAATACCGGTATGGATTATAGATCAATTTTATGAAGCAAATAAAAGGTCTTCTAGGAAATTAGTGGTGAACGGTTGCTGTGCAATCACACGCATTATTTACCGGTGCCTGGCATACGATGTTCCCATTGAAGGTGCCTTAACTTGGGCACAATTACAAATGTTTAAGAAGCTCAAGACGTCCACACATCAATCCAAGCGCATGAGGGGTGCGATCCCTTGTGTCCAGACAAGGGAAGTTTTGACTACTCCTGAGGTATCGCCACGAAGGGAGACCACTGTACCTCCCTTTACCATTAGGATACCCAGGTCGGGATCTGAAACTACGACACAAGCTACCCCATCGGCTCCTCCTGTTCCACCTGAATTCGAATTTGCTGCCACTGGAGATGCTAAAGGAATGGACCCCCAGGACTTCGAAGCATTCCTACAAAGTACACAATTCTCTGATGTGGAGTTTTATTCAGATGCAGAGGAACAAGGCACATCCTCACGAAGAAGAAGAAAGTCTACAGACGGTCGACATGTACATTGGAGTGACACTCAACAAGGTCAACAACAAGGACACCTAGAAGAAGAAGGAGCGTATGAAGAAGAGACCACTGAAGCCCCAGCCTATACAGCAGAACTCCGAAGGCTGTATCAAATTATGGAAAGAGTGCGATCGCAACAACTGCTCACTGAACAGAGCAGCAGAGTACTCATGACTCAATTGTTGGAAGAAGCAGGAGTTGACTCAGAATATAGGGAAGGTCTCTTATTGATGGCAGAAACATATGGGGTAGTGGAAGCAGTGCGCACTGCCATTCGGAGGTCTCCAGTTCAATATGATCCACGAAGGTTCCAGACACGACCACGCTCAGGTAAGAATATCCAGATTCCCATCACAACTGCAGAAGAGCCAACTATTACATCTGAACCCATCAGGACAACCTCCCAAGCAACCGAAATAGCTAGCCAAGAGCACCCAGTCACCCATGAGGAGTCCACCGAGCCACTACCACCCACACCCCCACCATCGCCTCCTAGAGCAGAAACAGTGGAAATCACCTCGACCACTCAACCCACCGAACCAACCTTCATCTTCCGTACTCCCATCTCTAGTTCCACCCTATTCTCTACCTCTGATAACCCGATCTTTGAAGCAACCCCCATCACTATGCAATCCACCGAACCGCTCATAGAGCCTGCCCTAGGACAACCATCCCCCATGCCCTCAGCCATAGGTCATCCTGACCCTAGATCCACATTCATGGGTTTTCTTGCTACCACGCAACCATTCATGCCCTCCTCAAACCTACGACCTCAACCCCCGACATCCATCTCTCCATTTCTACAATCCCTCCATGACCTCCTTGCTAGAACTTTTCAACCCAGGTCTCAACCATTCCCTTTCTTTTCAGCTCCCCACCCCACTTCTCATCTATTCACCACTTCCACACACACACCACCTGCCATTCCAATGTATATGGCAGACCCCACACTCGCACCCACTCCTGAAGGTATGGACATTTCACCACCCACGGCACCTCCCCCCACGATTCCACCTCCTCCCATTCCCCCTCCACCAATTCCACTCACACACACGACTTCAATAGACACATCATTCACTCTTCCCCTTCCCCAATTCCCTTCCCATGCATCTTCCACTGTAAACACCACACACTCATCTATAGGAAGTGCATTGGACACCATGCTTGCTTGTATATCAAACTTAAGGACAGATTACATTCAGCTCCAGCAACAGAATGAACGCCTGCACGAGCACTCAGAGACACTACAGCACCGCCTCGCGGCACTAAAGGAGGAAAATGCTCGCCTCCACACACAGTTCCAAACTCTCCAAGAAGCTCATGGCATATTGGAGGTACAGTTACAGAACACAGATCAGGAAGCGATACAGGTGGTAGAAGGTCACCTACGGACACAGCTGGAACGCAACTCAAAGCTTCAGCGAAATATGGCTCTACTCAAACGCCATCTTGCGGCCGCTCAGGAAGAGAATCGACGCCTGCAAGTACAAAATCAAGAGAACCTGGAGGCAGCTATTGAGAGCACACTGGGGGCACCCATCAGCCCATCCAAGTTTCAAGCAGTGACCCCCGATAATATCAAGATCATATTGGAAGACTATGCCATGCTGCTTGAAGCACATGACCAGCTATCGGAGGAACTGGGCCAACTGAAGTAGAAACACCAAAAAGAAACAACAGCAACTGCTTCAACCACCCCCTCCGCGGCTTCGCTTCTCACAGACTCAGAGGCCTTAAGAGATCTCCAGAAACAGGTCACCGAATTGCAAACACGTCTACTACAATACGAGAGACCACCTTCCCCTCCAGAGGCTCCCACTGATGAAGAAGTAGTACAAATTCCTGTGGAACAAACGTTTGAAGAAGAATACGACCCACAACCATTCCCAAGAGGCCAACAAACAGAAGAAGCTCAGGACACATTCGAGGCACCACGGCCTCCATGGCTCCGTCAAGTGGAGGAAATCGGGAGTTCTCACGAAGAGCGCACAGTAGTGCAAAATCAGGCCATGAGGGTCATAGAGGAAACTGTGCTACAATCGGCTTACTTCAAGAACCTGTCATCGAGACGCCTGATCCTCTCATCTGAACTCCAATACAGGCCGTATTATATTATCTTGGCTGATTATAATGCATAAATACAGAGAGTCACGGGTCAGATTCCTACCTTTGCTACCCAATTTCAACCCGAAGACCTTCCTCCAGAGGTGCAAAAGGGCAAAATTCGTCAACCCACCTGGCGGCAGAAACTTCTAGAGACATATCCAGAAATGCTACGCACATGGAACAACGCGCCTTTACACCTCCTATACAATCCATGCTACGGTCCAGTTCCACGCCGCAGGTCTTGGAAGGCATTCAATATCAAAGTACAGAACAACGCGCAATGCAAGGAATGGCTGAACTACCCGTACATTGCGCCACCACAGGGACCACTGTCGGTAGCATACATGATGGGAACCATTCGCCACTGGATGCCGCGCTTGAAGCCCATGCAAGATGTAGCAGCGCAAATGATGCTTAAAATCTTAGATATGATGCAAGTAGTCCTGAAAACTTTTAGAAATGCAGCCGCACCACAGGTACGTCTCCCGGGGTTTAGCAATGGAAATTATGACTTGGTGTATGACATGAGCACCACCCCCAGTATTCGTGTGGCTTACGCCTGGCATGCACGCATCAAATACCTCCCTGCATGTTACAAACAGACCTTCGAAGAAATGTTCAGATCAGGTTTCTGGGAGTATCACTCGGAGATTTTCGCACCGAAGCCAACACACCTGCTTCATCTCTTCGCTTGTGAACAAGCAATGTACTCTGAGTACTACACCACCCCTCAACCAGACGCCCCTGGTGCAATAAATTGGGATGCATTGGAAGCTGATCTAGCAAGAGGTTTAAGGATAGGAGAACATGAACTTGCCACCAATGTCATCCAATACTATATCGACCACCCGAGAGAACAAAGGTCTGTCAGGGGCGATAGACGTTAGGAAGGGGGGCGTGTTGGCATACAAAGCAACAGAGGAGTCATGCACAATACGGCAACAAGGCCAAATCATTTCTTCCATGGACTATTTACAACTCAAGTGATTTTAATCACTACACAAACATTGTAAATCCCGTTTTTGGTAGAATAGACTCCATTTTGTGCAAGCCGAGGAGTCCTCGAGCTTGAGGAGTATTAGAACTAGCGACATATCAATTTTCATAATTTTTAGACTCTGTTTGAGCCCTCAAATAGACTCTAGAACCTAATTTTTAACTAGGCCGGACACTAGGTCTGGACAAGACCAAAGCTAGTTAGAAAACTATAAAAAGAGCTAGAGAGCTCATTTTTGGGGTTAGATTGTTTGTGAATTGAGCTTATGTAAGAGACCTTTTGATTAATGCAAAGAACTCCATTGTTCCTCTCCTTGTTCTTGCCTTGTGTGCACGTGTGTGTGTATGTGTGTGCATGCTTGTGTGCTTCTCACTCACGCACTTGTGTCTTCACTTGCTCATAGTCTTCATACTAGTCCTCACGTCTCCACGGATTGACAATTATGAGGTGAATCTTCTCACGTTGGTACTCACCATTGTGCTAGAGTGACAATATCCTATTGAAGATTCAACATGGGTTGGTTTAGATGAGTTTATGGAACATTATCCTTCTTTCCAACTGTGAGGACAGAGTTCTTTAAAGAGGGGGAGAATTGTAAGATGCCACGTTGATTTTCCACCTGGAAAAAAAAAAAGATGTGTAGGTAATAATGAAATTTTATGTTTAGGATATTTTGATCATGTCTGCAAAATTTTGTGGCACTAAGTTTTTACATTCTCTCTCTAGAAAGTTGTCGCATGAAATTTGTATGTTAATTTCGAGCATGAAGATGAAGGAATCTGAAAAAGTGTTGTATGAGAGAAAGGTAGAGTATTCTTAGTAGAAAAACTTTACCTGATTGAATTTTTTGTATTTCCTATGTTTTATGTCTCATTTGGTTCCATGAAGATAGGTTAACCAAGAGATTTTTCATGTTTTTTCATCTCTCTCTAGAATTTTTGATATTGCAGGGCCCAAAAGTGATATCTGGAAGCAGATTTGGACTTGAGGCGCCTCTAACATTATTGTACAGATTTAAGAACTGAATATTTTTGTCACTCACAAGCTCAAGCTGATTCCTCACTGTTTTTGAGTTACAGGGTTTTGAAAAGTGCCGATTTCCAACACTTAAAAAAAAAAAAAGAAAAGAAAAAGAAGCCTTCATTCATTCATCTTATTCATGTTCGCGGATTTAGAAAACACACATGGGTATATGGGTTATTTTTGGGTGATTGACGTGTGTGTGAGTGCGTTGTAGGCATTACCTCTATTTTTGCAGGTACGATTCTTGATGGTGGACATGAAAAGTAGATGCATGGGTGGTCCGGAAGTCTTGCATGAGACATGCGAAAAGACGCTATCTTGGAGCATGCAGATTCTAAAAGTGCGGGTCTAGGAAGGCGTGTTGGTCGTGCGCTGGCGAAAGGCGGAGATCCCAAAAAGACGAAGACTGAGAGATAGAAAAGGATGATGGTCGTACAGTCATTACGATCGTTTTTCGGCTTCTGGAATTGCGATTGAGATTGAGATTGAGATTGTGATTGTGATTGAGATTGGGATTGAGATTGGGATTGTGATTGAGATTGGGATTGAGATCAGCTCGGGGGTGGTCGGGTGGATGAGGCTTCACATTGAAGCAATCTGATAGATTTTGTAACGCAGATCAGAACTACTTGTAAATCTGCACAAATAATAAAATTCTCTCTCTTCTTGTTCTGCGCATACTTTGTTTGCCTTCTTTATATCTTGTGGTTTCGAAACCCATTATTTTGTGTGAGATTGTGACTCAAGTTTAGGAGACTTGTTACAAGTGGTATCAGAGCAGAGTTGGGTTCCGGGACAAGATGCAGGCTTTGAAGAAGAAGATAGAAGAAGAGGAGGAGCTTATCCGTAGATTGAATGCAGAATTACATAAAGAAAGATCCAACAAACAAAAAGAGGCTACTGCAAATGCTTTCATGGACCTCAATGCTGAAGGTGGTAATGGTGCGGGCACATCAAACGCACGTAGAGCTAGACGGCAATGTGAACCTGAAGAGGACGATGATGCAGGTGAATCTGCACTCAAGCAAGTGTTCAAAAGAGCAAAATTAAATGAATTTGATGGTGAGAAGAAAACAGGAGAGGATCTTGAAGCATGGATTGAGGAACTTGAAGATTTCTTTGACCTGCGCGTATTTAGTGAGGAATCAAAAGCAAAGGTGGCAATCTTGCATCTGTGAGGAGTCGCAAAACTGTGGTGGAAATCTTATATACAGACAAGAACACGTGAAGGTCCGATCCTCTGGAAAGAATTTCGAGAGCAAGCACAGAATCATTATTGTTCTCCACATTATCGGATGGAAAAGAAAATGGAATTCTACTCTTTCAAGCAGCATGAGGATGATAGATATAACTTGTCTGTTGAAGAATATAAGGAGAAATTTTTGCGTTTACATAAGTCTGCACTAGAAGTTTCTGGAGATGCGCTAAAAAGCAAGTTTATTGAGGGTTTGCGGGAAGAGTGTCGCTATCACGTAAAGGGGTCGGGATGTGTAGACTTTCTTGATGCGGTTGCAAAAGCAGAAAACTTTGAGAAGATGGAGAAGTTTACCACGAAAAAGGCATTCAAATCAAGGTTTATCTCACGGGACATCGACCCCCAAGACCTATTTCAATAAATCAAAATGGACAGAGATCGACTAACTCTATTAACGGTCAAGGAGGAAGACCAAAGCCGAAGCAAACGGATACACCTAAGAAGCAAGAAGTTGTGCACTGGCAATGTGATTCTAATTCTTATACTTTTGTAAGGTGATGAACTTGTACATATTTGCCTATATATACAAGGAAAAATATCGAGGCAAATATAAGAGAGCATGTGAATAGAGAAATTAGAAGTTGTATGAGTCATTAGACACTTTAGAAGTGAGTAAGATCTCTCTCATCAATCAGATGTAAAGTTTTCCAGAAATGAAGAAAATTTGCGCCCGGTATTTTTGAGAGTTCTTCTTCTGTGTTGAATCTTTTTTGAAATGCTTTTGTACAAGTCTAAGTCTATAGTTGATTGACCTCTGTACAAATTTTTAGCTTCTAATTGTGATCAGGCTGAGAGAATTGTAGGAACATTTACATGTGTAAATGTAAAGAAGAGAAGTTTCAAGAGGTGCAAAATTTGATGCTAATGTTTTGGTCAGCTATCCTTCCACAGTGTAAAGTTTTGAGCAATCAAGCACTCATTATTTAAGCTCGAAGGTAAGCTACCTATGGCTAAAAGCATTTGATTAAACGGCTTCTACTTTGGGAGAACCATGCTTTAGAAGTTGTAGGTGTCAAAGTCAACTGTAAATAACTATAGTTTTAGACATAGGTGACTTGTTAAGATCATTTCTCAAGATTTACGGAGTCTTTTTGAATGATTTAACTTGGAGAAGGTGTGCAAATTATAGCCGACACCTTGTACAAAGTTTTATTAAAAACTTTACACATTTGATAAGTCAATGAGTGAGTTATGTGCAGCAGACTTTCTGTGTAGTCACCTTCTTCATAGTTTGTTCAAAATTTTGATAATTGATCATTGATCCTCTAAATTAGTAAAGGTTTTGAGTTAGTCTTGATATAGAGGTGCTCTAATTTCAAGAGTAGCTTGTTCTTTTGGAGATTAACACTCTCCATCAGTGGTATCAGAGTAGGAAGCATCAAAATTGAAGAAAGGAGGACGTCGACTACTGCAGTTATAAAGAATTTAACATTTGAAGATACAAAAAGTGAAAGCTTGAAAGCAAAGATCGAGAAGGAGGACAAAAGATATCAAGGAAGACAAAAGGAGTATCATTTGAAGCAAAGGTACACTTATTTCTTATAAAGGTTGAAGAATTTAATACACAGGTGAAGGAAGGATGCGAGATTCTCTTCAGATAGAGAAATTGGATAGAGACAACTATCCAGCATGGTCAATGAGGATGGAAGCTCATCTTATGAGCAAAGACCTGATTGGTTATATCACAGGTGCAGAAGAAAAGTCTCAATTCAGAGATCCTAGTGATCCAACTAGGGAAGAATTATCAGATTTGAAGACTTGGATGAAGAGAGATGCTCAAGCCAAGAGCATTATCTATATGGGAGTTAATGACTACTTGCTACCTCACATTAGAGGTCTTGAAAGTGCAAGTGATATATGAATGCTTTGGAGGAGCATTTCCAAAACACCACAAAGTCAAGGAAGGCATCCTTGTGGGCTAAGTTTACCACATTCAAGTAGAAAGCCTCTCAATCCATTTCAGATTATGTAACAAGGATGAAGGACATTGCAGATGCATTAGGTGCAGTTGATGAAGATGTTGAAGAGGATAAATTGGTAAGGCAAATTCTCATAGGTTTGAGAGGTGATGACAAATGGAAGCCATTCATTTTGTCTACTGAATTATCACTAGATCATTTTACTCCTGACTTAAATTAGTTGCTAGGACACATGTTAACCTTTGAACAGGATGTCAAAGGTGAAGGAGATAAAAGTGCAGGTCAAGCAATGTATTCAAAGGATAAGAAGAAGAATAGCAAAGGGAAGCAACAAGCAAATGAAGATGAAGGAACAACTAGCCAGGCTAACTTCCTAAGAGGAAGAGGAGGTGGCAAAGGTAGAGGAAGAGGCAGGAGTAATAAAGATGGAGGCAAAGCTTGTTGGATTTGTGGTAAGAAAAATCACTTAGCTCATGATTTTTGGCATAATACTCAGAATAATGGTGGATATAATCAGAACTTTGATTCAAGAGGAAGAGGTGGCAGAAACCAAAGAGGTAATTTTAGAGGTAGAGGTAGTAGAGGCTACTTTGGAAGAAATGCAGGTAGAGGATTCCAAAGCCAACAATATAACAATACCTACTACAATTATGCTTTAGATCAGAAGGAGGATTCAAAATTGATAATTAATGCAACTTGTGAAAGGCAAAGTGAAGACCAAAGAGTCTTCTACATTGACTCGAGATGTAGCAAGCACCTGAGTGGCAACATAGCATTGATGACTGATTTGGAAAATAAGGTAACTAATCATGTAGTTCAAACAGGTGATAATACAAAGCACAATGTGAAGTCAATTGGATCAGTGAAGCCCAAGGATGGAAGTACTCTCTTGAGTAAGGTTTTGTATGTTCCTACAATTCCAAAGAATCTGATAAGTGTAGGACAAATTGTTGAAAAAGGTTATGAAGTTAGGTTCACTAATGAAGGAGTTTTTGTGGAAGACCCTAGCAATGGGTATAAACAAATTGTTTCAGGGAAGAAAGAAGGAAGACTCTTCACATTGAAGATTCAAGGTAACATTGGTCATGCCTTGTAGACTTATCGAGGACACAATGTAAGATGCCACGTTGATTTTCCACCTGGAAAAAAAAAAAAGATGTGTAGGTAATAATGAAATATTATGTTTAGGATATTTTGATCATGTCTGCAAAATTTTGTGGCAATAAGTTTTTACATTCTCTCTCTAGAAAGTTGTCGCATGAAATTTATATGTTAATTTCAAGCATGAAGATGAAGGAATCTGAAAAAGTGTTGTATGAGAGAAAGGTAGAGTATTCTTAGTAGAAAAACTTTACCTGATTGAATTTTTTGTAGTTCCTATGTTTTATGTCTCATTTGGTTCCATGAAGATAGGTTAACAAAGAGATTTTTCATGTTTTTTCATCTCTCTCTAGAATTTTAGATTTTGCAGGGCCCAAAAGTGATATCTGGAAGCAGATTTGGACCTGAGGCATCTCTAACATTATTGTGCAGATTTAAGAACTGAATATTTTTGTTACTCACAAGCTCAAGTTGATTCCTCACTGTTTTTGAGTTACAAGGTTTTGAAAAGTGCCGTTTTCCAACACTTAAAAAAAAAAAGAAAAAAAAAAGAAGCCTTCATTCATTCATGTTATTCATGTTCGCGGATTTAGAAAATGCACATGGGTATATGGGTTATTTTTAGGTAATTGACGTGTGTGTGAGTGCATTGCAGGGATTACCTCTATTTTTGCAGGTACGATTCTTGATGGTGGACATGAAAAGTAGATGCATGGGTGGTCCGGAAGTCTTGCATGAGACATGCGAAAAGACGCTATCTTGGAGCATGCAGATTCTAAAAGTGTGGGTCTAGGAAGGCGTGATTGGTCGTGCGCTGGCGAAAGGTGGAGATCCCAAAAAGACGAAGACTGAAAGATAGAAAAGGATGATGGTCGTACAGTCATTACGATCCTTTTTCGGCTTCTAGAATTGCGATTAAGATTGAGATTGAGATTGATATTGAGATTGAGATTGTGATTGTGATTGAGATTGGGATTGAGATTGTGATTGTGATTGAGATTGGGATTGAGATCAGCTCGGGGGTGGTCGGGTGGATGAGGCTTCACATTGAAGCAATTTGATAGATTTTGTAACGCAGATCAGAACTACTTGTAAATCTGCACAGATAATAAAATTCTCTCTCTTCTTGTTCTGCGTATACTCTGTTTGCCTTCTTTATATGTTGTGGTGTCGAAACCCATTATTCTGTGTGAGATTGTGACTCAAGTTTAGGAGACTTGTTACAAGTGGTATCAGAGTAGAGTTGGATTCCGGGACAAGATGCAGGCTTTGAAGAAGAAGATAGAAGAACAAGAGGAGCTTATCCGTAGATTGAACATAGAATTACATAAAGAAAGATCCAACAAACAAAAAGAGGCTACTGCAAATGCTTTCATGGACCTCAATGTTGAAGGTGGTAATGGTGCGGGCACATCAAGCGCACGTAGAGCTAGACGGCAACGTGAACCTGAAGAGGACGATGATGCAGGTGAATCTGCACTCAAGCAAGTGTTCAAAAGAGCAAAATTAAATGAATTTGATGGTGAGAAGAAAACTGGAGAGGATCTTGAACCATGGATTGAGGAACTTGAAGATTTCTTTGACCTGTGCGTATTTAGTGAGGAATCAAAAGCAAAGGTGGCAATTCTGCATCTGCGAGGAGTCGCAAAACTGTGGTGGAAATCTTATATACAGACAAGAACACGTGAAGGTCCGATCCTCTGGAAAGAATTTCGAGAGCAAGCACAGAATCGTTATTGTTCTCCACATTATCGGATGGAAATGAAAATGGAATTCTACTCTTTCAAGCAGCATGAGGATGATAGATATAACTTGTGTGTTGAAGAATATAAGGAGAAATTTTTTCGTTTACATAAGTATGCACTAGAAGTTTATGGAGATGCGCTGAAAAGCAAGTTTATTGAGGGTTTGCGGAAAGAGCTTCGCTATCAAGTAAAGGGGTCCGGATGTGTAGATTTTCTTGATGCGGTTGCAAAAGCATAAAACTTTGAGAAGATGGAGAAGTTTACCACGAAAAAGGCATTCAAATCAAGGTTTATCTCAACAGGACATCGACCCCCAAGACCTATTTCAATAAATCAAAATGGACAGAGATCGACTAACTCTATTAACGGTCAAGGAGGAAGACCAAAGCGGAAGCAAACGGATACACCTAAGAAGCAAGAAGTTGTGCACTGGCAACGTGATTCTGATTTCCTAGAGCGGGCTAAGAGGCTGGGACTTTGCTTTCGATGTGGAGAACAAGGACATCACACTTTTGAATGTCCAAATGCAACAGCGTAGCGATTGGAAATGCTCATGAATGAATGACTCTCCTCCCAACCAAATGCCTCTATATATAGCTCTCTCCAGGGGACTACCTTCTTGGGCAGGTGAATGCTAATCATCCAAGTGTCAACCATGTAACTACATGTGCGCCAAGTGTCCAGTGGATGCTTCTAGAAGGTTCTAGAGCTCTTTGGGCAAAATACTCTTCCCATGTACCTCATGGGGATTGAACCCAAGACCTCGTCCTTCACACCCTTGAGTCTTAACCATTAGGCTAAGTGGATTACTTGGTTACAAGAGTAAATGACCTACCAGTAAGTCTAGACTCGAGATCTTTGGCCACACAAACGAATGACCAAACGGAATCCGATTTCAGATCTGTCTGAACCAATCGGATCCCTAGATCACCCACTTACTTTATTACATTCTTCCCCCCTTGGAAAATATTTTCGTCCTCGAAAATTAGAGCTATATATACTGTAGGCAACCCCCGAGCCTCATGTTCTAAAACTTGAAGAACATGCATTCATTCAAACAGGTTATTTACTTAGAACTTGAAAGTAAAAAACCTTATCATATTCTAGATCTTGAAGAACATGATTGGTTTGCTTAAAACTTGAAAGTAGAAAACCTTCTTTATTTGGGACCAACTTAAAACTTGAAAGCTGGAAAACGTCGTTGGATTGTGGAAACTTTTTCCCATGTTGAATTTTCTTCAGTTCGATCCTTCCATTTTACTAAGCACTCTTCATACAAGTGGCTTCTTGTACGTTTATCTCAGGTGTGAAGTATCCTTTCAGGTTCATGGGGAACTGTTTCATTTACTGGAATAGGAAGTATGACCTGATGTCCAACTAGATTATCTGAATCTGTTAGACTCTTCCTAAGTCGACTAACATGGAACACTGGATGAATCCAACTATCATCTGGAAGTTGTAATTCATAAGCCCACAAACCAACTTTCTTGGTGATTGGAAAAGGACCGCAATATCTAGGCGATAACTCGGCGCATTGACCAGTCTTGAACTTTTCCGATCTTTCAGGAATACGAAGATAAACTTGATCGCCAACCTGAAAAGTAACATCTCTTCGCTTTGGATCGGCATAAGCCTTTGCACGATCTTGAGCTTTCTTTAAATTTTATTTAGCTAATTTAAGCTTAAAGTTCATGTCTTGAAGGAACTCTTGAGCTGCTTGAACTCGTTCATTATGAAGTCCCACTACATAAGGAGACCTAGGCTGGAAACCGTACATCAACATGAATGGACTAAATTCAGTTGATGAATTCTTGGCACTGTTATAGGCAAACTCAGCTAAAGGAAGATAATCTTCCCAATCAATTTGTTTGGAAGTAACATAAGCTCTAAGTATGTCTTCCAAAATCTGATTGACTTTCTCTGTCTGTCCATCTGTCTGGGGATGTTCAGCTGTACTTAAACTTAGTTTAGTTTCAAGTCTACTAAAGACTGCTCGCCAAAAATGACTTGTAAATCGAGCATCTCTATCAGAAACTATGTCTACTGGAAGACCATAGAGTCTATAAAGTTGATTTACAAATATTTTTGCAAGTTCTGGAGTCTTATAAGTAGTCTTGACTGGTATAAACTGAGCAAGTTTAGTCAATCGATCAACTACAACCCAGACTGAATCAAAGCCCTTCTGAGTGCGGGGTAATCCAGAAATGAAATCCATGGAAATGCTTTCCCACTTTCCTTTGGGAATTTCCAAAGGATGCAGCAATCCTCCAACTTTAAGTCGTTCAAACTTATTTACTTGACATTTATGGCACTTAGACACATAGTTTTGCACATCTCGATGCAAGCTAGGCCAATAAAAATGTCTTTTCACTAACTCATAGGTTCGGTTAATACCAGGATGTCCTGCACTTGGAGCATCATGGCATTCGAAAAGTACTTGATTTCGTATGTCCACTATACTTGGGACACAAACCTTACCTTTATAAAGCAAATATTCATCTTGGAGAGAATAGTGTTTAAACTTTCTCTCAGAAGTACTTGCTTCAGTTTGTTTATCTTGTTCAGCTGCTTTCCATGCTTGACTGAAGCTTGGATCCTCTTTGCAGCTTCCTTTCAAAGTTGAAATAAATTCACTTTGAATTTGTACAAAACTTAGATTGTTCAACATAGGCATCCGACTTAGGGCGTCTGCCACTGCATTGAACTTTCCTTTTCTGTACCTGAGCTCATAATCGAACTCTTGCAACTGTTCGGCCCATCTTGCTTTTCTACCTCTAAGATCAGGTTGGTTTGCAAACCACTTTATGCTCTCTTGATCAAAAACTATGGTCAGCTTTGATCCATATAGATAATGGCACCATTTCTTTAGAGCATTTGTAATAGCGAACATCTCTCGCTCATAGGTAGAGTAGTTTTGCTGAGCAGGACTTAGCTTTCTACTCTCGAAAGCTATTGGTCGACCATCTTGGCTTAGTACTGCTCCTACTGAGATGAACTTGCATCTGTCTCTAATTGGAAAGGCTTGTTCGGATCTATGATCTGTAGAACCGGGGCCGATGCTAAAGCAAGTTTAAGTTCTTGAAAACTCTTTGCTTGCTCTTCTTTCCAATTTAACTTTTGATGCTTCCCTTTGAGTTGATCCGTCAAAGGTACTGCAATCTTGGCATATCTAGCCACAAATTTCCGATAATATCCTGCCAATCCGAGAAAACTTTGTAGTTCTCGAACCGTCTTGGGCTCAGGCCATTCAAGAATCGCTTGGACCTTTTCCGGGTCAACTTTGATTCCTTCCGCGGAAATAATATGACCTAAATACTTTACTTCTGGGGTAAAGAATTCACATTTCGACTCTTTACCGTAAAGTTTATTATCGCGAAGAAGTTGAAAAACTTTTTTCAAGTGCTGTAAGTGATTTTCATGATCTTTACTGTAGATCAGAATATCATCGAGAAAATCTACAACAAATTTTCCCAAATACGGCTTAAGCACTTGATTCATCAAAGTCATAAATGTTGCGGGTGCGTTTGTCAACCCGAACGGCATCACTAAAAACTCGTAGTGACCAAACTTTGTTCGAAAGGCTGTTTTAGGAATATCATCATCTTTGATTCTGATCTGATGATAACCTTGGCGTAAATCAATCTTAGAAAAGACTGTAGCCCCCTTTAAACTATCGAAAAGATCTTCGACTAGTGGCATGGGATACTTGTTCTTTATCGTAAGATTGTTTAACGCCCTATAATCTACACACAGCCTCATAGTTCCATCTTTCTTTTTCACTAGAAGGATGGGTGCTGCCCATGGAGACTAGCTTGGGCGGATAAATCCTTTATCCAAATACTCTTGGATTTGATTTTCCACCTCCTGATTCTGGACATAGGGGAGGCGGTATGGGTTTTGAGATTTTGGCTTGGTACCCGGAAACAGATCTATACTGTGATCGATGTTTCCACGAGAGGGTGGCAAGCCGTAGGGGAGTTCCTTAGGGAACACATCTTTAAATACCTTCATTAAATTGTTAAATTTAACATAAACTTCTCGAGGAATAAAGGACGAGACATAAGAAACTTGATTTATATTATCAGAATTGATTACATCGGTGCCAAGGACAAGAAAAGCTTGAGTCCGGGCTTCTTTATTGACAAGTTTCTGAAGTTCAGTGTATGATATCAAAGGGATACTTGGAACATCATGCTCACCCTTGATTTTATACACTACACCGTCACACTGGAATTCCAAAGTATTTGTAAAATAACACCTGGTCAATGAAGGTCCTAGACTCCATAGCCACTCTCTCCCTAAAACGAGATCTACCCAATCCATATTCATTATTTGGAAGTCCAAGGTGTCTTTAAATCCTTGGATTTCTAGTTCCAAATTACATATCATTGTGTCCCAAACACGGGTGTCTTGACCGTGCATCATGGAGACAATGTATTTATGAGGAGATGATTCCTGAGGAAGAGCCAGTTTTTTTACTAACGCATAATTGATAAAATTATGCGTAGCAGAGTCATCCACCATTATCCGGATGGTGTGCCCTTTTACTGATCCATGCAACTTGACCAAATCATGTGGACCAAACTCTTGAGGTTGCCACATGTTTTTGGAGATTTGACATGAATGGGTACTGTCACAGTGCATAATCTGAACCTTCTTTGCACTTGAATTTGCATCCAAGTTCAAAGATTGAATCAGATGGATTTGCTGCTTACCCTTTCCCTTACTTTCTCTTCCGACTGGACAGGCACGGCTTCGATGTCCAGGCTTGAGACATTTAAAGCACAAGTTTTCTTTTTGCGCTTTATCATGATCTGCTGGAGAAAGGATGTGTCTAAAAAAACGAGGTTTTTTAGACACTCTTTCATTAGATCTAGTCCCTTTGCCCTTACGCTTAAAGTTATTCTTCTGGGAATAACTGCTTTCCTGCGGGACATCCAAACGTGAATTGTCCTCATAAATCTGTGCGACCTTAATCGCCTCTTCAAGGGATTTAGGCGCATGCCTCTTAACTTCATTACGAATTCGCTGGTTAAGTCCTCTGACAAAACCGCGAAGTCGATGGAAGTCATCTAAATTCTTTAACTTCATAATTACATCTCTGTATTCTGAAATATACACCAATAGCGGTCTACCCTTCTGCTGAATTTTATCCCATGCTTCCCAATTGCGTTCCTCCTCATTCTCGGGGAGAAACTCTTTCTTGAAAAGATGGGAAAATTCATTCCAAGTGGTAGGTTTCTTGTGAGTCTCAGAGAGACTCATCCACCATGTATAAGCTTTTGGTCCTAGCGACAAACTTGCTTCTACTACCCTCACATGATCGGGGGTATGTTTGAGTTCATGGACATCTTTCCATTTCTCTAAGAAAGTCAAAACCGCGTCCTTATTCCTATCCTTATCCTCTCCAGAGAAATAAGGAGGACGGATCTCTTTTCCCAAAGAGAGATCCACAAGGCGGTAATGAGTTTCTAACATCCCTACCGAAGCAACACACAAGGGAGTAGAAGATGCTAGACTAAGACGGATCATACTTCCCGCTAAAGGAAACATATCTGTATGGGGAGAGGATAATCCCTTATCCTTTTCCATCCTAACAGACATCGATGAAGTTGCGATCGTATCTGTGTGACTACCTAAAATAGTCTTACTGATATCCTTAGGCGTCTGAAGTAAGTTCAGAATGGCCTTAAGGTGATCCTGGATTCCATCAACAGATTGACGGAGTACTGCAACCTCATCCGGAATACTGGACAACTGTTCAAGCTTTTGCTCAACTAGCAACATCCTACTTTCCATATCTTTCCTCTCGTTTAAAGTAGTGTTTGTTTCCCCTTTTCTCGCAGAACCCTCAACGTCTAATGCTACAATCGCTGATTCTATTTTAGATGCATCAGACGCATGACTAGTATTTGAAACCATAGGTGCAGATGAATGCAATGCACGTGCAACTATTGGTGGTCTAGTCATGAATGAGGATGTTACTAACATAGGAATGGAAACATACATGGACGCACTAGTAGTACTTGTAAGAGAGACGTGGCTAGAAGTCCCCTCCATCGCACACAAAGCGTTATTAAACTTACTAAGTATTCCTAACGCAGGTGGTGTGTGCAACAAAATCAAAAGAGCTATGCAAGAATATCACAAGAAATCGTCCCTGATGATTTGGTCCGTTGAGGTCGACTTGATTTTAGCCGAAAGTGCTAGAATTATGACGAAGATAGGCCTCCAGATCTTCACTCCACGGCTTCCGCTTTCTTCAAACTTTGCTCGAACTTTTAACTTTCTTCAGCTTGAACCACCACAGATATGTACTCGGGTTCGGTTGGGGAAATAAGCAAACTCCAAAGATTAATCAGAATGAGAAGATCTCGGCTCGGGATTAGCAGAGCAGAGATATGATCCGAACTGAATAAAATATGCAGAGAATATAATCACAAAAAACCTCTACTTCAGTGGATAAGGCTCTGTAATCTCTTTGCAAGGTTGTGGGATCGATTCCTGGCGCCCTCCCGATGGAACTTCAACTTTTTTGGCCGATTGAAGATGTCTGCTTCAGCGCAAACTGAGAATTAGTCACGTTCTCAGTACTACGCCGTGAACGGTTGTGGCCTTATGGATAGACGGACGTGCTTCAACACAGAGGTTCTGTGCTCGATCACCCGCGGGCTCTACAGTAGAGAGGATTAGTATTTTTAGCTCCTGATTGAGATTTTCTTCAGCGCAGACTCCCGTCAATAGACTGTGTTGGGATGATTCATCACGCGGATGATGATGCTCTTGTGGATAGAGCGGCGCACTCTAATCGGGGGGACAGGGGTTCGAATCCCTCGCCAAACACAGTAGAGATCTTCTTCTTTTGGTACTCTTTGCTTTAAGCTAAACCATGAAGATGATTGCGACACGCATCTCTAGACAGGCGGGAGCAGAATTCGAAAAAGAGATTATGCACGCCAAAAGTTCACGAGCAAGATGATGAAGATGAGAGCTATGGAGAATGCTCTGATACCAATGCAACAGCGTAGCGACTGGAAATGCTCATGAATGAATGACTCTCCTCCCAACCAAATGCCTCTATATATAGCTCTCTCCAGGGGACTACCTTCTTGGGCAGGTGAATGCTAATCATCCAAGTGTCAGCCATGTAACTACATGTGCGCCAAGTGTCCAGTGGATGCTTCTAGAAGGTTCTAGAGCTCTTTGGGCAAAATACTCTTCCCATGTACCTCATGGGGATTGAACCCAAGACCTCATCCTTCACACCCTTGAGTCTTAACCATTAGGCTAAGTGGATTACTTGGTTACAAGAGTAAATGACCTACCAGTAAGTCTAGACTCGAGATCTTTGGCCACACAAACGAATGACCAAACGGAATCCGATTTCAGATCTGTCTGAACCAATCGGATCCCTAGATCACCCACTTACTTTATTACACCAAAAAAGGCCATGAACCGTTCTATGCAAGCAAAGATAGCTCATCTACAAGAAGAAAACATGACAATTGAGAGGAAGTGGATGATCAAGGTAAGTGTTCTAGCCCTAGACTTCAATGCATGAAAACTTCTTCTCATTCAAGGGCATCGGTGATTAGGATTATGGGGGACATATCCTCAATTAAGGTTAGTTTCTTGATTGATTTGGGTAGTACAAATTGTTTCCTTTCACTTAAGATGGCAGAAGCTTTAGAGTTGCATATTGAGATGTAGACTAAAAGACCTGTACAGATGGCTAATGGTAGGATACACTATACTCGAGGCTGTATTGAGAATCTTGATTTTATGTTAGGAGAACATAAGTTTTTGGGTACCTTCCATGTAATTGAAATGAGAGGATGTGATGTAATCATCCGAATGGACTGGTTAGTTCATAACATTGTCGTGATTGATTGTGAAAGCGGGATCCTTCCTTTGAAAAAAAAAGGGAAGGAACATCGTCTTGCAGGCAAGTGTAATTCAAGTTTTTCTCCTATTTCTGCAATAAAGTTGATTAGGGGTATTCGACAGGGTTGTGAGACATATTTGGTTTATGTGCATGACCTTCAGGAGAAGAAGAAAGAAGAGGAAATACCGGAATATGTTAAAAAACTTTTAGATGAGTACGCAGATGTATTTCCTTATGATCTACCGAGCATGCCTCCTCCTAGGAAAATTGACCATGCTATAGACCTTTATCCAGGAAGTGAGCCTTATTCTAGAGCACCTTATAGGTTCAATATTGATGAATTGAAAGAGTTGAAGCTCCAATTGGATGATCTATTAAACAAGGAGTTGATAAGACCTAGTGTTTCACCTTGGGGAGCACCTGTTTTGTTTCAGAAAAAGAAAGATGGTTCATACAAACTTTGTATTGACTATAGGGGATTGAACAAGAAAAGCATTAAGAACAAGTATCCACTGCCACACATAGATGAACTGTTGAGTCAATTGAGTGGTGCCACAGTATTCACTAAAATTGACTTAAGATCGGGATATCATCAAATTAGAGTAAAGTCTGAGGACATACCCAAAACCGCTTTCAGAACACGATATGGTCATTACGAGTTCACAGTTTTGCCTTTTGGATTAACAAATGCTCCTGCAACATTTATGTGTTTGATGAATAATGTGTTTCATGAATATCTCGATGAATTTATATTAGTTTTTCTTGACGATATTTTTGTGTATTCTAAGGATGATGATGAACATGCATTGCATCTCAGGAAGACTTTACAAAAACTAAGAGAGCATAAACTATATGGTAAGATGAGTAAATGTTTTTTTGCAAACGGGGAAGTGACTTATTTGGGGAGAGTTGTTTCTAAGGAAGGGATTCATATAGATCCTGAGAAAGTTAAAAGCTTAGTTGACTGGCCTACACCCAAATGTGTGAGGGATGTGAGAAGCTTCCTTGGTTTGGCACAATATGAGAGGGCACACATTAGGGAGTTTTCTCGAATTGCAAATCCTCTTACAGAATTGACAAAGAAAAATAGAGAGTTCACATGGAACGATGAGTGTCAAAAGGCGTTTGACGAATTAAAACAGAAATTGTGTGCTAAAGATACCTGAGTTAGGAAGCCTTTTATTGTTGCATGTGATGCTAGTGGAAGCCAAATCGGATGTGTACTTTCACAAGAAGGGAGGGTAGTGGCTTATCAGTCAAGGAAATTAAGGAAACATGAACTAAATTATACAACACATGACTTAGAAATGCTTGCAGTTGTTCATGCACTTAAACATTGGAGACACTTATTGCTAGGAGTAAAGTTTGAATTAAGAACAGATCATCAGAACCTTAAATACATATTTACTCAACCTTTACTTAACAATAGACAAAAATGATGGATCCAATTGCTAAGTGAATATGATTTTGATATTAAATACTTAGGAGGAAAAGAAAACAAGGTGGCCGATGCTTTGAGTCGTAAACCCCTATGCAGTTCAATTTCTATTTTATCCTCTGATTTTGATATTGGAAAAGAATTAAAAGAAGATTTATTTTATGCAGCAATCTTGGAATTTTTGCATATGAATCCAGGTTCTATGTTTCACGGAAATTTTCATTTGAGAAATAATGATTTGTATTGTAATTCTCGTTTATGTATTTCTTCAGAATCTATTTTGAAAGAAAAGATCCTGCATGACTGTCATGATGCACCTTTCTCTGCACACCCTAGTTTTTCTAGAACTTATGCAAAAGTGAAAGCTTCATATTACTGGCCAAGTATGAAATATGATATTGAGAGGTATGTCAAAGAATGTCTGAAATCTCAACAGGTTAAGGCCGAATTTAAAAGGAGTCTTGGCATGTTACAACCATTAGATGTGCCTGATCAAAAATGGGAAACCATCTCTATGGATTTCATAACAAAGTTGCCTGTGACCAGAAGTGGGCATGATACCATCTTTGTTGTCGTGGACCGTCTTACAAAGATGGCACATTTTCTTCCCATAAGGAAAACTGATACAGCTTTGCATGTTGCTAAACTTTTCATAAAAGAAATTTTTAGGTTACATGGTATACCCAAAAGTATAATTTCTGATAGGGATGCAAGGTTCACATCTAATTTTTGGAAAGCAACATTTCAATCCATAGGAACAGAATTACGCATGAGTACTGCATTTCATCCTCAAACCGATGGTGAGAGCGAGAGGGTTAACAGGGTGCTTGAGGATATGTTACGCATGTATGTGAATGATAAGCAAAACAATTGGACTGAATATTTGCCCTTGGTTGAGTATGCATATAATAGTGCATGGCATTCCTCTATTAAGATGACACCTTTTGAAGAAATGTATGGTTATAATTACTTGCTGCTGCATTCACTTTTTAATTCACAAAATCAGGTTGAAATATCCAAACAGATGCTTGAAAACATGGATTTGGAGCTAAATAAGGTAAGGAAAAACATGAAAGATGCACAGAAACGTCAAAAATTATATCATGATCTCAAAAAGAGGCCCTTGGAATTTAGAACAAATGATCTAGTTTTTTTGAAAGTGAGTCCTTCTAAATCAAATCTGGTTTTAGGCAAAGATCGTCGATTGTCTCCTCGTTATGCTGGTCCTTTCAAAATCTTAAAGAAAATTGGTTCTGTTGCATATTAACTTGACCTACCTAATACTTTGAAAATTCATCCAGTCTTCCATGTTGGATTACTTAAAAAGTATGTTCCTAATGCTGATCATGTTTTGCAGGACAAATCTAAGTTGAAGGAAGATGCCACTTTTGAACTTGAACCAGAAGTTATATTGGATAGGAGAGTTAGACATATTAGGAATCGTGAAATAGTGGAAATTTTAGTAAAGTGGTTTGCATATCCTATTGAAGATTCAACATGGGTTGGTTTAGATGAGTTTATGGAACATTATCCTTCTTTCCAACTCTGAGGATAGAGTTCTTTAAAGAGGGGGAGAATTGTAAGATGCCACGTTGGTTTTCCACCTGGAAAAAAAAAAGATGTGTAGGTAATAATGAAATTTTATGTTTAGGATATTTTGATCATGTCTGCAAAATTTTGTGGCAATAAGTTTTTACATTCTCTCTCTAGAAAGTTGTCGCAAGAAATTTGTATGTTAATTTCGAGCATGAAGATGAAGGAATCTGAAAAAGTGTTGTATGAGAGAAAGGTAGAGTATTCTTAGTAGAAAAACTTTACCTTATTGAATTTTTTGTAGTTCCTATGTTTTATGTCTCATTTGGTTTAATGAAGATAGGTTAACGAAGAGATTTTTCATGTTTTTTCATCTCTCTCTAGAATTTTTGATTTTGCAGGGCCCAAAAGTGATATCTGGAAGCAGATTTGGACCTGAGGCGTCTCTAACATTATTGTACAAATTTAAGAACTGAATATTTTTGTCACTCACAAGCTCAAGTTGATTCCTCACTGTTTTTGAGTTATAGGGTTTTGAAAAGTGCCGTTTTCCAACACTTAAAAAAAAAAAGAAAAAAAAAAGAGAAGCTTTCATTCATTCATCTTATTCATGTTCGCGGATTTAGAAAACGCACATCGGTATATGGGTTTTTTTTTAGGTGATTGACGTGTGTGTGAGTGCGTTGCAGGGATTACCTCTATTTTTGCAGGTACGATTCTTGATGGTGGACATGAAAAGTAGATGCATGGGTGGTCCGGAAGTCTTGCATGAGACATGCAAAAAGACGCTATCTTGGAGCATGCAGATTCTAAAAGTGCGGGTCTAGGAAGGCGTGATTGGTCATGCGCTGGCGTAAGGCGGAGATCCCAAAAAGATGAAGACTGAGAGGTAGAAAAGGATGATGGTCGTACAGTCATTACGATCGTTTTTCGGCTTCTGGAATTGCGATTGAGATTGACATTGAGATTGAGATTGAGATTGAGATTGTGATTGTGATTGAGATTGGGATTGAGATTGTGATTGTGATTGAGATTGGGATTGAGATCAGCTCGGGGGTGGTCGGGTGGATGAGGCTTCACATTGAAGCAATCTGATAGATTTTGTAACGCAGAACAGAACTACTTGTAAATCTGCACAGATAATAAAATTCTCTCTCTTCTTGTTCCGCGTATACTCTGTTTGCCTTCTTTATATCTTGTGGTGTCGAAACCCATTATTCTGTGTGAGATTGTGACTCAAGTTTAGGAGACTTGTTACAAGTGGTATCAGAGCAGAGTTGGATTCCGGGACAAGATGCAGGCTTTGAAGAAGAAGATAGAAGAACAAGAGGAGCTTATCCGTAGATTGAATTCAGAATTACATAAAGAAAGATCCAACAAACAAAAAGAGGCTACTGCAAATGCTTTCATGGACCTCAATGCTGAAGGTGGTAATGGTGCGGGCACATCAAACGCACGTAGACCTAGACGGCAACGTGAACTTGAAGAGGACGATGATGCAGGTGAATCTGCACTCAAGCAAGTGTTCAAAAGAGCAAAATTAAATGAATTTGATGGTGAGAAGAAAACTGGAGAGGATCTTGAAGCATGGATTGAGGAACTTGAAGATTTCTTTGACCTATGCGTATTTAGTGAGGAATCAAAAGCAAAGGTGGCAATTCTGCATCTGCGAGGAGTCCCAAAACTGTGGTGGAAATCTTATATACAGACAAGAACACGTGAAGGTCCGATCCTCTGGAAAGAATTTCGAGAGCAAGCAGAGAATCTTTATTGTTCTCCACATTATCGGATGGAAAAGAAAATGGAATTCTACTCTTTCAAGCAGCATGAGGATGATAGATATAACTTGTCTGTTGAAGAATATAAGGAGAAATCTTTGCGTTTACATAAGTATGCACTAGAAGTTTCTGGAGATGCGCTGAAAAGCAAGTTTATTGAGGGTTTGCGGGAAGAGCTTCGCTATCAAGTAAAGGGGTCCGGATGTGTAGATTTTCTTGATGCGGTTGCAAAAGCAGAAAACTTTGAGAAGATGGAGAAGTTTACCACAAAAAAGGCATTTAAATCAAGGTTTATCTCAATAGGACATCGACCCCCAATACCTATTTCAATAAATCAAAATGGACAGAGATCGACTAACTCTATTAACGGTCAAGGAGGAAGACCAAAGCCGAAGCAAACGGATACACCTAAGAAGCAAGAAGTTGTGCACTGGCAATGTGATTCTGATTTCCTGGAGCAGGCTAAGAGGCTCGGACTTTGCTTTCGATGTGGAGAACAAGGACATCACACTTTTGAATGTCCAAACAAGGCCATGAACCGTTCTATGCAAGCGAAGATAGCTCATCTACAAGAAGAAAACATGACAAATGAGAGGAAGCGGATGATCAAGGTAAGTGTTCTAGCCCTAGACTTCAATGCATGAAAACTTCTTCTCATTCAAGGGCATCGGTGATTAGGATTATGGGGGACATATCCTCACGTAAGGTTAGTTTCTTGATTGATTCGGGTAGTACAAATTGTTTCCTTTCACTTAAGATGGCAGAAGCTTTAGGGTTGCATATTGAGATGCAGACTAAAAGACCTGTACAGATGGCTAATGGTAGGATATACTATACTCGAGGCTATATTGAGAATCTTGATTTTATGTTAGGAGAACATAAGCTTTTGGGTACCTTCCATGTAATTGAAATGAGAGGATGTGATGTAATCATCGGAATGGATTGGTTAGTTCATAACAGTGTCGTGATTGATTGTGAAAGCGGGATCCTTACTTTGAAAATAGAAGGGAAGGAACATCGTCTTGCAGGCAAGTGTAATTCACGTTTTTCTCCTATTTCTGCAATAAAGTTGATTAGGGGTATTCGACAGGGTTGTGAGACATATTTGGTTTATGTGCATGACCTTCACGAGAAGAAGAAAGAAGAGGAAATACCGGAATATGTTAAAAAACTTTTAGATGAGTACGCAGATGTATTTCCTTATGATCTACCGAGCATGCCTCCTCCTAGGAAAATTGACCATGCTATAGACCTTTATCCAGGAAGTGAGCCTTATTCTAGAGCACCTTATAGGTTCAATATTGATGAATTGAAAGAGTTGAAGCTCCAATTGGATGATCTATTGAAGAAGGAGTTGATAAGACCTAGTGTTTCACCTTGGGGAGCACCTGTTTTGTTTCAGAAAAAGAAAGACTGTTCATACAGACTTTGTATTGACTATAGGGGATTGAACAAGAAAACCATTAAGAACAAGTATCCACTGCCACACATAGATGAACATACCCAAAACCGCTTTTAGAACACAATATGGTCATTACGAGTTCACAGCTTTGCCTTTTGCCACAGTATTCACTAAAATTGACTTAAGATCGGGATATCATCAAATTAGAGTAAAGTTTGAGGACATACCCAAAACCGCTTTTAGAACACGATATGGTCATTACGAGTTCACAGCTTTGCCTTTTGGATTAACAAATGCTCCTGCAACATTTATGTGTTTGATGAATATCTCGATGAATTTATACTAGTTTCTCTTGACGATATTTTTGTGTATTCTAAGGATGATGATGAACATGCATTGCATCTCAGGAAGACTTTACAAAAACTAAGAGAGCATAAACTATATGGTAAGATGAGTAAATGTTTTTTTGCAAAAGGGGAAGTGACTTATTTGGGGAGAGTTGTTTCTAAGGAACGGATTCATATAGATCCTGAGAAAGTTAAAAGCATAGTTGACTGGCCTACACCCAAATGTGTGAGGGATGTGAGAAGATTCCTTGGTTTGGCACAATATGAGAGGGCACACATTAGGGATTTTTCTCGAATTGCAAATCCTCTTACAGAATTGACAAAGAAAAATAGAGAGTTCACATGGAACGATGAGTGTCAAAAGGCGTTTGACGATTTAAAACAGAAATTGTGTGCTAAAGATACCTGAGTTAGGGAAGCCTTTTATTGTTGCATGTGATGCTAGTGGAAGCCAAATCGGATGTGTACTTTCACAAGAAGGGAGGGTAGTGGCTTATCAGTCAAGGAAATTAAGGAAACATGAACTAAATTATACAACACATGACTTAGAAATGCTTGCAGTTGTTCATGCACTTAAACATTGGAGACACTTATTGCTAGGAGTAAAGTTTGAATTAAGAACATATCATCAAAGCCTTAAATACATATTTACTCAACCTTTACTTAACAATAGACAAAAGCAATGGATCCAATTGCTAAGTGAATATGATTTTGATATTAAATACTTAGCAGGAAAAGAAAACAAGGTGGTCGATGCTTTGAGTCATAATCCCCTATGCAGTTCAATTTCTATTTTATCCTCTGATTTTGATATTGGAAAAGAATTAAAAGAAGATTTATTTTATGTAGCAATCTTGGAATTTTTGGGTATGAATCCAGGTTCTATGTTTCAGGGAAAATTTCATTTGAGAAATTATAATTTGTATTGTAATTCTCGTTTATGTATTTCTTCAGAATCTGTTTTGAAAGAAAAGATCCTGCATGACTATCATGATGCACCTTTCTCTGCACACCCTGGTTTTTCTAGAACTTATGCAAAAGTGAAAGCTTCATATTACTGGCAACATATGAAATATGATATTGAGAGGTATGTCGAAGAATGTCTGAAATGTCAACAGGTTAAGGCCGAATTGAAAAGGAGTCCTGACATGTTACAACCATTAGATGTGCCTGATCAAAAATGGGAATCCATCACTATGGATTTCATAACAAAGTTGCCTCTGACCAGAAGTGGGCATGATACCATCTCTGTTGTCGTGGACCGTCTTACAAAGATGGCACATTTTCTTCCCATGAGGAAAATTGATACAGCTTTGCATGTTGCTAAACTTTTCATAAAAGAAATTTTTAGGTTACATGGTATACCCAAAAGTATAATTTCTAATAGGGATGCAAGGTTCACATCTAATTTTTGGAAAGCAACAT
This sequence comes from Ceratopteris richardii, assembly GCA_020310875.1. Taxonomy (NCBI): domain Eukaryota; kingdom Viridiplantae; phylum Streptophyta; class Polypodiopsida; order Polypodiales; family Pteridaceae; genus Ceratopteris; species Ceratopteris richardii. The sequence goes on along the minus strand of CM035421.1, from coordinate 3,054,408 downwards.
TTCAATCCATAGGAACAGAATTACGCATGAGTACTGCATTTCATCCTCAAACCGATGGTGAGAGCGAGAGGGTTAACAGGGTGCTTGAGGATATGTTACGCATGTATGTGAATGATAAGCAAAACAATTGGACTGAATATTTGCCCTTGGTTGAGTATGCATATAATAGTGCATGGCATTCCTCTTTTAAGATGACACCTTTTGAAGCAATGTATGGTTATAATTGCTTGCTGCCGCATTCACTTTTTAATTCACAGAATCAGGTTGAAATATCCAAACAGATGCTTGAAAACATGGATTTGGAGATAATTAGGTAAGGAAAAACATGAAAGATGCATAGAAACGTCAAAAATTATATCATGATCTCAAAAAGAGGCCCTTGGAATTTAGAACAAATGATCTGATTTTTTTGAAAGTGAGTCCTTCTAAATCAAATCTGGTTTTAGGCAAAGATCGTTGATTGTCTCCTCGTTATGCTGGTCCTTTCAAAATCTTAAAGAAAATTGGTTCTGTTGCATATTTACTTGACTTACCTAATACTTTGAAAATTCATCCAGTCTTCCATGTTGGATTACTTAAAAAGTATGTTCCTAATGCTGATCATGTTTTGCAGGACAAATCTAAGTTGAAGGAAGATGCCACTTTTGAACTTGAACCAGAAGTTATATTGGATAGGAGAGTTAGACATCTTAGGAATCGTAAAATAGTGGAAATTTTAGTAAAGTGGCTTGCATATCCTATTGAAGATTCAACATGGGTTGGTTTAGATGAGTTTATGGAACATTATCCTTCTTTCCAACTCTGAGGACAGAGTTCTTTAAAGAGGGGGAGAATTGTAAGATGCCACGTTGATTTTCCACCTGGAAAAGAAAAAAAGATGTGTAGGTAATAATGAAATTTTATGTTTAGGATATTTTGATCATGTCTGCAAAATTTTGTGGCAATAAGTTTTTACATTCTCTCTCTAGAAAGTTGTCGCATGAAATTTGTATGTTAATTTCGAGCATGAAGATGAAGGAATCTGAAAAAGTGTTGTATGAGAGAAAGGTAGAGTATTCTTAGTAGAAAAACTTTACCTGATTGAATTTTTTGCAGTTCCCATGTTTTATGTCTCATTTGGTTCCATGAAGATAGGTTAACGAAGAGATTTTTCATGTTTTTTCATCTCTCTCTAGAATTTTCGATTTTGCAGGGCCCAAAAGTGATATCTGGAAGCAGATTTGGACGTGAGGCGGCTCTAACATTGTTGTACAGATTTAAGAACTGAATATTTTTGTCACTCACAAGCTCAAGCAGATTCCTCACTTTTTTTGAGTTACAGGGTTTTGAAAAGTGCCGTTTTCCAACACTTTAAAAAAAAAAAAAGAAAAAAAAAAGAGAAGCCTTCATTCATTCATCTTATTCATGTTCGCGGATTTAGGAAACGCACATGGATATATGGGTTATTTTTGGGTGATTGACGTGTGTGTGAGTGCGTTGCAGGGATTACCTCTATTTTTGCAGGTACGATTCTTGATTGTGGACATGAAAAGTAGATGCATGAGTGGTCCGGAAGTCTTGCATGAGACATGCGAAAAGACACTATCTTGGAGCATGCAGATTCTAAAAGTGCGGGTCTAGGACGTGATTGGTCGTGCGCTGACGAAAGTCGGAGATCCCAAAAAGACGAAGACTGAGAGATAGAAAAGGATGATGGTCGTATAGTCATTACGATCGTTTTTCGGCTTCTGGAATTGCGATTGAGATTCAGATTGAGATTGAGATTGAGATTGACATTGTGATTGTGATTGAGATTGGGATTGAGATTGTGATTGTGATTGAGATTGGGATTGAGATCAGCTCGGGGGTGGTCGGGTGGATGAGGCTTCACATTAAAGCAATCTGATAGATTTTGTAACGCAGATCAGAACTACTTGTAAATCTGCACAGATAATAAAATTCTCTCTCTTCTTGTTCTGCGTATACTCTGTTTGCCTTCTTTATATCTTGTGGTGTCCAAACCCATTATTCTGTGTGAGATTGTGACTCAAGTTTAGGAGACTTGTTACAAGTGGTATCAGAGCAGAGTTGGATTCCGGGACAAGATGCAGGCTTTGAAGAAGAAGATAGAAGAACAAGAGGAGCTTATCCGTAGATTGAATGCAGAATTACATAAAGAAAGATCCAACAAACAAAAAGAGGCTACTGCAAATGCTTTCATGGACCTCAATGCTGAAGGTGGTAATGGTGCGGGCACATCAAACGCACGTAGAGCTAGACGGCAACGTGAACCTGAAGAGGACGATGATGCAGGTGAATCTGCACTCAAGCAAGTGTTCAAAAGAGCAAAATTAAGTGAAATTGATGGTGAGAAGAAAACTGGAGAGGATCTTGAAGCATGGATTGAGGAACTTGAAGATTTCTTTGACCTATGCGTATTTAGTGAGGAATCAAAAGCAAAGGTGGCAATTCTGCATCTACGAGGAGTCGCAAAACTGTGGTGGAAATCTTATATACAGACAAGAACACGTGAAGGTCCGATCCTCTGGAAAGAATTTCAAGAGCAAGCAGAGAATCGTTATTGTTCTCCACATTATCGGATGGAAAACAAAATGGAGTTCTACTCTTTCAAGCAGCATGAGGATGATAGATATAACTTGTCTGTTGAAGAATATAAGGAGAAATTTTTGCGTTTACATAAGTATGCACTAGAAGTTTCTGGAGATGCGCTGAAAAGCGAGTTTATTAAGGGTTTGCGGGAAGAGCTTCGCTATCAAGTAAAGGGGTCCGGATGTGTAGATTTTCTTAATGCGGTTGCAAAAGCAGAAAACTTTGAGAAGATGGAGAAGTTTACCACGAAAAAGGCATTCAAATCAAGGTTTATCTCAACAGGACATCGACCCCCAAGACCTATTTCAATAAATCAAAATGGACAGAGATCGACTAACTCTATTAACGGTCAAGGAGGAAGACCAAAGCCGAAGCAAACGGATACACCTAAGAAGCAAGAAGTTGTGCACTGGCAACATGATTTTGATTTCCTGGAGCGGGCTAAGAGGCTGGGACTTTGTTTTCGATGTGGAGAACAAGGACATCGCACTTTTGAATGTCCAAACAAGGCCATCAACCGTTCTATGCAAGCGAAGATAGCTCATCTACAAGAAGAAAACATGACAATTGAGGAAGTGGATGATCAAGGTAAGTGTTCTAGCCCTAGACTTCAATGCATCAAAACTTCTTCTCATTCAAGGGCATCGGTGATTAGGATTATGGGGGACATATCCTCACGTAAGGTTAGTTTCTTGATTGATTAGGGTAGTACAAATTGTTTCCTTTCACTTAAGATGGCAAAAGCTTTAGGGTTGCATGTTGAGATGCAGACTAAAAGACCTGTACAGATGGCTAATGGTAGGATACACTATACTCGAGGCTGTATTGAGAATCTTGATTTTATGTTAGCAGAACATAAGTTTTTGGGTACCTTCCATGTAATTGAAATGAGAGGATGTGATGTAATCATCGGAATGGACTGGTTAGTTCATAACAGTGTCGTGATTGATTGTGAAAGCGGGATCCTTACTTTGAAAATAGAAGGGAAGGAACATCGTCTTGCAGGCAAGTGTAATTCAAGTTTTTCTCCTATTTCTGCAATAAAGTTGATTAGGGGTATTCGACAGGGTTGTGAGACATATTTGGTTTATGTGCATGACCTTCACGAGAAGAAGAAAGAAGAGGAAATACCAGAATATTTTAAAAAACTTTTAGATGAGTACGCATATGTATTTCCTTATGATCTACCAGGCATGCCTCCTCCTAGGAAAATTGACCATGCTATAGACCTTTATCCAGGAAGTGAGCGTTATTCTAGAGCACCTTATAGGTTCAATATTGATAAATTGAAAGAGTTGAAGCTCCAATTGGATGATCTATTGAAGAAGGAGTTGATAAGACCTAGTGTTTCACCTTGGGGAGCACCTGTTTTGTTTTAGAAAAAGAAAGATGGTTCATACAGACTTTGTATTGACTATAGGGGATTGAACAAGAAAACCATTAAGAACAAGTATCCACTGCCACACATAGATGAACTATTGAGTCAATTCAGTGGTGCCACAGTATTCATTAAAATTGACTTAAGATCAGGATATCATCAAATTAGAGTAAAGTTTGAGGACATACCCAAAACCGCTTTTAGAAGACGATATGGTCATTACGAGTTCACAGTTTTGCCTTTTGGATTAACAAATGCTCCTGCAACATTTATGTGTTTGATGAATAATGTGTTTCATGAATATCTCCATGAATTTATATTAGTTTTTCTTGACGATATTTTTGTGTATTCTAAGGATGATGATGAACATGCATTGCATCTCAGGAAGACTTTACAAAAACTAAGAGAGCATAAACTATATGGTAAGATGAGTAAATGTTTTTTTGCAAAAGGGGAAGTGACTTATTTGGGGAGAGTTGTTTCTAAGGAAGGGATTCATATAGATCCTGAGAAAGTTAAAAGCATAGTTGACTGGCCTACACCCAAATGTGTGAGGGATGTGAGAAGCTTCCTTGGTTTGGCACAATAGGAGAGGGCACACATTAGGGAGTTTTCTCGAATTGCAAATCCTCTTACAGAATTGACAAAGAAAAATAGAGAGTTCACATGGAACGATGAGTGTCAAAAGGCGTTTGACGAATTAAAACAGAAATTGTGTGCTAAAGATACCTGAGTTAGGGAAGCCTTTTATTGTTGCATGTGATGCTAGTGGAAGCCAAATCGGATGTGTACTTTCACAAGAAGGGAGGGCAATGGCTTATGAGTTAAGGAAATTAAGGAAACATGAACTAAATTATACAACACATGACTTAGAAATGCTTGCAGTTGTTCATCCACTTAAACATTGGAGACACTTATTGCTAGGAGTAAAGTTTGAATTAAGAACAGATCATCAGAGCCTTAAATACATATTTACTCAACCTTTACTTAACAATAGACAAAAACGATGGATCCAATTGCTAAGTGAATATGATTTTGATATTAAATACTTAGCAGGAAAAGAAAACAAGAAAACAAGGTGGCCGATGCTTTGAGTCGTAAACCCCTATGCAGTTCAATTTCTATTTTATCCTCTGATTTTGATATTGGAAAAGAATTAAAAGAACAGCAATCTTGGAATTTTTGGGTATGAATCCAGATTCTATGTTTCAGGGAAAATTTCATTTGAGAAATAATGATTTGTATTGTAATTCTCGTTTATGTATTTCTTCAGAATCTGTTTTGAAAGAAAAGATCCTGCATGACTATCATGATGCACCTTTTTCTGCACAACCTGGTTTTTCTAGAACTTATGCAAAAGTGAAAGCTTCATATTACTCGCCACGTATGAAATATGATATTGAGAGGTATGTCAAAGAATGTCTGAAATGTCAACAGGTTAAGGTCGAATTTAAAAGGAGTCCTGGCATGTTACAACCATTAGATGTGCCTGATCAAAAATGGGAATCCATCTCTATGGATTTCATAACAAAGTTGCCTGTGACCAGAAGTGGGCATGATACCATCTCTGTTGTCGTGGACCGTCTTACAAAGATGGCACATTTTCTTCCCATGAGGAAAATTGATACAGCTTTGCATGTTGCTAAACTTTTCATAAAAGAAATTTTTAGGTTACATGGTATACCCAAAAGTATAATTTCTAATAGGGATGCAAGGTTCACATCTAATTTTTGGAAAGCAACATTTCAATCCATAGGAACAGAATTACGCATTAGTACTGCATTTCATCCTCAAACCGATGGTGAGAGCGAGAGGGTTAACAGGGTGCTTGAGGATATGTTACGCATGTATGTGAATGATAAGCAAAACAATTGGACTGAATATTTGCCCTTGGTTGAGTATGCATATAATAGTGCATGGCATTCCTCTATTAAGATGACGCCTTTTGAAGCAATGTATGGTTATAATTGCTTGCTGCCGCATTCACTTTTTAATTCACAGAATCAGGTTGAAATATCCAAACAGATGCTTGAAAACATGGATTTGGAGCTAAATAAGGTAAGGAAAAACATGAAAGATGCACAGAAACGTCAGAAATTATATCATGATCTCAAAAAGAGGCCCTTGGAATTTAGAACAAATGATCTGGGTTTTTTGAAAGTGAGTCCTTCTAAATCAATTCTGGTTGTAGGCAAAGATCGTCGATTGTCTCCTCGTTATGCTGGTCCTTTCAAAATCTTGCAGAAAATTGGTTCTGTTGCATATTTACTTGACCTACCTAATACTTTGAAAATTCATCCAGTCTTCCATGTTGGATTACTTAAAAAGTATGTTCCTAATGCTGATCATGTTTTGCAGGACAAATCTAAGTTGAAGGAAGATGCCACTTTTGAACTTGAACCAGAAGTTATATTGGATAGGAGAGTTAGACATCTTAGGAATCGTGAAATAGTGGAAATTTTAGTAAAGTGGTTTGCATATCCTATTGAAGATTCAACGTGGGTTGGTTTAGATGAGTTTATGGAACATTATCCTTCTTTCCAACTCTGAGGACAGAGTTCTTTAAAGAGGGGGAGAATTGTAAGTTGCCACGTTGATTTTCCACCTGGAAAAAAAAAAGATGGGTAGGTAATAATGAAATATTATGTTTAGGATATTTTGATCATGTTTGCAAAATTTTGTGGCAATAAGTTTTTACATTCTCTCTCTAGAAAGTTGTCGCATGAAATTTGTATGTTAATTTCGAGCATGAAGATGAAGGAATCTGAAAATGTGTTGTATGAGAGAAAGGTAGAGTATTCTTAGTAGAAAAACTTTACCTGATTGAATTTTTTGTAGTTCCTATGTTTTATGTCTCATTTGGTTCCATGAAGATAGGTTAACAAAGAGATTTTTCATGTTTTTTCATCTCTCTCTAGAGTTTTCGATTTTGCAAGGCCCAAAAGTGATATCTAGAAGCAGATTTGGACCTGAGGTGGCTCTAACATTGTTGTACAGATTTAAGAACTGAATATTTTTGTCACTCACAAGCTCAAGCTGATTCCTCACTGTTTTTGAGTTACAGGGTTTTGAAAAGTGCCGTTTTCCAACACTTAAAAAAAAAAAAGAGAGAAGCCTTCATTCATTCATCTTATTCATGTTCGCGGATTCAAAAAATGCACATGGGTATATGGGTTATTTTGGGGTGATTGACGTGTGTGTGAGTGCGTTGCAGGGATTACCTCTATTTTTGTAGGTACGATTCTTGATGGTGGACATGAAAAGTAGATGCATGGGTGGTCCGGAAGTCTTGCATGAGACATGCGAAAAGAAGCTATCTTGGAGCATGCAGATTCTAAAAGTGCGGGTCTAGGAAGGCGTGATTGGTCGTGCGCTGGCGAAAGGCGGAGATCCCAAAAAGACGAAGACTGAGAGATAGAAAAGGATGATGGTCGTACAGTCATTACGATCGTTTTTCAGCTTCTGGAATTGCGATTGAGATTGAGATTGAGATTGAGATTGAGATTGAGATTGAGATTGTGATTGTGATTGAGATTGGGATTGAGATTGTGATTGTGATTGAGATTGGGATTGAGATCAGCTCGAGGGTGGTCGGGTGGATGAGGCTTCACATTGAAGAAATCTGATAGATTTTGTAACGCAGATCAGAACTACTTGTAAATCTGAACAGATAATAAATTTCGCTCTCTTCTTGTTCTGTGTATACTCTGTTTGCCTTCTTTATATCTTGTGGTGTCAAAACCCATTATTCTATGTGAGATTGTGACTCAAGTTTAGGAGACTTGTTACACATAAGATCTCTGAGTTAGAGCTTTGGCACAAAAGGCTTGGACATTTTAATGAAAGAGGTATTAAAGATATGGTTAACAATGGTTCAGTGCTTGGATTGCCTAATGTTGCAGGTCAACATATGACATACAGATGTGAGGCATGTCAATTAGGTAAGGCTCATAAGCAATCTTATTCCAAGCATGGTTTTATGTATTCAGAAAAGCTTGAATTGGTACACACAAATGTGTGGGGACCATCAAAGGATTTTCAGTATCAATGGTTCAAGGTATTATGTGATTTATGTTGATGATGCTACCAGATGGATCACTATCTATGTGATCAAAGATAAGTCAAAAGTATTCAATATATTCAAACATTATCATGTGTATGCAGAGAGAATTACAGGTCAAAAGTTGAAGAGACTAAGGTCAGATGGAAGGGGAGAGTATTTCTCTAATGAGTTCAGTGATTACTTGTGGAATGTATGTATAAAAAGGGAAATTACTTGCAGGTACTATCCTCAACAAAATGGTGTAGCAGAAAGGAGGAATAGAACGCTTGTTGAGTTTGCAAGATCCATGATGAAGGAGAAAAATTGCCCAAATTATTTGTGGGATGAGGCTTTAAATACAGCCACATATTTGGTTAATAGATTACCATGTAAAGCTTTGCAAGGTATGACACCATATGAGGCATGGTGGGGTAAGAAACCTACCCTAAATCATTGCAAACTATTTGGATGTTTGGCATATGCATATGTGCCATCTCAATTGAGGCACAAATTGGAACCCAAGGCTGAAAAGTATGTGTTCATTGGATATGATGATAAGCAGATGGGATATAGGTTGTGGAGTCCATTCACAAAACAATTTCTTGTATCAAAGGATGTTACATTTGATGAGCAAGGTACTTGGTATGCAGGTACAATCAATACTTATCCAGGTGATGAAGAAGTTGTGAATCAAAAGAAAGGTAAATCAAAGGTTCAGATATTTGATGAAGAGGAGAATAATGAAGTACAGGTTGAAGTTGAAGAAGTGCCAAGGTTTGATCCAGAATGTGATGAACCAGAAACCTCAAGAAGTGGAGAACTCAGAAGGTCATCAAGACACAAATGGCAACCTACAAGGTATAGCTATGACACTTCTTTTTTGGCTACTAAAGATTATGCTTATATGGTAAAGGCAGATGAAGGCCCTTCTACATATGAAGAGGCAAAAGGTAAGGAAAATTGGGAGAAAGCTATGCAGGAAGAGTATGATGCATTGATGGAGAATGACATATGGGATTTGGTTCCTAAACCAAATATTCATAAGATCATTGGATGCAAATGGGTCTACAAGACAAAGAGGTTTGCAGATGGAAGTGTGTCTAGGTATAAAGCTAGACTTGTTTTGAAAGGATTTTCTCATACATATGGTATAGATTATGATGAGCCTTATAGTCCTGTGGCAAAGATGACAACTATCAGGACACTCATAGCCATTGCTACATGTAAAGGTTGGAAATTATGTCAATTAGATGTGAAGAATGCTTTTTTAAATGGCTATATTTCAGATGATGTTTTCATGGAGCAACCACAAGGATTCAGAGATGAAAGGTATCCAGATCATGTATGTAAGCTCAAGAGAGCTTTGTATGGTTTGAAGATGGCCCCAAGGGCATGGAATTATAGACTTGTGAAGTTCTTGAAGGAACTTGGTTTCCAAGTATCTAAAGCAGATAGTAGCTTGCTTGTTAAAGCAAGTGATGATGGGTTCATTTACATGTGCATATATGTTGATGATATAATTCTTACAGGTACAGATGAGAAAGGCATTCAAAGCCTAAAGAAGCAAATGGAAAAAGAGTTCAAGATTAGTGACTTGGGAGATTTGTCATATTTCTTGGGCATGGAGATCTCATACACTCAACATGGAGTGTATGTAACTCAAGAAAGGTATTTGAAAAACTTGTTGATCAAGTTTAAAATGGATGATTGCATGGTAGCACCTACTCCAATGGAGGTGAATCACAAATTGAGCAGATATGGAGGAGAAGAGTTCAAGGACATGAAGCTATATCAAAGTTTGATTGGTAGTTTGATCTATGCTACATTAACTAGGCCTGACTTGTCATATGCAGTAGGAGTGTTGTCTCAATTTATGCATTGTCCGAGAAAAGAACATTGGGTTGCAGGACAAAGGGTGTTGAGGTACATTAAGGGTACACTCAAAGAAGGTTTGTATTATGGTTTTACATCAGATACAAACATCAAGATATATAGTGATACAGATTGGGCAGGTAATCCTGATGATAGGAGATCAACATATGGATATTTGTGTTATGTGGGAGATAAGTTAATTTCATGGTGTTCAAAGAAGCAACACACAGTTGCTTTATCATCCACAAAGGCTGAATACAAAGGTATGGTTGAAGATGCAAAGGAAGTGATATGGCTTAAGACTCTTATGAAGAGTTTTGACATCATTCAGAGTACACCCACTATTCATGGAGATAACATGAGTTCATTGTATTTAGCTGCTAATCCTGTTTTTCATGCCAGGACTAAACACATTGAAATTCAGTATCATTTTCTAAGAGAGAAGGTGATGGATAAAGAGATTGAAGTTATACATACTTCAACAAAAGATCAGATAGCTGATATGCTAACCAAAAGCTTGGATGGACCAAAGCTACAGAGATTCAAAGACATGGCAGGTATAAAGAAGATAGAGAAAACCTCAATTGATGATTGAGGGGGAGCTGTTGGTGCAAGGCAATCAACAATTGACGTTTTGATGGTTTTGTTGAGAGTGATGGATGGATGCACTCAAGAAATCAGTTGGTGCTGCAAAACCTGCTTCACACCTGCCCTCTTTTCTCTTCAGATATACTTAGTACACTAGCTTAGCTTCCAAATGACATAAAGAAACCATATATGTACTTTGGAAATGGTTTGGGTAATGATCAAACCAAAACAGATAACTTTGTACTTCAAAAATCAAGCAAAACTTTCTATTTCTGTAGTGATACCTGCTCAGACTTTTACTCAGTGTGTCCAGCACACTTAAACTTGGAACAATTCCTTTTGGGAGTATTAATGTACCTTATTAAGCTACCAATCACAAGTGGAATCACTTCAATTGATAAACTATGCACTGAGAAATAAGTTTAGCAAAATTATAATCACCCCCGACTTTTCAGGAACTCTGTAGACTGAGACCAGTGTGCACTTCGAATCAATTTTCTCCCAATTGGCTGAATGAAATCCTTTGAAATTTTGTATGCTTGTAGTAGACTTTGAGCTGGTTCCAATGAGCTATAGATCTCTTGATTTGGTTCAGTAGATCCAGAGAAATGCTCCTTTGAAGATGACAGACTTGAAGTAGGACACTCAGACAAAACAGAGATGATGAATGTATACTTCTATTGATAAATGTGTTTGTACAATCTCATTAGCTTGACAAGCATAGCTAAATGAGGTATTGTGGTGTTGGCAATAGAGTAGCCTTCACACACAATGAGTTACAAGGAAAAATATGCCTCGGGGAGTGAGCTAGAGTGGCAGCACTGACCGCGACTTTTTGATTGTATCTTTTATAGAGAATGAGTTGAGATTTGAATTTGAATTCAAATTCAAATCTCCTATATTCTCTACTCTAGAATTAAGGAGATATTCTCTCCAATCATTCTACCCAAAAATCCACGACTTAATCAATTAGGTGTGATGTAAATGAATTCCAAGTCATATAGACCTTTTTACAATGAGTAAAAGATAATAACTCATAAGTATGAGTTCCTATGCCTTATCCTTCATGTAGAGATATCCTTCAAGGGTTCCAAGTCCATCTTCCAAGGTTCCAAGATTCCAAGCCAATGTGTGTAGGCTTGTCTTGCACCAACAGGTTTGAAAGTCAAGGACTGAAGAAAAGATCAAGATATGAAGCATGAAGAAAGTACATGTTCAGAGAATGAAGATGTGTATACATATGTACATTAATCTAGAGTTAGTTCACTTATACTTTTGTATGGTGATGAACTTGTACATATTTGCCTATATATACAAAGAAAAATGTTGGGGCAAATATGAGATGGCATGTGAATAGAGAAATTAGAAGTTGTATGAGTCATTAGATACTTTAGATGTGAGTAAGATCTCTCTCATCACTCAGATGTAAAGTTTTCCAGAAAATGAAGAAAAGTTGCACCCAATATTTTTGAGAGTTCTTCTTCTATGTTGAATATTTTGTGAAAATGCTTTTGTAAAAGTCTAAGTCTATAGTTGATTGACCTCTGTATAAATTTTCAGCTTCTAATTGTGATCAGGTTGAGAGAATTGAGTGTAGGAACATTTACATGTGTAAATGTAAAGAAGAGAAGTTGCAGGAGGTGCAAAATTTGATACTAATGTTTTGGTTAGTTCTCCTTCCACAGTGTAAAGTTTTGAGCAAGCAAGAACTCATTCTTTAAGTTGGAAGGTAAGCTACCTATGGCTAAAAGCATTTGATTAAATGGGTTCTAATTTGGGAGAACCAAGCTTTAGATGTTGTAGGTGTCAATGTCGACTGTAAATAACTACAATTTTAAACATAGGTGACTTGTTAAGATCATTTCTCAAGATTTACTGAGTCTTTTGGAATGATTTAACTTGGAGGAGGTGCACAAATTATAGGCGACACCCTATACAAAGTTTTATCAAAAACTTTACACATTTGATAAGTCAATGAGTGAGTTATGTGTAGCAGACTTTCTGTGTAGTCACCTTCTTCATAGTTTGTTCAAATTTTTGATAATTGATTGTTGATCCTCTAAATTAGTAAAGGTTTTGAGTTACTCTTGATATAGAGGTGCTCTAATTTCAAGAGTAGCTTGTTCTTTTGGACATTAACACTCTCCATCAGATAAATGGTTCAGCTAGTTTGCTGAAAACCATTTCATCATGTGGGATTTAATGAAAGAGGCATTTAAAACTCAATTTCAGCATGGGAACGCTACATAGATAATCATTGAAGAGTTAGAAAACTTGAGGCTAGGTCTTGGTGAAACATTTCTAGAGTTTGTAACTAGAGACAAGGCATTACTGGCTAAGTTGCCAGACCCTCCACATGATTTATTTATAAAAAAATGGTTAGCTAAAACACTTTCGGTGACTACACAATGTAAAATCAAAGAATTAGTGTTGCCAACTGCCTGCATAGAAGAGTTTATCAATACAGCTACACAACTAGAACAAATAAGACAACAATATGGAGCAAGCTCTTCCCAACTGCCCTATTCTGCAGAAATTGAGGATCCAATGATCCAATTAAGGAAAGAGCAGGAGAACTTAAAAAGGAGTAAAACTCAAAAGGAAGAAGAAAGTGCAGTAGCCCTGTTGAGGTGAGAAATTGAGGCCCTCAAACTACAGAAAGAAGAGGAAGCCCAATCAAAAGAAATAGCTCAACTTTGCCAGGAATTACAAGAACTAAAGGGAGGTAGCATAAAAAATGGGCTATGGTGTACCATGTGCAGCAAACAGGGCCATGTGGTAAGCGAATGTCCATTCTTAAATGTAACATGTCAGTTATGCAGGAAAATTGGGCATGAGGCTCAAGACTGTTCTTCAAGAGGAAGGAATACACAAACATATTGGAACCATGGAAGAGCAGGAATTCAACCTCCAACAAAAGTGATGGCGGTAGCTCCTAATCAAGGTAACAATTATAATCCCAGCCCTCGTGGAAACTTTGAAAATGGGCCGAGAAGACCAATTATCTGTTTTAGATGTGGAGAATGTGGGCACTACCATAGCAAATGTTCCTGGCCAGAAAATGCCCCACCCTGTAGGAATCGCCCAGAGGCCAGAGATCACTTCACTAATTGATACCCAAAATATAGTCCATCAACAACAGGTCCCCACATTCATATGTTAGTTGTAAATAAGTATGGTATTATAGAAGAAACATACAGGCCATCTCCCTTTGCTAGGGTTGTGCAACTAGAAGAGATTGACTCCCGGGTTGTGCAGACTAGAAGCAAAGGAAAGGGTCAATTGGAAGTTATTCATGACCCTAATACGTCTGGATTCAATAGAGAAAAGAAGGCCAAGGAGGTTCAGACTACACCTAGTGAGCATACGCACAAGGAGTTTAATACAAGTAGCAACAATATTTATTGAAAATGCATTCAGCAGAGCGCACAAGGAGCTTGATGCAGTAAAGACACACTATGCAACCTAGGAATCAGGAGCCTTGGAGCTGCTGAAGTCAATTAAAACGGAGGTCAGTATTCTTGATTTAATAAAGATGAATGAAAGGTTAAAGTCTAAAGTCTTAGAAATAATAGATGAAGCATCCACATCGACTCTAGTGGCCAAAGCTGTTGTTGAGGGTACAAATATATCTACATGAAATGCACCCCTAACAGACTACAAGAGCTTGAGACTTACAGTGAATATTAATGGTCAAATTCTAAAAGGATTTATACTAGATGGAGGTTTAGGAATCAATATGATGCTTGAATATACTATGAAGAAGCTGGGGTTTCTACCATCAAGGGCAGCCAATTTTACGGTTACATTGGCAGATCAGAGTACGGCCAGACCTATGGGAGTGATGATGTTTTCTCCATTTTATCACCTTTTGGATTCCTTGGAGGATTTGTTCATGTAGTTGTACAAAGTACAACACTATTTGGATCAGGAATGTTGGATTATTCATTATAAAAAAAACACACACACACACGCACACTACCCCCCTTCCCTCTCTCCCCCCCCCCTCACCCCCCTCCCCCCCCCTTTTTTTTTTCCTCCCCCCTTCCCCCTCACCCTCGCCCCCCTCCCTTTTCCCCCCCGCATCCTACCCCGCCACACTCTGTGCCCCACCCCTCGCCACACTCCCCACCCCCTACAATGCTCCTCGCCCTACCCCGCCCCCCCTCCCCCCCCTTTTGTCCCCCTCTCTGCCCCCTCCCTCCCTTCCCCCCCTGCATCTCGCATCACTCCCCGCCACACTCCCTGCCCCGCCACACTCCCCGCCCCCGCAACGCTCCCCGTCCCCCCCCCCCCGCAATGCTCCTGGGCCCCCCCTCCCCCCGCCTTTTTTTCCTCCCTCCCCCCCTCAAACTCTTTTTTTCTTTTCTTTCCTTTCCCCCCCTCACCTCTCTCCCCTCACCTCCCCCCTCACCCCCCCCACCCCCCTCCCTTCCCCCCCCCCACCCCGTCGCACCCCGCCACACTCCTCGCCCCGCCCCCTGCAACGCTCCTCGCCCCTCCCCCCTCAGAGCTCCCTCCCTCTACCCTAGGTCTCGCACGACTAGAGTCCCAGGTATTTCCCGACATCCTCCACCCTACGCTAGTGACTGGACCACATGCACGTTTTCTAGCCCCATCCCACTCACCCAATATTCTCTACCGTCCCATCGCTCCCACATTTTCCGGGCCATCATTATCCGACTCATCCATCTATAGTCCTTCATGTTCTCCGCCTGGTCTCCACTTCCCAGCACCTTCCGCGGGTCGCCCTGCACTTTCACCTTCCCTTACTATGCCTGCCATGAGTGAGTCACGCTCTGCCTCTTCACATCGCCTATCATTACCGACTCTAGATTTCCCGATCCCATCTACCTCCCTTTACCTACACCTTCACCTCGCTCTCCCAGAGTCATCCCTCTTTGACCTCTTCAATGAGGACTACCTGTTGCAGGAAGGTATTCACCGCTTGGTTTCGATCATGTGGTTGGAGCCAAAGGGTCGCGATGTTTATTTGGCCCTCACATCGTTCCCCATTTTCCCTTCACGGACACTATCCACCCAGACCATTGCAGCCGGTATTGGTTCTTCAGTGATCACATATAGGCCACCTCCATTCCTTTATTCAGGCGTGTCTAAAGACGAGACTATAGCATTTTGTACTCGCATGCTTAGCATACCCACAGCATCCCTTAGAATGGTACAATTGTTGAGAGCTTTCATGTTCCATTTCCTTTTTCGCAGCCCTTCTTCACACCAGCCTCTTAGTGACATTCGTATAGCCAATCCATTGTATTGCTTTGTATATGGGAGACCTTACCCATATGTGTCCCTCATGTATGGTTCATTCCAGCTTCGCTGCCGACGCTTCCACGAAGCACTGTAGCGCGGTTCTAGATTCTTTTCTGTATACTCCGCCCCAGTCCTTGTTTGGCTCTACCACTTGTCAAGAGAGCTCACACTAGCCACTCTGTTCCCCCCCCCCCCCACGCCTTCCCCACTCCCTCTCAGCATGTACACGACATTGCATCCCCCATGCCCATTAGCCTTCCCCCTCCTACTTAATCCATTCCGTCCACTCGCCGTGTTCGCCCTAGGATTGCAACCTACTCCCCAGACACAGGGGTCACCAATCCTCCTGTGGAGCAGCTTTTGGTGTAGCTCAAGCATAAGCACCACCTCCTTTACTTGTCAATCCGCGGAGACGTGAGGATCGGTATGAAGACCATGAGCATGTGAAGGCACAAATATGTGAGTGAGAAGCACACTAGCATGCACACACATAAACATGCGCACACAAGGCAAGATCAAAGAGAGGAACAATGGAAAGCTTCGATTACAAAAAGAGTTCTCTTAGAAAATTTCAAATCTACAACAAGCTCACTCTCTAACAAGCTAACCTTAAAAATGAGCTCTCTAGCTCTTTTTATAGCTTTTTCACTAGTTTTGGCCCTGTCTAGACCTAGTGTTTGGCTTAGTTAAAAATTAGGTTCTAAGGCTTATTTGAGGGCTCAAACGGAGTCTAAGAATTATGAAAATTGATAGGATGATACTTCTAATACTCCTCAAGCTTGAGGACTCCTCGGCTTGAACAAAATGGATTTATAAAAATATGAAATGACAGACCCTTGTTGTAGTGGTTGTTCCATGTAGTGCTTTGAGAGGTAGTGTCTATCTTGCATGAACAAGATTCGTCTATCGTCCAAATGTAGCAGGGTCGATTATCTGGTTCTTCATTTGTCACCTCTAGCCTTTGCAAGTTGTAGTCCCATTGTAGGTGCTTCTTCGGTGGATTTGAGCTGCATGGTGTATTTGTGTGCTTACAAAGATTGCTAGTTGCTCAAAAGAGGTTGGTAGGGTTGATTTGGAGCAACTGCTAGCTTCAAATTGTTTCGTAGGTATTGAAGTTGTTCCCGTGATATCCTCTGGATCTTCCAAAAGGTGATGTTCATTGTAGTCATGCCAAGTACTCGTAACCCATAGTGAAAAATGGGTAAGTGTGTTAGTGCATGGGTTGAAGAAAGTATGTGCCTTGTGCATGGCCTTGTAGTGTGGCCCTATGTATGCCTACTTGGAAAATGCATTGGGAGAAGTATGGTGCAAAAATTGGAGGTCTTGAGCTAAGTGCTCAAGGGTATGGTGATGAAGAGATTTCCTAAATATCATGGTTATGGTGTTGCCAAAGTAAGGATTCTTACCTTGGTGAACGGTCGATCGATGTTGATCTCTTCGTGTCGTACACCCGGCATTGTGATGGACCAGCAACTAGTCTTTCATTGTCGATAAATGTTCGTGTTGATGGTCCACTGATGAATTTCTTTGAGTGTGTTAGCGGCTGCCGGATTGGGAATATATAACTGAATCTTGTTCGCACGAGTGAAAAGCTGTTACAAACCGTTTGTAAAAAAAAAGTTATATAAATCAAAGAAAGGCGCGCCAATGACGGTTCCATGATGGATCACCAGACTGTCTGTCTGTGTGACTGAGCGGGTCGTTACTGTAGTGTCTGTTTGCTTAATCTCCAATATTCTGAGTTCCATGTTCGTCTCTTGTCTTGTCTACCATCGGTAACTGTTTCTGTGTGTTAACTTCATAGATGTTCGAGAGATCACCAGACTGTCTGTCTGAGTGATTGGTCTGTAGCATTTCCGTGTGTTGAGTGGAGTCATCCATAGTACCTTGACGAATTTCTGAGTATTCTGTGTAGTTTGTGCGCAGCTGTGTTTTGTTTTGTCTGTTCGGAGTTTGATCTAGTGTGACGTTTCATCTGAGTGACTAAGTGGTGACGTTACTATGTGCAGGGTTGGGTAATTTGGAGCATCTGTCTCGTTCTATTGATTTGTTATCGAACTGTTGTCTGAAGTGAATCATCTACGAATCTTTATTGCGATTGTGGTGTTAGGGACGTGTATTGTGTTAGTACTCGTTCTGGGAATGTTCTGCCAGTTGTTTAGCGAAGTCTGTGAAACTGTGATAGTGTTCTACGGTACCTATTCGGTAAAGGTTGAATTATCACTCTTGTCTCTGGTATCTTCAGTAAGTTTAGCAATATAGCAGCTTAGTGTCTTCGGTATACGTTGGCTGAGCTACGACGAGAACTGTAAGTGTCATGAAATCTTGATAGAGTTCTTAGCATCAGTATATTACTATATCTGAAGTGGTTATTTTGGGAACTAAGTACAGGGCCTCTGTCTAACAGACCCCTACCACTCCCAAGAACCCACTTAGGTGCTTAAATGCGTTTCTGACAGCTAGTCTCGTGTTTAAGCGTTTAACATTGGCGCCGTCTGTGGGAAGGTGGCATCAAGAATGCCGTTTATCTGTCAAAAGTGTTATCAAGATTGCCATTCATCTATGGGAAGGTGGCAACAGATCAGATTGTTGCAAACCTGTTGTGAAAACGTGACTGTAAATTTTTAATCGACAGTAACAGTACGCGATTAGTACAAAAGATGATACATGCCAGTTACTCGATCCGGTGAAATGTATCCAAAGAACCACCAGCCTGGGGTACTTAATTTACTAAGAACGACTCCGGGAGGTAGAAGTACAACTAGGTCTAACCTAGTTGTCAAGAAAGTAAAGAACGTTAGTAGTGATTCCGGTCATATTCCGGTGGAACGTGTTACGCCTCTGGTAAATTTCGGTACTATTTCGGCACAGTCTGTCGAAGATATAGTAACTCCAGAATCTACCAGGACGCAGCCTGAAGTTAGTTTAACAACATTGGATAAAGATTCAAATCTGTTTACGACTAGAAACATTTTAGCCAAGGAAATTAGTGAAGGAGAAAAAACACCTTGTATTGGCAAAAATTCGACACATTCCGGTGATATTTCGGTAACAGTTGCTGAAAGATCGCAGTTTTTCGACGACGGTTTCCCCTTTCTCGGTGAATCTTCAGCCCAGACACCGCTATTGGGAGTAAGTTTCCCTACATTCGACTTCAAGAAGGAAGGTAGCCTATTTGAAACCGAGATTCGAAATATACTGAACAAGATTATCGAACCGGAAAGTGCACAGGTGATACAGACTCCGACAGTTCAGATATTCAACCTAGGAATACAGGAGATAGTCACCATACAACCATCAGCACGATGAACGAACAACAACAACAACAACTATGTCTACCCAAGCCGACTCCAATGGGAGTAACATACACCAAATTTGGTGGATTCCTAGGAGATGACCCAGATGCTCATGTACGCACGTTTGAGATAAGTTACGCAGTGCTCAATCATCCACCTGATCCGGCGTATAAGGCTATTGTTTTCCAATCGACATTGGTCAACGAAGCAGCTAGATGGCCTACAGAATATGATATTAACCATTTCGGCACTTATGAAGCAGTAAGAGATGCCTTTTTATAGAGATTCAGGCTAAAGAAGAATCCAGCCGAAATTTTTGACTACCTGCAAAACAATAGACAGAAGATAAATCAAACAGTACAGGAATACGCCACGCTATTCAGGACTCATTTGAGGCAGTTAGCACCAGCACATGCCAACCTACCGGATGACGTTATTACTCAATGGTTCATCAATGGCTTGACTCCACAACTTAAACAGATTATGATCATACGCTGTGTAGGAGCTATGACGCTAGATGCAGTGATCGCAATGGCTTTGTAGTTGGAAAACAAGGTTGGAGGATTTACAGAAGATCTGGAGTGGTTAAAAGCAAATAAAAATGTCACCGAAGACCCGATCAGACAAATGTAATGCACTACATGCAAGAATTCAGGCCATACTAGTGCCACTTGTGCACTTAATCAGTTGTTTTGTGCTATCTGTAACACTACCGGACACACCACCGAAAACTGCGCATATAACGCCAAAGTGCAGGGAACAGCAACTGTCAATGCAATTATACAGGAACCAGGGCAGCCAGCAAATCATTATGTACCTCCACAAATGAGAAACAACCAACAACAAGGATATCGAAATTAGAGAGGACAGAGAAATAATAACTACAACACAAACCACTGGCAGGCCGGACCACCACTGGAAAATCCCAATTTGCCACCACCGCGCTGTCATTTCTGTGGTGAATTTGGTCACATTAGAAGATTTTGTAAGGATGCAGCTGAGTATGATCAGAGGAAGAAAGAACGTCAAAACCCAATGGCTAATATGGAACAATCACACCAGTAGAAACGCACGTTGCAGTAATTCAGACCCGATCCGGTAAACAACTACAACCAGCAGCAGAAATATTTGAACTAGGCATACGCGAACAACAAAGGATGTACGATAAAGCTAGTCAATGGACCACTACAGAACCTCCAGTCTTCCCAGATCCTATTCCGGTGACCCAGACTCCGTTAACCAAGGAAGGAACACAACAACAAGATTTTAATTCAGCAGCAGGCACATCATCTTCAGTAGACGCATCATCTTCAGAATCTGTGGAAAATACAACCCAATCACAAAAGGCTTAGGAAATTTTATCTAAAGCATATATCACTCTTCCTCTCGGCCAATTACTTGCACTAGTACCGGGGGTTCGACAACTATTCCAACAGCAGTTCATTCATGTGCCTTCTTGTATTCCAGCAACGGCAACAGTGCAACCGGAACCTGATTCTACGGTCGATCGTTCAGTTCCTTTAATTACGGTATGGTATAAAAATCATAAAATCACACAGGTACTAATTGATGGAGGATCTGGTGTCAACATTGCTATTGCTGCACTGTGTAAAAAGTTAGGGTGGACCAACATCAAACCAGTTCAGTTTTTTGTTAGAATGGCCGACCAGTCAAGAGTCCATCTCGTAGGACTTGTACGAAATGTACCAAGAACTTTACAAGGTACAACATTTAAGATGACCTTTGTCATACTAGAATTACCGGAATCCACCCTTGATTATAATCTCCTTTTCGGTCGACCTTGGCTGAAGCACGCTAAGGTGATACAAGATTGGTCTACACAGGAACTCACTTTCAAAGACAATAATCGTAAATACGTTGTAAAATTAGATGCTATACAACCTTGCGAATGGCGTGCTAGACCGTATTTTGCGGAACCAGACCATATGCTAGATGGGTTGTCAGATGATGAAGAAGAAGAGTTTTTAAAGAACAATATTGATTTGATCTCCTTAGGAACTGTGGATCTACAATCTGTTGTAGATAACTAGAATACCGCAGTTTGTACAATGATGCCTATAACAGAAGAAGATAACAAAGAAGATGCTACTGCTATAGATGACGCTTAATCGCAACAACTTTTTAAGCCAGTTGACGATACAGAGAAGCCCCGACAATTTTATGTTCCAGAGGATCAATTGATAACTTATAATTTAGGAGACGAAGACCATCCGCGTCCTGTCAAGATAAAGGAAAACTTACCGGAAATATTTCAAGCGAACTTAATTCAGCTACTTCGAGAATTTTCTGATATATTTGCATGGGATTACAAAGACATGAAAGGTTTGGATCCGCACATCTACCAACACAGGGTCATGTTGAAGCCAGAAGCAAGACCGATTAAGCAACCCAGCTACCGGATGAATCCAAACTATGCATCACAAGTAAAGGCAGAACTGGATAGGTTATTGAAGGTTGGATTCATTGTACCAGTAGAGCATGCTGAATGGATCTCACCAATCGTTATTGTGCCTAAAAAGAATAAGCAGTTACGAATATGTGTAGATTACCGGAAACTAAACGCAGCTACGGTGCCGTCCATTTCCTCTACCTTTTCTAGACACAATGCTTGATAGAGTAGCAGGACATGAAATGTACTCATTCCTAGATGGATACAGTGGTTATAATCAAGTTAGAATGGCTGAACAGGATGTACCGAAGACCGCCTTCATAACCAACTGGGGCGTGTTTGCATGTACTGTTATGTGGTTTGGCTTAAGAAATGCCCCTAGTACTTTTCAAAGATGCATGCAGGAAATATTCTCCCCGTACCTTACATCATTTATGCAAGTTTGTCTTGATGATTTTTCGTTATTTGGCAAGATGGTAGCACACGTTCCATTTACGGTGTTGCTTTGAAAAGTGCAGAGAATACAGACTCTGTTTGAACCCAAACAAATCTGTGTTTGCGGTTTCATGTGGAAAGCTACTTGGCCACATTGTATCTGCACAAGGTATACAGGTGGATCCAGATAAAATTTCAGTTGTGTTAGAAGCTCCGGTGCCCACTACACCGAAGGAAGTAATGCGCTTCATGGGCCAAGTAAGATGGCATGGACGACACTTACGATGGCTTGCTCACTTGGCAATACCACTAAACAGATTAATCACCAAGACTCCTCAACAGTTTGAGTGGACTCAGGAATGTCAGATAGCATTTGATCGTTTAAAGTGTTTATTAACACAAGTTCCCATCTTACAGCCTCCCGACTGGGATCACCCCTTTCATGTATTTGTTGATGCTTCAGATATAGCAATTGGCAACGTTCTAATGCAACAAACCGATAAGTGGTTCAGACCAGTGTACTATGCAAGTCGAAGATTGGCCCCTACTGAAAAGAATTACTCTGTAACAGAAAGAGAATGTCTAGGTCTAGTATATTCTATCAAGAAATTCAGGCATTATTTGCTGGGCCGTAAATTTACTTTTCATGTAGATCATGCTGCACTTGTTTATCTGGTTTGTCAACAGCATCTAGGAGGTCAATTAGCTCGATGGGTTCTACTTTTACAAGAGTTTGACTACGAAGTTATTCATCGACCAGGCAGTTCACATGCCTTAGCAGATTTTTTGTCTCGCTTAGATTCCGGTGAAGCTCCGGTCGGTATAGATGACACAACACCGGCAATTTATGTCTCTGAACCAACCAATGATGAAATTACAGACCCACCTATGCCATCTACATATTATGATCAGATCTTAACCTTCCTCACTGATGGATGCCTTCCATCTCAGACTTCTACGGCAATATGCAAGAAAATTGCAGTGTTTAGCCGCCGATTTTGGTTGATTGCTAGAGAATTATACTATGTGGATCATACTGGAATTTTACTTCGATGTATTCCACCACATGAAGTTAACTCAGTTATTACTTTGGCTCACTCAATTCCTTCCAGGGGCCATTTTGCTGCAGACTTAACACACCGGAAAATTCTGCAAAGTGGTCTCTGGTGGCCTACTATGTACAGGGATGTATTGCAGTTTGTCAAAAAATGTGATAATTGTCAGAGGTTTGGACAGCCGTTACCACGTCATTATTTTCTACTACAACCTGTCCTACCATTGGAACCTTTCCAAAAGTGGGGTCTAGATTTTATCGGACCAATTACACCTCCAGCAATCCTCAGTAATAATCGTTATATTTTGACATGTACAGATTATGCTACCAGATGGGCAGAAGCCTGGGCTTTACGATCTGCTACAGCTGTTGCGGTAGCAAAGTGTCTGCTAACCCATGTCTTTCCACGTTTTGGTTTACCATTGGAACTTGTTACAGATCAAGGCACTCATTTTGTCAACAATTTAATGAAATTACTCACACATTCGTTCTAGGTCACGCATAAGTTTAGTTCTCCTTATTATCCTCGTGCTAATGGTTTGGCTGAAAGTACAAACAAAACTTTGTTGAATATGGTTCCGAAATTGATTATGGAAGCACCGAAAAGATGGGATCAACTGCTACCTGCAGTATTATGGGCATATCGGACTACATACAAGGTAGCAACAGGATTAACCCCTTTCAAACTAGCTTATGGATTGGAATCCATAGCACCAATGGAAATCATTGTGCCAAGTTTACGAGTAGCCATCAACCAGAAACTACTACCGGAAGAATCTCTTTCATTTCGCTTGGATACACTCAGAGAATTAGACGACCATCGATGGCACAGTTTCATGACTATTCAGGAAGTACAGCTAAGACAAGCTCGAACACATGATCGATATCTGAAGACTCCAGTTTTTACGCTAGGGCAACTTGTACTCTTTTACAATGCAAAGACAAATCACTCTGCTGGAAAATTCAAGTTACGATGGTTTGGTCCCTACCAAATTTCTGAACAAGTGGGCCCAGCAACTTTTCGGTTAAAAAGTCATCAACGGTTCGAAGTTGCAGCCGTATCAACACACATCTAACCCACACTGAAACGTTTCACTTAGCCGCGTTTTTTTTTGCGTTCTCTTTTCTTTATTTTCTTTTCTTTTTTGACATGCTTAATAAAATAAGTCTGTAGATATCCATGTTTTGTTAACTAATTATGTCCATAGCCACCCTGCCCTTGCCAGCTACTCACGCATGAACATCGAAGTTAAGAATTATCATTTCAATACCTCGCGATGATTAGTCATCCTTGATTGCTCTCCACCACAACGCATCTACTTAACCTTTTGTGTTTCATCGAAAATTGCTATTGAGTTTGTGTGATTTGTGCTCTGTGTGCTTACCTTGTGCTTTGCGTGCTTGTGTTTGCTGTCTTTGTCTGCGCCATGGAAGCTTTGGCTAACTACGCCGCCTTCCGTGATGGACTCCCTGCCAACATAGGAGAGTTCCTGCGCATTCGTGGGCTTAACAACTTCGCTGAACTACCTTGGCATTCAGTGGAGTCCCACCCATTCTTCGCCCAGATAATCTCTGCCATCGCCAACACACCTGCTACAGAGCAGAGTTGGCCAATCACCTCCCTACCATCCCGTACATTGATCACTTTCCAAACCTTCACTGAGTCGTTTAGACTCCCTTTGCAAGGTTGACAAAATGGCCCAAACCTCACTGTAGCAACCATGATACAATTGTTCCCTAGGTATTCATCAAACGAATACGCGATTCTGTGTCGACCGGAACCAGAGAGATCCACCCTTCAGTTTTTAGTAGCAATCCTAAACCTCCAGAAGCGAACTTACGGCGTATCTCGCCCCTTCTACTCAGCCATAGACTTAGCTTCCCGAGAACTAGTGAATTTTGCCTCATACTTTTTTCACCGCATTCACAAGGAATGCGTAGCAATAATCAAACAGGTGAACAAGGGAGGCACGCCAAGGTCCAGATTGCCACATATACTATCCTTCCTTTTTCCGGCCATCCTTGCAACACAACCACCACCTCGAGGGCCTGTTCTAAGACATGAGGAATCTGTACAGTTATGGGACGATGAGGAAGAAGATGAAGAGGAGCTGAATCAACTCTTCATATGAAAGAGAATCAGAATAAGTTCTTCTGAAAGTGAAGCCCAGGGATTAGCCAAAGGAAACGAAGGGAATGACAAAGAAGAAGAAAAGCAAGACGAAGACACATTCCATGATACCGCCACATCAATGCAGCACGAATCTTCCGCACAATCATCTTCTCAGGAGCAACAAGAACAGGAAAATCGGACTGAAGCCGACACAACTTCTACAGAAGAGGCATCCCAGCAACAGTCTGAAGAAGAACAGCAGGCAGATCAAGAACAATTTGCTAAAGAAGTACTCGAAGAGCTGCTTAAGGCAGTTGACTCCACAGCCGAAGATACTACACAACCCACCGAAAAGGTAATCACCGCAACTACTGTTCTTCCTATCCATCCATCCGAACCCCCAGCCGAACCCATTATCCCTATACAACCCACCCACCCCAACGAAGCCACATCCTCTTCTTCATCATCACCTAACTACTCTCCACCGAACTCCCAACAACTCCTCACGGCATCCTCATCCCAACCTCGTCACCCTCCTCCACTCCCATCCATCTCCGTATTCTCTGAGTTAGAATCAATGGGTCAGCTGCTAATCGCTTTATCACAACAACTGCCGCAACAATTGAAGCAAATCACAGACACTATTCGAGAAGACTTTCAACACAAATTGGAAGTAATGGAGGCAGATATCACTCCCCTCCAAGAGGAGTTACAGGCAATAAAGGCTGAAAACCATGCACTACATGCACAAATACAGCAATTACAGACCATACTTCAAGAACAGGACAAATTACAACTCAACGAGATGAAGCCCTGGCAGTAGCAAAAGAGAAGGAGGAACTACTGCTTGTTGCCGATGCAGAAATGATTAAACTGAATCTATTACTCAAGGATAAGGAGGATGCCAGAGTCGCATTAGGAAATCTACTGGAAGAAACCAGAGTGCAGCTAGATGAAATGGTACAAAAAGGTCAAGCACAATTCGAGCTGGCAGTGCAAAGAGCTGAAGAACTCCAGAAATGTAAGATACAATTCGACGAGGTAAACGATATTCTATGGCGAAAACTGACCAAGGAAGCTCAAACACAGAAACTGATAACAGATCTCCGACGAGAAAGGGATGCATATTCGCAAACAATACAGTTCCAAAACCAAGAGATCGAACGAAGAGAATACCAGCTTGACAATCAAAAGGAAAGAGTACTAAATATGCAGAAGTAGGTTGCAGAAATGAAGATTTCAAGAGATGCGGCTTTATCCAATGATTTTTACCTTCAAGAGGCTTTTCTGTAGACTCAAGCAGAGATTTTGCTCACCGAAGCTATAGCCTTAAGTTCTGTTAGAATAGATGCGCAGCTAGTAGAGCCAGAAACCCTCAAGCAAATACTAGAAACTCTAAAGAAAAAGATAGCCCGACCTTTAGATTAGCCAGAAATATGTACTTAGAAGGTATTATCGATGAACAATAGTAATCCATAGTACCTTGACGACTTTCTGAGTATTCAGTGTAGTCTGTGCGCAGCTGTGTTTTGTTTTGTCTGTTCGGAGTTTGACCTAGTGTGACGATTCATCTGAGTGACTGAGCGGTGACGTTACTGTGTGCAGGGTTGGGTAATTTGGAGCATCTATCTCATTCTGTTGATTTGTTATCGAATTGTTGTCTGAAGTGAATCGTCTGCGAATCTTTATTGTGATTGTGGTGTTAGGGACGTGTATTGTGTTAGTACTCATTCTGGGAATGTTCTGCCAGTTGTTTAGCGAAGTCTGTGAAACTGTGATAGTGTTCTATAGTACCTATTCGGTAAAGGTTGAATTATCACTCTTGTCTCTGGTATCTTCAGTAAGTTTAGCAATATAGCAGCTTAGTGTCTTCGGTATACGTTGGCTGAGCTACGACGAGAATTGTAAGTGTCATGAAATCTTGATAGAGTTCTTAGCATCAGTATATTACTATATCTGAAGTGGTTATTTTTGGGAACTAAGTACAGGGCCTCTGTCTAACAGACCCCTACCACTCCCAAGAACCCACTTAGGTGCTTAAATGCGTTTCTGACAGCTAGTCTCGCGTTTAAGCATTTAACAAGTGCCTGGTCCTGTCTCCTCTCTTCAAAGAAACATTTGCCAAATACTGAGAATTGAATTTCTTTATATTCCTTTACAAACAACATTGGGTAACTACGCCAAGCTTAGTTTCACATATTTGATTTAGCTCACCATAAGCAGGAGTCTTCTCATCCAATAGGCCAAACATATGTCACATATCAAGAGATAAAAGTAAGTGGAAAATTCATCAAAACTTGGGAAGAAATAGTAAATTATAATCCTAGAAAAAACAAGTAAAAATAGGGTTCAACCTGAGAACTTCAAAAATTAATGAGATTGAGGTCTAGTTTAATCACAAAACACACATATACATAGAAGACAGAAAGAAAATACCCTGTGTATCAAATTAGTAATTGGCAAGAAGAAAATACACCACTTTCTCAATCAAAAATGGAGGAACATAATTTGGAACATGGAACTTTTGACCAAGGAGACTATAGGAACATCCTATAGTCTCCTTGGAAATCTGATGCATATTTCTATATCCTTAGAAATTCCTTTAAAACTGATGCATATGTCTAAGTGCTCACACAGCAACTGGATATCAAAATTTGGAAAAAATGATGAAAATCAAAGAAGTAGCAGACATCATACCCCCATAGAGGCACCAAGGGGAAGAAGAAACCAATTTTCACCCAATCCTTTCTTAAGAGAATGAAAAGTAGTGGAAGAATTCCCAGTAAGGAGAAGAAATGATTGGTATAATCAAGAAAGGAGAAGTACAATCACAAGTTGAAAATCAATATGGTGGATCTAGTGACCCTCATGATCATGTAACATAGTATAAAAAAATATTTAGAGCAGAAGAAGTAACTGAATATACTACACAATCTAAGCCTTTTGGATTAACTCTGACAGGGCCAGCTTTCTCATGGTTCTTGACTTTAAGGAAGGGACTGTTTGTAGATATTGAAAATTCTCTTCAAGAGTTCATTGGTGAATCCTCAAAAATATGGATCAAGCATAGCACAAGTACATTGAACCATACTTTCAAACAAAAACCTGAAGAGAGTGTGAGAATAGTTGCAAGAAGACTTAAGCAATATTTTGATAGGTGCCCTAATGATGAAAAAAACTTCTATGCCAAAAAGAGTAGCTTTATTCATTGAAGGATTAACCAATGCTCAATTGAAAACCATGGTATATTATAGAAGATGTCCATATCTAGATTCTTCCATAAAGGAAACTATTGACTTAAAAGATAATAGAGGATTTGACCTTGTGATATATGATCAAAAAGTCAATGAAGATAGTATAATTCCTCCCACATAAGAATTAGCTCAATCTACATCAAAAGCCTTAAGGGTCGCTATCAAACCAAACACTTCCACTCCCAGATTGATACAAATAAGGAGGCGTTATATGTGTGGAGAGAATCACCCAACTCAAATGTGTAACTACCAAAAAGCACCTCATCTACAACACAAGATAACTTTGGAATATTGTACCTTAGAAAAAAATGGACTACTCATACTAGGGATGAATGTTTCTTTAACAAGCAGCCTATTAGAGAAAAGGAATACCCAAATCATCCATATGAGAGAAAGGGAATTTTTGGATCAACCTAGACCAGTGCTAAGACAACAACCACCTATACCAACTAATGTAGTTCCAGTGAAATACACATCTATGGAATATAACTTAGAAAGATCCTTAGTCCCAACCAAGGAGTATTTTGATGGCTACTAAAATCATTCAGATTATCATTCAAAAGATACCAATTGGGATTATGTGTATAACAAGGAACCTCATTTAGATTATCATTCAGAAGACACCAATTGGGATTATGTGTATAATAAGGAAACTGATTTACAAGCCTTATATTTAGGAAATGGAAAAGTGGAAATGGATGCTGCTACATTCATTATATAACTAATAATTATGTCTCAAATACAAAACTCCAATTTAAGACTATTTAGGAGGTGAACTACTCTAGATCGGTGGAGAACATTTTGTGAGAGATTATCCTCAGCCTCCTACTTTAAGAGTAGATGGAGCTTATTGCAAAGATTCTGGAAGAGAACATTTGATTAGGGATTGTCCAAAAAACCCTAATAGGTGAAATTCTAATAACCAAGTTCCATTGAAGACAATAGATATTCTATTTATTTTTGGTAGTGAACAAGATGAAGCATTACCTATTCAAGTCATATCCAGAGCTCAAGTTAGAGTTCAATCCATGCAAAAAGATAGACAAGAAGGAGAGAAAGTAGAAAGACCTGGAAAAAAATACTAGGAAGACCTCTCTTGGAAAGATAGATGAGCAAAACAAAGATCAAAATGGGTTAAAAAGGTAGAAAAACTAGAGAAATCATGACAAAAACTTAATCAGAAGAAATTAATAAGGAACACTAAGGAAATCCTAGCAGATAAAGGTCCACATACGACTTGCCAAAACATTTGGAAACTTTGATAAAAGCATACAAAGCTAGAATCAAAGAAGGACCCCAACCAACAGATAAAAAAAAGTATATCCAATGCCAGACTTAGATACTTAAAAAAATGTAGCTATGCAAAGAAATCATAGAGTTAAATAACAAATTTAGAAAAGATGAGATTCCAAGGATTAACTCAAAAACTAGAAGGTGTGTGGAGGGAGGTTATGCAAAGGAAAATAGATTCTTATAAGGACTTCCTTATTAAAGTCCAAAGATGAAAATGAACAAAAAAATGGGCAAGACCAACAAAAATTGAAGTGCCACTTCATATAGAGGTAAACGTGAATGAGCAATTTATATTTTCATGCACAATGACTTTAAAAGAACTAACGAAACACAATCCTCTTACACAATCATATATTAGAAGTGGTGAGAAAATTCAAAGTCTAGAGAAGAATAAGTCTATGATGGATTTTTTTATGCAAGTGCTATTGAATAATATTGGAGGGTATTGTGAAGGAGAAGAATTAAATACATTACTTTCAATTCAATTTGAAGGTACACAAGCAACTACTGGCATTGTAGATAGTGGAGTAGGAGTAGCAATAATGACACAAAAAATATGGAAAGAATGGGGTGCTACAAAACTCAAACCTACTAGGATGAGATTACAATTGGGAGATGGACACATTGAAAAACCTTTAGGACTATGGGAAAAGGTAATAATTAAGAAATGTGGAATACGAATGGAACATACATTTGCAGTTGTGGAATTCCATCAGTTAACCTCTTATGAGATTATTTTGGGAACATCATTCATGAAACAACTAAATGTAGTTCAAGATTAGGGAAAAGATCTTCTTTATTTACAATACCAAGGTAATGTGACCATGGTCATTTCGAGAAAAGGAGCCTATCATGACTGAAAGATACATACCTCAAGTATTCAATTATGAAGATTTTGAACCATATGGATGGACACATACCTTGGATATAGCAAATGAAGAGAGAGTAGGAATAAACTTTCAAAATGAAGAAGGATATGACATGTTCTGCATAGCTTCAACAATGATAAAAGTGCATCAAAAAGAAGAATAAAAAGAAGAAGAAGAAGAATATTTGGTGATAATGGAAAAGATCTTATATTTGAAGAATATAGGGGCCACAAATATGATGAAAGACAAAATCTCAAGGAAACATAGGAGTATGAAACATGAGGGAGAGAAAAAGCAAATGAAAGGCAATGATGATGTAAAATGCAAAAGTGTAGTAATTGATGAGGAAGAAGAGAAGAAGTTTGATGCTCCAATAAATTTCAAAAAATATGAAATAGAGGAACAATTTTTTGCTAAATTTGAAACCACAAAGAGAGAAAAAGATAGATGAATCATATGACAATCAGGAAGAAACCAAAAAACGTAGTGATCAGTCAAGAGGGAGGAGAAGACACGGCATTGTGATAGTAGTTAATATGGAATCAAAAGAAGAAAAAGCCTTAATCCAATTAGTGAGACAATTTAGATATGTATCTGCCTACAGCTATAAGGATCTTAAAGGAGTAGATCCTAGTATCTATATACATATTATTCCTATTGTACTAGATGTTAAACCAAGTAAACAAAGGCATTATACATACGATGATAAATACTTTGCTAAAATTAAGGAAGAAATTGATAAATTGTTGGTTGTAGACTTCATATATGAGATAGAATACACTGAATGGATATATCCAATAGTGATAGTACCAAAAAAGAATGTTAAGCTTAGGGTTTTTATAAATGTTAAGAAAGTAAATCCTATAATTATCAAAGATAGTTATGCATTGCCAATAACTGATCATCTGCTAGAAAGAGTTGCTGGAAAAAAATTCGATAGTTTTTTGGATGGTTTCTCAGGATATAATCAAGTTCAAATTGATTTAGAAGATCAACATAAAACAGTCTTTGCAAGAAAATTAGGTGTATATGCATTTAGGGTTATGCCGTTTGGCTTAACCAATGCACCAACCACATTCCAAGGGATGATGTGACATGTGTTTGAAGATTTTCTAAGACATCTAATGGAAAATTATGCAAATGATCTTTGCACTTTTTCTAATAAAAGAGATGATCATTTACAATATTTGAGCGCCATATTCAGAAAATGCAAAAGTGATAGGGATTTCCTAAATCTAGAAAAATGTGTATTTTTTGTCAGACAAGGAAGAATACTAGGCCACATTGTGTCAAAATGGCATATCCATTGATGAAGAAAAAATAAAGTCCATTATGAATTTTCCTAAACTGGAAAATGTAAAAGAATTTCAAACATTCATGGGACATTGTGGATACTATAGGAAATTTATGTACAAACTTGTAGATATTACAAAACCTTTGTATGCATTGATTACTAAATTTGATCAGTCTAATGAATGTGAAAAAGCTTTTGAAGCTTTGAAAACTTGTTTAATCACAATGCCTATCTTGAAAACCCCTTAATGGGATTTAATCTTTCATGTACATGTGGATGTTGTTTTACGATGTGTATTGGCACAACCTATAGAAGGAAGTAGAGTGGATTTTTCAATAGCCTATGAAAGTAGACAACCAAGTCAGGTTGAGAAAAACTACACCAATACTAAAAGAGAGGTTTTGTATATGGTGTACATAGTAAAGAATCATGCATTATCTATTGGCAAACAAGTTCAAAAATTCTTTGTTGATCATCAAGCTTTAATGTTTTTGTTAAATAAACATTGCCACACAAGAAGGATTGTAAGATGTTTCTTGCTTCTAATGGAGTTTCGCTTTGAAGTAATTTCTAGAAAAGGTAAAACTCATATGAGGATAGACCATTTATTTAGAATATTGAGAGGAGATAAACCAAAAGAAATTTATGATGATCTTCCAAATGCTTATCTTTTAAAAATAGAGAGCATACCTCTTTGGGAAAAAATCATTGGTTCCAATATTATCATTTGGAACAAAAATTAAAAATAATATTTCCAAACATGTGACCTTGAAAAGTTTAAATATTCTTCTACTATGAGGATGTATGTATCATTTGAACTCAAAAGGATTATTGGAGCAGTGTTTGCCAAAACAAGATCAATCAAACCATTTAGAGAAAGCACATCTATGAAATCCATGTTTACATGCTTCAAAGATTGTGACTCTAAATAATTTGGAAATATTGGGATCCCATTGGCCAAACAAAGAAATAAATGCGGATAGCTATGTGTCACAATGTCAACAATGCAAACATAAATATTTGCTACAAGATGTCGACTTATTTTGGTTTCAAATAAACCCTAAGTGGACTGAACACATTGTGGAACATTTGAAACAAAATTCTCAAGAAAATTTAGAACACATGAAAAATGACACAAGTAATATGCAAAAAATGTGTAAAGAGTTTGTATTGATAAACAATCAATTGTACAAGGGAGGTTATCATAGAATTTGTGATCCTAAAGAAAAATGTTGGAAATGCTAAAAATAGCTCATTCAAGAGTAGCTAGAGGACATTTTTCAAGTGATAGAACTACTAAATTGATAGTATATTTAGCACTTTGGTTGCCAACTCTATTCCAAGAGGCTAAAAATTGATGGAGAGTGTTAATCTCCAAAAGAACAACCTACTCTTGAATTTAGAACACCTCTATATCAAGAGTAAGTCAAAACCTTCACCAATTTAAGCTATCAATGACCAAATATCAATTTCTTGACTAAACTCTGAAGAAGGAATTTCCTCAGAAAGTCTGCTGCATAGATCTTGCTCATTGACTGAGTAAATGTGTAACGTTTTTTATGAAACTTTGCACAACGTGTCGCCTAAAGATTGCGCACCTTCTCCAAGTCGAATTACTTCAAAAGATTCAGTAGATCTTGAGAAATCTACTTACCAAGTCAGCTATGTCTAAATCTGCACTTCTAAGAAGTCGATTTGGACACCCCTAACTTCTTAACTTAAGTTCTCTCAGTATAAAACCCGTTTAAGCAAATGCTTTTAGCCACGAGTAGCTTACCTTCCAACTTAAAGATTAAGTGCTTACTTGCACAAAAATTTAAACTGTGGAGTGAGAAATGATCAAATCATTAAGATCGAAATTTGCGCCTGTTTCAGGAACCAGTGAGTACTTTCTCACATGTAAATGTTCCTACACACAATTCTCTTAGCCTGATCACAATTAGACTCTCAAACTCTAGCCATAGATTGATTAACTATGGACTTAGATATCTCCAAAAGGAATTCACAAAAGATCTATCACACAGGGAGAAAACACAGAAACATCGGGCGTAATTTTTCCTTCTATTTCTCAGAAATTTACAACTGAGTGAGGATGGAGAGTTCAACTCACTTCACACATGTCTAATGCCATTTTCTACTACTCAATACACTAATCTCATGATCTCCTATTGTCTCTCATTGTCTTCTCTCCTTGCCCCGATATTTTCAAAAGTATTTATAGGCAATTATGTACAGACTTATATCAAAGCATAAGTATAAGTAACCTATGTCTTAACTAATGTACATATGTGTACATGTCTTTCACTCTGTGAATGTATCCATCTTCTTTGCTTCAAAATTTGATCTCATCTCCATCCTTTGTCCTTCAAATCTTCAATTGGTGATTGGTCTGCACCAACAGCTCCCCCTCAATCATCAATTGAGGTTTCTCTTATCATCTTTATACCTGTTATGTCTTTAAACTTCTGTAGTTTTGGTCCATCCAAGCTCTTTGTAAGCATATGAGCTATCTGATCTTTTGTTGAAGTATGTATGACTTCAATCTCCTTATCCATAACCTTCTCTCTTAGAAAGTGATACTGTATCTCAATGTGTTTAGTCCTGGCATGAAAAACAGGATTAGCAGCTAGATATAATGAACTCATGTTATCACCATAAATGATAGGTATGTTCTGTATAGTGTCAAAACTCTTCATTAGAGTCTTAAGCCATATCACTTCTTTTGCAGCTTCAACCATGCCTTTGTACTCTGCTTCTGTAGATGACAAGGCAACTGTATGTTGCTTCTTTGAGCACCAGGAGATTAACTTATCTCCCACATAACACATGTATCCATAGGTTGATCTTCTATCATCTGGATTACCTGCCCAATCTGCATCACTATAGATCTTGATGTTTGTATCTAATGTAAACCCATAATACAAACCTTCTTTGAGTGTACCCTTAATGTACCTCAACACTCTTTGACCTGCAATCCAATGCTCTTTCCTAGGACAATGCATGAATTGAGATAAAAACCCCTACTGCATATGATAAATCAGGTCTAGTTAAAGTAGCATAGATAAGACTACCAACCAAACTCTGATATTGTCTCATGTCCTTGAATTCTTCACCTCCAAATTTACTCAATTTGTGATTCACCTCCATTGGTGTAGGTGCTACCCTGCAATCATCCATTTTAAACTTGATTAACAAGTTCTTCAAATACCTTTCTTGGGTCACAAATACTCCATGTTGAGTATATGTAATCTCCATGCCCAAGAAGTATGACAAGTCTCCCAAGTCACTTATTTTGAACTCCTTTTCCATTTGCTTCTTTAGTCTTTGTATTCCTTCCTTATCTGTACCTGTAAGAATTATATCATCAACATATATGCACATGTATATGAAACCATTATCACTTGCTTTGACAAGCAAGCTACTATCTGCTTTAGACACCTGAAATCCAAGTTCTTTCAAGAACTTTACAAGTCTATAATTCCATGCCCTTGGGGCCTGCTTCAAGCCATACAAAGCTCTCTTGAGCTTGCACACATGATCTGGATACCTTTTATCTCTGAACCCTTGAGGTTGCTCCATGAATACATCATCTGAAATATAACCATTCAAAAAAGCATTTTTCACATCTAATTGACACAATTTCCAACCTTTACATGCAGCAATTGCTATAAGTGTCCTGATGGTTGTCATCTTTGCCACAGGACTATAAGTCTCATCATAGTCAACACCATATGTCTGAGCAAACCCTTTGACAACAAGTCTAGCTTTGTACCTAGACACACTTCCATCTGCAAATCTTTTTGTCTTATAAACCCACTTACATCCAATGATCTTCTGGCTATTTGGTTTTGGAACCAAATCCCATGTTTGATTCTCCAATAATGCATCATATTCTTCCTGCATAGCTTTCTCCCAATTTTCTTTACCTTTTGCCTCTTCATATGTAGAAGGGTCTTCATCTGTTTTAATTATGTAAGCATAATCTTTGGTAGCCAGAAATGAAGTATCATAGCTATACCTTGTAGGTTGCCATTTGTTCCTTGTAGACCTCCTAAGTTCTCCACTTCTTGAGGTTTCTGGTTCTTCATATTCAGGATCAAACCTAGGTGTTTCTTCCACTTCAACCTGCACTTCATTATTCTCTTCTTCATCAATTATTTGAACCTTTGACTTACCTTTCCTTTGGCTCACAACCTCTTCATCATCTGTATTAATATTGATAGTACCTGCATACCAAGTACCTTGCTCATCAAATGTAACATCTTTTGATACAAGAAAATGTTTTGTGGATGGATTCCACAACCTGTAACCCATCTGCTTATCATCATAACCAATAAACACATATTTTTCTGCTTTAGGTTCCAATTTGTGCCTTAACTGTGATGGCACATATGCATAGGCCAAACATCCAAATACTTTGCAATGGTCTAGTATAGGTCTCTTACCCCACCATGCCTCATAAGGTGTCATTCCCTGCAAAGCTTTACATGGTAACCTATTGACCAAATAAGTAGCTGTATTTACAGCCTCAGCCCACAAATAATTAGGGCAATTTTTCTCCTTCATCATGGACCTTGCAAACTCAACAAGAGTTCTATTTCTCCTTTCTGCTACACCATTTTGTTGAGGAGAGTACCTGCAAGTAACTTCCCTTTTTATACCTGCATCCCACAAGTAATTACTGAATTCATTAGAGAAATACTCTCCCCCTCCATCTGACCTTAGTCTTTTCAACTTATGTCCTGTAATTTTGTCTCCATATGCATGATAGTGTTTGAATGTATTAAACACTTCTGACTTATCTTTGATCACATAAATAGTGATCCATCTAGTAGCATCATCAACATAAATCACATAATATCTTGACCCATTTATACTGAAATCCTTTGATGGTCCCCACACATCTGTATGTACCAACTCAAGTTTCTCTGAGTACATAAAACCATGCCTGGAGTAGGAATGCTTATGAGCCTTACCTAATTGACATGCCTCACATCTGTATGTCATATGTTGACCTGCAACATTAGGCAAACCAAGCACTGAACCATTGTTAATCATGTCTTTAATACCTCTTTCATTGAAATGTCCAAGCCTCTTGTGCCAAAGATCTAACTCAGAGATCTTATGTCCTCCATATGTGAACATGGTATGACCAATATTACCTTGAATCTTCAATGTGAACAATCTTCCTTCTTTCTTCCCTGAAACAATTTGTTTATACACATTGCTAGGATCTTCCACAAACACTCCTTCATTAGTGAACCTTACTTCATAACCTTTTTCCACAATTTGTCCTACACTTATCAAATTCTTAGGAATTGTAGGAACATACAAGACCTTACTCAATAAGGTGCTTCCATCCTTGGCATTCACTGATCCAATTGACTTCACATTGTGCTTTGTGTTGTCACCTGTTTGAACAACATGATTAGATACCTTATTCTCCAAATCAGTCATCAAGGCTATATTACCACTCAGGTGATTGCTACACCCTGAATCAATGTAGAAGACTCTTTGATCTTCATTCTGCCTTTCACAAGTTGCATTCATTATCAATGTTGAATCTTCCTTTTGATCTGAAGCATAATTGTAGTAGGTGTTGTTATATTGTTGACTTTGGAAACCTCTACCTGCATTTCTTCCAAAGTAACCCCTACTACCTCTGCCTCTGAAATTACCTCTTTGATTTCTGCCACCTCTTCCTCTTGTATTATAGTTCTGATTATATCCACCATTACTCTGATTATTATGCCAACAATCATTAGCTAAATGATTTGTCTTACCACAAATCCAACAAGCTTTGCCTCCATCTTTGTTGTTTCTGCCTCTTCCTCTACCTTTGCCACCTCCTCTACCTCTTAGGAAGTTGGCTTGACTAGTTGTACCTTCATCTTCACCTGCTTGTTGCTTTCCTTTGTTAGCTTTCTTCTTGTCCTTTGAGTACATTGCATGACCTGTACTTTTGTCACCATCTCCTTTAACATCCTGCTCAAATGTTAGCATATGACCTAGAAACTGATTTAAATCAGGAGTGAAATGATCAAGTGATAATTCTGTAGACAAAATGAATGGCTTCCATTTGTCATCACCTCTTAAACCTATAAGGATTTGCCTTACCAATTTATCCTCCTCAATGTCTTCATCAACAGCTCCTAAAGCATCTGCAATATCTTTCATTCTTGTCACATAGTTTGAAATGGATTGAGAAGCCTTCTTCTTAAAGGTGGTAAACTCTGCCCATAAGGATGCCTTCCTTGACTTAGTAGTATTCTGGAAATGCTCCTCCAAAGCATTCCAAATATCAGTTGCACTTTCAAGACCTCGAATATGAGGTAACAAGTAATCATTGACTGCCATATATATAATGCTCCTAGCTTGAGCATCTTTTTTCATCCAATTTTTCAAATCTGTTAACTCTTCCCTAGTTGGAACACTAGGATCTCTGAACTGTGGCTTCTCTTCTTCTCCTGTGATGTAAGCTATTAAATCTTTGCTCATAAGATGAGCTTCCATCCTCATTGACCATGCAGGATAGTTTTCCCTATCCAATTTCTCTATCTGTAGAGAATCTCCCATCTTGTGTCCACCTGTATATTGAAATCTTCAAGCTTTATGAATAATATATGTACCTTTACTTCAAATTAGAGTCCTTTTGTCTTTCTTGATGTCGTATAGTCTCCTCCTCAAGCTTTGCCTTCAAGCTTTCACCTTTTAGTTCTTCAGTTGTTGAATTTCTTGAATCTGCAGTAGTCGGGATCCTCCTTTCCTTGATTTTGATGTTTCCAGCTCTGATACCACTGATGGAGAGTGTTAATCTCCAAAAGAACAACCTACTCTTGAATTTAGAACACCTCTATATCAAGAGTAAGTCAAAACCTTCACCAATTTAAGCTATCAATGACCAAATATCAATTTCTTGACTAAACTGTGAAGAAGGAATTTCCTCAGAAAGTCTGCTGCATAGATCTTGCTCATTGACTGAGTAAATGTGTAAAGTTTTTTATGAAACTTTGCACAAGGTGTCGCCTAAAGATTGCGCACCTTCTCCAAGTCGAATTACTTCAAAAGATTCAGTAGATCTTGAGAAATCTACTTACCAAGTCAGCTATGTCTAAATCTGCACTTCTAAGAAGTCGATTTGGACACCCCTAACTTCTTAACTTAAGTTCTCTCAGTATAAAACCCGTTTAAGAAAATTCTTTTAGCCACGAGTAGCTTACCTTCCAACTTAAAGATCAAGTGCTTACTTGCA
Source organism: Ceratopteris richardii (assembly GCA_020310875.1). Lineage (NCBI taxonomy): Eukaryota > Viridiplantae > Streptophyta > Polypodiopsida > Polypodiales > Pteridaceae > Ceratopteris > Ceratopteris richardii. The sequence continues at coordinate 3,015,398 of CM035421.1, read as the reverse complement.
CAAAACTTTAAACTGTGGAGTGAGAAATGATCAAATCATTAGGATCAAAATTTGCGCCTGTTTCAGGAACCACTGAGTACTTTCTCACATGTAAATGTTCCTACACACAATTCTCTTAGCCTGATCACAATTAGACTCTCAAACTCTAGCCATAGATTGATTAACTATGGACTTAGATATCTCCAAAAGGAATTCACAAAAGATCTATCACACAGGGAGAACACACAGAAACATCAGGCGCAATTTTTCCTTCTATTTCTCAGAAATTTACAACTGAGTGAGGATGGAGAGTTCAACTCACTTCACACATGTCTAATGACATTTTCTACTACTCAATACACTAATCTCATGATCTCCTATTGTCTCTCATTGTCTTCTCTCCTTGCCCCGACATTTTCAAAAGTATTTATAGGCAATTATGTATAGACTTATATCAAAGCATAAGTATAAGTAACCTATGTCTTAACTAATGTACATATGTGTACATGTCTTTCACTCTGTGAATGTATCCATCTTCTTTGCTTCAAAATTTGATCTCATCTCCATCCTTTGTCCTTCAAATCTTCAATTGGTGATTGGTCTGCACCAACAGCTCCCCCTCAATCATCAATTGAGGTTTCTCTTATCTTCTTTATACCTGCCATGTCTTTAAACTTCTGTAGCTTTGGTCCATCCAAGCTCTTTGTAAGCATATCAACTATCTGATCTTTTGTTGAAGTATGTATGACTTCAATCTCCTTATCCATAACCTTCTCTCTTAGAAAGTGATACTGTATCTCAATGTGTTTAGTCCTGGCATGAAAAACAGGATTAGCAGCTAGATATAATGAACTCATGTTATCACCATAAATGATAGGTATGTTCTGTATAGTGTCAAAACTCTTCATTAGAGTCTTAAGCCATATCACTTCTTTTGCAGCTTCAACCATCCCTTTGTACTCTGCTTCTGTAGATGACAAGGCAACTGTATGTTGCTTCTTTGAGCACCAGCAGATTAACTTATCTCCCACATAACACATGTATCCATAGGTTGATCTTCTATCATCTGGATTACCTGCCCAATCTGCATCACTATAGGTCTTGACGTTTGTATCTGATGTAAACCCATAATACAAACCTTCTTTGAGTGTACCCTTAATGTACCTCAACACTCTTTGACCTGCAATCCAATGCTCTTTCCTAGGACAATGCATGAACTGAGACAAAAACCCCTACTGCATATGATAAATCAGGTCTAGTTAAAGTAGCATAGATAAGACTACCAACCAAACTCTGATATTGTCTCATGTCCTTGAATTCTTCACCTCCAAATTTACTCAATTTGTGATTCACCTCCATTGGTGTAGGTGCTACCCTGCAATCATCCATTTTAAACTTGATTAACAAGTTCTTCAAATACCTTTCTTGGGTCACAAATACTCCATGTTGAGTATATGTAATCTCCATGCCCAAGAAGTATGACAAGTCTCCCAAGTCACTTATTTTGAACTCCTTTTCCATTTACTTCTTTAGTCTTTGTATTCCTTCCTCATCTGTACCTGTAAGAATTATATCATCAACATATATGCACATGTATATGAAACCATTATCACTTGCTTTGACAAGCAAGCTACTATCTGCTTTAGACACCTGAAATCCAAGTTCTTTCAAGAACTTTACAAGTCTATAATTCCATGCCCTTGGGGCCTGCTTCAAGCCATACAAAGCTCTCTTGAGCTTGCACACATGATCTGGATACCTTTTATCTCTGAACCCTTGAGGTTGCTCCATGAATACATCATCTGAAATATAACCATTTCAAAAAAGCATTTTTCACATCTAATTGACACAATTTCCAACCTTTACATGCAGAAATTGCTATAAGTGTCCTGATGGTTGTCATCTTTGCCACAGGACTATAAGTCTCATCATAGTCAACACCATATGTCTGAGCAAACCCTTTGACAACAAGTCTAGCTTTGTACCTAGACACACTTCCATCTGCAAATCTTTTTGTCTTATAAACCCACTTACATCCAATGATCTTCTGGCTATTTGGTTTTGGAACCAAATCCCATGTTTGATTCTCCAATAATGCATAGCTTTCTCCCAATTTTCTTTACCTTTTGCCTCTTCATATGTGGAAGGGTCTTCATCTGTTTTAATTCTGTAAGCATAATCTTTGGTAGCCAGAAATGAAGTATCATAGCTATACCTTGTAGGTTGCCATTTGTTCCTTGTAGACCTCCTAAGTTCTCCACTTCTTGAGGTTTCTGGTTCTTCATATTCAGGATCAAACCTAGGTGTTTCTTCCACTTCAACCTGCACTTCATTATTCTCTTCTTCATCAATTATTTGAACCTTTGACTTACCTTTCCTTTGGCTCACAACCTCTTCATCATCTGTATTAATATTGATAGTACCTGCATACCAAGTACCTTGCTCATCAAATGTAACATCTTTTGATACAAGAAAATGTTTTGTGGATGGATTCCACAACCTGTAACCCATCTGCTTATCATCATAACCAATAAACACATATTTTTCTGCTTTAGGTTCCAATTTGTGCCTTAACTGTGATGGCATATATGCATAGGCCAAACATCCAAATACTTTGCAATGGTCTAGTGTAGGTCTCTTACCCCACCATGCCTCATAAGGTGTCATTCCCTGCAAAGCTTTACATGGTAACCTATTGACCAAATAAGTAGCTGTATTTACAGCCTCAGCCCACAAATAATTAGGCCAATTTTTCTCCTTCATCATGGACCTTGCAAACTCAACAAGAGTTCTATTTCTCCTTTCTGCTACACCATTTTGTTGAGGAGAGTACCTGCAAGTAACTTCCCTTTTTATACCTGCATCCCACAAGTAATTACTGAATTCATTAGAGAAATACTCTCCCCCTCCATCTGACCTTAGTCTTTTCAACTTATGTCCTGTACTTCTTTCTGCATATGCATGATAGTGTTTGAATGTATTAAACACTTCTGACTTATCTTTGATCACATAAATAGTGATCCATCTAATAGCATCATCAACATAAATCACATAATATCTTGACCCATTTATACTGAAATCCTTTGATGGTCCCCACACATCTGTATGTACCAACTCAAGTTTCTCTGAGTACATAAAACCATGCCTGGAGTAGGAATGCTTATGAGCCTTACCTAATTGACATGCCTCACATCTGTATGTCATATGTTGACCTGCAACATTAGGCAAACCAAGCACTGAACCATTGTTAATCATGTCTTTAATACCTCTTTCATTGAAATGTCCAAGCCTCTTGTGCCAAAGATCTAACTCAGAGATCTTATGTCCTCCATATGTGAACATGGTATGACCAATATTACCTTGAATCTTCAATGTGAACAATCTTCCTTCTTTCTTCCCTGAAACAATTTGTTTATACCCATTGCTAGGATCTTCCACAAACACTCCTTCATTAGTGAACCTTACTTCATAACCTTTTTCCACAATTTGTCCTACACTTATCAAATTCTTAGGAATTGTGGAACATACAAGACCTTACTCAATAAGGTGCTTCCATCCTTGGCCTTCACTGATCCAATTGACTTCACATTGTGCTTTGTGTTGTCACCTGTTTGAACAACATGATTAGATACCTTATTCTCCAAATCAGTCATCAAGGCTATATTACCACTCAGGTGATTGCTACACCCTGAATCAATGTAGAAGAGTCTTTGATCTTCATTCTGCCTTTCACAAGTTGCATTCATTATCAATGTTGAATCTTCCTTTTGATCTGAAGCATAATTGTAGTAGGTGTTGTTATATTGTTGACTTTGGAAACCTCTACCTGCATTTCTTCCAAAGTAACCCCTACTACCTCTGCCTCTGAAATTACCTCTTTGATTTCTGCCACCTCTTCCTCTTGTATTATAGTTCTGATTATATCCACCATTACTCTGATTATTATGCCAACAATCATTAGCTAAATGATTTGTCTTACCACAAATCCAACAAGCTTTGCCTCCATCTTTGTTGTTTCTGCCTCTTCCTCTACCTTTGCCACCTCCTCTACCTCTTAGGAAGTTGGCTTGACTAGTTGTACCTTCATCTTCACCTGCTTGTTGCTTTCCTTTGTTAGCTTTCTTCTTGTCCTTTGAGTACATTGCATGACCTGTACTTTTGTCACCATCTCCTTTAACATCCTGCTCAAATGTTAGCATATGACCTAGCAACTGATTTAAATCAGGAGTGAAATGATCAAGTGATAATTCTGTAGACAAAATGAATGGCTTCCATTTGTCATCACCTCTTAAACCTGTAAGGATTTGCCTTACCAATTTATCCTCCTCAATGTCTTCATCAACAGCTCCTAAAGCATCTGCAATATCTTTCATTCTTGTCACATAGTCTGAAATGGATTGAGAAGCCTTCTTCTTAAAGGTGGTAAACTCTGCCCATAAGGATGCCTTCCTTGACTTAGTAGTATTCTGGAAATGCTCCTCCAAAGAATTCCAAATATCAGTTGCACTTTCAAGACCTCGAATATGAGGTAACAAGTAATCATTGACTGCCATATATATAATGCTCCTAGCTTGAGCATCTTTCTTCATCCAATTTTTCAAATCTGCTAACTCTTCCCTAGTTGGAACACTAGGATCTCTGAACTGTGGCTTCTCTTCTTCTCCTGTGATGTAAGCTATTAAATCTTTGCTCATAAGATGAGCTTCCATCCTCATTGACCATGCAGGATAGTTTTCCCTATCCAATTTCTCTATCTATAGAGAATCTCCCATCTTGTGTCCACATGTATATATTAAATCTTCAAGCTTTATGAATAATATATGTACCTTTACTTCAAATTAGAGTCCTTTTGTCTTTCTTGATGTCGTATAGTCTCCTCCTCAAGCTTTGCCTTCAAGCTTTCACCTTTTAGTTCTTCAGTTGTTGAATTTCTTGAATCTGCAGCAGTCGGGATCCTCCTTTCCTTGATTTTGATGTTTCCAGCTCTGATACCACTGATGGAGAGTGTTAATCTCCAAAAGAACAACCTACTCTTGAATTTAGAACACCTCTATATCAAGAGTAAGTCAAAACCTTCACCAATTTAAGCTATCAATGACCAAATATCAATTTCTTGACTAAACTGTGAAGAAGGAATTTCCTCAGAAAGTCTGCTGCATAGATCTTGCTCATTGACTGAGTAAATGTGTAAAGTTTTTTATGAAACTTTGCACAAGGTGTCGCCTAAAGATTGCGCACCTTCTCCAAGTCGATTTACTTCAAAAGATTTAGTAGATCTTGAGAAATCTACTTACCAAGTCAGCTATGTCTAAATCTGCACTTCTAAGAAGTCGATTTGGACACCCCTAACTTCTTAACTTAAGTTCTCTCAGTATAAAACCCGTTTAAGCAAATGCTTTTAGTCACGAGTAGCTTACCTTCCAACTTAAAGATTAAGTGCTTACTTGCACAAAACTTTAAACTGTGGAGTGAGAAATGATCAAATCATTAAGATCGAAATTTGCGCCTGTTTCAGGAACCAGTGAGTACTTTCTCACATGTAAATCTTCCTACACACAATTCTCTTAGCCTGATCACAATTAGACTCTCAAACTCTAGCCATAGATTGATTAACTATGGACTTAGATATCTCCAAAAGGAATTCACAAAAGATCTATCACACAGGGAGAAAACACAGAAACATCGGGCGCAATTTTTCCTTCTATTTCTCAGAAATTTACAACTGAGTGAGGATGGAGAGTTCAACTCACTTCACACATGTCTAATGACATTTTCTGTTGGAAGTCAATGTCTTTATTGGCTTATCAATTAGCTTCACTAAGCATCAACTTCAAATCTTAGTTCCTCAACAGTTTTATAGCAGTTTTAATAGACTACTCCAAGGAATCCACGGGGGCGCAGCGTGCATATGTTGATTATTATCTCCATACACTTGTACAACAAAACTACGTGGTCCACTTGGTCTAGCCCAACGTGTCTAAAAGCATCTTCAATTGCCACGGTCTAATCCCGCTGGCGGCATCAACATAGCCAATCGATTTTTGATAAAGCAAATCTTCATAAAAAGGACACGGATGGACGGCTTCGCTATTTTCGATGGCGTGTTTTTTCCGTTAGCGATCGCGTAGTTATTTCGTAGCTTTAAGCTTTATTTTAGCTTTTCATGAGGATACTCACAAACTATATAAACAAGGCCTTGGCTCCTTGTATACTCACTCACTCAAAGATCTAGAGCTTGGAGATCTTCTTGAAGACAGAGTGTTCTCACACTCTTGAAGGAGGTGAAGTTGTGGTGAAGGAGAGGCTACTCTCATTGCAGCAGGAAGTCTTCTACGAGGTGGTGGTAACTATCTTTTGTGAGTTAACCTTGTGGTTGATTTACAATTTCGTTACACTATTTTGTTAGCTTCTTTGCTTCATTCTCTTCACACACACTTAGATTATTTCGACATAATCTAAATTTTGTATCATCATCTTCTTATTCTTCCATTAGTGAGTGCACCACTTTATATGGTTGAGTAGTACTCCCATGTTGTAATTTGGACATCTATTATTTTTAGTGAAGTACGCATCCAGCTTACGTTCCCTATCCTTGTCTCAAGATCTCTTTCTTTCTCTATCTCACTTATCATCTTGTCAATTAAGTTGTGTATGCTCAAGAGGTTTTAGTATTGGAACGATCTTGGGGCCCCAAATTCCAACATTTTCTACTACTCAATACACTAATCTCATGATCTCCTATTGTCTCTCATTGTCTTCTCTCCTTGCCCCGACATTTTCAAAAGTATTTATAGGCAATTATGTACAGACTTATATCAAAGCATAAGTATAAGTAACCTATGTCTTAACTAATGTACATATGTGTACATGTCTTTCACTCTGTGAATGTATCCATCCTCTTTGCTTCAAAATTTGATCTCATCTCCATCCTTTGTCCTTCAAATCTCCATCCTTTGTCCTTCAAATCTTCAATTGGTGATTGGTCTGCACCAACAAAAATGTTGGTATATTTCATCCAAGCCTAGTGCTTGATCACTTATTAATGTAAAGCATTATTTTATGTATACTCTCAATAAGAGAAGCCAAAGAACAAACTATTGTAATAGTTATTACTTGAAAAGTAACTACATCAATAGTAAATGTCAAAGGAGAACGTTGTGGTCTTGTTAGGCATAAATCTTGAGCCAACGCTAGGAGAGATTGATTAACAAGATATTTCCCAAAACTTGAGGGAAAATGTAGGTACAATCCCTCCAAGTTTTTGAATTCAAAAACTCCTATACGTACACATATGTGTAGTCGGGGATTAGAACAAATTATTTGAGCTACATTCTGATGTGATTTTGACCAAGAACCTAGTTATTTGAGAAGCATACATTGTGCTCATCCTTCCCAATCTTTGTGCCATTCATATCATGTACATTATGTGCAATACATATTGATTTTCAAGCTACATCTTGGAGTTCTCCTCATTCACTGCTACACGTCTATGTTCACATTTTTAGTCAGCTTCAATTATTGATTTCTTTGTGTATACTTAGTCTTTTGGTAAGCTTTAAATTGTTAAAGGTAACTTGATAATTCCACTTGCATCACATAAATTTTCATCATCATTGGCTCATTATTCTATGAGTTACATTCATTTGAAGTCACCTATGTCTTATGGCAGATAATTCCTAAAATATCGAGATGACACCCCTATATTGCTAAATTTATTTTTCTTAGTATGGCTCATCAAAATTCATAAAATTTTTTGCTTTAGATTCATTTTATATCTAATTAGAGGTGTGCAAAATATATCTGGTCAATTTCCAACATGTTGTGAGCTCTGAGTAAATTTCCATAGTACATCTCATCCAAAAATAGCAAGTTTTGCTTCATTTGTTTTAAGTCAAGTAGTCAATTTTGATGAATAAATTTGAGATTGGTGCTTCAAAGCACTATAGTGGTTTATATGCATCCTTAGCAATCTCAAGGTGTCTACTTATCATCCCTAAAGCTACCTTGATAGGTGTAGAGCAGGTTTTTGCAGCACCAGGCACATCCTTGGAGTGTATCTACCATCTCTTCTCATAGTGGTATCAAAGCAAAGTTAAATCAATATGGGAGATGGTTTTCCTTCCACCATTGACAAATTGGATAGAAACAACTACTCAGCTTGGTCTTTGAGGATGGAGACCTACCTTCAAGGGTCAAATCTATTTGGATACATATCTGAGGATGAAGTCATGCCAACAATAAGAAGCAAAGGACAATCATCACATGAAGAGCAAGAAAGGCATACAACTTGGTGTTCCAAGGATGCACTGGCTAGGTCCTACATCTTAAACTCAATTTTTTATTTTCTTTTACCTCATGTGAAAGGATGCAAGACCTCAAGTGAGACTTGGAAAGCTCTTGCTTCTTTCTTCTCTTCAAATACTAGAGCAAGAAAGAATCAGCTATGGATGGATTTCATTACATTGAAGAAAAGTCCCAAGAAAAGTGTGACTGATTATGTCACCAAAATGAAGGAGATCTCTGATCAGCTAGGAAGCATTGGAGAGGTAATTGAAGAAGAGAAATCATAAGGCAAAACATCAATGGCATCAAAGCTGATGACAAGTGGGAATCATTTACAACTGCCATGGATCTATACATGGGCATGCAAGTGCCTAACCTCAACACTCTAATGGGCTAACTCTTCACACATGAAGCAAAGGTAAGCAAGAATGGTGAATCCTGAAGAGGTAATCAATCTTCTTCCTTATACTCTAAAAAAGCTAAAGCTAAGGATAAGTCAAAGTCTAAGAAAAATGAAGATGAAGGTAGCTCTTTCCAAGCCAACTTCACAGGTAGAGGAAGAGCTAGGGGAAGTGGTAGAGGAGTAAAGCAAGGCAAAGGAAGACCCCAAGTATCTCAACCTTGCAATATCTATGGTTACTCTAATCACACCACTAAGGAATGTTACAGGAACCCAAGGAATTCTAGAGCAAGAGGATTCAATAGAGGTGGCTATGGATCAAATAGAGGCAGATACAACGGAGGATACAACAACTACTACAACAACAATAACAACCATCAAAATTGATACAGAGGAAGAAAGGATTACAACAACTACAGTAAAGATCAAAATCAAGAGGACTCACTACTCATGAACCTATCATTGAAGCAGGGTAAGGATGATGACCATGTTTTCTATATTGATTCAGGGTGCTCAAATCATGTATCAAGAAATGTAGCACTGCTCTCTAATCTAGAAGATCCCAAGAACAAAAATGAAGTACAAGCAGGTGATGATACAAGACATTGAGTAGAAAAATAGGTAATGTCAAGACATCATATGACAACTTGAATCTTCTAAGCAAAGTTTTGTATGTACCTACAATAACCAAAAACTTGATAAGTGTTGGACAAATTGTGGAGAAAGGATTACAGGTTAGGCTTACAAGACATGGAGCATATGTGGAAGACCCCAAGCAAGGATTTAGAAGGATTTCCAAAGGTGAAAAAACAAGAAGAATCTTCATCTTTGAAGTGGAGGACACCAAGAACATAGCATTGTTTAGCTATGGATCTCAAACACTCTCTGAATTGGAGGTATGGCGTAAAAGGCTTGCTCACATTGGTGAGAAGACCTTGAAGAGGGAAATTGGATCCCAAAGTAGAGAAGTGTCTCTTTATTGGTTATGATCAAAATAAAAAAGGATACAGATTGTATAATCCCACTAACAAAGGCTTCTTAGTTAGTAGGGATGTAGTCTTTGATGAAAATAAATCTTGGTTTGATGATGACAGGAAAGTGAAGCTACCCTATGACTTGGAAGAAGACTTTCCATCTCTTCCAACAAAGGAACCAAAGCATCTTGAAGATAGTGACTCTGAAGATGACTTGATAAATTTGGAGAAATTGAAGCTATGGAAGAACAAAGGGAAAGCTAAGGTGCAAGACCTAACTCAAGGCTCAGAAAGCTCTCTTCAACCAATCAGAAGGTCAATGAGAGAGAAGAAGAAACTAGAGAGATATTGATTTGATACCTCTTTGTTCACAAAACATTCAATCTATATTGATAAGGACTCCAACAATGAAGAACCAACTTCTTATGAAGAAGCTCAAAGAAAGAAGGAATGGAGAGAAGCAATGGATGAAGAAATGGAAGCTCTTATGGAGAATGACACATGGCAACTTGTTCCTAGCAAACCATCAATGAAGGTAATTGGATCAAGGTGGGTTTATAAAGTAAAAAGGAACTTAGATGGTAGTATTAATAGATACAAGGCAAGGTTAGTAGCCAAGGGGTTTGCCCAAACTCATGGATAGATTATGAAGAGACCTTCTCACTTGTTGTTAAAATGCCTGCCATTAGAGTACTAGTTAGCATTGTTGCATCTAGGAATTGGAAGCTATATCAAGTAGATGTAAAAAATGCATTTCACAATGGATGGATTTCAGAAGAAGTTTATTTGGCACAACCACCTAGTTATGAAGATGCACATCATTCCAATTATGTGTGTAAATTGAAGAAGGCTCTGTATGGTTTGAAGCAAGCTCCAAGAGCTTGGAATCAAAGATTATTTACCTACTTGCAAGACCAAGGATTGAAAGCTAGCAAAGCATACACACCCTTATTCATCAAGAGGAATGGGTCAAAAGTGATGTTTGGATAGCCAGTGCAACCAAGGTACGAATGGTAGTCATGTGTGAACTAGGTGCAAAAGTTCCCTAATAGTCAATGCCATATTGTTGTGCATATCCTTTGGAAATCAATCTAACTTTGTAGAAATCAATGCTACCATATGAACTTCTCTTAATTTTGTAAACCCACTTTGTACCAATGGCATTTTTTCCTTTCGATAATTCACATAACTCCTAAGTACCATTCTTATGTATGGAATCCATTTCTAAATTCGTAGCACTCATCCAATGTGGATCATTACATGCATCTTCAAAACTAAGTGGCTCTTCATTACATGTTGTTGCAATAAAAGAATAATCCACAAAATTACTTGACGCATGCCGAGGGCTTGATCTTGTTCTATCAAGTAAAGGTGCACTCAATTTGCTCTCCTACAAAGTTTGTTTCAGCCACTTTGGTGTAGTTTGTGCACTCTTGATAGACATTCATTCTTATGTAATACATCATCAACATGTATATCATGTGTGTACTAAAGGCAACAATTCAGCACATAGTTTGCACACATGACCACTTCCATCCAAAACTTATCAAGAAGGTGCTTTCCTTTAACCATACATCGTGTCATTTCAAGGAGTGTTCTATTTTTATGCTCTGCAACACCATTTTGTTGAGGTGTATATGGCACTGTACATTGGTGTGAAATTCCTCTTTCACAAAGAAAAGCATTAAACTCATGTGGCATGTATTCACCACCACGATTTGTGCATAAATTCAAAATCTTGTATCTAGAAAAAAATTATACCATGGCTGAAAATGCTTTGAAGCAAAGAAATACCTCATTCTTTGCTCCTTGATGGGACTACATACATCACTATCAACAAGCTACGCTTTTCTTGTAGTGTGTATATGACTATCTTTTGGAAAAGAAGCACAATGCATTTTTTCAATAATGAAATCTTCACATGCATGTTTTTCAGTGGACTCAAGTGCTAGCAAACTGATAACCATGTCCTTCTTTAGCACGTAAAGCAAACTATTGAATCAAAACGAGCATGCCAAAGCTCCATTTCAGCCATGGAGGAAGTATGAGCAACCAAGGCATTTGAGATAGTTCTCTTGTATGTATCCCTGTGGTACAAACCATTGCATAATGTACCGGACATCACAATAATATCATCATTGTTGAAATCGTGAACCATACACTTATTATAAACAAAGTGTACGTGAAATCTAGCTTTGAAAATCAAAGGAACTGAAATTAAGTTCTTCTTGATACTGAGTATATACAGTGCATTTTTCAAGAGAACCACACCATTTGCAACTCTAAACTCAATTTCTCCACTCCAATGATAGAAAAAGAGGTATTGTTTGCACACACCATGTCCTTCTTTGGGTGCATTTTTGCAAAAACCTTTTGCATGAAGTTATCTGCTTTGAAGTACCACTATCAATGAACCAATCCGAAATAGCCTCCCTCACAACCGTACATTAAAAATGCAATGATGTATCATAATGACATGTAACAACACATGCCTAGAAATCTTGAGCCATGTTGGCTTCATCATTCTTTCATTTGAAGAATTAAATTTTCAACGATAGATATGCCGGATTCCTTCTTCTTTTCATTGCGTTTAGCAAGCTTTCTACAATCATCAATAGTATGACTAGCCGTCCAACAATATTTTCATTTCTTCTTCTACAAATCAACATCATTAAAGGAATGAGTGGAAGAGGAACGTTAGGCTTTAGTTGTGATGAACCTAAATTTTAACCATACTTTCTTTTCCCTTTTTGTGAGATAGCAAGTGCTTGCGTTCCCTAAATCAAACCACTCCTATTCACTCTAAATAGCTCTTCTTGCAAAAGAAGAGACACAACCTCATCAAATGCATACATATTTGGATTCCCTTTTGCAACTAAATGGAGTGAAGTGGCAAAGCTTTGAGAAGATTTTAGTAATCCTTTTAACCATCTAGAGATGAGTGATGCATTCGGAATAATTTCATCAATGTTTGTCAATTGCTCTTTCAAGTTCTTAATGTGTATCACATACACATCCACAAACTCATTTTCAATCATACATATGTAGAACATGATTGAATGTTTGGAATTATATGACGCTGCACAAAAAGCGCAATCAATGCATGAGCTTGAGCATCTTTGCCATCTTGTGTAGGTTGAAGAGTAACCATTGTATTTGAAGGAGCTCCATCTCTGACAAGTAGATTGTGGAGTAGAAAAACTTGGGTCTTCAATCTACATCTGCCACTACATTGCATAGTTGATTGGCAACATGTTTTATCATGTAAGATAGTTGATCCCATCAAGCTTATTTTCAGCTTGAAGCATGCCAAACAAGTCATTGTTTCCCCCCATTTCACTAATAAACAAGAATATGACAAGATCTTTACTTCAATGAAAATTGAAATGAGTGTTGAAATTTCTACTCACAATCTGTCATTTTGATAGCAATTTTGGCTGCACAAACAAAATGGAGATAAAGTCTCAGTGCTACCGTTGAAAATGCTTTCTAGCAGCTCAAAATCAATGTTTTATGCTCTGAAGTCAATTTGCATAATTAAAGGTGCACGCGTGCCATGATTGGAAAAACCAAAACTTGAGAAAAAACTGAGCCTACTTTGATACCATTGTTGGGTATGTGTAGGAGTGCAAGAAACACACAAGAAACACATCCAAGGAGCACAAACAAAACAAAACACATGGAGAAAACGGATGGTTGAAATAGCTCTCTCTATTGATCATGAACAAAACTGACGAGATGATATCCTTAAGTACAAAGTACCACCACATATGAGTGTATAATGTATGTGGTAGCATGGGAAAAAACCTCTAGCCAACACTAGAGTAAAAAGTACCCATGTATAGGGAAAAGGTTCACATCAAAGCTACTTGAGGAACACAAAAGTGTAATAATGTTCTTCATAGATTAAAGGTGCATGAATGCACCTTCATACTACATGTTGACATACTAGATGTATGCCCTCCATACTTCATGCCCAAAACTATGATTCCTTAGTTCTTAGATATATATTGGCCTTCAGTATCTAGCCACCTTGATTTAGAAACTCTTGATCATCTTAACTGCTACTCAACCATGTGAAGTTTTGATGGGTAAACTCTTACCCTCCCTCAGGTTGCATATCTCCAGTTCTTTTTTATTAATTTATGTTTGTCGTAATACTATTCAAATTGCTTCCCACCATAAATTCCCTACCAAGTGACTTCATTTAATCCACTATTTCATAAACATCATGTACTTCAATACTCATTCAAATCAAATTTGTGCGTCAAGTCTTATACTCCCCCATCAAAAAAATTTATGATAAACGGAACAAAAAGGACTCAAATTCTCCAACATATGACTACTAACACAAAACAACTTTGCATTGAACATCAAAACTTAAAACCGTGTTGTCATGATGTCACTACTTCAGGTGAAAAGAAAAATAACATCAATAAAGAAATGCCTCCACGTATGCAAACTTAGAGTAGAGTCGTGTCATCTTTCTGGATACAGTTACATATTGAATGGAATTGCTTAAGGGACAGAAACAAAAATCTGTCTGAGGATCGATATCCATCTAAGAGGCCTCTCTATTATTCAAACTCCATATATTTCATCCAATCATCTCAACACATACTACAACATCCAGAATTCTATAGCATTAAGCCCATAGTACTCATTCATGTTACTTCCCATACCATAAATCCCCTACCAGGTGATTTCATTCAATCCACTATTTCATAAACATCATGCACTTCCGTGCTGATTCAAATCATATTTGTGCATCAAGTCTTATACTCCGCATCAAAAAATCATAGCAAAATAAATAAAAAGGACTTGAATTCTCTTACATATTCACTAACTTCTTCATAGGAGTATTGACACAAAACGACTTTCCATGCAGTATGTGCTACAAGACATCAAACACCCATCAAATCCATCAAATCCTGATCATAGTGCCCAGCACGGTTGGAAACGATCAGTTCGAACCAGTCAAAAACGGACTTTCGAAGTTTCCAAAAATTTGGAAACGATAGGAAACGGTATATATATATATATATATATATATATATATATATATATATATATATATATATATATATATATATATATATATAGAGAGAGAGAGAGAGAGAGAGAGAGAGATAGACATAGACACATACATACACATACACACACACATTGCACACACTCACTGCTCATATACTCATACATACATGCATTGAACATTCAAATTTCTTACATTATTAGTTTACTACATTGATTGAAAAACTTACAATTCACAAGTTCAACTATTATCTATGACATAAGTTCAACTATGCACATTATTAATTAAACATTTGTCTCTACATAGTTTATAAAGACTTGTATTATGTATACATACTTCCATAATCCAAAATTCCAAGTCAAAATGATACATCATAGATAAAAAAACTGAAGTGTCAAATACCTATTATCATGAAATATGTTCCATAAACAAAGTACATCAATCAAATTCTACATCAATAGAATCCTGGGATCCGTCATCGCTCTCTATATCCTCCTTACTACTAGAAGATAACGTATCTCTGGTAGGCTCATCTGCATGCCTCCTACTATCACCATGGCATCATGAGCGTGTATCATGTGCGGGTTGAATGGACTCCTCATAGAGCAAAGTATAAAGATCTCTATCCTCCTAAGGAATCTCTGGAATGTGCTGCACCTTCTCAATATCAAGCTTATCAATATCTATCTGTATGGAATCAAGATATTGAAGTCTCTCTAAAAGCTTCAAGTTGGCATTGCAGAAGACAAGTCTCTCAAGCTGGGCTGTCGTAAGTTTATTTCTCTTTTTTGTATGGAAAAGAGCCCATGTACTCCAATTTCTCTCACAAGGTCCAGAGCTACAATCTTGAGAGAGAACTCGAAGAGCAATACATTTTTGTTAAGCAAAAACATAATGATATTAAATTTGCAAAAACATAATCTTGAGAAGCACTAATTAGTAAATAATAAAGTCAAAGTAAATAAGAAAATTACCAATCTAGGTGTATATGCACCATATTTCTCCCACCATGAAACACGATGGATCTGAGTCTCTCGGAGCTTTACTGACGGTCTACCAAAGCGGTGTGTCTCATTCTTGAAAGCAAGAAGATCATCCTCTATGCGACGGACGATCTCTAAATCACCATCACTATAATGTTGTATGTACTCCTGAAAGCCAAAATCTAGCTCGTCACTCTGAAGTTGATCCTCACTATGCCATAATGGATGCAATATGTGAGCGATAGCATGAATTGGTCTATGAAACCAATCCCAACGCCTATTCCATACCTGTTGTGTCTCTTCCACTCTACAATTATGAAAAGAAAATTCAAGAATTAATACAATTACATATGTCATGCTTATATAATGACTAATCAAGATTAAAGAGTTATGAGTAATGAAAACATAAAACATGAAAAAAACTTACTTCTCAACAGGTAAGTATGTGTTTTTATTTAGGGCCTCTCCAATTTTGTCCATATACTCATAGAGAAGACCCATGGTACTTCCCTCCATATCAGTGATATGTAGGACGGTATATCTAGCGCTTAGGGTTTTAACTAAACCCTCTGCCTCAACCCACCAAGACTCATTCATTACATTGCGTCTAAACTGCAAGAACTTTGGAGTGGTGCTATTATCCTAAGCAATCCACTCATCACTGTTGATTGTGTGAATCAGATTTGTTCGCACACGAACAAATCTCTCTAATACCACAAACATGTAAGCAAACCTCGTGACGACGAGCTAGAGGATCTCCAGATGACTGTTAGCTCAAAACATAGCCAACATCTTTGGACGTTTGGTCATAAATTTGACCATACTTCTTGATGTGCCAAAGATTGCATGCACCCAAAATATGTTGCCCACATCCTCAATCAAAAGATCTAAGCAATAAGAAGCACATGGGGTCCAAACAATAGAAGGATATTCTTGTTCAAGTAAATTCCCCATGGAAACACAATTGCTTCCATTATCTGTTATCAGATGTACCACATTATGAGCCCCAATCTTCTCTATGATAATTTTTATATGCTCCCAAATATATGCACCTGTAATAATAATTAAAAAAATCAAAAATTAGAATTTACACTTTACATAATATACAATGCATATAAAATCAAAATAATATACTCAACCAGTTACCAATGGAAGGTTCCTGTAATGGTAAAACTAGGAGTCGATGCATCTATAGCTTTCCAAAACATGAACCCCTTACAACATGAGACAATAATATTATATACATGCCTCTTGGAGGTATCTGACCAACCATCACACAAGATGGTGCATCCATACTTCTTCAATGTATTCCGCAAAAACTCAAGATGGACTTCCAAACATGCCTTTTCCTTCTTTAACTCCCTAGTGTGCGATGTCTCTGCTGAAGGACCTTCCCACTCACATCCAATGCAGCTAATCGATTTTATGATGTTTTTCCATTGAGTGGTTATAGCCACATTGAAGGGGATAGCACAACTAATGAATAATAGCATGATTTCCCTAGTGGCCTCTCTCATTGCTTGCTTTTGCAAGTTAGCTTTGACATTTGCACTTTGTAATGAATCTCTTGCATAGTTGTCCACTTTGGATAAAGGTGTTCTTAGTGCACTAAGACCTTCACCCACACTAGAGGAGGTATGCATACTAGAGCTTTCAACTCTAGTTCTCTTTGAAGTCAATGAAGGGCCAACGTATTGGCTTGAAGAAGCTATTTGGGTGCCTTCTTCTTTTTCATCATCACATGAGGGCATTCCCATCCGTAATCGTCTCCATGCCTCAAGCCCTGCATACACATCATTAGGAACCTCTTTGCATGGTTCGATATCTCTACATGGGACACGTGCAAGATGGTCCTTCACTCTTGTCACAGAACCTGTTTTTTCATATCTATAAAAATTACACTTCCATTTTCTTGATCCACCTCCACCAGAATAGTCTCCAATCTATTTGACATATCTCCAATAGGGATCTGGAGCCATGTGTAATATTCCGCTAGTTGCTAGAGAAGAACCTGCATACATAAAGAAAATTAGACTTTAGTGATACTATGATAGTACTAAGTACACTCATGATGAATTCAAAATGATGCATGCAAGTTGCAACATACTGTATACATCATACAAGATACATAGTACATACATTATTACATACACTATTAGTAATTACACACAGTGCACACATATTACATAGATGATAGTACATATATACATAAGATGCTATATATACCACACATAAATTATAATGTACATGTAACATTGTAGTAAACATACATTATACATATTACATAATACATATGAGTCATGACTAGTAACTACATACATGATATTATTGTCTACATAGACTATAGTGCATGTCATACATAGATGATAGATAATGCACACACACAAATTACAATGCACATGCACTTGCCACTCAATGCTCATACACACACAATGCACTCAAGTCTTGTACAATGTATACACACACTTGCTCCATACACACACATGCACATTGCACTCATAAACACATGCACTTATGCACACATAATGCACATGCACTCATACATTATTACATATTACACACTTGCTCCATCGTATATACACACACAATGCAGACACGTGCCATGCACTCATACATTCAAGAGATCGAAAAAAAAAATCAGAAATCGTGCTCATTGCTCACGTCATACCTGAACTTTCGAAGGCAGCAGTCTCTCTCTCTCTCTCTCTCTCTCTCTCTCTCTCTCTCTCTCTCTCTCTCTCTCTCTCTCTCTCTCAAGCGGCAGAAGTTAGAACAAAATTAGCCTTCGACAGTCGCACAGCCAAAGAAGACTTCAAAAAAAAAGTCTGGAAAAAAAGTGCCCAAAAAGCCGGTCCGTTTCCCAATGGCCGAACCGTTTCTGGGGCCCAGAAACGCCGTTTCTGCAAAAACATTTGTTGTATCCAAAATCATAAGTACATGCCTCCTGAATGTAAGACTAAACAGGGAATCAATATTACTGTATTCCTTTGTTTGTAATCTGTTCATACAATAATTATGGTAGAATCTCCTTCTGAATCCCATCAACCTATAAAACTTCTTAATAGCAAATCACATCCTTCTCCTACTAAAGGTTTCTGCAGGATTTAGATCAACCCTTTATTTTGCACATAATGTTTATGTAAAAGACTACAATCAGCTGATTATTGTATCTACTGCAACACACTCACAACCTTTGAGCTCAAGCAAACAATCTATGCCCATTGCCCATTTGAAACCATATGGCAGGATTCAGACTGAGCGGCGGCAGCAGAGTGCTACATACTCAGTCCAATAAATTGAAGACATGTGTACAGTGCCTCCTGAATTGCATTCAGACTGGGTGGCAGAACAGACAATTTCATTGCTGATTACGCAGCACGAAACTTCTTGCAGTGTTCCAATCCCCCGCCCCAAGACTGTGTACAGTTCTACGTGGACTTTTATATTATAAAAGTCATCATTTTAGAGATTTTCAAACCTGTTTGCTTCAAACTTTTCCAGAAAGTTTTATAAAATATTCATTTTAATTGTTCGTTCCGTATCCTTTTCTATTCAAGTGTAAATAGACAGGTGGCTGAACAACTTATGCTATGGGAGTTCCAGGTGGAATCAAAGCATTTTGTATGCTTGTTCCGCCCTCTCAATGTGAAACCACCCTATGACTATGTAAGTTTGATCAACCCGGTAATATTATCCATCCCATACTGTAATCATATTTTCCATGGACAGAATGTGCCACCTCCAAGGAGGGATACCCAGATGACCACATATTCGGGTTCGAATTCTGTGAGCTCGAACCCTCAGATGGTGATGACCACCAACGTTATAGCATAACAGAGGGCATCTGTCTCAAAATGTATCTTATATTCTAAAGCAAATGAAGGCTGCAAGCTGGAAAAAGCAAAAAATACAATAACACATGCTTCTCTTCTCTTTCTTTTTCTTGGTCTTCTTCCCTCTTCAACGAAGCACTGATACTACATAGAAATGGTGTCAGAATCTCATCACAGAACTATATTGGCTTGATCCCCAGATTTGTCAGCACTTCCTCCTGCTTTGCTTTGGATACATGCACCGCATGAATCTTGTCAGCATCTTTCAAAGATAGAACCCCTAAAGCACTGTATGTATTGTCAAGGAGATACTGATGAGGTATCTGACAACTCATAAGGTTACAGATCGGATTTACACTCCTTTAACAAGAGCCAATATTCAATAATGCAGCTGAGAATCTGCCGATCAGTAGTTCCAGACATTCCCCTGCTTGACTAGTGGTTTTTATTTCCAATTCCACATTGCACTTGCGATACAAACATCTTTAAATCATGACATGCATTTTATAGAATAGATGCCGAACATCTCTAAGCTTTTCAGACGCAGCAGCCATATTTTGCTCTACCATTTCTCTATAAATAGATCATGTGCAAATGTCACGAAGTTCTGCTACAATCTGCAACTACCTCAGTCCCACTATGAAACAAACTCTCTCCACCAAATCCAACCCACTTTTTGTAATCCAGCTATTTGAGCTCTGCAATAACTTGGAAACCTTTATGTTCCTCACCTCTAAATTCATGATATTGAAACAATACAGCCACACATCCCATATGAATCCCATGGAGATACTCCAAGGTACACTAAAGGTGAGAAACGGTATAGAATGCTTGACGAAATGAGCTCTTGAAGGAAATCCTTTTATAGTGAGAAATTCACATTGCTTGATACTAAGATGCCCCCGAAAGTCCAAATATATGACAATATAAGTGTAATTACACAAATAATAACGAAAAACTTGCAAAGAAACATAGCATACTATGCATAAGCAAAAACCAGCGGTATAAATAGATAATCCTCACAAAACAGACAAATGAGTCTAGGTATTATCCAACACTGAATACTTTAATCACTACGGCACACAACCACAGCAAAATGACACCATAATTGAACTCGTAACCATCCGATCTCACTTAATTCCAAGTCCTGTATCTCAAGAAATCCATGCAACTAAGACTCAACAAAAGGCCATCTACTCACAAAGTCAAAAATAAAGGCATCAAAGAAGCAATAGTATACACATTCGCCTCCATGAACAAGTATCCACTACTGCAGGTTCATCACAAGAAAAGGATTCATGTGGCATTCTATTTAAGTAGTAAATCCAATTTTCAATCTGAAAAGCGGACAAAATAGAGCTTTATCACACAATCCTTAACTACTTAATTCTTTTTATCTGTTTGTTAAAGAATCAGTACATGGGATGAGGCAAATCAGAAACCTCCAAATAAGTAGCTTGCAGCTTGTTCTTCATTCCCATTGAAAAGTTGTAGGGCTTGCATTGATGCATTCCTATCAAAACCAAGCTGCATCAATTTTGCAATCTTGGAATCCATATCAGTAGAAACTCCTATTGATATCACAGCTGGAGCCTGTAAAGCAGAAGGCTGAGGTTGCGCCACAGGAGGAGGTATGACAGATTTTTTGGGTGAAGGTCCAGTTGTTTGTTTTGGTGCAGATGTGGATGGTCCTTGAAAAGGAATAGAAGGATGTCCTTCCTCTTTAACATGTTCTGGTAGGTCCTTCTCGTGTAGAAAAGGAACAGCAACCTCACCTCCTCCAACTCGCAAAACATTGTCCTTTAGATCAATCATACATTGATGTTTTCTTAGCATATCAAGGCCAAAAATGAACTCTACATCAGATTGCTCTAGAACAGTAAAGGAGCACATAAAGTATTTTCCCCCAATCTTAATATGTGCAACATGGATGCGACCAATAATCACAGACTCTCCAACACCCTTAGCAATTCCTACATACCGTTTATCCAAGAGCCTCAAGAGCCCACATCTTTCTGCGCAATTCTTGGAAATAATTGTCATCTGAGCTCCACTGTCGACGAATGCCTTGATTGGAACATTATTAACTTCCATATCCACATAAAGCATAATCACTTTAGCAAATGCTTCTGGATTGTGCTCCAAAGCTGCTTCCCAGTTTTCATTTACGTTCTTTTGATAAATTGCCTCCTCAATTTTGCGTTGTGCATCGATATCAAATGGGTCCGAATTGAGGAGGGCGATCTCCTCTCGTTTCAATCGTTCGATTTCAAGTTTCTGACGGTGCTGTTGTCGAAGGATGTCCTGAAGGACATCCACGTTATCTCCAAGGACAGCTTGAGCCAATTCAGGGTTTGTATTGTACAGATGACCAATTATATCAGGTTTGCTGCGAAGATGCTGTTGGAGCGCACGTGGGTCAACAGCCGAGCCGTCAGGATTAAGAGAAAGAGAGTTACCTGGAGGAGAAGGCGCAGATGCGGGCGTGGACACATGCAAGATCAGAAGATCCCCTTCCCTAACGCCAGCGGCCCGCAAGGTGGAAGAGTTAGGCAGTTCCCGACTGTTGTACAACAGCTGCTGCGCGCCCATGGGGACACCTGCCTCCACCTCCAAAATCGCCTTCACGTTTTCCACAACCTCATCCCCCTCCACGTCGAGCGTGAAGATGCGTTCATCCCTCGTCACAACCGTAATCTTCATTCTTGTTTAGAGACAGAAATACAGAGCACAGATCTCGCCAATCTTCCGCGAATTCTCTTCTATCTCCGTTATGACTGCGATCTTTGCCTTCCTCATCAAGTCTTCTATATCTGACTTTTGAGGTTTCCAAGTCAAGGATTGGCCCGAGTTATATTTATGGAATCAATATGCATCCATACACTAAATCTTTAGTGAGGATAGATAACTAAACTACACTAAATCTTTAGTGAGGATACATAACTAAAATAAGGTTCACACGAGTAGAAAAAGAAGGCTATATGTTCTATCATCTTCCTTCTCTCACATGGGAGGAGGCAAGAGAGGGAGCACAAAATGAGTTTGTATTTTTTAACTCTATAAGAACTCCATTGAACCATCAATATTTTGATTTTTTAACTCTCTAATTTTCAAATGAGGATCTCTTGTCAAATATATCCATGGACTCACAAATACGCAATTTCGCTTTCGGCATCTCCGTCTTGTTCACATATGTAGACCTACTAGCTCAAAGCATACCAACTTCTAGTGGTGTAGATCAACTTTATTGTCAATGCTTACCCTATTCAAATGTATCAAATGTGCCTCTTGAAAGCTATGGAACTCAAAGAACAGCACTTGGAGAAAGATCGGCCCCCACACGCACTGAAACGACAAGAAACATACACTTAGAGCATGAAGAAACTTACATTTAGTAGAGTTGGGGTTAAAACACTCCAAATGAAGAAGAACATGAAAGAAAAGTGTCCAACAAGCAAGATGCATGAAATTTTAGTCTCATGAGTTCAAAAAGTCAATTACAATCAGGATTTTTCCCCTTTATACTTATGAATATGACCCTCCTCACATCGATTTTTGGACAAAAAAAAGTCCTATAGCTTATTTGAACACCAAAATGAATCCTAAATATTCTAGAAAAATCACAAAGCGATCTCCTTGTACTCCTTAGGCTCAAGGACTCCTTGGCCTTTACAAAAATGGATTTTACCATAAAACCTCTTTGGTAAGTAAAAGTTGCATGGAAAAGATAAAAAATAGACATAAAATGATAAGTAATGCCTCTTTAGTTCCACAGTCTCTTCATTGATACTCCTTTATTCTTTGGCATATTGCAAGTGATTTGACATGTACTTCATGGTCCAATGATGAAAAATTGGGTCCATGTAAGCCTGCAAGTCTTTACTTCAAGTATTTCCTTCTTCCAACAACTCCCCCCTCCCTGAACTCTATCATCCTCAATGAGCATGTGGTAGGCATGTCAGATCATAGTTGATTGGCTCCTTCGTGTGTTTCTTCATCCCTATGATTATGCTCTCATGCCAAAAACAAGATGCTCATTCCATCACATGTTCTTTGCTCCTAAGATAGAGAGAACCATATTGAGTTGATTTATTTCTAAGGACATAGTAGTTAATTGTGAGGCTAAGGGTCCTAGTATTTTACAAAAAAAAAGTTATAAATATCGTTCCCAAAAACCATTATGAAAAGCTTCTTCAAATTTTCAGATGGTGGCTATATAGATACTAGCACCTATTATGTAGTAAGCTAATATATAATTAAGTGGAAAGGTTTGGCTAAAGTCAAAAGGAAGTGGAGCTATGTTGTCACAGAATCCAAGTAAAGGAACTTGTGATGCGGTGTCAATATTAAAAGTTGTCAAGCATACTCTAATAGTTTTCACAATTTTGACCAACATTTGACAAGATGGATCAAGTGAATCCTATGCTTCTTTTTGCCAAAATTTTATAATACCAAAAATATATTATAGACTTATTATATTGTCCATGGGGGCAATTATGGCAAGCCAAAATTTGGTGGAGGGATATTGTACTCTTATGATGTCATATTAAGGTGAAGGTCTCCTTGTGAATGATGTGTAAGTAGGGTTATACCTGACGTAAGTTGGTACATTGTTGCACACGTACTCCATGTCTGGATTGGTCCTTAGGCAACATTGTCTCCATGTTGGGTTGGTCAAGATAATGTCCTTCTTTGTGAGATCCTTGACATGGTCATATATTAGCATACATGCATCATTTGCCTTTGATCTTAGCCTTAATAAGCCTCTTCTTCCTTTGCATGAATCTCTCCTTACATTGTAGTAATTTTACCCATATGTCTCAGTAATTTTGGATCATGGTTGGCCTTTTCAAACTCACTTCATAGTTTTTTTGCAATGTCGATATGCTTGTGCCTTAAATTGTCATTTGTTGGTTTCTCATGGTCTTCATAACTCCTTGGATCATGTTCTTCTTTGAAAGTCTCTACTATAGATGTGTTATCTTCTTCATCTTCTTCTAAATGTTCATGTGGCATTTCAACTGCATAATTTTGTTACATGTACACTCAAGAGTGAAGAAGGAGATCAATGCACAAAAAAATTGTTGAAATAAAAACAACTACTCTTAATCTAATAGAAATAACATAATAAACAAACTATGGAGGAATAAAGGAAAGATATGAAAACATGATGAAATGAATTAAGAAGGAAACAACTTACATACAATGCTCTATGAGCATGAAGACTCCATGAGGAGAGTGAGGGCACTCTTGCCAAGAGCTTGAGTCAATGGCTTGTGAGGAGTGAAGTGAGGCCCTCCTTATATGGATTTGAGGGAAAATCTCATTGCATTTGGGATGAATGAGCTTGCATGAGAATGATTCTAGGTTTGGACAAAAGGGTGGAACATGTAACTCTCAACACCCCCTCCATGTGATGACCCTTTTGTTTTTAATGTGAGGAACTAGTGACATATGGCATCACTTATCCATTGGTTTTTTAGATCTAAGGACATATGGGATCCCTAGACATAGCTTGGACTTATGGCATCCAATTGTGGGACATATGGCATCCAATTGTAGAACATGTGGCATCCCTTGGTTTTCATGGACATATGGCATCCATGTGGTTTTTGATTCCATGGACATATGGAATCCATGGTGGTCGGACATATGGCATCCCTAGGATCTTGGGACATATGGGATCTCAACACATATACTTGGACATTTGATATCCAAGTGGTTTTTCTAGGGATCTAGGGACATATAGGATCCCTAAACATGTACAAGGGTTTATATCATGGGGTAGGTGGTGCTTTGATCTTTCTAGCCCTTGAAACCCTTTCATGAGGTCCTTTGAGCTCTGATACCATGATGAAATAAAAACAAGTACTCCTAATCTACTACTACTAATAACATAATGAACAAACTATGGAGGAAGAAATGAAAGATATGAAAACATGATGAAATGAATTAAGAAAGAAATGGCTTGCATACAATGCTCTATGAGCATGAAGACTCCATGAGGAGAGTGAGGGCACTCTTGACAAGAGCTTGAGTGAATGGCTTGTGAGGAGTGAAGTGAGGGCCTCCCTATATGGAGTTGAGGGAAAATCTCCTTGCATGTGGGATAAATGAGTTTTCATGGGAATTATTCGAGGTTTGGACAAAAGGGTGGGGCATGGAACTCGCAACAAAAAGGTGATGGCTAGAAGATCATTCTATAGATCTATGATCAGTAATATGAGAATGAGTGGAGTCCATTGGTGTTGAGATATGCTTGTAATCCTCAAAACCAAAACATTGAAGTAGCTTCTCAATGTACTTTACTTGATGCATAATAATCTCCCCCTCAACGAATACAAACTCGATGCCAAGATAATACTCGAAATGTCCAAGATATGTGAAATCAAAAGTATGTTGCAAATCAGCCATAAGCATGGCAATTTTCTCATTAGATGACCCCATCATGAGAATGTCATCAACATAGAGAACAAGAATTATAATATCAGCCCCATCTTTTCGTACCTAAAGCTTGCTTTAAATTGGACTACATGTAAAACCAAAAACAATCAAATGTTCATGCATTTGATGTATGTTAAGCTTGCAGAATTCCATACAAAAGCCTTACACAAGTGGCAAACCATATGCACTTAACCTTTGATGGAAAATCTAGGAGGTTGCTTCACATAAACCTCTTCTTGCAGATCACCATTCAAGAAATTTTTTTGATGTCCATTGCAGTCTGTGGCTGACCAGGCCACTATATGTTTTATTAAATAACATATATAAAGAAGTGTCCGATGGCCATTTGGCCTTTCACATGGACATCAACGGTAACAATCTCCTACTAAAGGCCAATATGGCCAAAGTAACTATGGGAGAAAAGTGACACCAATGTCGAAAGCTATCCTATGGTAGAGCTTTAGTCAAAGCATCTGCACCAGTATCTCGAGTGTGAACCTTCTCAAGAATAATGCGCTCAATGGCTAAGCAATCTCTAATGAAGTGATACCTCACCTCAATGTGCTTGGTCTTTGCATGATAGACCGGACTCTTAGCCAAAGCAATGGCACTCTAACTGTCACTGAGCAAACGAGGTACATGTTCAGGTAAAACCATATAAAAAGCAAGATGAGAAAGCCACAATGCTTCCTTACATGCCTCACTTGCTACAACATACTCTGCTTCTATGGTGGAAACAGCTGTACGTTCTTGAAGACGAGATCTCCAAGAGATAGCACCTCTAGCAAAATGAAAAATGTACCATGATGTAGACTTATGATTGTCTACACAACTAGCATAGTCAGAATCTGTGTAACCAATAATGGATGCTTTCCCTCTACCTAAGCATAGACACTTGTCCTTAGTGCCACTCAGATGTCTCAAAATCATCTTGATCACTTCCCAATGTTTCTTGCCAGGATTATACATAATCTGTTCACAACTCCTATTGCAAATGCAATGTCTGGACTCGTAGCTACCATAGCATACATGAGACTACCAACAGTATATTGATAGGGAATTCTGGTCATGAATTCCTTTTTCTCATCTGATTTGGGGCAATCATCCTTTCTCAATTTCACATATGTGAGTAAAGGTGTACTCAATGCCTTTCCACCCTGCATATTGAACATGTGAAGTAATTTGGATATGTATTCACTTTGAGACAAGTATATGCATCTTTTACTCCTATAACGAGTAATGCACATGCCAAGAATGTGTTTGACATCCCCCAAATCCTTCATATCAAATGTCTGACTCAACTTCTTTTTGAGAGGACCTCCCGACAATCAACATATCATCGATATAAAGTATCAAGCATATCAAGCTGCCATCCGAGCATCTCTTTGTGTAGAGACAATGATCCTCATTGCTTCGAAAATAACTCAAGACTTCACAAAAGCATCAAACTTTTGGTAGCATTGTCTAGGGGACCGTTTAAGTCCATACAAGCTCTTCTTGAGCTTACAAACTAGAATTTCCTTGCCAAGAACTAGATAACCCTCTAGTGTTCCATATAGATCTCATTTATAAGATCTCCATGCAAGTAACCAATTTTCACATCCATTTGGACTAGCTCTAAGTCCTCCATTGCAATGAATCCAAGCAACATGCACAGGGTAGTCATCTTGACCACTGGAAAGAAGATATCCTCAAAATCAACACCATGTTGTTGCTTAAAACCCTTTGCAACAAGTCATGCTTATGTCATTTTCAATGAGTCTAAGATGCATAAAAAACCCATTAAGGAGGTTGAAGTGAGAAGAGTGGTGTTTAAGGATACTAGTCCTCCAGTTAGCATGCATAAAAATGCTACACATAGGGACATTCAAGAGAATGTCTGATTAGATCGATCTGCAGATGTTCCTGTTCAGCAATCATTGGGACGCTCTGCACGTGTCTCACATCCACCTGATAGATATGTTCCATGTTTAGATTTTGTTATGCTAAGAGATGCCAGTGAGCCTTCTTGCTACAAAGAGGCTATGCAAACAAAGGATCATATCAAGTGGGAGTGTGCCATGAAGAGTGAACTGGCTTCTATTCACAAGAATGGTACTTGGGATTTAGTACCTTTGCCAAAGGGCAGGAAAGCTTTACCATGTAAATGGGTATATAAGCTGGAATTCACATCAGATGTGCCGATCGTGTTTCAGGATCCCATAAGCAATATCCAAATTGTCCTTTTCGACAAGAAAAATGCATTTCTTTGACTTATGGTCTAGCTTTTGTCTAAGATTCTTGGGTATATGAACATATGCTTCACATCCAAAAACTCAAAGATGATCATAATATGGTGGCTTCCCTGTCCATAACTCTTGTGCCACTTTCAGACCTTTGGTAGTACTAGGCGAAAGGTTAATCACATGAAATGCAGTCAATAGTGCTTTTGCCCAAAAAGCTTGTGAGAGGTTTGCATGATGGAGCATAGAAACTACTATATCTTGAATAGTTTTATTCATCCTTTCAGCTACACCATTCTGTACTGGGGTATACGGAGCTGTAAACTCTCTACAAATCCCTCTAGATTGATAGAGAAGGCTGAATTTATGTGAGGTATACTCACCCCCATTATCTGAACATAAAGCCTTAAGCTTAGTTCCTTTTCCAATCTCAACTGAAGCAAGCCATTTTCTGAAAGTAAGTAATACCTCATCCTTCGATTTGATAGGATATACACAAACTTTTCTAGTAGCATCATCTATGAAAGTGATAAAGTAAAGAGAACCACCTAAGGACCTAGTGGGCATAGGACCACACACATCTATATGAATGAGATCTAAAGGCTCAATTGAAGGTGCATTCTATGCATATTTCTGGTTTGCTTTCCATATTGACAATGCTCACAAAATGAAAAATCAAAGAAAGATAACATAGGTAAGTAGCCAGAACGAGAAAGATTTTCCATTCCACTATGAGATATATGGCTCAAACGACCATGCCAAATACAAGCCATAGGCTGTTCAGTAACAGCTAACACGTGTTCTTTCTATGATACAAATAAAGAATAAAGTGAGCCAACTTTGGTTCCTTTTGCAATATCCATATTGCCCTTTGATATACGAAAGGACGGAGCATAGAAGACCACCTTGTAACCAAGGTCATCAAGTTGACCAACTGACATCAAACTACATGATAACTGAGGTACATGGCATACATTATGCATAGTAAATTTTGAACCATCAATGAATTGGACAACTACATCTCCAATCCCCACAACGTCACACTAGTAAGAGTCACCAAGTCTCACGGTACCAAGAGACTTTGCTGCATAATTAGAGAACCATTCTTTGTGTGGTGTCACATGGAAAGAAGCACCAGAATCTAGCAGCCATGTGTGGGAAAGAGAATCAGCCATAAGAGCCTCAGTTGGCATAATACTATCAAGTGTCAACACATCAGCATCATCAGAAATAGCATTAATTTCTTCAGTCTTCACAGTCGAAGTAGATGGTGTAGGTAACTGATTAACATGCCCATCAACATTCTGTCCTTTACCTTTAGCATTCTTTAATGCATAACAATCTTTCTTCATATGTCCTTTCTTATGAAAATAATGGCATTCGATATCCCTCTTCCTTGATTTACTTCTATTCTGATTCTGTTGACCATTCTTTTCCTTGTTCTTGCTCCTGCCACGTTGCTGATTCTTTCCTTGATGAGAATCATGAACATTATATGCATCTCCACTCTAAGTGCCAACCATAGATTTTCTACGAATCTCCTCACTCAAGAGTGCTCCACATATGTCATCATACACGAGTTTACCACCTACAGATGCACTATTTTTAATAGCTGTGCAAAATGTATCCCATGATGATGACAAGGTGCATAACAGCAATAGTACTTTCATTTCATTATCCATATCCATTTTCTGAGCCTGTAACTGGGATAATATAGCATCAAAATCATTTAGATGAGCAACAACACTATTTGTGTCCTTCATGCAAAGGTCATATAATTTTCTCATTAGATACACTTTATTTGATGTTGTCTCTTTTTCATATGTATTGCATAACTTCTTCCAAAGCTCCTCTGCACTTTCACAATCTAATACTGTAAAGTAAACATTATCTTTGCGAATGGTAGACCTAGCCATTTCATCTAACTCATCACAGTCATCTTCATCCATGTCAACAAGCTTCTTTGAAATCCCATTTACTGGCTTCCATTGCCTCCTTTGAATCAGCATATCTTTAATTTGATTCTTCCATAGAGCAAAGTTTGTGCCATCAAATTTTTGGATCTCAAAATGGTCTTTGCCCTACAAGTTAGAGCTCCTCCTCGGAACACTCACACAAGACCCTGATCCACCAGATGTGCCTGAGACCTCTAATGCCATGATGGTAGAGAAGTGAATAGAATGATAATGGAGCTAGAAGAATCCAAAAACCAATTAATAAGTGTATCAATGCAGTAAATCGACCACTATATAGTTCACAAAACCAAAAATCTAGAAAGATTTTGCTAGAGTATCCTTTGCAAAATGAGCGTATGACCAGTGTCAAACTATCATAAAACTGCAAGTACTCAGATGTTTACCTACATAGTGAATCACTCACTCCACTGCATATAATCAGTTACCCAATAGAAGCCAACTAGGCTTATCGAGCACCTATGAACAACTATCATACATCTCCTATGGTGAAGCTGGGTAAGTCTTCCACCTGCATCACCAAAGAGGCCCCAACATCTGGGTGTCTCCTAGCTAAGAAAACCTCACCACAACCCTCTTTATCAAAAGGGAAAGGATTTATGCAAAAAACGTAACCGCAATATCAATGACCACATGGACGTACTTAAGTAATATCCACAAAAGCGTTCATGGTGTGTATGTGATCAATATATGCAGTAAAATGACACTAAAAGGTTGAATACACATCCCAAAAACTAGCCAACAACACCTCAAGTGTCTATCAACTATGATGTTTTATGCTCAAAAAACCGGCATAAATTTGCAGCAGTTGCTCCCACCAAAAATGAAAACCTTTTGAGAAACATGTAGTTTTATGAGTGTGGCTCAAAACATAGCCCCAAAGGTTGATATTTATTGTCAAAGAAGTACAAAGGATACTCTTCTTGATTTTCTTGGACTTGTGTGAAGCGAACTATGTGCAAAACTACTCCAAAATGGCTCCAAAAGACACCCCAAACATGCTTCAGAAATAGGGTTTGAAAGCAAAGAATGAAGCTTTGAGGGACCAAAACATGCTCAAAGTAATGCTAACATTATTCTTTCCCTTTCTTCAGACACCACAAGAGTGTAGCTTAGTGGGAAGAGATTGCCATGGTTAAGCGAGCTCCGGGGGGAACAGTGCTGGGATGGGTGACCTCCCGAGAAGTATCGGGAACCTCTATCTTCCTTGATCGTTGAGGTCCTCCCTCGCGTGCAGCCAATGGTCCCAATGGTGACTTTGATGACTCGAATGACAAGGTATGCCAAGTTCTATGCCTTGGTCGCCGCCTTAGTCATAAGCCTTGGAGAAAGCTGGGGGGTGCTCGCTTCGCTCGCACAAAAGGAACATAGCTTTTTGCCTCGAATTGCTCTGATACCAGTGAAGTAATTCAACGGCAATGCACCACAGTGCACTCTCCTTCTCTAGAGCTACAAGAGGATATCCTCAAAGTAGAAAACTGAGCTCCTAGGGCCGCACACGGTACTCCGCACATAGGCTGTAGAATACACAGGAAAAACACAGTACACAAGGAGCATGAAGACAGACTTCTTAAGTCTTACAAATGCAGTCGAACTTACAGTCTATGGTTGACTAGGCCACAATATGTTTTATTAAAGAACATATACAAAGAAGTGTCCAGTGGCCATTTGGCCTTTCACATGGACACTAGCAGTAACAATTCATATAGCTCCCAAGTATAGTTATTGTCAATAGAATCCAATGCCATCTACAATGCACTCATCCAATTTGAATCATCAAAATGCATCTTCAAAAGTGATTGGCTCTTCACTACATGTAGTTGCAATGAGAGATACATCCACAAATTCACTTGATGCATGGCAGGAGCTTAATCTTGTTGTGCATCCTTGATATTGTTCCTCATGTAACACATCATCAAAACATACATTAGAAATGGACTTAATATCTTGCTGAATTTCAACCATATATTGCTACAAATGTTGCAAATTTTCAACCATGTTTGGTTGGACATTTTTAGTCATATTTGGCTTCAAATTTTCAGCCACGTTTATCTATAAATTTTGGGAATTCTCGACCATGTTTGTTTTGAATTTTTTAGCCATATTTATCTGATAATTTTCAGCTTTTTGAACCTCATTTGGATTGTGTAGATGGCCATTACTCAAGTGTGCCACTTTGAAACAAATACATGAGTGTATCAAACACATCTTGTGAGCTAATTGTTGGTTGAAATTTGCATTCAAATAAAGGATAAGCTAAGTTTTTGACAAATACCACATCTCGACTTACAATCATTTTGTCCATCAATTGATGGTATAATCGATAACCTTTATTGTTATTACTATATCCAATAAACATACATTTCTTTGCCTTGTCATCAAGTTTGTGACATTGTTGTGATGACACAAGAGCATAAGCCAAACAACCAAATATGCGGATATGACTAACCATTAGCTTTCGCTCATTCTAATCTTCATAAGGTATGATGACTCTAAATGCTTTTGTAGCACAATGGTTCAATACATAGTTTACACACATGGCCACTTCCATACATCCTATAATTTTGAGAAGTATTCTATTCTTGCACTCTGTAACACCATTTTGTTGGGCTATATATTGCACTATACATTGGTGTGCAATACCTCTTTCACAAAGAAAAGAATTAAATTCATGTAGCATGTATTGAATGCCACGATCCGTGCAAAGAGTCAAAAGCTTATTGCCACAAAAATTTTCAACCATAGCTGAAAATATTTTAAAGCAAGTGAATACCTCATTCTTTGCTTTCATAGGATACACCCAAGTATGATGTGTTGCATCATCAATGAAGGCAACAAACTATACATGTTTTCCAAAAGATGGAGTCTTGACTAGACCACATACATCACTATGAACAAGTTGTAATTTTCATGTAGCATGTGTAGCACCATCCTTGGAAAAAGAAGCACGTGCATTTTTCCAAGTATACAACCTTCAGATTCAATGGACTC
The DNA here is from genome assembly GCA_020310875.1 of Ceratopteris richardii. Classification (NCBI taxonomy): domain Eukaryota; kingdom Viridiplantae; phylum Streptophyta; class Polypodiopsida; order Polypodiales; family Pteridaceae; genus Ceratopteris; species Ceratopteris richardii. The sequence goes on along the minus strand of CM035421.1, from coordinate 2,982,284 downwards.
AAGTGTTGGCAAACCAATAATCATATCCTCCTTTTGCAAGTAAAGCAAACTATTGAAGTTCAAATGATTAAAGCAAGCATGCCATAACTCCATCTCAGCCATAGAAGAAGTATATGTAAGCAACATATTTGAGTCAACTCTATTATATGTATCCAAGTGATACAAACCATTTCATAATTCATTTCATCATTCTTTGGATTAGGTGTGCTCTTAACAATAGAAATTCTAGATTCTTTCTTCTTTTCTTTATGCTTGGCAAGCTTTCTACATTCATCAATGGTATGTCCATCCTTTCGATAATACTTCCATCTCTTATTAATTTGCATATCACCATCAATAGAGGAAGAAGTGGAAGAGGAAGCTTGAGTTCTATTTGTGTAATAGCAAGTTCTTGCGTTCCCTCAAGTAGACCACTTCTATTCATGCTTGATTGCTCTTCTTGCAAAAGAAGACACAAAACTTCATCAAAAGTAAACATATTTGGATTTCCTTTTGCAACCAAACAAAGTGTAGTAGCAAATCTTTGAAAAGATTATAGAAACCTTTTAAGTAATGTATAAATGAGTGATGCATTGAAATGATCTCATGAATGTTTTCCAATTGCATTTTTAAATCCTTGATGTTTGTAACATATACATCCACTGACTCATTTTCAGTCTCACATGCATATTCAAGTTGCTTTCTTAAGTAAGAAACTTAAGCCTCATTACACAAAGCATACAAAGAAGCTAGAGTATCCCAAGCTTTCTTGAAGTAGTGCATGACCATATGTGTGAAACATTATGTCACTTCACTAAAAGAGAAATCAATCCATGAGCTTGAGCATTCCTTTCCATCCCATTAAAATTTTCTTTTGTAGGTGGAGAAGGCATAGTCATTATACTTGAAGAAGAACATGAATCTATGACAATAGGCTACATAGTAGAAGAACCACCAAGTCACTTGTCGACATCTGCCACTATGTTCCATAGTTGCTTTGCAACAAGAACGAGCTTCATCATGTAAGATCACATTGTATGGTTGGTCCCATCAAGCATATCCTCATTTTGAAATATGACAAACAAGTCATTGTTGTTTGCCATTGTATAGGAGAACTCAAAAGTAGCAGCATATGAACTTCAAAAAATCTAAAATGTGGCTCACAATCCATAACTTCAATGGCATTTTTGAGTGCACGATGTTGGGTGTGTGTAGAAGTGTGAGAGGCACACAACGAGCACACACAAGGAGCAAAAATGTAGAAAAACACACAGAGCTGGAATAACTCTCTCTATTGACGATGAACAAAACTGAAGTAAGAGCTGAATAATATCCCTAAGTACAAAGTACTACCACATATGAGTGAATCATGTATGTGGTAACATGGAGAAAAAACCTCTAGCCAACACTAGACTAAAAAGTTCCCATGTATAGGGAAAAGGTTCACATCAAAGCTACTCGAGGAACACTGGAGTGTAACCAACCCCTTGGATCAAATTATGTGAACACATAAAAGGAGTGACAAATTAGCCCCCACAAGGAAATAAGCCTAAAGATTTGCAAAAAAGCTTCAAAATTTTCTCAAGGAAGAGCTTTGGTGAATATGTCTACCACATTATCTTGTGTAGGCACATATATCAAATCAGTATCTCTTGCATGAAGGCTCTCTCTCACATAGTGATAATGCATATCAATATGTTTGTTCTATGCATTAAAACACTGCATTTCATGTGAGAGCCAATGCACTTTGACTATCCGTGACCATATGCATAGTAGCATCAATCTCCATGCAAAGATCCACCAATAGGCCTATCAACCATATGCACTACTATAGCTGGGAGAATTGCCTTGTAGTCAACTTCACAACTCGATGTTGCCACTGTAGGTTGCTTCTTAATCAACCAAGATATGCATGAGTCTCCATGGAAAAAGAAATTGCCACTAGCGGACACACGAGTATCATAACAACTAGCCCAATCACTATCTATAAAAGCATGCAACCATGGTTGAATATCTTTTTCATAAAAGAGACCTAAACTCAAAGTGCTTTTGAGATATGTAAACACACATTTCACCACTTGCAAATGCTTAGTGCCAGAGCTATGCATAAATCGACTCAATTGAGAAACTACATATTGTATATCAGGCCCTGGGTTGCATGCATATATAAGACATCACACAGATTGCTGATAAAGAGAAGTGTCAAATGCATCACCGGAATCCTCAACTGAGAACCGAAATCGCATCTCCACTAGTGTGGAAACTGGCTTGAAATCCTCAAAGCCAAAATCTTCAAGTACTTTTTCAACACACTTTGCTTGAAGCATAACAATTACCCCCTCAACGAATATAAATTGGATGCCAAGATAGTAGCTCAAAAGACCAAGATAAGTGACATCAAAAGTATGTTGCAAATCATCCATAAGGATGTCAAGTTTTGCATCACATGACCTAGTCAAGAGTATGTCATCAACATAAAGAACAAACACTGTAAGATCAAACCCATCTTTGCATATGTATCGTGCACTTTCAATTGGACTACATGTGAAGCTAATGGCAATCAGTGCTTATGGATTTCGTCATACCATGCATGTGGAGCTTGCTTGAGACCATGCAAGCTTTTCCTTTCATGGAAAATCCAAGAGGTTGCTTCACATAAACTTATCCTTGCAAATCACCATCAAGAAAGCTATTTTTATGTCCAACTAATGTACTTTTGAACCTTGTTGTGTCGCCAATCCAACCACAACATGAATGGTAGTCATGCATGAAGTAGGTGCAAAAGTTTCCTCATTGTCAATGCCATATTTTTGCGCATATCCTTTGCCAACCAATCTAGCTTTGTAGCGATCAAGACTACCATCTGGCTTTTCTTTAATCTTGTAAACCCACTTTGTACCAATGACATTTTTTCCTTTTGGTAATTCACATAACTCCCAAGTACCATTCCTATGTATGGAATCCATTTTTGATTGCATAGCACTCATCCAATGTGGATCGTCACTTGCATCTTCAAAAGTAAGTGGCTCTTCATCAGATGTTGTTGCAATAAGAGAATAATCCATAAAATTACTTGATGCATGGAGAGAGATTGTTCTTGTTCTACCAAGTAGAGGTGCACTCAATTTGCTCTCCTTCAAAGTCTCTTTCAGCACTTTGGCATAGTTTGTGCAATGTTGATAGGCATGCGTTCATTATGTAATACATCGTCAACATTCATATAATGTGTGGGATGAATTTCATGCTCATTTTCACCCATATTTTATCGCAAACATTCAACCATATATGGCTAGAAATTTCTAGTAGTTTGACAATTTTCGGGTGGACGATTTTAGCCATGTTTGGCTAGAAATTATTTGCATTTTTAGCTCTATTTTGTTGGATTTTTTCAGCCCTTTGAACCAACCTCAGTTCCCTGATCTACATGGACATAGTCAAGTGCACCCCTTTGGAACAAAGGCATGAGTCTATGAAACACATCTTGTGAGCTAATTGTTGATTGTTTTTTGCATTCAAGTAGAGGGAAAACTGAATTTTTAGCAAATACGACATCTCGAATCACAATAATTGTGTTTATCAATGAATGGTACAAATGATATCCCTTACTTTCAACACTATAACCAACAAATATACATTGCTTTGCCTTGTCATCAAGTTTCTAACATTTTTGTGATAGCATAAGAGCATATGCCAAACAACCAAACACACAAATATGACTAACCATAGGTTTATGTCCATTCCATGTTTCATAAGGAGTGATGGCTCTCAATGCTTTTGTAGGCGAGCAATTCAACACATATTTTACACATGATTGCATCCATCCAAAACTTGTCATGAACGTGCTTTCCTTCAACTATACATCGTGACACTTCAAGGATTGTTCTATTTTTACGCTCGACAACACCATTTTTTTGAGGTGTATATGGCACTGTACATTGGTGTGAAACTCCTCTTTCACAAAGAAAAGCATTAAACTCATGTGACATGTATTCACCACCACGATCTATGCGTAGGGTCAAAAGCTTCTTTGAAGAGAGATTTTTATCCATAGATAAAGATGCTTTGAAGCAAGAAAATACCTCATTCTTTGCTTTCATAGGATACACCCATGTATGGCAATTAACATCATCAATGAAGGTAACAAAATATAAATGCTTCCCAAAAGATGGAATCTTCACGGGACCACATGCATCACTATGAACAAGCTGCAATTTTCTTGTAGTATGTGCATGACTATCTTTTGGAAAAGAAGCATGATGCATTTTTCTAAGAATGCAAACTTCACATGCATGCTTTTCAATGGACTCAAGTGTTGGCAAACCAATAACCATGTCCTTCTTTTGCAAGTAAAGCAAACTGTTGGAGTTCAAGTGACCAAAACGAGCAGGCCAAAGCTTCATTTCAGCCTTGGAAGACGTATGAGAAACCAAGTCATTTGAGACAACCCTCTTGTATGTATCCAAACAATACAAACCATTACATAATATATCAAACATCACGATAATATCACCGTTGTTGAAATCATGAACCATACACTTGTCATCAATAGTGTACACAAAGTCCAACTTTGGCAATCAATGGAGCTGAAATTAAGTTCTTCTTGATACCAAGTACATACAATGCATTTTTCAAGAGAATCACACCTCCATTTGCAATTGTAAGCTCAATTTCTCCTACTCCAATGATAGGATAAGAGGCATTGTTTGCGCACACCACATTTCCTCCTTTAGGTGCATCTTTCAAAGATGTCAAAAACCTTTTGCATGAAGCTATGTGCTTTGAAGCACCACTATCAAGGAACCAATCTGAATCAGCCTCAGTCACAACCATACAATTAGAATGCAATTATGCATCATAATGACATGTAACAACACATGCCCAAAAATCTTGAGCCATGTTGGTTTCATCACTCTTTGCATTTGAAGAATTTTTAGCAATAGGTATGCCGGATTCCTTCTTCTTTTTATTGTTCTTAGCAAGCTTTCTACACTCATCAATAGTATGACTAGCCTTTTGATAATATTTTCATCTCCTCTTCTTTTGAAAACCAACATTGCTAGAGGAATGAGTGGAAGTGGAAGGTTGAGGTTTTGATTTTGATGAACCCAAAGCTGAATCATACTTGCTTTTCCCTTTTTGTGAGATAGCAAGTGCTTGCATTCCCTCAATCAAACCACTCTTACTCACTCTAGATTGTTCTTCTTTCAAAAGAAGAGACAGAACCTCATCAAATGCATACATATTTGGATTCCGTCTTTCAACCAAATGGAGTGTAGTGGCAAAGCTTTGAAAATATCATGATAATCCTTTCAACAATGTAGAGATGAGTGATGCATCCATAATAATCTCATCTATGTTTGTGAATTGCTCTTTCAAGTCATTGATGCATGCCACATACACATCCACATACTCATTTTTCAGCCATACATGCATCCTAAAGTTTCTTCCTCAAGCATGCAACACAAGCTTCATTACACATGGCATACACAGAAGCAAGAGTTTCCTATGCATGTCTTGATACAGAACCTGAACGAATGTGCAGAACTATATGATGTTTCATAGAAAGCGGAATCAATGCATGAGTTTGAGCATATGTTCCATCCCATATAAGTTGTTCCTATGTAGGTGGGGAAAGAGTAACCACTGTACTTGAATAAGAAGCTCCATCTACGACAATAGATTGTGAAATATAAGAACTTGTATATCTTCTATCTACATCTACCACTATGTTCCATAGTTGTTTTGCAACAAGAAAATGTTTCATCATGTAAGACCACATTGTATAGTTGGTCCCATCAAGCTTATCTTCAGCTTGAACCATTCCAAACAAGTCATTACTACCCGGCATTTCACTAAAGAACAAGAAAGTGACAAGATCTTTACTTCAATGAAAGTTGAAATGAATGCTGAAATTTCAACGCATAATCCATCACTCTGATGGCGATTCTGACTGCATGAATGGATTTGAAATGGGGGTTCAACACTAGATATTGTATGCTTCAAAGTTGATTTGCACTGTTAAAAGTGTGCACGGGCCATGACAGAAAAAATCAAAACTTGAGAAGGAGATGAACTTGCTCTGATACAACTTTTGGGTGTGTGTAGAAGTGTGAGAGGCACATGAGAAGCACACACAAAGGGCACAAATGCAACAAGACACATGGAGAAGATGGATGGCTGGAATACCTCTCTCTATTGATGATGAACAAAACTGAAGTAAGAGCTGAATAATATGCTTAAGTACAAAGTACCACCACATATGAGTGAATCATGTATGTGGTAACATGGGAAAAAACCTCTAGCCAACACTAGAATAAATAAGTGCACATTGTTGCTCTAGCACGATGGTGAGAACCACGTTAAGAAGCTTCACCTCCTTAATGTCAATCCGCGGAAGAGGTAGGAGTGATATGAAGATCGTGAACGTGAGATGATGTGAGAGTGAAGGTGAGAAGCACAAAGATGCACACACGCATACACACACACAATGAAGAGACAAGCAAGACACAATGGAAGGTGAGAAATTAGCTCTATTACTCAAGAACACTATTACAAGCTCAAACTAGCTCTAAGCTCACACTAGCCATCATGAACCACCTCAAAAATGAGCTCTCTAGCTCTTTTTATAGTTTCTAGACTAGTTTTGACCGGTTTCACATCTAGTGACCGGCATAGTTAAAAAATAGGTCCTAGAGGCTATTTGGAAGGGTAAACGATGTCTAAAAATAACAAAAATTGGTACGAGCATTCTACCTAAGCTCCTCAAGCTCGAGGACTCCTCGGCTTGCACAAAATGGAGCTATGAATTAGAAAATGGGATTTTTTCTATATTACATATGTTACAAGAGTGATGAAAATCACTGTTGGATGTTTGAAGAGGTAATAAAAACATAGTTGTTTTGAAAAAATGATCCGATTGGCTCCCTGCTCCGTCTTTACATGCTTCCACGTCGTCTGTGCCTCTGACTGCTTCCAACACCCCCCTCCCTCTCGCTTCTGTCGTCCTCGACAGAACCTTGTTGTGCGGTCTGCCGGATGTAGTTTTGTAGGAGGTCGTGAGCGAGGGTGTGCTCAGATACTCGAATGCCTCGGGCCAGATCAGCCTCGAGTTTCTCCCAGTCGATTGGTTGTGGTTCGTCGGGTGGCGGGAGTTGATAGTGCGCGGAATAAACCATTCGCTCACAGGCAAAAAGTTGCAATAAATGTGTGGGCCTGCTTATGAATACCTCGGAATGGTATTCCCAAAATCCGGTGGTGAACATCTCTTCAAATGTTTGCTTGTAGCACGCCGGTAGGTATTTTATTCTACAGTGCCAGGCATAACACACCCGGAGCGATGGCGTTGTGCTCATGTCATATACTAGATCAAAGTTACCATGCTCAAATCCCGGGGTGTTTACATGCGGTGCCTTGACGCGTCAGAAGACTTTAAATATCATTTGCATCATGTCAAAAATTTTGACAGTCATATGCGCTGCGATATCATCCATATGCTTCAGGCGAGGGAGCCAGTGACGGATTGTAGCCATCATATAGCCAACAGTGGGCAACTCGGTGGGCGGCTTGAAGTAGGGATAATTCAGCCAATCCTGACACTGCCTATTGTTTTGTACTTTGATAGCGAAGGCAGTCCAGGAGTGGCGTCGTGGTACTGGTCCCCAGCAAGGATTATACTTTAAATGTAAAGGCGCTTTCACCCATGTGCTCATCATTTCTGGGTACTTCTGGAGTAGATCTTTGCGCCAATCAGGTTGATGGATCTCTCCTCTTTGCGCATTTGGTGGCAAGTCCGCCGGCTCGAATTGTGTAGCATGCGTGGGTTTCATGCCGGTTTCTTTCTCTATAGCTAGCTGATATTCAGCCATTAACATGAAGTATGGTTTATACTGCAGCTCATGCCCAGATATATAGCGTCGGGGGGCCAAATGAGCAAAGAAGGGGGATTGTAAGATTCTCTCTTCAATCATGGCCATGGCATGTAACTGTGCCTCTACTCTGGCTGAATGTGTCGTTCCAAGTTCTTCGATCGTTTTCATCCATGCGGGGGTAGGAAGTTCATAGGTCACCTGGCCTTCGGCTGTGACTTGTCCGCCTGGGATGGGTATTGGCTCGTATGCTTCTTCAAACATTTCCTCCACCGGAATGGTTATGTTCTCGTCGTCAGCTGGGATCTCCGGTGGGGAGTCAGGCCGTGGTGGTGCTTCATATACATCAATTCTTGACTGGAGAGTAATTACCTGGGCCCGTAATGCGTTGAGTTCCTCTATGAGGTCAGGAGAGGGGTCCACAGGTTCTGGTAATGCTGCTGCTACTTGTACTTGTTGTGGTGCCGGTTCTCTGAGCTGTAGTAACTTGTGATCTTCTTTTAACTTCTGATGCTCTTCGTTCATTCGATCATAGTCCTCTAGCAATCTCTCGTGATCCTCTAGCAACATCTGCATCGATTCGGAGGGGATTGCCTTGAATCTGCTAGGACTTAAGGGTTGTTCTGGATGGTCCAATGCCACTTCCAAATTCTCTCTATTCTGCTCTTGGAGTCTCTGGTTCTCCTCTTTTGCTGCGGCTAGGTGCCTCCTGAGTAAGCCCATATTCCTGGTCAGCGTCGCGTTCCTAATTGTTTGGGCTCGAAGCAGGTTGTCCAGATCAGCAATGGCTTCTTTTGTTTTCTCTTCACTTTCTAGCTCTAGCTTATGATATGCCTCTCTTAGTTCTTGGTATCGCATATTTAAAGAGGCATTCTCGATTGATAATGAATTAAGCTGCGACTGTAATTCATTTGTCGTCCTCTGCAGCTGTTGATAATTGTTGCCAAGAGATGCGAACTCATCTCGTACTTGTGTCATGCATGTGAATATTTGTTGAAGTGCAATGTCTATGGTTGGCGATAATAGTAATGGAGTGCTAAGTGAGGATGCAGTGGAAGTAGATGCAGCGGGAATGGGGAATGGGGTTGGGAAGGTGGATGCAGTGGTGATCGTGGAAAATTGTGACGTACCTAAATATGATGGTGCTGTGAGTGGAGTGGGTGCTGGTGCGGTGGGTGGTGAGATGTCCATGTCATTGGACGTGTCAAGTGCGGTGACTGTGAAAAGCGGTGTGTATGTGGGTGGTTGTGTAGGTGTGAAGACGGGATTTACAAATGTAGAGTAATTTACAGGGGGGATGGCTGGAGCAGCTTGGTGAAAAGGGGAAATAGGGGTTATAGTGGGTTGGGGAGGTGAAACTGGTGAGAAGGTTAGTGGGGTTAGAAAGGTGAAAGGGTGTCGTAAAGGTGGGGGAAAAGATGGGAAGGATGAAGGGGTTAACACGTAGACGAGGTGGGGTGGGTGCGGGCATGGTGGCATGAATGGGCAGGGCAAAAGCTGTGGCTATGTTGCCGTGGACTGGTGTGGCTGTTGGAGGAGCAGGTGGGTGTGCAGGGATACAGGATGGGTTGGTGAAACATGAGGTGAGAGAGGAGTAGAAGGTGTGGATGTTATTTCAAGGATAGTGGTAGTATGTACAACGGTAGTACGTGGTGGGGAGTCGACTAGGATAGCTTCTTCGGTGAAGGATCTTTCCGGACGTAGGCGTGCATCTTGCGCCTGGTGGGATGATTGAGCACCTACCGGAAGTCGAATATATTCACCGGGCTTTGATAACAGGCGAACTCTGCGAGGGTCATATTGGGGAAGTGGCTTCCTTTGTAAATATCTCAATGCCTCGACCGGGCCGATGGATTTGACCAGTTCTCTAAACCCTCTGATGTAGACTTCTTCAAATCCTCCGGAGACGAGTTCTTGTTCGATTAGGGTCTGGCTCTCTTCTTCAGTCAATTTCTTCCGTGCCCAGACTTTCTCCATCGTTCGATATAATTTCTTGATTGCCAGCGTGTAAGCTGCTGCTTCGAAAGTTTCCTCTTCATGCGTACTGGTGTCACCGTGTGCATCGGTTTGTTGGCCTTGGCCATCTGTCTGTTCCTGTTCTTGGGACTCGTGAGTGCCCTGGCTGGCTTCATCGTCACCTTCATCATCATCGGTGGCTGTTCTTTCGTCATCAGAGCTCGACACAACTTGTCCCTGTGGCTGATCCCGCGGTGTGGTAGGGTAACTGGGGCGTTCATATTCTTGAGAGAACATCTGTGCCTCTGAAAATTGGAACTCATTAGAGAATGCATCAGGCATTTCAAAATCGAATGTTGTGTTTATTGGTTCTGCCTCCATGTGTGGTAGTGGGAAAGAAAAGGCTTCCGCACCAATAGTGGTGGGAGCTTCTGCTGTCGTGGTGGTGGGTTCTGTGGTTGTAGCTGCCTGAGGTGCAACGGTACTAGTAGTGCCCTCCGTTACCACTGGTCTAGATAACCTTATTCGAATGGGTTGTACTGTGGGAGCGGCTGCTGTCGGTGATTGCTCTGGAGAGGGTTGTGGTGATGGTGACTCTGGCACTTGAAGGCAAGGAATAGTGCCTCTCATGCGCTTACCTGCCCGTGCTCTGCTGGGCTTCCTGGCTTTCTTCGTCGTTCCTTTGAATGCCTTCAGCTCTTCTCCTGTTAATGCACGTTCAATTGGCAAGTCATAAGCCAAGCACATATAAACAATTCTTGTCAGCGCACAACATCCATTAAGCACTTTCTTTCGTTCCCATCTGTGTTGCGCCAAATACATTTGATCAATGATCCAGCTTGCCAGATCGACAGTCTGAGGTCCAGTACAGGCTAAGTACAATCCAAACCATATTCTTTTGTGTGGCATGGTGAATCTGTCCTGAGCAGGGAATGCAAAATGTTGCATGCATATCCGTAGCGGTTTTGACAGCTCAGGTGTAATTGCTGAGATCTCCTCCCACTTAGTGACATCCCCACGTTTCATAGGGTCTGGAACTAATCTTTCTCGATCTGTGGGCGTGTGGGTTCCATGAATCTTGATGGCAGCTCTGATTAAATCCTTCGAAAGATAAAACCTTTTGTAAGGTGGATCATCCACTAAAGAAGGCAAAATAAAAGTTCCTGGGATATCCTTATTCTCTGAGGCCAGCAAAGTAGTGATTAAATAATAACACCTATAAAAGTCAGGTTTGGGCAGAGGATCACTGAAATACTCCGTGAAGCCGGCTCTGGCCCAAACATGAGTTAAGTCCTGGGTGTTCTGTAGGCCTTAGAACTCTCTGGAGAAGAATTGGTATTTTCCCCAAGTGCGGTCATCAAACGTCAAATTAGATTCAAATATAAAATCCGCGTCCGCTAAGGGTCCTGCAAGTCCCTGAAACCAGTGAGAGTTACGGTGTATCTTTTCTGTGTAGCCCATAGGTGGGTTATCGATCGGCATGGGCCCTGGAAATCCTTGGAATTCTGGTGGTGGAGCAGTCGGGTGGGATTCTGCTCGTAAAACAGTGAGGGGCACTGCAGCTACGCTGGGGCCTGCTTCTGATGGTCCTTCGTCGGTTTGCATGATGACTGATGCGCTAATGAGAGAGATCTGCTACAAAAGATTAACACATTAGCATGGAAATTAATTATGATCCCATTAAAGTGAGACCGCAATCCCTTTCCATAACTGATGCGTAACCCGTGTGGCCAAGTGCTGTGATGTGATGGATGCAATGCTTCTTGCAGCACTAGTGCAGGTCTCTAGACACCTACACGTTTCAGATTATGCATACATTTCTTGATGAGATGAGATTATGAGTGATGTGTGATGATGGTGGGTGAATTTATACAAGGTTTAAAGGTTAGTGATTTATTACAAGGTTGTATGTTAGTCGGGGGGTAGTTAGACAAAGGGTTAGGGGAAGATGGTTGGACATTCTTCAGTATCCATTTACTAAGAGTTTTTGAGTGGGTGGTGGGTTTCGGCTAAGGGGCAAAAGGTAGTATCGGGTGTGGTGGTATTGAGGGATGGAAAGATTTGTGAGGGGTATATATTACATGGTTTAAGGGTTGAGCTATGATACATGGTTTGGGTACCCAAATCTGCGTGCGTGTGGGTCTATGGGTAAGGTATTTCTTGGCGATCCAAATTTGTCGAATGCTCGGACCTGTAGAAGAAGGTCGAGGGAATGGTGGATACTGATTCTGTTTCTGCCCTGCCTTTTGCTTGTCGATCTCTGCTTTGTTGGAGTTCTTCGGTGCTTTTTGTCCTTTTGGCACCCATATTTGTCTGGTGCTACTTCCTTTGGGTGGCCTAGATTGCTTTCCTTGTTGTGTCTTCTGATACTGCCGTCGGTCTGGGTTCCTTCGTCGTGGTTGACTTTGTTGTGGTTGAGGTTGAGAGGTCGGATGGACGCTCTGCTTTGGAAAAGAAGGGAGATCCAACACTTGCGTGACCTGCCCATTAGGAAGTGATTCGTTCTTTAACTTTAATCTAGGCCAGTCCGCAACAAGTTTGGAAGGATGAGCACCGCAGGGTGTCGTGCTCATTTGGCCGCTGATGCAACCCACCTGACCGCTGATTGTGTCCATCTGCCCTAGCGGTTGGGTAGCTGCCCCTTCTAGTTTGCAGGAAGTCCCAGGGAAGATCTCCTGTCGTCCTTCTGATTGACAACTGTCCATAGCCAAGCCCGAGTGGGTTGGTGTAGACGTAACGTGACTGGTCTGATCAAAGATCTTCCGGTCTTCCGTCGCATGTATTTCATAGGGTCTAGGGTTACAAACCTCAGTCTGAATGCCATTAGGGAAGTCAAGCGGTATCACTCGCTTCTGTTCTAAGGTTCCAATCTGTAAGGAGCCTTGTCTAAGATTTAGGTCCACTGAGTGATCGTATAGCCAATCTTGGCCAAGGATTAGGGGTTCTATCAGGTCATCATCATGGCACACTAGTAGTTTTGCTGTCATGGTCATATCCTTAATGAGGATAGGAAGGTCCACCTCACCCATGCAAGGGGTTTCCATGCCTCCTAGGCCTATGAGGTATGCCTCAATTGGCCGCATTTCTATTCCTGAATCCTTATAGTGGGACCACCTAGTCGCACTAGTCGCAGCACCTGAGTCAATTAAAGCCCTGAGTTCTTGGCAAGGGTTGCCGTGCTCTAGCCTAACTGTAATGAATGGTCTCCTGTCCACTATGCTAGGATGAGTGGTTGACTTTACTTGACACATGGCCATGGGATATCTGGGGGATGTTTCCAGATGGTTATAATGTTCTCTCCCTAGTCCTTGTCTTCTTAGCTTCATGCGCTTAATGCGTTCTATGGCTTCTGCCTGAGCTTCAGCTCGTATTCTGTTTTCTTCCTCCTTACGCTTCTTTGCCAACGTGAGTCGTCTGAGATATCCTCAGTAAGAGGTTCCTGATATAGCTTGACTCTACAGCCACTAATATAATTAGGCATTATATCTCCTTCTAAAGTGGCTAATTGTACTGCTCCACTTGTCGAAAGTCTGTTAATGATCATAGGTCCATAACCTCGCTTTTCTAACTTCCGTGCGTGCTGTTTCAGCGTATACACTAGAACTAAATCTCCTTCTTTTAGGCCTTTATCTTTCACATGTGCATCAAAATATGCTTTCTGTCGCTTCTTGGCTGCATATATTCCTGCTGCTGCCTTGAGCCTGGTTTCTCCTAATCGTTCCAAGTCCATTATTCTCGCTGATAATTCATGGCCGGTCCACTGATGTTCTTGTGCAACCTTAAGGGTAGGTATCAAGAAGTCCAAAGGAAGCACTGCATTCTGACCAAAAACCATCTGAAAGGGAGTTGCATTGAGTACGGTCTTGTAGGCCACTCGATATGCCCAAACAGCGTGGTGTAACTGTTTGTCCCAATCTGAACGTTTGTTGTTCACGAGTTTCGTCAGTACGGTACAAAGTATCTTGTTAGTGCTTTCAGCCTGACCATTGGCCTGAGGATGATATGGTGCAGATTTCTTGTGAATCACCATAAAATCCTGTAACAAATATTCAATGACTTGGTTTAGAAAGTGAGTGCCTCGATCGCTCACTAACTCTATAGGCAATCCATATCTTGTAAAGACATTTTCAAATAAGAATTTTGCAGTCGTGTGAGCATCATTCTTTTTTGTGGCTTTTGCCTCTACCCATTTGGTTAGATAATCTGTGGCAACAATAATGTATTCCGCATGTGTACCTTTTGCAGGGGGGTTGATGGGTCCTACAAAGTCTATACCCCATTTTGAAAATGCACGTCCGCCCATCATGGGTTTCAATGGCATTTCATCTTTGCGAGTAGGAAACTGAGTTCTTTGGCACACATCACATCTCTTTACATAGGTATGTGCATCCATGTGAAGAGTGGGCCACCATAATCCTGCAAAGAGAATGGCCTTGACTATCCTATCTGGTCCAAAGTGACCTCCTGCAACACCTTGGTGTGCAGTCTCTAGTATGCTCAGATAATCGCTCTCATGAACACATTGTCTTAGATATCCATCTCGTCCTCTTTTGTATAGGTTATCGCCAATAAGTGAATAATCTTGAGCTTCCTGCTCTAGACTGTGTTGTCGTGCTAAAGTCATTCCTTGAGGGAATGTGTGCACCCTCAAGTATGTCACTAATGGTTCACTCCAGTCTGGTGTGAGAGACACATGATATAATGTAGCATGCTCTACTGGTGGTCTTTCACAACAAACATTGCATTCCTTACACAACTTGTAGACATCTGCTTCCATCGTAGGCCAATATACTCCCAATCTCTGCAGAGTCTGTAATGTTCGATGTTTTGAATGATGTTGCTTTAATGCACCTACGTGTGCTAATTGCAACCAATTCGCATGTTCTGATTCATCTACACAACAAGCAAGAATCTTTTGATTATCCTGTTTATATATGCTTCCTGCCATTATTTGGTATCTCTGAGACTTGGTAATCTCTCCCTCTTTGATCTTTATCTTAGAAGTCTTGGGTCTGTATGTCAGAATAGGGACTATAGGTTTAGCCCATTCTGGTGCTATCTCAAGGTTAAATAAGTATGCATCTGGTAATTCATCCGCTACTCCTTGAGGAGCTTCTCCTGAGGTTAATCTTGAAAGGTGATCAGCTCTAAGATGCGTCTTTCCTTTCCTGACTACCACTTCAAAATCATACTCCATGAGTAATAGAAACCAGCGTATTAGTCGTCCTGTGTTACATGGTTTGTTGACTAAGTACAGTAGGGCTTGATGATCCGTAAAGAACTTGAATTTGTTGGCCAACAAGTAGTGCCTAAACTTCTTTACTGCGTAGATCATCCCTAATCCTTCTCGTTCCGTCGTGGTGTAATTTCTTTCTGCTGCGTTCAATTGTCTGCTCGCGTAAGCTATGGGGAGATCTATGTTACCTTCATTCGTGGGTTGTGCTAACACACATCCTATGGCATAATTGGATGCATCCACATGTACGTGGAATGGCTTACTCCAATCTGGGGTTGTCAATATAGGTGTTGAGCACAAACGTCGTTTAAGTTCATTGAATGAATTTTCACATTCATTTGTCCATTCGAAGTTGGTTAAAAGAGAGTACAAAGGCTTGGCTATGATTGCATACATGTGTATGAATCTCCTATAATAACCGCAATGGCCCATAAATGCCTGTACCTCTTTCACATTAGTTGGTCTAGGTAATTTTGCAATTATCTTCACTTTTTCCTCGTCCGTAGAGATTCCATTTTTTGACACAATGTGTCCTAGAATTTTACCTTGTCTGACCATGAAAACGCATTTTTCTGGGTTCAAACAAACCTGATATTCTCGACATTTGTCAAATATTTGTCTTAACTCTGGGATATGTGTCTGTCTTACATTTGAATGAGCACATATGTCATCGACATAAACTTCCAAGCTCTTGCGTAAGAATTCCTTAAAAACATGACACATGAGTCGCTGGAAAGTGGCGGGTGCATTTGTTAAGCCAAATGGCATTACACGAAATGCAAATATGCCCCATTCTGTGGCAAAAGCCGTCTTGTGCTGATCTTCTGGAGCAATGGCTACTTGATTATAACCTGAAAATCCATCAAGAAAGCTGTAAACTTCCTTGCCCGCAACTCTTTCCAATAAGTGTTCCGTGATAGGAAGAGGATAACTGTCTCTAATCGTGGCAGCATTAACTTTTTTAAGGTTAATACACACACGCAGTTTTCCATTCTTCTTGGGCACCACCACAATGGGGGATACCCATTCGGTATGTTCAATTTCGTAAATGAATCCTGCTTCTATCAAGCGATCTATCTCCTCTTTAATCTTCGCAGCGTAGTTATCATTGTACGTGTACGGTTTCTGTTTTGTCGGTTTTGCATCTGGAGTCATAGGGATTCTATGAGAACATATATCTGGATCTACTCCTTTCAAATCTTTATAACTCCAAGCAAAAACATCTCTATATTCGCGCAATAGGGCAACTAGCTCTTCTTCTTCTTCCTTCGTCAAATCATGCCCTATGTATGTACATTTTTCTTCTTCTCCTTCGATAGCAACTATTATTTTCTTGGTTTTCTCTCGGTTATCATATACTTGTCCATCATTTACCTTTCTATTAGGCATTCGTACCATGATTCTTCTATCTTCGATTTCGTATTTCTTGAAATTCTCGGGTACTTCAAATAAAGATTCTTCTTTTTCTGACATGGTTGATTGCTTCTTTCTTTTCTTACCTTCACTCTTGTTAGTCACTTCCGTGGCTAACCTCACCTCGTTCGTAATGTCCTCGTGTCTCTGAGTGTGAGTCTCTACTTCGTAGAAATATTCCTCCTCTGATGCAAAGGGCGGGTCCATGATAATTGATTCCAAATCAAAATCGCTTGCATCCTCAAATGCATCAGTGTTCGGTTCACACTCTTCTAAAATTGCATCGCCCATGATTGGCTCTATCGTGAAAACTGAAATGTCATAGCCCTCCTCGTCACAGTGGGGTGTCCATTGTTCTTCATTGATGGCTACATCCATGGTTGCTAGTATTTCTGCCCAACCATGGGGTTCAAACTCTTCGTCTGGGAATACTACAGGTGCGTAGGCTGGATCTTGAAGGGTTCGTGGATGTTGTTCTGCACCTAAGGTCCTTGCTTCTAATCGTTCTTCCTCTTGTTTGGCCACTTTACACATCCATAAATGGGTATCCTCATGCAACCAAGAAGGATCTGATTCTAATGAGTGCACGGATTCCGTCTCTACTGGTGTCTTATGGATGGTGTTCCATTGTATTGGGGGTACATCTCGATGTGAATAGTCTTTAAGATTGACTTTGGTAGTCACTCCTAAATGTTGCAAGTACAAAGAATTAGTTCCCCAATCTTGTACAATTTGCAACTGATGCATAAATGGTCGTCCCAATATCATCTCATAAGCACGATTTTTCGCAAAGTCACAAATGGCGAAAGTATGCTCAAATTCTACACCACAAGTGGTGAAAGATATGCCTTCTAGTAAGCCTAATGGTTTCTCTATGTGTCCATCAGCCATTTGTAGTTTCATCCTGGTGGGTCTGAGTGCTGGCTTACCCCAACGTTTCCACAAAGCGGTGGTAGCGATGGCTACTCCGGCTCCTGAATCTAAGATGGCTTTCGTGGTGTAGCCCTGATGGGTTATTGGAAGATATGTGTTACCTTCCTCTCCTTCGCTTACGTCTCCAATCTTTTCCACGGGTATCTCTGGTACCTTCTTATGTGATCCTATTTGAGAGGGTGTGGTAGCAGGCGCAGGGAATTGATTTGCTACGTGCTTCCACAATTCTGGTTTTACCTTTAACAATTCCTCCAGAGTGAGATTACACTGTACTTTTGTGTTCTTGATCACTTCCGTGTTCCTAGGGATCACTGATTCTTCATTCCTCACTATTATCGTGGGTGCTCTCATACTAATAGACTTTGCTTCCCAAGGTCCTGTGAACTGAGGTAATTCTTGTAAAGAATTAGATTCAAATCCTGTGGGTTCACTCAGTTGTTCCACCTCTACATCATCATATATAGAGGGGATGTCTTGGGGAAATTGTTCCTGCAAGTCATCTATTTCTTGAATAGGAGGATGGGTTCCTTGTTCCTTTCTCCATTTCTCTTCTTGTATTTCTCTCAAAAATTCATGTGAGTACCTATGCATGGAAGACAAGTTGTCTTGACTTTCTGTATTGGGTACTTGAGACAGGGATGGTGCATTCCTTTCCTGTGTCTCTGTGACATTAGGGTTCCTATGCTGATCCTTTTTCACTTTGCTTTCTATCAAGTATTCTAGCCTCTCCATTAGTCCTTGAAAATGTAATTCCGGTTTTGCCATGTTATTCCAATTAATATATCTAGAGGCTTCAAACAAAGCTTGTGCTAACTCTACCATCTTCATGCACAATTTAGTTCTCTCAATTTCTAGATCAGCTCGAGGGTAGTTTTTACTCATTTTCGTTACTTGAGGTCCCTCTTTTAATCTTGCCTGATATGCACGAAACATCATGTCTAGATCTTCTGGTATGGGTTCCGCCAAAACCGATCCTGATTTCTGAGCTGGGATTTCTTGGTTTAATTCTTGTGAAGTCAATTCTTGTATTTTAGCTCTAGATTCCCTTAAACTTCCTTCCAACTCACTTATCTTTTTACTCCACTTTCTCTTGATTCTTTCTCTAGAATCTTTCCAAGATTTCGTCTTTTTACTACTAGATTCTGCAACTTCACTAGTTCCGGCTACTTTCTCTTGATTAAGCTGTTGGTTTTGTACGAGCGCCTGGGCTCTGGTTATAGCTTGGATAGGCACGTATGTAGGGTTGGATCCATCTGCGTTATTTACAATACCTATCACGTTGATCGATGTCACATTCGAAGTGTTAACTGGGTTCTTAGGACAATCTTTGATTATGTGCTCTTTGCCACAATCGGCACAAAAGCCTTGTATGTTATAGTACTGTGATTGCCTTGCTATTGGGGGATGTGGACAATCCTTAATGAAGTGATCTCCTTGGCACCTAAAGCATGGTCCTCTAGGGCCCTGTGGTCTCTGTTGTCTCAGTTGGGGCCGTGGGTTTGGGTTTGCGTACATCACATTAGCATAGTCTGGCTCCCAACTAGGTTCCATTGGTGGACTATCATAATGATATGTCTCCACATGTTCTGGTGACTCCGTGTAATAAGCGGGTGGACTAGTTACATGAGTGGAGTCAAAACTGTTTGAGTTCGGGTCACTTTCTGTGATCAAGGGTGAAGAAGGCACTAAGGCCCTACTTAGGTTCTCTTCTGCAGCCGCGTATTTGACAGAGATGACATTCGCTGGAGGGGGTGGCTGCTGAGCTAAGACAGGTTGAGGTCTCTGTTGAGCCTGGTAGGAGTAGTTCTGGGGAGGCCTATAGTAATAAGGCTGAGCATTGTATTGGCCTTGATACCTACCTGGCTGCTGGTAGCGGGTAGTTCTGTCTCACGGTTTGTTTGTTGTATGGGCAGTCCTGAGCCGTATGATTCGTGTATCTTCTCTCAATTGTGCAATATTGGCCACTAGGGTTGGCTTGAGGTTGAGGTGCATTGGGGCACACGTTTGCCAAATGATTTCCACCACAAGTGTAACAACGTACATTAGTTGGTAGCTTGGGCACCTGTTTACTAGAAACTCCTAGTTTTTGGGCCACTTTTTCTGCTAGGTCCTCTATCGAATTAGACAATTTTGTGGATGCTAGAGAAGAACAATCTGAGTCCTTATAGACCTTTGAGAGTTCTAATTCATCTCCTAGGTTGTCCTCAATGTCTATACATATTCTTACACACTCCTCTAGCGTTCTGGGTTCTTTTAGGTACACATAGGAGCGTAGTTTAGCGCTCAACAAGCCATCTAGGAACAGTGATACTTGTTTGGCTTGTGAGGGTAGCTCTTGCATTGGACATCGTTCGACATATTGTCTGAACCTACGTCCTGCCGTCTTACTGTTTCCTGAGGGGTCTATTTAAAGCTATGAATCAACGAAGACGTGTCATGTCTAATCCCACTTTTAGAGAATTCAGTGATGAATGACTCTAAAAAGTGATGGATGTCTCTAAATTGCCTTTGTTGCAATGGTTGAAACCAAGTTAAAGCGGTATTCTTTAACGTTAGTCCAAATGCATTGTATTGCGTGAACATGTCCTCGACTTGTTCTGCTCTTAGTACTTGCTTGAATTCTGCGACATGGTCATAGGGATCTCCTGTCCCATCAAAGTAATTCTTCATTGATTTTACTAATTGAGTGGGTCTCAACACTCTTGCGTGTTCACGTGGTCTAGGTAGAGGAAAATCATCTCTACCACCTGGTATTCCATGATCTCTTTGTCTATCCGCTCTACTAGTATCTGTGGTTGTTCTATCTCTCCCTATGGGATGATTAAAGCTTACTTCCGGTCCCTCTTTATTTCCTTCTCTTTGATGTCCATGGGCTGAGGATGTTCCTGCCCCTTGTTGACTTGTATTCATGTTTGTTCTAGATGGAGGGAATACCAATTCACCTCTCCATGTGTATGTGTTTTTAGCGCGGTCAGGCACCACAAAGACTCTTTCTGAAGTCTCATCCAGGTATACAACCTTTCCAGGTGTATCTGGGTCCTTGAATTCATAAATTGTAATGATGCCTATCTCACCAGGGTGTTCCTTCCTATACCTCCAAAAGGCTTCATCTGTCTCTTTATTTACGAACAACTCGGTGCTCCTGTTATCTTGAGGGATCCACTCTGGGATGAGTACTCTTGTTAATACGGATTTCCCTCTAGGTGTCCTAGGTTCTTCTAATGGTTCTTTTCCTTGAAATTTCGCTTCCATCTCTAATTGAATTGTGCCAAACTCATTAGTATCGTTTGGCTGCGTACTTAGGACGTACATGGTTCCTTCTTTGTCTATGTACACGTCTCTCTCAAATTTCACCACTGGTCTTTCCAATCCAATGGGTTGATCAGGGTTGTGCATTTGCACCACTTGCCTTCGCAAACCATCCTCATAGATGCGAGCACCTAAGCGGTTGGTTCGGAGAAACTCTAATTGCGTTCTATAGGGTCCTTCAGGTTTTTCTAAGTATGCTACATTAGACCCTCCTTCTGGTCTGTTTGTGCTAAATGCCATTTCTGAATCACTTGATTCTGAGCTCAACTCGTAGGGATAATTACTATTCAATTGCTGAGCCCACGATCGTGCAGTAGTTCTTACACTTGCCTCTGATGATCTAAGGCTTCGTCGGTCCGACTTACCTATGTGTCTCCCTGATCTAAGGTTCATTAAATTTCTTCCTTGCACCCTCAGTACACGCTTAGATCGTCAATGGTTCTTTGTTATTACTTTCTTAATTCTTTTTAATTTTCTTTGGATTCTTGTCTTAATATATGCGTCAGGAATTCGACTTTCCGTGATGATTTTGAGTTCTCGTTCCGTCAGACTTAGGTTCTTTTCTTTAGGTTTTCGTCACACACACCTTTACTTGTAGTCTTAAACTTGAAAGAATTAAGTATCTTGAACTTGAGGCGTTCCTATCGTCGTTAATCCACAATGCTAACGTTTAGCCTAAGCTAAGAATTGACTGAGGGGGTTGAGTAATCTTCCAACCTCGAGTCGGCTTTTCTGGTTGCTCTGATGCCCAAGAAGCCGCGCTTCCCAAGCTTTGCTATCTTCACTGCCTTGCTTGCTTGCCTTTGATTGCCCTTGCTAGACCTGGAAAAATCCAATTTTAGACCAATTCACAGTTGGATGATCAAGTACTTGAGTATATACACCTTTTAAGTCCCTTCCCTTTTGCCCAAATTTTCAATACTTGCCCCCTGGCTTTCTAGTCCCAAACTAGGTGAACCTCAAAATATTTTATCTAAAAATAGACGTATCCTTTAAGAAAAAAACAGTTGAGGTCACGTAGTACTCGTCACGAGCTTTCTAACGAGCTATCAAGCTCAAAAAACGGACTTCGGATGGAAAAGTTATGAGCGTTCAGGCCCTGGGGGGTAAAAACTGACAATCAGATTTTCCTTCAAATATGAGCTAAGGGGTCTCCTATGAGTCTAATGGTCCAAAAATTTCTCAAAAATACCCCCAAAATTAGTCAAAAAATGGAACCCTAAATTTGCGGTGGGGGTGCACAATCGCGATGGTCTGGGACCGTCGCGATGGTCCAAGCGAACCGTCGCGATGGCGTGGAGTTTGGACAATCGCGATGGTGCGAAAAGGCGAACCGTCGCGATGGCCCGAAGTGAACGATCGCGATGGCGTGGAAATGGACCGTCGCGATGGTCCAGTAGTGAACGATCGCGATGGCGTGAGGTCGAACCGTCGCGATGGCGTGATCAGGCGGACAATCGCGATGACGCGGGTCAACGGTCAAAGGTGGACAATCGCGATGGTCCGAAGTGACCCGTCGCGATGGTCACAAGTGCGATGGCGTGAGCCAATCGCGATGGTCCGATTTTGGGCTATCGCGATGGTCCAAAAAATGAACCGTCGCGATGGTCTATCTTGACACGTGGCACCGTCGTGGCGATGGCGTGGGCCAATCGCGATGGTCCGGGGTCAGCTGAACAATCGCGATGGTCCAAGTGGACCGTCGCGATGGTCCAAGTGAACCGTCACGATGGTCCGAGACCGTCGCGATGGTCCGGCCGAGCCGTCGCGATGGCGTGAGCCAATCGCGATGGTGCGACACAATCGCGATGGTCTGAGCCAATCGTGATGGTCCACCAAAGTGTGAATTTTTGAGATGCGCCTGTGGATTCGTAGATGCGCAAGGGTCGCCTACCTCGTGGTGTGGTCGCCTACTAAGAATTCCGAAGGTTGCAGACCATCGCGATGGTCCGCCACACTCGGCAGATCTTTGACAGAGAGTAAAATTTTACCTTTTCCAAGCTTTCCTGATGCACTGGATCTCTATACCTGCAAGAAAACTCAAGAAAACACAAGCACACACAAGCACAAAAGTTCTCTCTCGCTCTCTCGCATGCACAAATGAGGGGAAATGAGGTGAATGGGTGGATATGGTGAATTTTCTGATTTTTTTGGAGATGAAGATGATGATGCGATGATGAAGATGTAGTATGGGGAAGGTGAAAAACACTAAAAACTAAGTAAAAACAACAACAAAAACTGAAATTTTTACCTTCCAACGCCACTTCTTGCTATACTCTTACCATCACACATTCGTCCTAGACTCGATCCCCGGCAACGGTGCCAAATTTGGTGTTGCTCTAGCACGATGGTGAGAACCATGTTAAGAAGCTTCACCTCCTTAATGTCAATCCGCGGAAGAGGTAGGAGTGATATGAAGATCGTGAACGTGAGATGATGTGAGAGTGAAGGTGAGAAGCACAAAGATGCACACACGCATACACACACACAATGAAGAGACAAGCAAGACACAATGGAAGGTGAGAAATTAGCTCTATTACTCAAGAACACTATTACAAGCTCAAACTAGCTCTAAGCTCACACTAGCCATCATGAACCACCTCAAAAATGAGCTCTCTAGCTCTTTTTATAGTTTCTAGACTAGTTTTGACTGGTTTCACATCTAGTGACCGGCATAGTTAAAAAATAGGTCCTAGAGGCTATTTGGAAGGGTAAACGATGTCTAAAAATAACGAAAATTGGTACGAGCATTCTACCTAAGCTCCTCAAACTCGAGGACTCCTCGGCTTGCACAAAATGGAGCTATGAATTAGAAAATGGGATTTTGTCTATATTACATATGTTACAAGAGTGATGAAAATCACTGTTGGATGTTTGAAGAGGTAATAAAAACATAGTTGTTTTGAAAAAATGATCCGACTGGCTCCCTGCTCCGTCTTTACATGCTTCCACGTCGTCTGTGCCTCTGACTGCTTCCAACACACATGTATAGGGAAAATGTTCACATCAAAGCTACTCGAGGAACACATAAGTGTAACACATGAGCGGCTTCAAATGGGGAGTAAAACCCCAACTCACTAGAAATGTTCTTTGAGTGCTGAAATTCACACTTCTATGCTCTATAATCAATTTTCACTATTAAAAGTGCACACAACAATGAATAGAAAAAATAGTAGGTTGAGAACTTGCACTGAAATCACTATTGGGTGTATTAGAGAATAAGGAAGCATGAGTGGAAGCACATACAAAAGTGAAGAAGCAGATCAATGCATGAAGAAAGATGATGATGAGAAGAGATCTTTGTAGATCTATGATCAATAATATGAGAATGAGTGAAGTGAGAGTTATAAGTGAATCCCTAAGTACTAGGTAGAACCACATAGAGTATATCATATATATGTGGATATATGGGGAAAAAGCTCTAGTTCAACCCTAAAGTAAAAATTACACATGTATTGGGAACCGATTCACATCAAAGATACTCGACAAACACATGTGTAACACTCTAGCATATGATCCATTGGAGTGGTAATAGCCAATGTTTCTTGTTTTGTGGGTGTGTGTACTTCCATTGAAGTTCTTAGTCTCTCAAGTTCATCTCTTTGGGAGCTAGTTGAGCTTTGAGATCTTTGTTTTCTTTCATCATAGTGGCTTTTGAGCTTTGATCTTGTTCCCCACTAGTGAGATACATCTTGAGCTCCTCAAGTGTCTTGGCATTAACCTCTCTATTGACTACCAAAGTTTTGACTACTTGTTTCAAAGATGTATTTTCAAGCCTAGGGTCTTGGATTTGATCATTCATGGTTTGCTTTCTGGGAATTGAACTCATGACCTATTGGCTAGGAGTATGATGGGCTAACCACTTGCCCCAAAAGCCATGGTTGAGGATTGGTTCCTAATCCTTCCTCTTAGGGTGTGGTTCAATCATCTACCCATCATTTCTTGAGTCGAACACTCTCTTCCCCTTTTAGACATCATTGTGCTCAATGATCAATCCTTGATCTCCCCTTGAATTGATGTCCTCACCCTTGCATAGTCTCTTGAACCTTATTGTTCTCAACTTTGGTCTCTTGAACCTTATTGTTCTCAACGTTGATCTCTTGAACCTTGCCTTTCTGCTTCTTAGACCCTTCCCTATGGACTTGCCTTGCTCTCAACCTTGGTGTACAGAGCCTTGCTTTCCGCTTCTTGGCCACTTGCCTACATACTTGCCTTGCTCTTAGGCTTGGTATCTTGAGCCTTGCCTTTCCATTTCTTGGCCAGTACCCTATGGACTTGCCTTGCTCTCAACCTTCATCTTTTGAACCTGGTTCTCACCCATGCAAGGTATATGGGATGCTCAATCTAGTGTTTTCACTTTCATTGGAATGCTTCTTCTAAGAGCTTTCCAACGATATCTTATATGTCTAAATCCAACCTATGGATTGGGATATGCACACTAATCTTTGTTGGGCTCATCTTTGAAAGTGACACATGTGCCTTCCATCCACCTTGTCCAATCCTACTTCCTAGGCTCTGATACCACTTGTGGGAGCTGAACTCATGAACTAATGGCAGGGAGTATGATGAGCTAACCACTTGCCCTAAAAGCCATGGTTGAGGTTTACTTCTGAATCCTCCCTCTTACGGTGTGGTTCAACCATCTCCTATCGGTCATTTCTTGAGTCTAACATGCTTCTCTTGTTGTGTGTCTTGGAGATGAACTTTAAGGTTCTTTAATGTTTTAGTAGTCTTCATTAAACCTATAAGCCATTCTTGGCACTCTATTTCGACTTCTTCTCTCTCACTCATTCTTTTTTCGGTTCATCGACACACACGATTACTATTTCTTTTTTTCCCATATCTAGTTCTCGTTCTTTATGTTCCTCTTCATATTGGACTATATTCATTATGAATATTTCTTCTTGTTCTATTCTATCTTCTAGTCGCTTCATCTCATAATGTTGTTCTACTACCATTATTGATTACTCTTTGTTCCTAATCCAATGTGCATGATTGGTACTTGTATTTTCTCCTGTGCTCTAATAGGTGATGGATCTAGTGATGGAACATGTATATCTTTTGTTGGATGAAATGAAATGATGGAATGAGATGAAAATGGAAGTGGTAGATGAGATGATAACACTTGAAGTTGATCTATCACTGATGAAAATAAAGAAAATGGATTGAAAAAATGATACATAATGGATGGTAATACATATAAAGAAGGAGACAAAAATGAGGATTGTTGAATTTTGGGTTCAAAGAATTATGATGATGCAATGGATGGATGAGAAATGATGATTATGAAAAAGGAAAGAATGGTTCTAATGTGACTAAAGTGTGCATGTGTGTATGATATGTTACAATGGGAGGTGGTGCAAGAGATTGCCGATTACAACCACCATATGCTAGAGAGATGACTCTCCTCCCAACCATATGCATCTATATATAGCTCTCTCCAAGGAACTTCCTTCTTGGATAGATGGATTCTAACAATCCATGCATGCAACTACATATGCACTAGGTGTCCCAGTTAATTGGAGTTAACTCAAATGGATGCTTCTATAAGATCCTAGAGCCTTTTGGGGAAAATACTCTCCCCATGCATCCTATGGGGGTTGAACCCAAGACCTCGTGCTTCACACCCTTGAGTCTTAACCACTAGGCTAAGTGGATCACTTGTTTGTAAGAGCAATGAACTTCTATGTAAATCTAGTTTTGACATATTTGGTCATGCACATGAGTAATCAAACAGTGTCCGATCTCAATCATGTTTGAACTAGTTGGGCCTTAGATCATAAACTTACTTTATCACATTCTTTCCCCTTTGAAAAACATTTTTGTCCTAAAAAATAGAGCTATATAAATACTATAGGCAACCCTCGAGCCTCATGTTCTAAAATTGGAAGAACATGTCTCATCTCTGTGATGGGATCCTTGCCCAAATGATTCAAAACACCATCTAGCTTTGCACTTTGATAAATTTTTCTAAGTACAAAGTAGGGAATTAATAATAAGGGTGGATCTAAAAACATCCTCGGCCATTCCACTATTTTAGCAGGTGTAATTTAGGCATGAACATGTGAAATGGGTGGATTCCAATTACTACTCCATTTATGGGCATGCCTAGTGCATGTAATTTAGGTGGAATTTCTATCCCTATCAAGACTTTGAGAACTCTCAATTCACTTGAATTTGATTTGGAAAACTAGAAGTTTGGTTGGCCCAAACATCGGACTTGTATGTTTATACAATGGTATACTCTCAACCAACATTTACTTGATTTGTTCACCTATATGGAGGACTACCTTGTCCTATTGGACTTGAAAAAATCCTATGCAAAATGTAGGAAAAAGTTTTCCATTTACATTTGGTCAAGCATAATTTAACTTGACTAAGTCGAATCCAAAAACAAAATTGTCCAATTTAGGACACTTTTCTCAAAATTTTTAGCTTCTAGTGAGTAATTCCTAAATTCTTTGTTCTAGAGTGTACTAAACTCCAAAAAGTCATTAGAGTTATGCTTAGATAACTAGAAGCAAACTCAAATGAATAAGTCAGCTTAGAATTAGCATCTTTTGAAGATTGAATGAGTTCTTGTATAGAACATCTACTTGGGATGTTTAATTTAGTTACTTTGTTCCAATCGGCTAACCCTAGACTTTCATGAAAAGAATTAGATACTCTATCCGAGTCAAATTGAAAAGTTTTGGAAAGCAAAAAGAAAGAACTAAAGTTCTGTACAACCAATTCAAACTTTGAAGATATGTAAACTTGATATGAGTCAAATTCTAGATGACTCAAGACTTTAACTACTCAAAGATCTGCTTCAACAAGGTATTGAAGCATTTTTTCTATCTATAAGAGAAATAAACTCGATACTAAAAAATATTCATAGAGTAAATCTAAAACATCATCCAACCACAAGATACTAGTATGGTATCCAATATTAGTGTGTCGACCCATTGAGGTTCTATTAATGAATTTTCACTCAAATAATGATTCACTTGAGACTAAGTTCATGCCTATATTCAATCTTTATGACTACTTATTAAGCATGCAATTCTTGTGCATTACTTGTCAAAGGATTGAATTTACCAAGTTACACTAGGAACTTGGTGCTTGACTTAGTCAGTCCATTCCTTAGTTGAAAGAATGAGCTCAAAGTCTGACTTCTTTAAAAATTTATCAATATGTATGAATCAACAACACTTTATCTTGAAGTGTTCCATAATTCAAATAAGAACAGGTCTTTGCCCTTTTTGAAAAAGAAGATCTTGGAAGTTACTTACTTCATATCTTGTTACTTCATCTTGAAGTTGTTGGTGCAAACTTCCAAGCCTTCACATTTGGCTAGGCATGGAAGAAAAAATGTGTACAACTACTTGATGGATCATATGAACCATAGCTTGTAATCTTTGATCATTTACTACTTTTAAAAGTTTTTTGACCTTGAGAGAATCTTGTAAGTCCATGTATCTCATGGAGTTAGGAGAAGGATAAGTTACAAATTTCAATGAACGAATAACTCCTCAATCATAGGGAACACTTTTAGATGGAGCCAAATTTGAATTCAAATTCAAATTTGAATGAAGAACTCATTATAAAAGAGCTTGTAAAAGTCACAGTGGTGTGGCCTCTTAGAAAGCTCTATCATTGATCATTAGCAGGGTTTGAGTAGCTCACTCCATAGCCTACTCATTCCACTATCATTGGGCATCATCATAATGCCAATGATCTTGTAAACTCATGTGCTATAATAGATATACATCATTGATCATCCATGTCTACTTCTCTACTATGAGTACTCAGAACAATGAATTTTGCATGACCATATCTCAGTGATTTCACAACCATTTTGCATGATCTATAGCTTGTTGGAGACAGCTCAAAGTCTATTTCATGATCAGTCCCTAAAAAGTCAAGGGTAAGCATTCCGTTGCTAAATTGATTCCTTAGTGTATGGTTTATCATTTTAGATGATTTCACTTGTAATCATTAGCTATCTAAGCTAATTAAATTTCCTCAAAAGCAATTTAATCAATTACTATTGTACTATGAGCACTGAGCAAAAGAACCAGTAGGTGTCTAGACCAAAATAACAAGTTTTGTGACACAAGCTATTTACAAAGTAGTTTGTTTTGATTCAATTGTTTGAGGGACCTACTCCAAAGCACATATGTACTTTTTTGGCATCATTTGCAAGCTAAAAGGGCCTACTACATAACTTTGAAGTGAAATAGGACAGGTACAAAGGTTTTGGCAGTACCACCTCACTTGCTTGAGATATCCATCCATCTCCTACAACAGTGGTATCAGAGCAAGTTAAGGTAAAATGGGAGATGGTTTCCCTTCTTTTATTGATAAACTGGACAGGAATAACTATCCACCATGGTCCTTGAGGATGAAGACCTATCTACAAGGAAGGAGTCTCTATGGATACATATCAGGAGATGAGGAGATGTCCATTTTCAGAAGCAAAGGACAATCTACAAGAGAAGAGCTAGAGAGACTCAACTCATGGTGTGCCAAAGATGCTTTAGCAAGGTCATATCTACTTAAATCTATTTTTGAATTCCTTCTTCTTCACATTAGGAATTGTAAAACATCCCAAGAGACTTGGGATACATTATCTTCATATTTTTCTTCCAATACAAGAGCAAGAAAAAATCAACTATGGATTGAGTTTACCACTCAAAGGAAGCAACCCAAGCAGAATGTTTCAGAGTATGTGACCAAGGTAAAAGATGTGGCTAATCAATTGGCGAGCATAGGAGAGGAGATTGAAGAAGAGCAAATAGTGAGACAAATAATCAATGGCATCAAGGCAGATGATAAGTGGGAAGGTTTCACAACTTCTATGGACCTTTATATGGACATGCAAATCCCAAATCCTACCACACTCATGGGACAACTCTTTACTCATGAAGCCAAGCTCAACGAGAATGGAGAACCATCAAGAGGTAACAATTCTTCTGCCCTCTATACAGATAAAGGAAAGTCTAAAGATAAAGGAAAGAACAAAAAGGTTGAAGATGAAAGTACTACTTCTCAAGCTAACTATGCAGGGAGAGGTAGGAACTTAAGGGAAAGGGATAGAGGAGGTAAGCAAGGTACAGGGAGACCTTTCAACTCTTCCCCATGCAACGTATGCGGATTGTCTAATCATACAACAGATGAGTGCTATAGGAACTTGAAGAATAAGAGAGGAAGAGGATTTCACTCACAATCAAGAGGAAGATTCAACCATAGTCAAGGATACAACCATGGCTACAAAACAATTACAATAACAACTATCAAGGAGTATACAAATCAAAGAAACGACTTCAACAATTATACAGACGATCAAGAGGATTCTCTTCTCATTATGAACATGACTTCAAAACAAGGTATGAATGATGATCAACTCTTCTATATTGACTTAGGTTGTTCAAACCATGTAGCAGGCAATGTAGCTCTCCTTTCTGGTCTTGAGGAGCCCAAGGGAAAGCACCAAGTGTAGATAGGTGATGACACTAAGCATTCAGTGGTCAAGGTAGGAAATGTCAAAACTTCTGATGGGAATAGAAATCTGTTGAGCAAAGTTCTTTATGTACCTACTATCACAAAGAATTTGATGAGTGTTGGACAGATAGTGGAAAAGGGTTTGCAGGTTAGGTTGAATAAATATGGAGCTTTTGTGGAGGACCCCCAACATGGATTCAAGAGAATTGCCAAGGGAGAAAAAATAGGTAGATTATTTACATTTGAGCTTGAGGACACTAGAAACATTTGTTAAAAGTGCTTCTGTTAAGCCACTTTTAATCTCATTTCTGGGTTCTTGGGGATGGACAGGGGTCTGACAGTGCATAGGCCCTTTGTTTAATGTTCCCAATTTAACATTTGAATGAACAATTAACTATCTTCCGATTCAATGATATCACTACGCAGCACGTCTATGAAGCGAATCAACCACTACGAATTTGCACAGATTGTTAATGTTAAACGTAGCGTTACTGTGTTTAATGATTAACCACTGGGAATTTAAGAAACAAAACATAGTACTCAAAATTCTGCAATCTGCAACACAGTATCTCCAGCGGGAGCGCCCAGACAGATAGTCTGGCGACTCCTCTCTCACCGAAGAACATCGTGCTTGCCTTTTCATTAATCAATAGAAAGTTACATCTGTTCGCTATGCCTTTTTGGTGTGTGCAAATATGAAAAATAAAATTACATATCCAATCCGGTCAGCCAACACTGGCACGCACGGTGGACTCGAACCCAAAATGGAAAATTACAATCAAGGCTCATCAATAATGCCTTGGGTATACAAAGTTCTGGCTAATTTAAATGTTCGAGGATCTTTTGCTTTAAGGAGTCTAGTATATCTTTAAAAATATCCGGCTCAACCAGTTGTGCATCAGTATGAACCAAACTAGCAACAACGACTTTACTCATCAATAATTCCGTCTGCATTTGCAAAAATGATTCCTACAAGTAAAAGTCGTTGGCTAGGGCAGCATCTCGTCTCAGCTTCATATCGGTGATCTGTGCATCAATGCGAGACAGTCTCTCTGCCTAAAATCCTAATTGCTTTTCTCATCTTTCCAGCTCCGGAGCTTGATACTGGATAGTTTTATAATAAGCATCTCGTCCTTTCATAATAGCATCCAGCTCTTTCTTTAGCTGAATCGTATGGCCCGTATGTGCATCCAAATCACGACTCTTCTGGAAAAGTTTGGCGGACACTGTCTTTAATTCTTCAGTCTTCTGCATGGCCAGGTCAGCCATTTCCTGTCCTTTTTGCTCTACGACAGCAAGATCGGCACGAGCTTCTTCCAGCAGATTTCCTAACGCAACACGAGCATCTTCTTTATCGCGCACCATTTGTTCTAATTGACTATTTCTTCATCGCGCGCAGCTAGGAGAACGGTCTTCTCCTTCAACTCACCAAGTGCGTTGTCCCGTTGAGCAATTAGAATATATTGTTCTGCTAACCGTTCTTGAAGTTGATGGATCTGAGTCTGTAAGGCGTGGTTCTCAGCTTTAACTGCAATTACTTCTTCTTGGAGCGGAGCAATGTCTGCTTCGAGCAAATCAACTTTACTCTGCAACTCCTGCTGAATATTCTGAGTTGCTAGCTTCATCTAGAGGGGTAATTGCTGGGAAAACTGTATAAGAAGGCGGCCCATAGACTCCAATTCGGTGAACATGATTGCTGGGGGAGGAAGAGAAGGAGGAGGTTGTGATGAGGAGGCGAAAAGCAGATGAGGGGATGGTGGTGGAGAGTAATCCGGCGAAGATAACTGATGGGTGGATGCCTCGCGGATGGCATTGGAGAGTGCACCAGGAAGAACTTCAACAGGCGCAGAACTGGTAGTTGGCGGAGGAAGAGGGAGAAGGGCGTTCGACACCAAAATTATTCCGGTCTCGATCTGATTTTCTTCCACATCAGTTTCAGTAATAGCCTCATCAGTGCCAGTCACTTCCTTGATTGCATCTGCTTCGGCAATGACTGCATCTGCTTGGACCGTGACTGCTTTTGCTGGGATGTCCACAGGTGGTGACAAAGAAGTTTGATAGTCTGTACCTCCAGTAATTTTGGCTATCTCCTTCACAGCCTCCACATCCGGTTGATGAGATTCCTCCCGCGACGAGACTTCAGCTACATCGTCCATGACAACATCTTGATCCGACTGCTTGAGAGAAGAAGATGGGGTGGACTCGACCTGTAAAGAGGTGGCAGTATCATGGAAGACCTCAACTTCGTGACCCGCAATGGAACCCTGTACCTGGCTTTGTGATGGACTAACACGTCTGCGTTTGCGGTGAAAGAACTGAAGCAAATCTTCATCGTCATCATCTTCAATCATTTGAGTAGATTCTTCATGTCGCAGCATGGTGGTCGAAGGTGGTTGGGTGGCTTGGAGCACCAAAAAGAGAAAGGTTAGGAGATGAGGTAAATGAGTGCGAGGGATGTCGTTCTTGGCGATTTGTTTTGTAACCGCTATGCATTCATGGTGAACACACCTAAAGAAAAAGGATGTAAAATTCACAGGTTCTCTGGAAGCAGTGTCTATCATAGAGTAAAATGATCGGGAAATACCATAGGTGCACTTTTGCAAGTTTAACGCGGCGACAAGGAATTGCAGAGCAATACGCTCTAGTTCAGGTCGGCAAAGGATGACAAACTCATTAGATGAGTGCCGGGGAAACAATGCGGTCATGGTGGCAAGAGGAAGGAGCGGTCCATTCTCCAACCCTTCCTAAGGGAGACAGAATCACTCAACAAACGTATTTAGAGTGATTACGACACGAGGGTTTAAACATGTAATCGGCCAACACTACTCTGTAGCAAGCATGGCGGTGATGGCAGAGATGATCTGCACATGAAAGGGGTGACACTCCACTGAATGCCAAGGCAATTCAGCGAAGGCCAACAATCCTCGAGCACGCAAGTACTCACTCACATCTGGAGTGAGCCCTGCACGGAAGGTTGCTATATTAACCAGAGCTTCCATGGCGCACACAGAGATACACGGAAACACAGAGTACACAGAGGTTGCAAACACACAATCACAATAGCGATTAACAGTGGAAAGAACAAGATTAAATAGGAATACTGAAAAATCAGGCGGCAAAAACCTACTCATAATGCAGTATTGAAGAGATATCCTTCATAAGTGCGGCATGCATGCATGAACAGAAGCAGTGACACAGAGGTAGTGATTAATCATGATTAGATCAACAAAACGGAAGGATTACGGTCAGATGGTCAACTGAAACATGAGGAGTTGAAAAAGAAAGCAAGTAACAAGTGAAAAAGACAAAATGACCGAGTACACCTCAGGAGTTACTAGACTGCGGGTGACAGGGGCGGAGCTTAGAGCCATTAATCACTTTTGGAAGAAGAGCACCTGTTAAGGTTGCCAACCAAAAAGTGGCGGGACCCACATGTTCAGCAATCCGGTATGGTCCGAACCACCGTAACTTAAATTTTCCGGCAGATCTATTGGCTTTAGCATTATAGAATAAAACAAGTTGTTCAATCGTAAATACAAGGGTTTTGTAGAAAGCGATCATGAGTACGGGCTTGGCGCAGCTGAACTTCTTGAAGAATCATGAATCTTTCCCAGCATTGTTCATCCAATGATCTGAGCACATCCAATCAAAATGGAAAAGATTCTTCCGGTAGCAATTTCTGAGATAAGGCTACTCGTAGGCTCGGCACCACTACTTCCATTGGCGCAATAGCTTCCAGTCCATAAGCAAGTTTAAACGGAGTCGTTCTGGTAGCCACTTTATATGTGGTCTGGTATGCCCACAAAACTGCAGGTAAGAGTTGGTCCCATCGTTCCGGACACTCCAAGATCACTTTCCGGAGAATATTCAGCAGAGTCTTATTGGTACTCTCAGCCAGACCGTTCGCTCGAGGATAGTAAGGTGAGCTAAACTTATGCATAATCTGAAAAGTCTGAGTCAGCACTTGCATTAAGGCATTTGCAAAATGTGTACCTTGGTCCATCACTATTTCCAGAGGTAGTCCATATCGAGGGAAGACATCCTTCATCAAACATTTGGCCACCGAAACTTCTATGGCACAACGTAAAGCCCAAGCTTCCACCCACCTAGTGGCGTAATCTGTACAGGTCAAAATAAACTGGTTGTTGATTAGGGTAGCTGGGGGTGTAATTGGGCCAATGAAATCTAAACCCCACTTCTGAAAGGGCTCCAAAGGTAGGACAGGTTGAAGGGGAAAGAAGTGTCACTGCAAGGGCTGTCCAGACCATTGACAGACATCACACTGCTGCACCAATTTAACAATATCTCTGTACATTGTAGGCCACCATAGCCCACTTTGAAAAATTTTGCGATGAGTGAGATCAGCTACGAAGTGCCCTCCAGTGGGTGATGAGTGAGCCATAGCAATGACTAATGCCGATTCATGTGGAGGAATACATCTGAGCAGGACACCAGTCTGATCTATGTAATACAATTGACCCACAATCAACCAGAATCGTCGACTGTAGACCGCAATTTTCTGGCGCAGAGTAGCGGGAGTATTAGGGGGAGACAACCATCAGTGAGAAAAATCATTAATGTATCATAGTATGTAGGGGCAACAAGAAGTTCTGTAGATTCTTCGGGAGCTGCATCGGTTACATAAATAGCCGGCATTGTGTCATCGACACCTTTCGGAGTCTCACCAGAATCCACTACGTGGGCAGTGAATAACGTCATAATCAAATTCATGTAGTAGTAAAACCCATCATGCAAGTCTACCACCTAAGTGTTGTTGGCGAACCAAATACACGAGTGTGACATGATCCACATGGAAAGTGAAATTTCGTCCCAACAAGTAGTAATGTCAGAACTTCTTAATAGAGTATACCAAACCAAGACACTCTCGTTTGGTCACAGAGTAATTTCTCTCGACAGGAGCTAATCGGCGGCTCGCATAGTACACAGGCCGAAACCATTTGTCAGTTTGTTGCATCAGCACACTGCCAATCGCTATGTCTGACGCATCCACAATACATGGAATGGACGTTCCCAATCAGGCTGTTGTAGGATCGGAGCCTACATCAATAAGACCTTCAAACGATCAAATGCCATTTGACACTCATTAGTCCATTTATACTTCTGCGGGGTGCTAATCATAATTCGGTTAAGTGGCATCGTGAGATGAGCCAACCACCGTAAATGTCTACCATGCCATCGGATCTGGCCAAGGAACCACATAACTTCTTTTGGTGTCCGTGGGACCGGTGCCTCCAAGACTGCTGCTACCTTATCAGGGTCTACCTGTGTTCCTTGTTTGGAGATAATATGA
This sequence comes from Ceratopteris richardii, assembly GCA_020310875.1. Taxonomy (NCBI): domain Eukaryota; kingdom Viridiplantae; phylum Streptophyta; class Polypodiopsida; order Polypodiales; family Pteridaceae; genus Ceratopteris; species Ceratopteris richardii. The sequence continues at coordinate 2,946,796 of CM035421.1, read as the reverse complement.
CCGAGCAGCTTCCCACAGGAGACCGCAAAGAACGATTTGGTAGGATTCAAACATATTCGATACTCCCAGCATTTTTCAAAACAGCATAGTAAATGATACAGGTGTGCCGAAGTATTGCCAAATAATGAAAAATTATCCAAATAGACTTGCATAAACGATGTCAGGTAAGGTGAGAACACTTCCTGCATACATCTCTGGAATGTACTTGGGGCATTCCGCAAACTGAACCACATTACGATGCATGCATAGATGCCCCAATTGGTGATGAATGCCGTCTTCGGTATATCTTGTTCCGCCATCCTCACTTGATTGTATCCACTATAGCCATCCAAGAAAGAATACATTTTGTGTCCAACTACCTTATCGAGCATCGTATCTAGAAAAGGAAGAGGGAACGGATCCGATACGGTGGCTGCGTTAAGCTTCCGGTAGTCGACACAAATACGTAACTGTTTATTTTTCTTAGGCACTATCACGATTGGCGAGATCCACTCTGCATGTTCGATAGGAATAATGAATCCAACCTTCAACAAGCGATCTAGTTCCGCTTTTACCTGGGCTGCATAATGCGGGTTCATCCAGTACCTGGCTTGCTTGAAGGGTCACGCATCTGGCTTCAGCACCACTCTATGTTGATAAATTCGTGGATCAAGACCTTTCATGTCTCTGTAATCTCAAGCGAAAACATCTGAGAATTCGCACAGAAGTTGTACCAAATCATCTTGAAATTTGTCTGCTAATCCTGCCTTAATTTGTACTGGTCTCGGGTTGATCGTGTCACCTGAATTGTACGTTAGCAGCTGATCCTCTAGTACATATAACTGCTTAGGCTTTGCCAAGTCATCATCTGGCTTCAACATTTGGTGTAATGTCGATTCATCCATAGTTATATCAACATCTACTTCTACTTCTTCGGCCAGTGGTACGACCGAACAAGCTGCCGGACTCCAATTATCGGCTACCGACTGTAGGTCTACAGTACCTAATGCAATGAGGTCCTTATTTGTCTTGAGAAGGGCCTCCTCCTCATCATCAGATAGCCCATCCAACATATGGACTGGCTCTGCTACATATGGGCGTGCGTGTAGATCACAAGGTTGCATAGCATCCAATGTAATGACATATTTTTTGTGATTATTTTTAAAAATTAACTCTTGAGCTGACCAATCCTGCACGACCTTGACTTGCTTGAGCCATGATCGACCAAAAAGTAAGTTGTAGTCGAGGCTAGATTCGGGTAACTCCAGGACTACAAAAGTCATTTTAAATGTAGTTCCCTGCAGGGTTATAGGAATATTACGTACTAGTCCAACCGGATGGACTCTCGATTGGTCCGCCATTCGCACAAAGAACTGCACTGGTTCAATTTGAGTCCAACCCAGTTTCTTACAGAGTGCAGCTGTCGCGATATTCATGCCAGACCCTCCATCAATTAACACTTGTGTGATCTTCTCGTTTTTATACCAAACTGTGATCAGCGGTACCATATGATCCATCGTAGGAGCCATCTCAGGGTGTATGGTCGCAGTTGCTGGAGTACATGAAGGTCCGGGGCTGATTTGTTGTTGGAATTGCTGTCTGACACTAGAAACTAGGGCGAGCAATTGTCCCAGAGGAAGTGTGATTGAAGCCTTAGAGATAACGTCCCATACCTGGTTTGTTTGTGCTGTGGTCATCACCGACTCTGGTTGTGATTCTGATGTTGTCGGGGCAGAATTTTGTGCATTCGGTCTTGCATTTGGCAGAGGAGGCTGAGTTACCGGAACTGGGTCAGGAAACACAGTCGGCTCCTTGGTTGTACATTGATTGGCCTTTGCAAACATCCACTGTTGCTCACAAATACCGGGCTCAAAAACTTTAGCTGCTGGTTGCAACTGTTTTCCTGATCTTGTCTATACTACGGCTGCTTGTGAATCCACCGGGGAAATATAAACCATATTTATCATCGGATTTTTCCTTTCCTTTTTTCTTTTGTCATACTCTGCAGCTTCTTTACAAAATCTACGAATATGCCGCAGAAATGACAACGAGGGGGTGGGAGAGAGGTACCTTCAACCGATGTACTCGCCTGCCATCGATTTTGATTGAAATTATTACTTCGTAGACCCCGATAGTTCCTGTATCCCTGCTGTTGGTTGGTCCGCAACTGTGGTGGCACATAATGGTTGGCTGGCTGGCTCGGCTCTTGTATTATGGCGTTTACTATCGCTCTACCCTGCACCTTTGCATTGTATGCACAAGTTTCTGTTGAGTGACCTGCCGTGTTACAAATGGCACAATACATTTGGTTGAGAGCACATGTGGAACTAGTGTGACCGGGATTCTTACACTTAGTACAGGACACTTGTTTGGACGGGTCCTCGGCCATGTTCTTACTTGCTTTCAACCATTCCAGGTCCTCCGTAAACCCTCCAATTTTGTGCTCCAATTGTAAGGCCATTGCAATGACAACATCCAATGTCATTCCGCCCACACAACGAATGATCATGATTTGTTTTAACTGTGCATTCAATCCGTTGATAAACCATTGTGTTATGACATCATTTGGCAGGTTGACATGCGTCGGTGGCAGCTGCCGCAAGTGAGTTCTGAACAGTGTCGCATACTCCTAAACACTCTGGTGGAGTTTCTGCCGATTGTTTTGCAAGTAGTCAAAAATCTCTGCAGGGTTCTTCTTCAAGCGAAACCTCTGTAGGAATGCGTCCTTCACATCGTCATAATTACCAAAATGATTAATATCGTATTCCGTCAGCCACCTTGCTACTTCATTAACCAGCATGGCCTGAAACACGATGGCCTTATACGCCGGATCTGGTGGGTGATTCAACACTGCATAACTGATTTCGAATATGTGAACATGTGTATCGGGGTCATCCCTCAGAAATCCACCAAATTTTGTATAAGTCACCCCGGTTGGGGCCGGTCGACGTGGAACGATTGGCTGTGGCTGCTGTTGTTGTTGATTACTAGAAGTACTCATGGTTCCTGTCTGCGGAGGTACTATCCCTTGTGTTTGACCACTTTTCGCTATCGAATGCTCGTCGAAGATGCCCGAATTGGCACCCACTTTGCCCAAAGTGTCACTGGATGACGCTGAGGTTTCACCGAAAAGTGCTGATCCTTCACCAAAAAATGGGGATCCCCCAAAAGCATGGATCCTTCACCGTAGAGCAATGGATGTGCACCATAAAGGAATGAACTGCCACCGGAGAATACCGAACGCTCTCCGAAAATCAACGAGTGATCATTGTTAGGCACTCACCTATCTCCGCACTGGGTCGATGTACACCCAATCACTAATGAATTGTCTTCTGAGGGTAAGGAAGTATCACCAGAACAAACCGGAGTGGTACCGGAATACAGTGGACTATCATCGGAATTGGTACCTGTTTTCGGCCGTGAACTGTCTTCTTCTGTGCTTGCTTGTCTTTCACTTCGGCTACTAAGGGGTGTTCCTAATACACTAGGAATTGTCCACGGATGTTGGTTGCTTCTATACTTCGGATAGGACTCACCGGAATGAGTAACCGGCATATATCACTTCTTCGACTGGCGGTTACTATTCTCCATTGCTTACAGAAAGTACTGCTCTTCCCTTACCGTTTGTTCCAATTCCATTTCCATCTTCCCACAGACGGCGCCAGTGTTAAAAGTGCTTCTATTAAGCCACTTTTAATCTCATTTCTGGGTTCTTGGGGATGGGCAGGGGTCTGATAGTGCAGAGGCCCTTTGTTTAATTTTCCTAATTTAACATTCGAATGAACAATTAACTATCTTTCGATTCAATGATTATCACTACGCAGTACGTCTACGAAGCGAATCAACAACTACGAATTCGCACAGACTGTTAATGTTAAATGTAGCGTTACTGTGTTTAATGGTTAATCTGGGAATTTAAGAAACAAAACACAGTACTTAGAATTCTGCAATCTGCAACATAGTATCTCCAGCGCGAGCTCCCACACAGACAGTCCGGCGACTCCTCTCTCACCGAAGAACACCGTGCTTGCCTTTTCATTAATCAGTAGAAAGTTACATCTGTTCGCTATGCCTTTTCGGTGCGTGCGAATATGAATATGAAAGTTACATCTGTTCGGTGTGCCTTTTCGATGCGTGCGAATATGACCCCACATGAGGCATGGCATGGTAGAAGGCCATCACTTGATCATTGTAGAATATTTGGATGTGTTGCTTATGTGCATGTTCCATCTAAAATCAGAGGTAAGCTAGACCCTAAGGCAGAGAAGTGCATCTTCATAGGGTATGATTTAAATAAAAAAGGGTACAGGTTTTATAATCCATCCAACAAAGGTTTTATGATGAGTAGAGATGTTGTGTTTGATGAGAATGATTCTTAGTTTGAAAGTGAATGCAGGAAGGTAAAATTGCTGTATGATTTGGAAGAGGAATTTCCAAGCCTCACCAAGGAGGAGCCAAACACAATTGAAGACATCAAATTAGATGATAAGGACACCATCAACTTGGAAGATTTCAAAGAATGGAAATCAAACGGAAAGGCCAAGATGAAGAGGTTGGCATACGTACCTGAATCATCCAACCAAGCTCTAAGGAGATCACAAAGAGAGAGTAAGAAGCCAATCAGATATGGGTATGATACTTCATTAGTTACTAAGCATTCCATTTATCTTGCTAAAGACTTATCACTTGAAGAACCTTCATCATATGAAGAAGCAAGTACCAAAGCAGAATGGAAGGAAGCTATGGATGAAGAAATAGAAGCACTCCAAGAAAATGATACTTGGGAACTAGTACCCAAGAAGGCATCGATGAAGGTAATTGGTTCTAGCTGGATTTACAAAATCATGAGGAACTTAGATGGATCTATCGATGAAGGTAATTGGTTCTCACATGTGGCTAAGATGCCAACCATCAGAGTATTGATAAGTGTGCCAACATCTAGGAATTGGAATATATATCAACTGGATGTGAAAAGTGCCTTTCTCAATGGCTAGATTTCAGAGGAGGTTTACATGGTTTGAAGCAGGAACCTAGGGCATGGAACCATAGGTTAACAACTTCTCTTCAAGACCAAGGATTCATGATGAGCAAGGCAGATTCCACTTTGTTTGTCAAGAGAAGTAACTCAAAAATGATATATTTATGTGTGTATGTTGATGAAATCATACTTACAGGTAGTGATGCCAATGGCATCAAACAAATCAAGAACTAAATGATGCAAGAGTTCAAAATGAGTGACCTAGGATTTCTGTAGTATTTTTTTGGACTTGAGTTAGTCTACTGACTAACTCTGGAATATATATCACTCAAACGAAATATGTGCAGGACATGTTGAAGAAGTTCCACTTGGAGAATGCAAAGGTAGCTAGCACCCCTATGGAGGTAAATCATAAATTGAGTGCTCGTGAAAGTGATTTTCTTGAAGACATTGCAAGATATCTGTTGGGGGATTCTTGTGCAGAAAGGAACTTGAGTGTTTGTAGGAGGATGGAGAGTGAGAACAAGAGAATTAATGACACCAAAAGCTTCTGATCAATTAGAAGAGAAGAATACAAGCTTATTCATAAGCCAAATGCTCTGTGCAATATGTCAAAGGCTAAATAATGCTCATGAAACAAGATTACAAAGTACTTAGAATCTGTCACCGACCTCTGTACCAGACCTCCACCTTCTCCAAGCTTGCCCTTGTGCACACCTTGCACCAAGCTTCCAATAAGGGGAGGGATGAACACCTGTCGACGCGCACCTTCAATGGGACTTTTGAACTCTTGATGTTCCTTGCTTCACTTTCTCTGCATGCAATCTAAGTCACTCTTCTTTCACCTTGCAATGGCTCTTTGTGTCGTGTGCACTCTCTCTGAATGTGTCACTCTTCTCTCTCTTGCTCTAGAATATCCTCATACTAGCTTAGTCCAACCAAGAATACTCCCATAGCATCTTGGCCCTCACTTGTATGTTGCAAGATTGTCTCCAAGGTGTGCCCAACAACCAACGAATCCCTCTTTTGTCTTGTAGTGACTTTACCTTTTGTCCGTGCGCTTCCTCTTCACATGACTTCACACATTTTCCTTTATTTGTTCAATTGTGTACTAAAAAAAGGGGGGTTCACCTAAACCTTCCAAACACTTTTAAAACCTCTTGCTAAACCTTACAGAAAGAAAATTTGCAACCTGCATCCAACTTTGTGCAAACATCACTGTGAACAATTGATTGTGCACTACCTATGCACCTTGACCAGTGAACTTTGAACACCTTGACTTTGACCATGTTGACTTTGATCACTTTGAATTTTACCTTTTGACTTCTATTGCCAGTAGGGAGCTCCAAGAATTAAATGTCAAATTTTTAGAAGGAATCTGTATAAAAATAGTGATTTTCATCCTTAAAAGCCATTGTAAATACCATTTCATATTTTTATAACTCCATTTTGTTCAAGCCAAGGAGTTCCTCAAGCTTGAGGAGTATTAGAATTATCGTCCTACCAATTTTCATAATTTTTAGACTCCGTTTGAGCCCTCAAATAAGCCTTGGAACCTAATTTTTAACTAAGCTGGAGACTAGGTCTGGACAGGGCCAAAACTAGTGAAAAAGCTATAAAAAGAGCTAGAGAGCTCATTTTTGAGGTTAGCTCGTTAGAGAGTGAGCTTGTTGTATGTGTGTGCATGCTAGTGTGCTTCTCACTCACACATTTGTGCCTTCACATGCTCATGGTCTTCATACCGGTCCTCACATCTCTGCGGATTGACAAGTAAAGGAGGTGGTGCCTACGCTTGAGCTACACCAAATTTTGGCATCGTTGCCACGGAGAGAGCTTCGAGGACGAGTGTTGTGATGGTAAGATTGTAGATTTGCGATGTTGGAAGGTAAAAAAACTGTCATTTCTATTCATTTTTTGATTTTTCTTCTTCATCTTCATCATCATCATCATCATCATCAGCATCTTCATTCATCTTCTTCTTCATAGAAATTTCTTGTTTTTTAGTGCATTTTTACCATTTTTATACCATTTTTCATGCATTATTGTGCAAGAAGCAGTTAGGAAGTGCAAGGGAGAGCAAGCGCCTGTGTTTTTTCATGATGTTTTGCACATACGGAGCTCACCATTGCTCGATGCTGAGAAATTTGAATTTCCCACCAAAAAAACGTGATTCTGACTGAAAATTGCGATTTTCATAAAAATTCAAATTTTTCAAAAATGTGATTTCTAGTTCCCACCTTTCACACAAAGACACGATTCTCTAGATGTCATGGAAACTTGAGTTTTAGAGAAAAATATGATTTTCAGTTGGCTCGAAATCATGATTTTTATAAATCATGATTTTCAGCCAATTCACGACTCTTCTGTGCTTCCAATTCACGACTCTTTATTTGAAGTGTCCGGCTCGTCTTTTCAGCCAATTCACGACTCTTTATTTGAAGTGTCCGGCCCGTCTGTGCTGCCAATTCATGACTCTTCTGAAATAGTTTGGCAGTCACAGTCTTTAATTCTTCAGTATTCTGCATGGCCAAATCTGCCATTTCCTGTCCTTTTTGTGTCACAAGTGCGAGATCTTCACGAGTTTCTTCCAATAAGTTGCCCAGAGCAATTCTAGCATCGTCTTTATCCTAGACCAATTGATTTAACTGCTTTATTTCTTCATCGTGAGCGGCTAAAAGAACATTCTTTTCATTTAACTCAGCAAGTGCTGCATCTCGTTGGGCAATCAAGTCATCCTGCTCTGCTATCCCTGCTTGGTGTTGTTTAAGCTGAACTTGCAGAGCATGGTTCTCTGCTTTGACTGCATGTGCTTCTTCCTATAATGGGGCAATATCCGCTTCTAGCAAATCGACTTTGCCTTGCAATTCTTGCCGGATATGCTCGGTTGCCAGCTTCATTTGAAGAGGTAATTGCTGAGAAAACTGAATCAGGAGGCGACCCATAGATTCCAATTCAGTGAACATTACTGGTGGAGGAGGAAGAGCAGTAGGGGGTTGTGTTGAAGAGGCGAAAAGCAGATAAGGGGAGGGTGGTGGAGAGTAATCGGGAGAAGAGGATGGAGGAATGGGTGCCTCAGGAATTACATTGGAGATTGCACTAGGACGTACGGCAACAAGCTCAACAGGGTTAATTGGCGGAGGAAGGGGGATAAGAGTTTTTTGCACCAGAACTATTCCGGTCACATTCTGACTGGTCGCCTCAGTGTTTGCGATCACTGCCTCAGCATTAGCAATTACTTCTATGATGATTTCAGCGATGATCTCCTTCACAGTTTCCTCATCCTGCTGATGAGAGTCCGCCCGAGAAGAGACTTCTTCGGATTCTTCTAGGTGTGCACCATGTTCTTGCTGGTTGAGTGGAGAAGAGGGAACAGATGATTCTACATGAAGAGATGTGGCAGTGTCGTGGAAGACTTCAGTTTCGTGACTGACAGTAGATCCCTGCACCTGACTTTCAAAGGGGCTAACACATCTGCGTTTTCGGCGAAATAGTTGAAGCAGATCTTCATCATCATCATCCTCGTCCTCGAGCATTTGAGTAGATTCTTCATGTAACAAGAAGGGAGCGGTTGGAGGAGGTTGCGCGGCTTGGATCACCGAAAAGAGGAAGGTGAGGATATGGGGTAAACGGGAATGAGGAAGGTCACTCTTAGTGATTCGTTTGGTAACCGTCATGCAGTCACGGTGAATACGCCAGAAAAAGAAAGATGTGAAATTTACAGGCTCACGGGACGCAATAACTATCATTGAATAGAATGGTCGAGAAATACCATATGTGCGTTTCTGTAAATTCAGGGTGGCTACCAAAAATTACAGAGCTGTACGCTCTGGTTCAGGTCTGCAAAGAATGGCTTACTCATATGAGTGCCGGGGGAACAATTCTTTCATGCTGGCCACAGAAAGAAGTGGACCATTCTCCAATCCTTCCCGAGGGAGTCGAAAAGCTTCAGCAAACGTAGCTAAAGTAATGACTACACGAGATGGTAAACAAGCAATGGGCCAACACTGCTCTGTAGCAGGTGTGGCGGCAATATCAAAAATAATCTGCGTGTGGAATGGATGACACTCCACTGAATGCCAGGGCAATTCAGCGAAGGCCAACAGACCACGAGTGCGCAAATACTCACTCACTTCTGGAGTGAGGCCTGCACGGAAGGTAGCGACATTCGTGAGTGCTTCCATGGTGCACAAGTAACACGAGAACACAGAATACAAAGAACGCACAATCACACAAACACAATAGCAATTATCAGTAGAAAAAACAAGATTAAGTAAGAGCACAGAAACATTAGGTGGAAAAAACCTAATCATAGCACCATATTGGAGAGAGATACTTCATAATTACGGCATGCATGCATGAACAAAAACAGTAACACAGGGCAGCGATTGATCATAGTTAGATACGAAAATGGGAAGATTACGGTCAATGGTCAACTAAAATACGAGGATAAAAAGAAAAACAAGTGACACGCAAAAAAGACTAAGTACATGTCATAGGTTATCAGACGGCTGGTGATATGGGCGAAGCTTAGAACCACTAATCACTTTTGGAAGGAGAACACCTGTTAAGGTCGCCAACCGAAAAGTTGTTGGTCCCACTTGTTCAACAATCCGATATGGACCGAACCACCGTAACTTAAATTTTTCCAACAGATCTATTGGCTTTAGCATTATAGAATAAAACAAGTTGGCCAACCATAAAGACAGGGGTTTTGAGGAAACGATCATGAGTACGGGCTTAACGAAGCTGAACTTCTTGAAGAATCAGGAAACTTTCCCAACGTTGTTCATCCAATGAGCGGAGCGTATCCAACCAAAATGGTAAAGATTCTTCCGGCAGCAATTTCTGAGATAAGGCAACACGCAGACTCGGTATCACTAGTTCCATTGGCGCAATAGCTTCCAATCCATAAGCAAGTTTAAACGGAGTGGTTCCGGTTGCTACTTTGTACGTGGTCTGGTATGCCCATAATACGGTAGGTAAGAGTTGATCCCAATGTTCCGAACATTCCAAGATCAATTTGTGAAGCATATGCAACAGAGTCTTATTGGTACTTTTGGCCAGACCATTAGCATGTGGATAGTACGGTGAGCTGAATTTATGCATAATCTGAAAAGTCTGAGTCAGTACTTGCATTAAATTGTTTGCAAAATGTGTTCCTTGGTCCATCACTATCTCCAGAGGTAATCCATATCGAGGGAAAACATCCTTCATCAAACATTTGGCCACCGAAACAGCTGTGGCAGAACGTAAAGCCCAAGCTTCCGCCCACCTAGTGGCATAATCTGTACAAGTCAATATGTATCGATTGTTGGTGAGGGTCGCTGGTGGTGTTATTGGGCCAATAAAATCTAGACCCCACTTCTGAAAGGCTCCAGAGGTAGGACAGGTTGTAGGGGAAAGACGTGTCGCTGCAAGGGCTATCCAAACCGTTGAGAGACATCACACTGCTGCACAAACCGAACCACATCTCTGTACATTGTAGGCCACCATAGCCCACTTTGCAGAATTTTTCGGTGAGTAAGATCAGCTACGAAGTGTCCTCCAGTGGGTAATGAATGAGCCATGGCAATAACTGATTCCGCTTCATGTGGAGGAATGTGTTGATATATTTAGGTAGTGATGTGTGTGAACACACTAGGACCGCCGGGACACTTTTTTCCCTCTTTAGGAGGTTTTTTTCCCCCGGCTTGTATATACGCCTATTGCCCTAATGGGCTACTTATCTTTGTACATTCTCTAGTAATACATTCAGTATTGTGTTTTTGTGCTCCAAGATTCTTCTTCTTCCTTGTGCTGTTCGCGTGCTTCCGCAGACATCTATCTCCAACAATTGGTATCAGAGCACGTTGTCGCTTCTTCTAGGGCGCCGTTGACACTCCTCCGTTTGCAGTCTCAAATTCGCACGAAATTTGGTGAGCATACTCGTTTCGGCTCTGAACGCACTATCGCAGTGCTTGTGCAGGCTATTTCGTCCTTTTGTGCCAAAGGTATATACCAGTTTCTATTCGCCAGTTTAAGCGTCTCGAAGTCTGCTACAGGTCTAGCAGAACTCTTCTGGGCAATTCCTTTCAACTTTTTGAGATATAGTCAATTTTCTGCATCAAGGTATTTTAGTCACTGGCCATGGCTGAAAGCAGTGATGTATTCCGTATGTTGGCTGTTGAGGATAAGTTGGATGGTACCAACTACCCATTATGGGCTTATATGATGCGACATGTACTGGTTGCAAAAGGATTGTGGAACATTGTGCAGGGTGTTGAAAGACGTCCTGTTATACCTGTAACGACAGGTACTACAAATACAGGTGCTGGCGCTGATGAAGATGGTGTCGAAGATGATATTCCAAACATTCGTGTTCGTGCTGCTGTTTCTGTTGCACCTACTGCAGAGCAGATTCGCTGGGATGGCAGAGATGCCCAAGCACATGCATTGATAGCTTTGTCTGTCAAACGTGCCATTATTCCTCACATTCGCTCTTGCAGAACAGCAAAGGATGCTTGGGATACACTTACCACTTTGTACCAGGCTAGGAATGAGGCTCGTGTTGCTTACCTCCGAAAACAGTTGGAGAGTGAGCACATGAATGAAGGTGATTCTATGGACAGTTTCTTAACAAAGATCAAAGATTTGAAGGAACAGTTGATTTCTGCTGATGAGGTTATACCAGATAGCTCACTTGTGCAGACCGTTCTGAATGGTCTTCCTGATTCATATCAGAGTTTTGCTTCTACTCTTCGGTTGATGATGAAAGGCAATCCTAATGCCTTGTCATTTGAGGAGTTAGTCTCTATTCTATTGCAGGAAGATCAGTCCAGGCAGAACAGGTCCATAATGCGTGTTGCAGATCAAGCTTTCCTGGCTAGTCAGAAGGGCAAAGGAAAATGGAGCTCTTCTACTAGTAAGCAGAAATCTGCAAATGCTGCACAATCGAAGAACCAGGATAAAGATGAGAAGAAATCAGAAAAGTAGAAATTGTTTTGCAAGTACTGCAAAGGAAATGATCATATCATAAAGAACTGTCCAAAACTGGCTGCTAAAGAGGCAAAGAAGAAAGAGGCTAGAATGGTTGTTGCAGAGGCCTCTACACCAAAAACAGAGTCTGCAAATCTTGTGCAGGAAGAAGAATGGGCGTTTACTACTGTCTGCAGTTTTGACCCATCTTCTCATGATCAGTGCATGTCTGCAGTAGACTCAGATGTTTGGTACTTTGACAGTGGGGCGACCAAACATATTACCTCGCAGCGCAGTTTCTTCTCTTCACTCGAGCCTGCCCCTACAGGGAATACTGTCACATGTGCCAATAACTCCTCTTATCCTGTTATGGGAGTTGGTAAGATCATTCTGACTACTGCTGATGGTAGTTCTTTCACTTTGGCAGATGCTTTATTTGTGCCAAGGATAAAAAAGAACCTGTTTTCAGTTTTTGCATTAGCCAAGATTGGCTTGGTTGTGAAATTCGTTGATGACAGGTGTACAGTCCATGATCTCTCAAATGGCAATGTGATTATTGCTTCTGGCATTTTATGTCATGGGCTCTATAAGCTCATAGACTATGAAAGATCTTTGAATGATTTGGCATGTGCAGTTCATGATTCTCAGGCTATGTCAGATGCAAAGCTCTGGCATGCACGCTTTGGTCATCTGAATTTTGCTAGTTTGCTACGCCTGCAGAAATCTAAAATGGTGTCCTCTTTGCCCAAACTTGAGGCTCCTGGAAAACATGTTTGTGAAGGCTGTATTTTGGGCAAGATGCAGCGTTCCTCCTTTCCAAAAGATGGTTCAGTTCGGGCTACGCAGAAATTGCAGCTTGTACATAGTGATGTCTGTGGTCCTATGCAGACACCCTCTTTTGGAAATTACCTTTACTTCGTGACTTTCATTGATGATTTTTCCAGGCATGCATGGGTATATCCACTCAAAGAAAAGTCCGAAGTGTTCATGTGCTTCAAACAGTTTTTGGTTTTGGCTGAAAATATGTCAACATGTAAAATGGGCACCCTCCGTTCTGATCGAGGGGGGGAATATATGTCTTCAGATTTTAATGCATTTCTGGCTGAACGTGGGATAAAACACCAGTGTACAGTGCCGTATACACCTCAACAGAATGGAGTTGCTGAACGAAAGAACAGGTCACTCATGGAGATGGCGAGGTGCATGGTCAAAAGTCAGGCTTTACCACATAGTTTCTTGCTTGAGGCTGTCATGTGTGCAACATATGTACTGAACAGGTGTCCCACTAAAGCGTTGCAGTCTATCACTCCATATGAGGCTTGGCATGACCGCAAGCCATCTGTTGCTCATCTGCGTGTTTTTGGTTGTTTGGCATATGCATTAGTACCTGAACAACATCACAGAAAATTGGATGATAAGGCAGTAAAATGTATTTTTGTTGGGTACAGTTCTGAAAGTAAAGGCTATCGTCTATATCATCCACAGACTAAACGCATTCTGGTTAGCCGTGATGTTGTCTTTGTGGAAGATGCTATTCAGCCATTGCTTTCATGTACTAAGGAGACATCTGTTAGCTCCAAAGACATGTATGATACGTTGATGCCTCTTTTTATAGGTGGACAATCTAGTGCTGGTCCTAATGAGGCAACTTCTCAGCCTTTGCAGGTTTCATATGATGATGCAGATCATTCTATTTCTGATGCAGATTTACATGATGCACTTGTTGATGAGAGAGCTGATATTGAGCAGGCAAAAACTATGCCAAAATGGCTGGTGCAGACTTTGCATGACAGCAAATTAGATGCACCTTTGTCATATCGTACTCGTTCAGGCTCTCATAGTGCCTCTTTTGCATCAGATTGCTATGCTATGGCTGCGTCTAGTCTCTGTGATGAGAATGAGCCTGTTTCTTTTGATGAAGCACAGAATTCAGAAAATTGGATGGCTGCCATGCAATCTGAATATGATGCTATAATGAAGAATGGTACATGGTCTTTATGTGACTTGCCTCCTGGCAAGAAGGCCACTGGCACTAAGTGGGTATACAAGCTGAAGCGTAAACCTGATGGTACAGTTGACAGGTATAAGGCTAGGCTTGTTGCAAAGGGTTATGCGCAGGAAAGAGGCATTGATTTTGATGAGACCTTTGCACCTACATGCCGTATGACTATTGTTCGGAGCATTTGTGCACTTGCAGCCCATCATGGTTGGAATGTGCATCAGTTGGACATTAAAACAACATTTCTGAATGGTGACTTACATGAAGAAGTATATGTTTTTCAGCCCCGTGGCTTTGTGCAGAAAGGGCATGAAAACCACGTGTGCAGGTTAAAGAAGGCATTATATGGTTTAAAGCAAGCACCACATGCTTGGTATGAGAAGATACATGCCTATCTGGTTGCACATGGTTTTGTGAACATTCCAACTGAAAGCACCTTATATGTTAAGCGTGCTAATGATGTGCTTCTGATCATTGTTGTCTATGTTGATGACATGCTGCTCACTGGTCCTATTGAGAAGCATATTGCTGATTTCAAGGCTGATTTGCATGCCTCATTTGAGATGTCTGATTTGGGGCATTTGCATCACTATTTGGGCATTCAGTTTATGCAAGTTGATGGTGGAATGGCTTTGTGTCAAACAAAATATATTGACACATTATTGCAGCATTTTGGCCTTGAAGACTGTAAGCCTATTGCCACTCCTATGGAGACAGGTTTACGATTGAGTCTTCATGATGCTGGAGATGCATTTGATGCTGTTCTCTATCAGCAGGCTGTTGGATGCTTGATTTACTTATGCAGTACTTGGCCAGATATTCAGTTTGCTGTCTCACAGATGAGCAGATTTATGCATTGCCGAGGAGTCACGCATTGGAAGGCGGTTAAGCGCATCTTTCACTACTTGAGTGGTACTCGGCTACTATTGGAACATCAAGCTTACACTATGCTTGAGGTGGATTTGATCTACATCAAAGGCTATTGCGTCGAAAGAATATCCGTTGGAGAGTTTTTTTTCATATGCTCATTTATTGTATTTTTTGAGAATATTTTGATGGCTCATTTACCGTTGTAAAAGCCTTGAGTTGTACACATGTAAAGGTACAAATATAGGGCCAAAATCCCACGAAATTTTGGTGGTTGAAGTTGCATTCAATCAAGCAATCAATCACCTAAAAGTAGATCAATCAAGATCTTCACTTTTCCTAGATTGTAGGGAAGTGAATTGATTCCCTCCAACAACCATTCCCACCTTCATTTGAATTCAAATTCAAGTTGTAAAAGTCGTGGAACACTCCTAGAGGCTATATAAGGAGTTGAAATCACTTGTACATTACATGGAAGCAATATACATACACTTGTGACCATCATTGTCTTGCTCCTTCAATTTTCTGCATCATCTTCTTCGCCAACAGTAATCTTGCAGAGGCTGCTGCTCTCTCCTCAGAGCTTCAAATTGAGTGCAAGAGGACTCATTGGAAAGGTATCAGTGTCTAGTTTATGCCTGTAAATTTTCAAAGCATTTGGTTCAGCAGATTTGGAGAAATCTCAGTTTTTCTGCCTCGGGATCAATCTCTGCGTATTCCTGAAAAATAGGCGGTACCACCGGTGAATGTCGCATTCATTCCTATAGCATATTTTGCTTATTCCTTATACTTTTGTGCATTCCATACACTCAACCCTATGTGTATCACTCCCATAAAAGGATTTTTTCTAATTGTAATCACGCTGGTCGCTATGGGCATTTGAAGTTCATTGTCTCTTCCATAGATAGTAAGTTTTTTGAGCTAGTCGACCCGCGAACCTATCTGTTTTGTATCGACTCATTCTCCTTGATGCTCCAAGGTACATAGTGTGTTTCTTTGCACTTATAGCATGCCTATAAGGTCTATTTGAGTCTCCAAAAGCTCAAGGGCTGGTCTTGTGCCGGTTGGCTTGACCAAACTTCATCACTTCGAAACGCACTTTTCTACCTTCGACAAGCTTCTCCAAGTTCTTTCAGTGGTATCAGAGCTAGTTCAGGATGGGTGACGGCTTTCCCTCAATGATCGAGAAGCTTGATCGACACAACTACGCAGCTTGGCAAATCAGAATGGAGGCCTACTTGCAAGGTAGAAATCTTTATGGAATTGTAGCAGGTGATGAAGCTATGCCTATTCCAAGATCCAAAGGAGGACCTACACAAGAGGAGACAGATAAGCTCACACTTTGGTGCGCAAGGGATGCTCAAGCAAGGTCGTACATACTAAACTCTATCTCTGACTTTCTATTATCACATATTAGAGGATGCTAGACATCTCAAGAGACTTGGGATGCCCTGGAGACTTTCTTTTCTGCTAGTACCAAAGCAAGAAAGAATCATCTTTGGAACGAGTTCAACCAAATGAAGAAGACACCTAAACAAACCATCACAGAGTGCTGGTAACTCTTATCATGGTAACTCTTATCATGGTAATTCAACGAGTGCTCTATATGCAGATAAGAAGGATAAGAAGCAGAAAGGCAAGAAGAAGGAAGAAGATGAAGAAGAGACTTCCCAAGCCAACTTCGCAAGCAAGAGCAAGTGGAAAGGGAAGAAGAAAGGACCAAAGCAAGACAAAGCCAAAGGTCAGAATGTTCAACCTTGTGCCATATGCGATAAGACCAACCACACCACTCAGAACTGCTGGTTCAATGGGAAGACCCAGAAAGGAAGTGGAAGAGGTGGATATGGCGGCAATAGAGGCAGAGGTGGACACAACTTCAACAACAACAATAGAAGCTATAATAGAAGGGACTACAACAATTATTCAGAAGATCAACCACATGAAGACTCATTACTTCTTATGAACCTAAGCCACAAAGAAGGTAAAGAAGATGATCATTTGTTCTACATAGATTCAGGATGCTCGAATCATGTTGCAGGCAACATTGCTCTTCTATCTGACTTGGAAAGTCCAAAGCATAGGCATGAAGTGCAAACAGGGGATGACACGAAGCACAATGTGGAGAAGATTGGTAATGTCAAAGCTTCCAATGGCAGGACAAACATTTTGAGTAAGGTTCTCTATGTACCCACTATCACTAAAAACCTAATAAGTGTAGGCCAAATAGTTGAAAAAGGCTTGCAAGTTAGGTTCACCCAACATGGAGCTTTTGTGGAAGATCCATGTCAAGGCTTCAAGAAGATAGCCCGAGGTGAGAAGCATGGTAGGCTCTTTACTTTTGAAGTAGGAGATACCAGGAACATAGCTCTATTCAACTTTGGGTCTCAAACCCTAAGTGAGCTTGAAGTGTGGCATAAGAGACTTGCTCATGTGAATGAAAGAACCTTGAAGGATATATGCAGGGATCAAAGTGTTCTAGGACTGCCGAACATATCAAAGCAACACATGATCAAAGGTGTGATGCATGTCAGATTGGGAAGGCACAAAGACAACCATTCAACCACAAAGGCTACATCCACAACAACTTATTGGACTTAGTACATACAGATGTATGGGGACCAAGTCAAGAACCTTCATTGGCAGGATCAAGGTACTATGTCTCATTTATTGACGACCATAGTAGGTGGACTGTTCTATACTTTATCAAGAGTAAGAATGAAGTGTTTGATTGCTTCAAGAAGTATCTTGCGCATGTGGAGAATCATACAGGTAGATCACTAAAGAAGCTCAGATCTGATGGAGGGGGAGAATACTTCTCCAAAGATTTTGATGAGTTCTTGCAGGATAAAGGTATCAAAAGGGAAGTGACTACCAGGTACTCTCCTCAACTAAATGGAATTGCAGAGAGGAGAAACAAGACATTGGTTGGATCAGCCTGAACAATGCTTGAAGAGAAGAAGTTGCCACATTATCTATGGGCAGTGTACCTTGTCAATCGACTACCATCCAAATCACTTCAAGGTATGACTCCTTATGAAGCATGGCATGGAAGAAAACCTAGTCTTGGACATTGCAAGGTTTTTGGTTGTTTAGCTTATGTTCATGTACCATCACAAATAAGAGGTAAGCTAGATGAAAGGGCAACAAAGGCAGTGTTTATTGGATATGATTCAACTCATATGGGTTACAGGTTCTTCAATCCTTCAACCAAGCAATTCACTACAAGTAGAGATGTTGTGTTTGAAGAACACAGGTCTTGGTATGATGAAGACAAAAAAAAGGTAACACTACCATATGATCTTGATTCTGACTCTCATCAATTAGGAAGGAAGCATGATACACAGGTCCAGGATCCAAGAAGTGATACAGACGATGACCAAGATGAAAGAGAAAGGGATTACAAGCTATGGAAGTCAAGAGGCAAAGCAAAGATGCAAGAGGTTGGAGAATGCTCCAAACAAGCACCTAGAAGATCAGCAAGAGAGAAGAAACAACCAGAAAGGTATGGATATGATTCCACATTTGTTACAAAGCATTCAATCTACTTGGCAAAAGACTCTATTTCAGAGGAACCCTCAACCTATGAAGAGGCAAAGGGAAACCCTAATTGGGAAAAGGCCATGAACGAAGAGATAGATGCATTGAAGGAAATGGACACTTGGGATTTGGTTCCAATGTCCCCGAATCAAAAGGTAATTGGTTGCCGATGGGTATATAAAGTTAAAAGAAATTCAGATGGATCAGTTTGCAGGTACAAGGCAAGATTAGTTGCCAAAGGATGCTCACAAACTCATGGTATAGACTATGAGGAAACATTCTCACCAGTTGCAAAGATGACTACAATCAGGACATTGATAAGTGTAGCTGCTGCAAGGAATTGGAGACTCCTCCAACTTGATGTGAAAAATGCATTCTTAAATGGTTGGATAAGTGAAGAGGTATACATGTCACAACCACCAGGTTTTGAAAACCCTAATCATCCATCTTATGTTTGCAGACTTAAGAAAGCATTGTATGGATTGAAACAAGCTCCAAGAGCTTGGAATTACAGGTTGGTTACATATCTTCAAGACCAAGGGTTCAAAGCTAGCAGCTCCGATCCTTCTCTATTCATCAAAAGGGATCACAATGAGGTTATCTATCTATGTGTATATGTAGATGATATTATTGTGACAGGTGATGATCTAAATGGCATTCAAAGGATCAAGAGACACATGCAAGAGGAGTTCAAAATCAGTGACCTAGGTGAGCTCACATATTTCCTAGGTATGCAGGTGATATATACAGATGAAGGAATGTATTTGACTCAAAGAAGATACATTCAGGATCTTCTTCTCAAGTTCAAAATGGAGAACACTAAACCTGTAGGTACACCTTTGGAGATGAATCATAAACTTAGTGTTTATGAAGGTGAGAAAATTGAAGACATAAAAGAGTATCAAAGCTTGGTAGGTAGCTTGATATATGCTACTCACACAAGGGCAGACATCTCATATAGTGTGGGAGTGCTTAGTCAGTTCATGCACTCACCGAGAAGACCACACATGGATGCGGCTAAGAGAGTACTTAAGTCTCTCAAAGGTACAATCAACGAAGGTATATTCTATCCTTACTCTTCCGATTTGGATATCAAAATCTACTCAGATGCAGATTGGGCAGGAGCTAAGGATGATAGAAAAAGTACATCTAGTTACTTAGCATTTGCAGGTTTGAAGCTAGTGTCATGGAGTTCCAAGAAGCAACCAACAGTTGCTTTATCCTCAACTGAAGCAGAGTACAGAGGCTTGACCATAGCAACTCAAGAGGCAATATGGTTAAAAGCATTGTATACAGATTTGGGACTTGTGAGTTCCAAACCTCACATATTTGGAGATAATGTAAGTTCCATGCATCTAGCGGCAAATCCTATTTTTCATGTGAGAACCAAGCATATAGAAGTCCATTATCACTTCATCAGGGAGAAGCTCATGGCAAAGGAGATTGACATTTCTTTTGTTCCGACTGAAAAGCAAGTAGCAGATATGATGACAAAGGCACTTGATGGAATAAAGCTTTGTAGATTCAAAGCTATGGCAGGTATTCAACCTATCAGAGAATGAAGACTCAAGCATACTTTAGCTTGAGGGGGAGCTGTTGGAACATCAAGCTTACACTATGCTTGAGGTGGATTTGATCTACATCAAAGGCTATTGCGTCGAAAGAATATCCGTTGGAGAGTTTTTTTTCATATGCTCATTTATTGTATTTTTTGAGAATATTTTGATGGCTCATTTACCGTTGTAAAAGCCTTGAGTTGTACACATGTAAAGGTACAAATATAGGGCCAAAATCCCATGAAATTTTGGTGGTTGAAGTTGCATTCAATCAAACAATCAATCACCTAAAAGTAGATCAATCAAGATCTTCACTTTTCCTAGATTGTAGGGAAGTGAATTGATTCCCTCCAACAACCATTCCCACCTTCATTTGAATTCAAATTCAAGTTGTAAAAGTCGTGGAACACTCCTAGAGGCTATATAAGGAGTTGAAATCACTTGTACATTACATGGAAGCAATATACATACACTTGTGACCATCATTGTCTTGCTCCTTCAATTTTCTGCATCATCTTCTTCACCAACAGTAATCTTGCAGAGGCTGCTGCTCTCTCCTCAGAGCTTCAAATTGAGTGCAAGAGCACTCATTGGAAAGGTATCAGTGTCTAGTTTATGCCTGTAAATTTTCAAAGCATTTGGTTCAGCAGATTTGGAGAAATCTCAGTTTTTCTGCCTCGGGGTCAATCTCTGCGTATTCCTGAAAAATAGGAGGTACCACCGGTGAATGTCGCATTCATTCCTATAGCATATTTTGCTTATTCCTTATACTTTTGTGCATTCCATACACTCAACCCTATGTGTATCACTCCCATAAAAGGATTTTTTCTAATTGTAATCACGCTGGTCGCTATGGGCATTTGAAGTTCATTGTCTCTTCCATAGATAATAAGTTTTTTGAACTAGTCGACCCACGAACCTATCTGTTTTGTATCGACTCATTCTCCTTGATGCTCCAAGGTACATAGTGTGTTTCTTTGAACTTATAGCATGCCTATAAGGTCTATTTGAGTCTCCAAAAGTTCAAGGGCTGGTCTTGTGCCGGTTGGCTTGACCAAACTTCATCACTTCGAAACACACTTTTCTACCTTCGACAAGCTTCTCCAAGTTCTTTCAGCTACTTGGGTTGTTTTATCCCAAGGGGGGATCACTACCGCCAGATTTGCATGCTTTTTCTGACTCAGATTGGGCTGGTTGCTATGACACTCGTGTGTCCACTAGTGGTTTTTGCTTCATGCTTGGTAGCTCATGTATATCTTGGTTGAGCAAGAAGTAGCCTACTGTGGCCACTTCCAGTTGTGAGGCTGAGTATAGGGCAGCTTTCACAGCGACTGTTGAGTGTGTGTGGCTCAGACGCCTTATGGCTGATTTGGGTGTTGGCCAGTCTTCTGCCACCACCATCTTCACTGACAGTCAGAGTGCATTGGCAGTTGCGAGGAACCCTGTGTTCCATGCTCGCACTAAGCACATTGAGGTGCATTATCACTATGTCAGGGAGAGGTTCTCTGCTGGGGAGATCAGCTTGGCATATGTGCCCACACAGGAGAACATTGCAGACCTTTTCACAAAGGCTCTGCCTAGGGAGAAGTTTGAAGCTTTCCGCAAAGCTTTGGGCTTACTTCCTTTTGTGGAGTGATTTCCACATAGCTTGGCACTTCCTTATACATGAGTGCCAGCTCCTTGTTCACCGCATCACTCCCAGGGGGGATTTGTTGATATATTTAGGTAGTGATGTGTGTGAGCACACTAGGACCGCCGGGGCACTTTTTTCCCTCTTTAGGAGGATTTTTTCCCCCAGCTTGTATATACGCCTATTGCCCTAATGGGCTACTTATCTTTGTACATTCTCTAGTAATACATTCAGTATTGTGTGTTTGTGCTCCAAGCTTCTTCTTCTTCCTTGTGCTGTTCGCGTGCTTCCGCAGACGTCTATCTCCAACATAATGCATCTAAGTAAAACACTAGTATGATCTATGTAATACAGTTGACCCACAATCAACCGGAATCGTCGACTGCAGACTGCAATTTTTCAGTGCAGAGTAATGGGAGCATTAGGAGGGAGACAATCGTCAGTGAGAAAAGTCATTAACGTATTATAGTATGTAGGAGCCACAGGAAGTTTTGCAGATTCTTCAGGAGTTGTCTTGATGACGTAAATCGTCGGTGTAGTGTCATCAACACCTATCGGAGACTCATCGGAATCCAGTCGAGATAGGAAATCCACCGAGACATGTGCTGTGCCGGGTCGATGAATAACTTCATAATCAAACTCCTGTAATAGTAAAACCCATCTTGCCAATCTACCACCTAAATGCTGCTGCCGAACCAAGTACACCAGTGTAGCATGATCCACATGGAAAGTAAATTACGGCCCAACAAGTAATGCCGAAATTTCTTAACAGAGTATACCAAACCAAGACATTCTCGTTTTGTCACAGAGTAATTTCTCTCCGCAAGAGCTAATCGGCGGTTCGCATAGTACACAGGCGGAAACCATTTATCAATTTGTTGCATGAGGATACTACCAATCGCAATATCTGACGCATCCACGAAGACATGGAACAGATCGTTCCCAATCAGGTGGTTGCAGGATCGAGGCGTGCGTCAATAAGACCTTCAACCGATCAAATGCACTTTGGCGCTCCTGAGTCCATTCGTACTTCCACGGAGCGCTAGTCATAGGCCGATTAAGTGGTGTCGCTAAATGAGCTAACCACCGTAAATGTCTGCCATGCCACTGGATTTGGCCAAGAAAGCGCATAACTTCTTTCAGTGTCTTTCGGATTGGTGCCTCCAACACAGCTGCTACTTTATCCGGATCTACCTATATTCCTTGTTTAGAAATGCTATGACCAAGCAGTTTGCCACAGAAGACTGCAAAAACTGATTTGGTAGGATTCAAACATAACTGATACTCTCGAAATTTTTCAAAATAGCACCGTAAATGATACAAGTGCGCCGAAGTGGCACCAAATAAGGAAAAATCATCCAAATATACTTGCATAAACGTGGTCAAGTAAGGTGAAAAGGCTTCTTGCATACATCTTTGGAATGTACGCGGGGCATTCCGAACCACATTACGGTGCAAACATAGACACCCCAATTAGTGATGAATGTTGTCTTCGGTATATCCTATTCTGCCATCCTCACTTGATTATATCCACTGTAGCCATCCAGAAAAGAATACATTTCGTGATCTGCTACCCTGTCGAGCATTGTATCTAGAAAGGGGAGAGGGAACGGATCCGGTACGGTGGCTGCGTTAAGCTTCCGGTAGTCGACACAAATGCATAACTGGTTATTTTTCTTCGGCACTATCACTATTGGTGATATCCACTGAACATGCTCAATTGGCATAATAAGTCCCACCTTCAATAAACGATCGAGTTCAGCTTTCACCTATGCCTCATAATTAGGATTCATTCTGTAACTAGATTGTTTGATTGGCCTCGCATCCGGTTTGAGCACTACCCGATGTTGATAAATCCGTGGGTCAAGACCTTTCATGTCTCTGTAATCCCAAGTGAAAACATCTGAGAATTCATGCAAAAGTTGTACCAAATCATCTTGGAATTTCTCTGCTAATCCTGCCCTAATTTTTACTGGTCTCAGGTTGACCGTGTCACCCAAATTGTACGTTACTAATTGATCCTCCTGTATATAAAATTGGCGAGGTTTCACCAAATCATCAGCTGGGTGAAACAATTTTTGTAAGGTTGCTTCATCCATTGCTAGGCCATCATCAGCTTCTGCTTCTCCGGTCATTGGTACGACCGTACAAGCTACCGGACTCCAATTGTCTGGTACCAACTATAAATCCACAATACCTAATGGGATCAGATCCTTATTGGTCTTGAGGAAAGCCTCCTCCTCATCATCAGATGACCATCCAACATATGGATTGGCTCCGCTACATATGGTCGTGCATGAATATCACAAGGTTGCATAGCATCCAATGTAACTACATATTTCCGATGATTGTCTTTAAAAATTAACTCTTGAGCTGACCAATGTTGTATGACTTTGGCTTGCTTGAGCCATGGTCGACCGAAGAGTAAGTTGTAGTCGAGGCTAGATTCGGGTAGATCCAGGACTACAAAGGTCATTTTAAATGTAGTTCCCTGCAAGGTAATAGGAATATTACGTACGAGTCCCACCGGATGGACTCTGGATTGGTCTGCCATTCGCACAAAAAATTATACGGGTTCAATTTGGGTCCAACCCAATTTCTTGCAGAGTGCAGCTGTTGCAATATTCACACCAGACCCGCCACCAATTAAAACTTGGGTAATCTTCTGGTTTTTATACCAGACGGTGATCAATGGGACTGAATGATCCACCATAGAATCCATCTCCGGCTGTATGGTCGCAGTCGCTGGAGTACATGAAGGTCCGGGACTAACCTGCTGTTGGAATCACTGTCTTACTCCTGGAACTAAGGCGAGCAGCTATCCCAAAGGGAGTGTGATTGAAGCCTTAGATAGGATGTCCCATACCTGATCTGTTTGGGCTGTGGTTATCACCGATTCTGGTGGTAATTCTAATGTTGTTGGGGCAGAATGCTGTTCATTTGATCTTGCCTATGGCAGAGGGACTTGTGTTATGGGAATTGGATCAGGAAACACAATCGGCTCCTTAGTTGTCCATTGACTAGCCTTTGCAAACATCCACTGCTGCTCACGAACTCTAGGCTCAAAAACTTCAGTTGCTGGTTGCAACTGTTTACCTGATCTTGTCTGAACTACGACCACTTGTGACTCAACTGGGGAAATATAAACCATGCTAGTCATCGGATTTTGGCGTTCCTTCTTCCTTTTGTCGTACTCTGCTGCTTCCTTGCAAAATCTACGGATATGGCCAACCTCGCCACAAAAATGGCACCGAGGGGGTGGGAGGGAAGTACCTTTCGCCGATGTACCTGCCTACCATCGATTTTGATTAAAGTTGTTACTTTGCGGTCCTCGATAGTTCCTATATCCCTGCTGCTAGTTGGGTGGCCATCATCTGGGTGGAGATACGCTCTTCGTGCGTGGGCCCCATTTCTTCTACTTGTTTCATCCAGGCAGCAGGGGGTTCTTCGTAAGTGTCCTGTCCCTCGTAAGTGATTCTTCCTCCTGGAAGTGGTTGAGGCTCATAGTTATCTTCAAAGGTCTCTTCCACCGG
Organism: Ceratopteris richardii; assembly: GCA_020310875.1. Lineage (NCBI taxonomy): Eukaryota > Viridiplantae > Streptophyta > Polypodiopsida > Polypodiales > Pteridaceae > Ceratopteris > Ceratopteris richardii. The sequence continues at coordinate 2,921,763 of CM035421.1, read as the reverse complement.
AATGGTTATTGCTTCTTCCTTTGATGGTTGATCGGGTGGAGAGGGGGGTCGTTCATATTGTAACAACTTAATCTTTAATTCTGCAACTTGTTTGCATAGCTCAAGTACCTCGTTGGCCGTCGAAGATTCAGGCTTTGGTGAAGTAGCAGTATTGACCATCTCTTTAAGTTCTGTGGGGTGTGGTGGGGGCACTTGGGATCTTTGTAGTTCCTTTACCTGGTCTGCCAGCTAGTCGTGGGCGTCCAAGAGGGTCGCATAGTCTTCCAATACTTGCTGAATGTGTTATGAGGGAATAGCTTGGAATTTGGCAGGGTCTATAGGTGCCCCTGGGGTGTTTTCGATAGCTGCTTCTAAATTCTCTTGATTCTGTTGCTGTAGTCTCCTATTCTCTTCTTGAGCCGCTGCTAAATGGCGGCGGAGTAAGGCCATGTTTCTTTGTAGTCTAGCATTGCGGACCAGCTGATCTCTGAGTTGTCCTTTAGTTGCCCTACCCGTCTCCGTATACTTGGCTTCAAGCTCTGCATTTGATTGTTGGAGGGTGGTCACCTCATGTTGTAATGCTGTATTACTCAACTCCAAGGCATTGACACGTGCCTGGAGGTGGGATGACAGAGTACAAAGCTCCTTGTTGTTTTCTTCCAACAACCTGTATTCTTGTTTAAGCTGAGCGGCAGCTTCAAGCATGGTGTCTAGTGCCAGACTAAATGAGGTGGATGCAGAGGTGGAGGTGAGAGATGCAAGGGGTTGGGAAATGGGGAAGGTAAAGGTGAATGTGGTGCTGACAATGGGTGTATGTGGTGATGTGCATGAAGTTACTAGTGGTGATGTTGAGACCAAAGTGGTGGTGAGTGGTCCTGTGGAGGGTGAAATGTCCATGGGGTTGGATGTGATTGTGTGTGAGGTGTGAATCGTGAACACTGGAATGGTGGGTGGTCTGTTAGTGGTGGTCGTGAATGTGGGGGAGGTGGGTTGGGGAAGGGACTTTCTATTATGATTTTCAATTTGTTGAACTATATTTACAAGGTTTGCCAAGAATGGAGACATGGTGGTTTGTGTTGGTTCTGAGGAGGTTAAGAGGGGCACAATAGGTAGGGGTTGGTAAGTCGGAAATGTAGTGGTGAAGGGAAATGGGTGTGTTAGTGTTTGGGTAGGGACATGTGGCTGTCCAAGAACTCGTTGAAAAGAAGGGTGACCTATGATGGTTTGATGGGTGGCAGGATGACCTATATGAGGTTCAGAAAATGGGCAAGCAATGATAGAGGTAGAGATAGGTAAGGATGGCCAAATGGTGGTGTGCTGCATAGGTTCCGTAATGATGGCTGCGGGTTGTTTAGTGATGCTAGAGGCGAGGGGTTCGATGGGTTGGGTGGGAGGTGATGGGGGAGATGGTATCTGTGTGCTGTCGTCATGTGCATCAGTGTTAGTGGGGCTGGTCATGTGCACATCTTCCTGAGCTGCGGTAGGGAGTGAGGTAGAGACTTCCATCTGAATCACTTTTCCCCTCCGTGGTCATGTATCGATCCTTTGTTGGTCGTATTGAGGGGTAGTACGATATACCATGGTCCGCATGGCTTCCACTATTCCACAGGTATCTCCCAAAAGATTCAATGATTCTACAAAATGAGGGTCTACATTCTCCGCTTGCAGCATCTGGTTCACCAGTGCTCTATTTGCCTCTTCTGATAGCTTATGCCTTTTTTATACCTGCTTGATCGTCTTGTAGAGTCGTTTGAGTTGTGCAGTGTAAGTAGGGGCTAGTTCCTCCTCACTCTCCTCTGCTTCGTTTCCCTGTGCTTCTTCTTGATCCTGTGTGCCTTCAGCGTGAGTATGTTGTGCCTCATCTTCCCAATGTACTCTTCGTGCCTCACTATGTGGTCGTCTTCTCTGGGATGATGATCCAGGGCCGTCGGTGTCTGAGAAGAAATCACTCTCAGATAACTGTGCTGTTTGCAAAAAGTTCTCAAAGTCAAAGGATGTATCTTCTGCCAGTGTAGCCATGGAGGCGAACTCCGCATCCGTGGGTAGTGGTGGGGCTGATGGAGTGGGTTGCACTACGCCCTCTGATTGTGGTCTTTGGAGATGGATCGTGAATGGGGCTACTTGTTCTTCTTCTCTGAGGGAAGCTTCTATGGTGACCTCATGAGGAATTAGAACCTGTGAAAGTGATGCACACATTCTTTTCGCGGGTTGAACCCCTGACTTCCATCCCTGGAAGAATTGCAACTGTGAGTACTTAAGGGCCTGTGCAATTGGCACATCATAAGCGAGGCATCTGTAGATGATTCTTGTAATGGCGTAGCAGCCATTCAAAGTAGGCTTCCTTACTCCTCATTTGCCTGCTTCATATAACTGGTCAAGGATCCACACTGGCATTTTAATAGGTAAGCTCCCAGTCTCTGCTAGGTATAACCCATACCAGATCTTCTTATGAGGCTGTGTGAATCGGTCTTGCGTCGGAAATGCAAAATGTTGAAGACACATTCGCAATGGTATAACAATGTTCGGGGTGAGGGCACACATTTCTTTCAACTTCTTGAGCTTATTGTTCTTCATAGACTCTGGTATCAAAGGATCTCAATCGGAGGGTACGTGGGTGCCATACATCTAAAGGGCCTCCTTGATTAAAGTGATGTTCAACTCAAAATTTTTCATTTCCTCCTGGTTTGATAGAGAGGGCACCAAGAATGTGCCTGAATGATCTTTATCTCCTGTCGCCTTCAGAGTTGCAATCAAGTAATAGCACCTAAGGAAATCAGGTTTAGGCAGAGATGCACTAAAATAATCCTGCAATCCCACTGTCTGCCAAATATCTTGAAGAGGAGCTACATTTTGTAATGCTTCAAATTCTCATGAGAAGAATTGAAATGTCCACCAGACTCCTCCGAATTCCAACTTGGACTCCCAGATGTGGTCTGCATCTCCCAAATCTCCTGGCATCTCATTGAACCAATGAGAATGTCCTTTCACTCTTTCTGTTAGGCCACTCGGTGGATCCGAGATGGGAATTCTTCGCACATTCAGAAACTCTTCTGGCCTCGCTGTCAGTGGAGGCTCCACCGGCATGGTATCCCAATTCATTTGAGTACTAGTGCCTGCCTAGGAGCTTGTTCGTGTTGCTGCTGCCATGAGAATCCTTGCAGCAGTTGATGCTTATCTGCTAGAAGAAGAAGGGCACATTAGTGTTGTATAGGAAGCAGGATGTAGTGGTGTTCCCTCCACAATACTAACATGACAATCCAGATGGTTAGTGGTTAGAGGTGAAGTGTTTGTGATAGATGTGAGTGGTGGTTAGTGGTTAGTGTCCTCCTAAGTGCATACTTTGGATATGCAATGTACTCAGAATGCACCTACATCAGAGTGGATGGATTTACAAAATTGGGTCAGGGGGTTTGATACAGGGTTTAAGTCTCCAAACTTTGGTTGAGGATTCATAGCTCTTAGAGCTAATGATAGGTAAAGATTTATGAACTAGATTGTGCTTGATTTGGGACCTTTTGGGCACCCATTTCCAGACATTCCTAGGTTTGACCAAAGGTGTAATAGTGTGAGGTATAGGTATCTTTCCTGAACTATTTACCAAGAGTACTAGTGAGTGTTGATTTATGCTAGTGACTGGAGGTGAAGCTATTTGAGCTCGTAAGCAGGCCTTGGGCACCCACATCTGTCTAGCAGTGGGGATAGTCTTCATTGATCGCTTAGGGACCCAAATAGAAAGGGTGTGTCTAGAGTGTTGCCTAGGGAACTCCTTTGTTTTAGTCCTTGATGGTGTGGCTCGCTTGATGCTTTTCTGAGAACCTGTCTCTGGAGTCGTGGTTTTTTCCCCTTTGCGTATCCAGATCTGCTTCATGCCACGGGGTACTTCATATTGCCCAAGTTGGTGCACATGCTTCTTGATCATCGGTCTCCTTAGTGTTGTGTGTTGCTCAGCCTGCCTTTCTCGAATCTTCTTTGGAACAAACGGGAATTCCTCATTGACTTCTGTTCCTTTGTCAAGAGTGACAATCCTCTGCACCATAGAACTTTGGACAAGAACAACATTGTTATCTTCATGTGGACTCCTGGAGGGACCAGGAGTTGGTGGCTTCTCTAATGGTTTGAGTGCTTGATTTTCTAATTCAATCATAAGACGGCTTTGGCCTGCCCAAGCCTGAAGAAGTCGACTTCTTAGGTTGAGTTTGACTGCGTGATCATAGATCCAGTCTTGGCCCAAAACAAGAGGTTCGGTAAGATCCTCGTCTTCACATACTAGCGCTTTTGCTGGCATGAGGACCTCTTGAATGTAGAGGGGAAGTTCCACCTCTCCCATGCAAGGGGTTTCAACTCCTCCCAGCCCTATGAGATATGCCTCAATAGGCTTGACCTTCAATTCCAATTTTTGGCAGTAAGAGAGCCGAACTGCACTAGTGGCTGCTCCTGAATCAATTAAAGCTCTCACGGTCCTTGCACTCTCTCCTTGTCCTACTTCTAGGGTTACAAAAGGTCAGCGATCAACTATCCTGTGGGTCCGTTCACCTGAGGCCTCGCACATGGCCATGTGATAACCTAAAACTTCTTGAGAGTCAGTCATGGGCTGATCTCTACCTTGTCTTCTCAATTTCATTCGTCGAATGCGTTCTAAAGCTTCGGTCTGTGCTTCTTCTCGAATTCGCTTTTCCTCTTCCTTATGTTTCTTTGCAATATTGAGTCGATTGAGCATTTCTTCAGTTAGGGGTTCTTGATATAACTTGACTCTGCATCCGCTTATGTAACTTGGTAGTACATCACCTTCTAGAGTGGCTAGTTGTACTGCTCTACTTGTGGAGATCCTATTGATAATCATTGGTCCATAGCCTCTTTTCTCTAATTTTTGTGCATGTTGCTTCAATGTGTAGACTAGGACTAGGTCTCCTGCTTTCAAGCCTTTATGCTTTACATGTGTATCAAAATACGCCTTTTGCCTCTTCTTGGCTGCATAGATTCTTGCTGCAACTCTCAATCGTGTCTCACCTAAACGTTCAAGATCAAAGATTCTAGAGGAGAGTTCATGGCCTGTCCAGTCATGCTCTTGTGCTACTTTCAATGTAGGTATCAAAAAGTCCAATGGTAGCACCACATTCTAGCCAAACACCATATGAAAGGGTGTGGCTTGGAGTACCGTTTTATAGGAAACTCGGTATGCCCAAACAGGGTGGTGTAGCTATTTGCCCCAATCAGAGCGTTTATTATTCACTAATTTGGTGAGCACATTGCACAAAATCTTATTTGTGCTTTCAGCTTGTCCATTAGCTTGTTGGTGATAGGGGGCAGACTTCTTATGTATCACCAAGAATTCTTGGAGAAGGTTTTCTATGACTTCATTCAAGAAGTGTGTGCCTCTATCACTCACTAATTCTATTGGCAATCCGTATCTAGTGAACACATTTTCAAATAAGAACTTTGCTGTTGTTTGAGCATCATTCCTCATGGTGGCTTTCACTTCTACCCACTTGGTTAGATAGTCTGTGGCCACAATGATATACTCAGCATGTGAACCCTTAGCTGGGGGATTAATAGGACCAACAAAGTCTATTCCCCACTTAGAGAATGCACGTCCGCCCATCATAGGTTTAAATGGCATCTCATCCTTGCGTATAGGATACTGAGTCCGCTGACAAACCTCACACCTCTTCACGTAGGTATGTGCATCCATGTGAAGGGTGGGCCACCAAAATCCTGCAAATAGTATTTCCTTGATCACCTGATCTGGGCCAAAGTGTCCTCCTGCTACACCTTGGTGAGCAGTCTCTAATATCTTGAGGTATTTGCCCTCATGGACACACAGTGTTAGGTAACCATCTTTACCACGTTTGTATAAATTATCACCAATGATTGCGTAATCTAAGGCTTCTTGTTCCAAACTCCTTTGTCTAGCCAAAGTCATATCTTGAGGGAATGTTTTCGCCCCCAGAAAGGCTACTAATGGTTCACTCCAATCTGGTACTAAAGATATTTGATAAAGAGTAGCATGTTCCACTGGTGGTTTAGTGCGACAGATTGGGCATTCTTTGCACATTCTATGGACCAACTTCCATAGTTGGCCAATGCACTCCTAGTCTCCTTAGTGTCTGTAGGGTTCGTTGTTTGGAGTAGTGTTGCTCTAATGCAGCTACATGTGCTAATTGCAACAATTTAGTGTACTCGTCCTCTTCCACACAACAAGCTAATACTCCTTGCTCCGTATGTTTGTACATACTTCTTGCCAAGATATGATACTTTTGAGCTTTTACTATCTCTCTATCTTCTGTGTGTATTATCGGGTGATTGGGCCCGTATGTCAATACTGGCACTAATAGCTTAGCCCACTGAGGTACAACTTCCAAATTAAACAAGTAAGCATCAAGTAAGTCATCTGACACTCCTTGTGGGGCCTCTCTTGATGTGAGCCTTGAGAGATGATCTGCTCTCAGATGGGTCTTGCCTTTCCTCACCACAACCTCAAAGTCGTATTCCATTAGTAAGAGGAACCATCTTACTAATCTACCTGTATTGCATGGCTTGTTTACCAGGTACAGTAGAGCTTGGTGATCCGTAAAAAAATTAAACTTATTTGCAAGCAAATAGTGTCTAAACTTTGTAACAGCATAAACCATGCCTAACCCTTCTCGTTCAGTGGTGGTATAGTTTCATTTAGCTACATTCAATTGTCCACTGGCATAGGCAATTGGAAGATCCATATTACCTTCACCAGTAGGTTGTGCAAGTATACATCCAATAGCATAATTGGAGGCATCCACATGAACATGGAATGGCTTATTCCAATCTGGTGTGGTCAAGATTGGTGCTGAACATAATCTTCGTTTAAGCTCATTGAAGGAATTCTCACATTCATCAGTCCACTCAAAGTTAGTCAAAAGTCCGTACATGGGCTTTGCAATGACAACATACATGTGAATGAATCGGTGGTAGTAACCACAATGCCCCATGAAAGCTTGCACTTCTTTGACATTCTTTGGCCTAGGTAACTCTGCAATAGCTCTCACTTTCTCCTCATCCGTGGATATGCCATTCTTTGACACTATGTGTCCTAGAATCTTGCCTTGCCTGACCATGAAAACACACTTTTCTGGGTTCAGGCAGACTTGATATTCTCTACATTTATCAAAGATTTGCCTGAGCTCGGGTATATGGGTCTGTCTAATGTTGGAATGAGCGCAAAGATCATCAACATAGACTTCCAAATTCTTCCTCAGAAACTCTTTAAACACATGGCACATCAATCTCTGGAAGGTTGCAGGTGCATTAGTAAGCCCAAATGGCATTACCCAAAAAGCAAATATGCCCCACTCTGTGGCAAAAGCCATTTTATGCTGATCTTCTGGTGCAATGGCTACTTGATTGTATCCAGAGAATCCATCCAGGAAGTTGTACACTTCCTTGCCTGCTACCCTTTCTAATAGATGCTCAGTGATTGGAAGTGGATAACTATCTCTGATAGTGGCTGTGCATTAACCTTCTTCAAGTTAATGCATACACGTAGTTTACCATTCTTTTTGTGCACCACTACAATGGGGGATACCCATTCAGTGTGCTCAATTTCATAGATAAATCCAGCTTCAACCAAGCGATCTATCCCTTCTTTGATCTTGACAGTGTATTTGTCATTGTATGTGTAGGGCTTCTGCTTAGAGGGTCTGGCATCTGAGGTCATGGGAATCGTATGTGAGCATATGTCAGGGTCTACACCTTTCAGGTCCTTGTAGCTCCAAGCGAATACATCTCTGTACTCTTTTAGCAAAGCTATCAACTCTTGCTCTTCTTCTTCCATCAGGTCATGCCCAATGTAGGTGCATCTTTCTTCTCCCTCTTCTATGGCTACAACTATTTTCTTGGTAGTTTCCTTGCTAGCATAGGCCTCTCCTGCTTGTGCCTCACGTTTAGGCATTCTTATCATGACTCTCCTATCGTCTATCTCATATTTTTTAAAGTTTTCAGGGACCTCAAACAAGGACTCTCCCTCTACTGGTATGACTTCTCTCTTCTTCCTTTTCCTATCTTCACTTATAGAGTTCAATTTTGTGGTTAACCTTACATCATTTGTGAGCTCTCCATGTTTCTGAGGGTGAATTTCTACCTCATAGAAGTAATCTTCATCTGATGCAAAAGGTGAGTCCATAGTGATTGACTCTAAGTCGGAGTCACTTGCATCCTCAAATGCATCAGGGCTAGGTTCGCATTCTTCTAAAATTGCATCTCCCATGATTGGTTCTATTGAAAAGACTGAAATGTCATAGCCATCCTCATCACAGTGGGGTGTCAATTGTTCTTCATTGATGGCTACATCCATTGTTGCTAAAATTTCTGCCCAGCCGTGAGGTTCAAATTCTTCGTCAGGAAATACTATGGGTGCATAGGCTGGTCTTGAGTTGATCTATGAGTATCCTTAGCACCTACTTCTCTTGCTTTTTCTCTCTTCTCTTCTTCTACTACCACCTTGCACATCCATACGTGTGTGTCTTCATGCATCCATGAGGATCCTGATCCTATGGAATGCACTGACTCCGTGTCATCCTTGGCTCTATGGATGGGATTCCATTGAATAGGCGGTACGTCTCTATGAGAGTAATCCTTGAGATTGACTTTGGTTGTAACACCTAGGTGTTGCAAATACAATGAATTGGTTCCCCAATCCTGTACCACTTGCAATTGCCGCATAAATGGCCTTCCCAAAATCATCTCGTAGGCTTGGTTTTTGCTAAAGTCGCATATAGCAAAAGTATGCTCGAACTCGACACCACATGTAGTGAGAGTTATTCCTTCTAGCAATCCTAAGGGCCTCTCAATATGACCATCGGACATCTGCAATTTCATTCTCGTTGGCCTGAGTGCTGGCTTGACCCAGCACTTCCATAGGGAAGTGGTAGCAATTGCAACTCTTGCACCTGAGTCCAAAATTGCCTTGGTTGTGTATCCCTGATGGTTAACTGGGAGATAGGTATTTACTTCTTCTCCTTCACTCATGTCTCCTATCTTATCCAATGGTATTTCTGGCACTGTTCTATGAGATCCTACCTGGGAACGCGATTTTGCTACGTCTGCCACTTGTTTGGATACATGTTTCCACAATTCAGGCTTAACCTTGAGTAGCTCTTCTAAAGTGAGGTTGCACTGCACTTTAGTGTTCTTTACTACCTACGTATTCCTAGGTATGATCGAATCTTCGTTTCTTATCATGACCGTGGGCGTTCTCATGCAAGTTGACTTAGTTTCCCATGGGCCTGTGAAATGTGATAAATCCTGCAAGGAGTTAGACTCAAAATCTAATCTCTCATGGGATTGGGCACTCTCCTGCTCTTCATAAATAGAAGGGATGTCCTGTGGGAATTGATCATGTGCGTCATCCACGAGTTCAATGGGAGGAGGGACTTCACTTTCCTTTGCCCACTTTTCTTCTTCAATCTCTCTCAAGAACTCTGGTGAATACCTATTCATAGAAAAAGTGGTGTCGGGTTCAGTGGAGTTGGGCACATAAGCTTCCTTGGGAGGAATGCTTATTCTATCGCTTGCCCTCTCCTCAGCCTGGTAGGTGGCTCCTTTTCCCGACTTTGCCAGTAACCTCTCCAGTCTATCTAATAGACCATCAAAATGCAATGGTGTTCTTGGGGATAATATAGTGCCATTGAACAAGTGACTGGCTTCGAACATAGCTTGTGCCAATTCTACCATCTTAGCACAAAGCTTTGTTCGCTCTATCTCTAGGTCGGCTCTAGGGTAACATTTATCATGATTTGTTACATTTGGCCCTTCCTGGATTCTGGCCTGATATGCTCTAAGCATCATGTCTAGATCCTCAGGAGTGGGATCCGCTAGGACTGATCCTACTCTGGGTGGTGGGTGGGCTACGTGTGGTGGATTAGAAAGTTGGGGAATGGAAGGTGATGGGTTGGAGGGAAATGGAAAGGGTGGTGGTGGTGGTGGGGTAGTGTGAGAGTGGTTTTGAGATGCGAGTTCACTTATCTTTGCTTTGGTTTCTCTCAAGCTTTCTTCAAGTTCGCTCATTTTATGTGACCATTGTCTTTTCATTCTCTCCCAACTATCTCTCCATGCTCTTGTCCTTTTCTTGGTTATGCTCTCCGTCTCACTAACCTCAGAACTCTTCTCTTGCCCTAGTCCTTGAGTTTGCTGCAAGGCTTGAGCTCTAGTGACCACATGCACTGGGGCAGCGGAAGTTACACTTCCTATAGAGTCTACTACTAGTCCAATGACGTTGATAGGAGTGATTTTTGGCAGGTTATTGGGATTCTTCGGGCAATCTCGTAAGAGATGCTCTTTTCTGCAATCTTGACAGAAGCCCTGAATTGTCACTGGTTGGGGTTGTGTAGGGGCAGGCAGTGGACAATCACGTATAAGGTGATGTCCCTGACATCTGAAGCATGGTCCTCTAGGAAATGGGGGTCGTACCTGCCTAGGTTGAGGTCTAGAGTTGGGGTCTGTGTACATGACATTAGCATACTCAGGCTCCCCACTATTTTCACTTGGATCCTCATAATAGTATGATTCGTTATGCTTGGGTGACTGCATGTAGTAAGCCTGTGGGCTATCAACATGTGTGAAGTCAAAACTATGGTCACTTGGATCACTCTCTGATAGCAACAGTGTGACTGGGACTATGGATCTGTTCAGATTTTCTTCAGCAGATGCATATTTCATTGGGATCACATTGGTTGGAGCAGGGGGTTGCTGCGCTAGGACTGGTTGAGGTCTCTACTGCCCTTGATAAGGTGGCTGATAAGGTTGCTGTGGTCTGCCGTATTGCTGTGGTGGGTACTGATTCTGGTATCTACCCTGTTGTGGATATGGCTGAGGGTAATTTTGCCTGACAATTTGTTTTTTATAAGGGCAGTCTTGTGCGGTGTGGGTGGTGTACCTTCGCTCTATGGTGCAGTATTGGCTACTAGGATTCACTTGGGGTTGGGCCATAATGGGACATACACTTGCCATATGGTCACCTCCACAAGTATAGCACCACTTAACTGGGGCAAATCTTGGAATTTGTTTGCTAGAGACACCTAGTTTTTGAGCTACCCTCTCTGCAAGTTCCTCAATAGATGTGGACTGACCAGACGTAAGGCTGCTATAGCTATCCGAATCCTTGTAGATTTTTGATAGCTCCAACTCCTCGCCTAGATTATCCTCAATCTCTATGCACATGCACACACATTCTTCTATAGTTATGGGGTCCTTCAGATACACATATGACCTGAGCTTGGTGCTCAACAATCCATCTAAGAACAAAGCCACTTGCTTGGCTGGTGTGGGTAACTCAGGCATTGGGCACCTCTCTAGGTATTGCCTAAACCGTCTTCCTGCTAGTCTGACCATCTCTTGAGGTGTTTGCTTAAAGCTATGAATCAGGGAGGAGGTATTATGCCGTATGCCAATCTTAGAGAACTCAGTGAAAAAAGCCTCTAAAAGTTGGTCTATGCTCCTAAACTGCCTCTCATTCAGGGGTTGAAACCATGTAAGGGTAGTGTTCCTAAGGGTTAGACCAAAAGCATTGTATTGCGTGAATAGCTTCTCAACCTGTTCAGCTCTCAAGACTTGCCTAAATTTTTCCACATGGTCGTAAGGGTCTCCAGTGCCATCGAAGTAATTATTCATGGACTTCACCAATTGAGTTGGCCTTAGGGTCCTAGTGTGTTCTCTTGGCCTTGGCAAAGGGAAGTCATCAGCATTTCTTTGGTTCCTTGGGGCTCTAGGTCTCTCGGTTTCTTCTCTATCCATTTCTGTTCTCATCCTTTCTCTTCCCAAGGGGTTGGCAAAGCTTACCTCAGGTCTGTCTCTACTTCTATCCTATTGAGCTCCATGAGCTTGGGAGGTCCCAGCTCCTTGGTGGCTGTAAGACACATGGGACCGAGATTGGGGAAAAACAAATTCACCCTTCCAAGTGTAGGCATGTCTCCCGTGCTCTGAGACCACGAAGATCCACTCTGATGTATTGTCTAGGTAGGTTACTTTTCTTGGACTATCAGGGTCTTTAAACTCATAGATTGTGAGAGCACCTACTTCATGAGGATGGGCAAGCTTATACCTCCAAAAGCCTCATCGGTTTCACGATTTAAAAGCAAATATATACTTTTATTGTCTTGGGGAACCCACTCTGGCGTCATGATTCTGGTCAGGACTGATTTTCCTCGAGGGGTCCTCGGCTCTCTCCCTAAGTTTCCTTGCTCTACGTCACCTATGTCCGTTTCTGGGATCACATTACCAAATTCGTCTGTCTTGTCTGGGTGATCAGTGACTACATACATAGTTCCCTCTTTGTCCATGTATGTGCCATTTTCAAACTTCACTGCTGGATGTTCTAGTCCAATAGGTTGATCCGGGTTTTTAATCTGGACTACGGATCTTCTTAGATCGTCCTCATAGATGTAGGCACCTAATCGGTTGGTCCTAAGATATTCAAGTTGATTCTTGTAAAGACCTTCAACCTTTTGTAGGTAGGCCACACCTAAACTTCCTGTGGGCCTCTCAATACCTTGAGACATCTCTGATTCGCTAGTCTCAGAGTTAGGGTGATTCGAATAGTTCCTCAACTGCTGGGCCCAAGACCTAGCAGTGTGGTTGACACTAGCTTTAGAAGATCTGAGGCTTTGTCGATCTCGGCCTAAGTGTCTGCCTGACCTAAGGTTCATATGACTGGTTTCTCTACCCCTTGGTCCCAAGTACACTCTCGTTGCAGGTTAATTTGCACCAATCACTTTGTTCTTTCTAGTTGAATATTATTATGTTAAGCCCTTGTTCGGAATCACGTCGTCAGGAGTACTTCAGTGAATTTCGCACTTGATAAGTGATCGATTCCAGTTTACTTTTGTCCCTTAGAGTTTTCGCGCTTAAGACCTACTTTAATGCTTGCACTTAGTTGATTAGTTCTCTTGGACTTGATTCGTGCCTGACATTACCCTAACTAATTACCACACCTAAGTCGTACTTAGCCTAAGCTAGGAATTGACGAAGGAGGGTTGAGAGAACTTCCAACCTCAATCCTGTAGTTGCTGAGACTGCTGCACCAGCCCAGGAAGCCTTCTCCCTAGCTTGGTACTCACCCTAGCTAGCTTGCTTTGAATTGCCTTGATTACGCAAAATATTCCTACAAAGGTTCACAAGTTAATATGGCCTTAAGTTACAATGAATTGATGAACACACCTCAACAAACATAAGCCCTCCTTGGAGTAGCTCATTGAACCCCCAAATTCTTATGAACCCCCTAGTCCCACCTAAAGGTCAACTTAAAAATACATGTTCTAAAACTCCTCATATGATTCTTACAAAAACCAGTTGAGGTCCACGTAGAATTCTGAACAAGCTTTCCAACGAGACCAAAATCTCATCAATCAGAGTTCGTATGGTGAAGTTATGACCATTCAGCCACTTAAGGGTCAAAACAGGCTCTCAGGGTTCAGGAAATTCCTCCCTGGTTTTTAGGTATTTTGTGCACTTCCAAGGCTCTAATATTATCCCAATGTGTCCAAAATTAAGCCCAAAAGTACCTCAATTCAATCAATTGATTCACCCTAGAAATTCATGCATTAAGCCGGTGTATCGTGATAGGTTGGGTCGGTGTGTCGCGATAGGTGGGTGTGTCGCGATAGGTGGGTGTGTCACGATACCTCGGTGTGTTGCGATAGGTGGGTGTGTCGCGATACCTCGGTGTGTCACGATAGGTCGATGTGTCGCGATACCTCGGTGTGTCGCGATACCTTGGTGTGTCGCGATACCTAAGTGTGTCGCGATAGGTCGATGCGTCACGATACCTCAGTGTGTCGCGATACCTCGGTGTGTCACGATACCTCGGTGTGTCGCGATAGACCGGGATATGGTGAATTTTGCTGATCAAGCTAGTGATCCTAGGAGCTCTCAGGCTGCGCTGTGTTGTGGTGCACTCAAAATTGTGATTGGGTCAACTTTTTGGTGTGTCACGATAGCTCGAGCTCGACGCCTCGGGGCTTGCGCAGAGAAGTTCCGTACCTGCTGAGCTTGCTGGAGATGGTGAGGATGCTGAAACCTGCAAGAAACATGCAAAAACACACAAAACAACAATGCACACTCGCTCTCTGTCAAACTCGCACAAAGCAAATGAGGAGAATGACAAGGAAGAGGGAATATGAAGTGGAGAAGGAGATGGAGATGGAGATGGAAAAAAAAACACGAAAATTACGTACTACTTACCCTTCCAACGCGTCCTCTCTACGTCTTACCATCACACGCTCGTCCTCAAAGCTTGAATCCCTGACAATGGCGCCAAAATTTGGTGTAGCTCAGTGATGAGTAGCACCTCCTTTAATGTCAATCCGGGAAGACATGAGGATGGTATGAAGACCTCAAGCAAGTGAAGGCACAAATGTGTGAGTGAGAAGCACACCAACATGCACACACATACACACACATGCACACACAAAGCAAGAACATAGAGAGTAAGACAATGGAATCACTTCTATTACAACCAAGTTCTCATACAAGCTCAAAAATACAAGAAGCTAGCCCAAAAATGAGCTCTCTAGCTCTATTTTTAGTTTTTGACTAGCTTTGGCCCTGTCCAGACCTAGTGTCCGACCTAGTTAAAAATTAGGTTCTAGGGCTTATTTGAGGCTCAAACGAGGTCTAAAAAATATGAAAATTGGTAGGAAATTACTTCTAAAGCTCCTCAAGCTCGAGGACTCCTCGGCTTGCACAAAATGGAGCTACAACAAGGTGAAACGGTATTTACATTGGTTTTTAGTGATGAGAATCACTTTTAAAATGATGTAGGGATTGGAAAAATTTTCATGGGTTGCCTTAGTGCTAGATCTGCATGTATGCCCGTACCTGCTTCTTCTTGTATGATGCCAATGGGTAATATAGAATTGTTATTAGAATTGGAAGAAGGTATTTCAAGTCACACAGTACAAACATGTGACAATACAAAACATAATGTGCATTCAATTGGAAAAGTAAAGTGCAGGAGTGGAGCTGATTTGCTAACAAATGTTTTGTATGTCCCAACAATACCAAAGAATCTGATTAGTGTGGGACAAATAGTAGAGAAAGGTTTTCAGGTTAGATTTACAAATGAAGGAGTATTTGTTGAAGATCCAGAGGATGGATACAATCAAATTGTCTATGGTAAGAAGGAAGGTAGACTTTTTACTCTCAAAGTGCAAGGGAATGTTGGTCAAGCTCTGATCACACATGGTGATGAAGTAATTACAGAGTTAGATCTCTGGCATAAGAGGTTAGGACACTTTAATGAAAAAGGAATTAAAACCATGGTGGAGAATCAATCTGTAATAGGGCTAGCAAATGTAAAAAGCCAACATATGATCTACAAGTGTGAAGCTTGTCAGATGGGAAAGGCACACATGTTATCATTTCAGAAGAAAGGATTCAAACATGATGGTTTGCTAGAGCTCATACATACAGATGTATGGGGACCAACAAAAGAAGGATCAATCAATGGGTCTAGGTATTATGTTCTTTTCATTGATGATGCTACAAGGTGGATAACCATTTATGTTTTAAAGGAAAGATCAGAAGTATTTGGAGCTTTCAAACATTTTCATGCATATGCAGAAAGAGTTACAGGTCAAAAGATCAAGAGGTTAAGGTATGATGGAGGGGGAGAATACTTCTCCTAAGAATTCAATGATTATCTTTGGAATGCAGGTATCAAGAGAGAAATAACTTGCAGGTATACACCTCAACACAATGGGGTGGCAGAAAGGAGGAATAGAACATTGGTTGAGTTTGCAAGAGCAATGTTAAAAGAAAAGATTGCCCTAATTATCTTTGGGCTGAGGCTGTAAATACAGCTACATATCTTGTGAATAGGTTACCATGTGCAGCTCTAAATGGAATGACCCCTTATGAAGCATGGTGGGGTAAGAAACCAACACTTGATCATTGTAAGGTGTTTGGATCAATTGCCTATGCTTATGTACCATCACAACTCAGACATAAGCTTGAACCAAAGGCTGAAAAATATGTATTTATTGGGTATGATGAAAAGCAGATGGGTTATAGGCTATGGAGTTCTCTAACTAAGCAATTTATTGTTTCCAGAGATGTGACATTTGATGAACAGAAGAGTTGGTATGCAGATAAACATTGTAACCTTGAAACATTTGAAGAAGAGGTAAGAAGAAGTGAAAGAGGTAAATCACATATGCAGGTAGATGGAGATGAAGATCATATGCAAGCAAGCACATCTAGAGTTGGATCATATAGAAGAAATGAAGATGTACCAAGATTTGATGAAGAAGTATATCCAGATACACATGAAGAGTGTGAACCAAGAAGATCCAGAATGAGGAAACAACCTACAAGGTATTCTTATGATACTTCTTATTTGACTCAGAAAAACTATGCTTACATGGTTAAGGAAGATGAAGAACCTCAAAGCTATGATGAAGCATGAGGAAAGAGACAATGGGAAGAAGCAATGAAGGAAGAGTTTAATGCACTTGAAGAAAAAAAAACTTGGGAACTTGTTCCAAAACCTAATGGTAAGAAAGTGTTTGGAAATAAATGGGTTTACAAAATAAAGAAGCATGCAGATGGAAGAATAGCCAGATACAAAGTTAGATTGGTGGTTAAAGGCTATGCTCAAACTCATGGCATAGATTATGATGAGACATTCAGTCCTGTAGCAAAGATGTCGACCATAAGGACAATCATTGCTATTGCAGCATCAAAAGGATGGACATTGAGTCAATTGGATATAAAGAATGCATTTTTGAATGGATATATATCAGATGAGGTTTACATGGAGCAACCTCAAGGGTTTGCAGATTACAAGTTTCCAAATTATGTTTGCAGATTGAGAAAAGCACTTTATGGATTAAAGCAAGCTCCAAGAGCTTGGAACTATAGACTTGTGAAGTATCTTAATGATCTTGGATATCAAAGTTCAAAGGCAGATGCAAGTTTACTTATCAAGAGAACAGATGAAGGTATGATCTACATTTGTATTTATGTAGATGACATTATAATCATAGGTACTTCAAATGAAGGAATCAAGGAGGTGAAGAGATTACTTGAGAAGGAATTCAAGATAAGTGATCTAGGAAAATTATCATATTTTCTTGGAATGGAAATCACTTATGCAGAACATGGCATGAATGTATCACAAGAAAGGTATCTTTTGAATCTTCTAAAGAAGTTTAACATGGAGAGTTGTAGAGAGGCATCAACACCGTAAGAGGTCAATCATAAACTCAACAAATATGATGGTGCAGAGTTCAAAGATATGAGGAAGTAACAATCTTTAGTGGGAAGCTTGATTTATGCTACACTAACAAGACCTGATCTTAGTTATGCAGTGGGAGTTCTTTCTCAGTTCATGCATTGTCCAAAGGACCCACATTGGATTGCAGGTCAAAGAGTTCTTAGATACATCAAAGGAACTTTGAAGGAAGGATTATATTATCCTTTTACATCAGATATAAGATTGAAAGCATATAGTGACTCAGATTGGGCAGGAAGTCAAGATGATAGAAGGTCAACACATGGATATATGATATACATAGGAGATAAACTTGTGAGCTGGTGTTCAAAGAAACAACATACAGTGGTTTTATCATCAACTGAAGCTGAGTACAAAGGACTTGTGGAAGCAGCAAAAGAAGTGATATGGATGCAGACCTTGTTCAAAAGCTTGGATATTGATCAAGGTATACCTATCATACATGGAGATAATATGAGTTCATTGTATCTTGCAGCAAATCCTGTATTTCATGCAAGAACAAAGCACATAGAAATTCAATATCATTTCTTGAGAGAAAAGGTAATGGAGAAGGAGCTTGAAGTGGTATACACTTCTACAAAAGATCAAATTGTAGATATTATGACAAAGAGCTTGGATGGAGTGAAGACAAGCAGATTCAAAGAATTGGCAGGAATAAAAGAGAAGAAAGATGCATGAAGAAGATAGAGAATGCTAATTAGTGATTGAGGGGGAGCTGTTGGGGCTTCACTCACTAATTAGACATGAATATATGAAGATATATGAAGGAAGAAGAAAGACAAAGAGAAGTGAAGGCAAAGCACTCAGGAAAACTAAGCCTAAGTGAAGGGACAAATTCACTCTTGTAATTTAGTGCAAAATTAAAGTGTAGCCTTGACATAGAACCTTAAAAATTACGAGTTTGAGTCTAGGAGTATGTAGACCATATGTATATAAGTCAATTTGAGTTGAAAAACATATAGAGAACTCAATTTTGTAAATCTTGAGTGAATAGAGAAAAGTTGGGTTTTTTCTGAGAGAGATGTTGAGGAAGAACTACTCAGTATAGGAGAGTTTTCCATGGCTATGAGTAGAATGAGTCCAAGCCATTTTGTACACATCTTCTTTGATAGATAACACATGTTTGTGTAAAAGTATTTGGTCAAATTCCTCTTGTGTGTTGAATTCTAAGTGATTTCATATCAGTGTGTAAGTTGGTTGACAGTTACGAGTTTTTTGTTGCACTTTCCCCTGATCTTCTTAAGGTCAAATCTCACAGTACAGTGTAAAGTTTTCCATGGGTGATAGCTCATTTTAAAGCTACTACCTTCAACTAAAATTGGTCAAAAGATCTTTACAAAACGAGACGTGTATTCAGAGAAATGAGTCTAACAGTGAAGGTATGTCAAATCGATGAAGTCATTTTTCAGATTTCAGACATAGTTCAAATGTTGAAGTGAAATCAGAAGATTTTGAAGATATTACTTGAAAGTTTTGTTTGACATGTATTGATTAAAATTAGCAAGAACTTCTATTAGCAAATGATCAAAAGAATTTCTACGGATCAAGCTAATACAGATCAGATTTGAAGCTAGAAGAAAAGGCGCAGATTTTTGAGAAGTAAACTTTTAAATTTCACTAAGTTCAGTGATGGCGTTTTCAAATTCAGAGTATTGCTAAGCTAATGACGGTTATGGAGGTGTTCTAATATCACTTTAGCTTAGTTCTTGTGGTGTTTCATGTGAAGAGAGATGGTGGATGCAATCCAAAGATGAGTAGGTGCTGCTACAACCAGCTTCACACCAGCCAACTGAGACTTCAGAGTTGACTAGTAGACCCTTTAAGCTTCCTAAATCCACCAAAATATCAGCCAAGTACTTTGGAACATGTATCCCAAAAGTTTAAGTCAAGACAGACTAGTTGCGAAATGACTAGCTCCCAAAACTTGCTATTTTTGGACATACACCTACTGGAAAAAATGAACAGTGCTCTCAACCTGGTAGGAATTAGAAAAATTCCTTTTGGGCATAGCAAATAGACTTAGCAAGCTTCCCAATCCAAGTTAAAACACTTCAAATGATGGGCTGAGCAGTGAGAACAAGATTTATCAATTTCTGGAACATGCCCACCATTCTCGGGGCTCTGCAGAGATAGACCAGTGAGCAGTAAAATGCAGATATATCCAAAAATATAGATCCACTGACCTTGAAAATTGATATGCAAAAACTAGACCGTAAGAGCTATCTAACGCATGTTAAACCACTAAAGAAGGATCAGTATAACTCGAGATATGACCTTCTGAAGTTACTGCTCTGAGTGAGTATAGCAGAGAACAAAATAGAGAAGTGAATGATGATAAATGTATAAATTCATATATGATTACAACCACATTGGCAATGAATCTTTTCACAATGGGAGTAGAATGATAGAGCTATGGAGTAAGCTCTTCAATCTCTACAAAATGACATGAAGTGGTCACGTACAAGGCTTGCTAATCGCCTCTTCCTTCTTGCTCCTTTTATAGCTATTCTTGGAGGGAGTTTTGAATTCGAATTCGAATGGCTCCACCTAAAAGTGATCCCCAAAGTTAGGAGATATTCCCTCAGCTCAAAAAGTCGTGGGTTTTGGTAGTTAGAGCCACGAAATTGCTTTTACATAATGCATGAGGTAAGCCATCCTTTTCCTTTTTCTTTTTTCAATTACAAGAGATAAAAATGAACTCTTTTACAAGAGGTGTTCACATGACTACTCATGTGACTTACAAATGAGGATGATATCAAAATATATCAAGCATGTAGGCTTGGGTAAAATGCACCAACAACTCCCCCTCAAGCCTAACATGCTTGGCCTTCAAATAAGTCTTCAATTGTCCTTGATTTCCTGCAAGCCAATCATCAACTTGAATCTACTTAATTTTGTACCATCAAGAGCTTTAGTCAACATGTCGGCACATTGCATATCTGTAGAGACATAGGATAGTTGAATATCCTTGCTCATTAGCTTCTCCCTTACGTAATGGTAGTGGACTTCAATATGCTTGGTTCTAGCATGGTATACCGGATTAGCTGCTAGATGTAGTGAGCTTGTATTGTCACCAAAAATATGAGGTGTTGAAGAATGAAGTCCAAGATCTGTGTACAAAGACTTTAACCACATGATTTCTTGAGTTGCATTAGCCAAACCTCTATATTCAACTTCAGTAGAAGATAATTCCACGGTTGGTTGCTTCTTCGATGACCAAGAAATGATTTTTGAACCTGCAAAGGATATATATCCTGATGTGCTTCTTCTATCATCTTTAGATTCGGCCCAATTTGCATCTCAGTAGACCTTTAGCTCAATATCTGAAGTATATGAATAGAACAAACCTTCATTCATGGTCCCCTTTAGGTACTTGAGGACTCTCTTGGCCGCTTCCATATGTGGTCTTCTTGGCTTATGCTTAAACTGACTCAATATGCTAACACTATAGCATATATCCACCCTTGTGAGTGTTGCATAGTTCAAACTTCCAACCAAGCTTTGATAGCTTGTGATGTCTTCAATTGGCTCTCCTTCATAAGCACTAAGCTTATGATTTTGCTCCATAGGTGTACCTGCACACTTGGTATTTTCCATCTTGAACTTGACGAGCATGTCATGGACATACTTCCTTTGTGTGATGTATATACCCGAATCTGTGTAGATCAACTCCAATCCAAGAAAATAAGTGAGTGGTCCGAGGTCACTTATTTTGAACTCCTCCTTCATTTGACTCTTTACCTGTTTGATTCCTTCAAGATCATTGCCTGTGATAATAATATCATCAACATACACACATAAATAGATCACTTCAGATCCATTCCTCTTTATGAACAAAGAGGTATCCGCCTTGCTAGCTTTGAATCCTTGGTCCTGCAAATAAGTCACCAATATGAAATTCCAAGCTCTTGGAGCTTGCTTCAATCCATACAAAGCTTTCTTTAGTTTGCATACATAGTTAGGATGATGTGCATCCTCATATCCAGAAGGTTGTGCCATATACACTTCCTCAGAAATCCATCCATTCAAGAAAGCATTCTTTACATCAAGTTGATAAAGATTCCAATTTCTAGATGCAACAAGACTAATGAGAACCCTAATTGTAGGCATTTTTGCAACAGGAGAGAAAGTCTCCTCATAATCAATACCATGGGTTTGAGCAAACCCTTTAGCAACTAACCTTGCTTTGTGTCTATTTATACTTCCATCTGGATTCCTCTTGATTTTGTATATCCATCGAGATCCGATTATCTTCATAGATGGCTTGTTAGGTACAAGCTCCCAAGTGTCATTCTCCTTCAAGGCTTCCATTTCTTCATCCATTGCATCTCTCCAAGCTTTCCTGCTTTGTGCTTCTTCAAATGTGGTAGGTTCTTCATTGGTTGAATCCTTTGCAATGTAGATTGAGTCTTGGTGACCAAAGAAGTATCATAACCAAACCTCTCTGGTTTCTTCTTCTCCCTTGAAGACCTTCTAAGTGGTTGATGTGAGCTCTCGGGTCCATATGTAGCATCCTACATCTTTGCTTTACCTTTGTTCTTCCATAGCTTTAGTCTTTCCAAGTCTTCTAGGTCAATCTCCGAATCACTTTCTTCAATCTGCTTTGGCTCCTTTGGTTGAAGTGATGGAAAATCTTCATCCAAGTCATATGGCAGCTTCACTTTCCTGTCATAATTAAACCATGATTTGTTTTCATCAAAAATTACAGCTCTACTCACAGAAAATCCTTTATTGGTTGGATTGTACAATCTATATCCTTTTTGGTTTTGATCATAACCAATAAATACGCACTTCTCTGCCTTGTGAGCATAGGCTAAGCATCCAAAGATTTTGCAATGCTCTAGACTAGGTCTTCTTCCATTCCACACTTCATATGGAGTGGTTCCATCTAGTGACTTAGATGGAAGTCTATTTATGAGATATGTGGATGTAGACACAGCCTCTGCCCATAGGTAGTTTGGCAATCCCTTTTCGTTGAGCATGGACCTTGCTGCTTCGACAATAGCTCTATTCCTCCTCTCTCCTACACCATTGAGTTCGGGTGTATACCTTGTAGTGACTTCCCTTTTAATGCCTCTTTCATGCAAGAAGGCATCAAATTCAGAAGAGAAGTATTCTCCTCCACCATCTAATCTGAGTCGTTTCAAAGTCCTACCTGTTTGGTTTTCAACAAGAGCAATATACTTCTTAAAGCAATTAAACACTTCATCCTTGTGCTTCATGAAAAACAGAATGGTCCACCTGCTACAATCATCTATGAAAGACACATAATATCTTGAGCCTGATATAGATGGCTCCTTACTTGGACCCCACACATCCGTGTGCACTAGATCCAAAGGATTTTGATACATATATCCTTTCTTATTGAAAGGTTGTCTATGAGCCTTGCCGAGTTGACAAGCTTCACACTTATAAATCATGTGTTTCCTTGTGATATTAGGCAAACCAAGTACACTTTGGTCCCTGCAAATCTGTTTGAGTGTCCTCTCACCAATGTGAGCAAGCCTTCTGTGCCATATCTCCAACTCTGTTAGAGTTTGAGATCCATAGCTAAACAAAGCTATGTTCTTTGTATCTTCCACTTCAAAAGTGAAAAGCCTTCCTGTCTTTTCTCCTTTGGAAATCCTTCAAAAGCCTTGCCTTGGGTCTTCAACATATGCTCCAAATCGATTGAATCTAACCTGCAATCCTTTTTCAACAATCTATCCAACACTTATTAAATTTTTGGTAATTGTAGGGTACAAGACTTTGCTTAAGAGGTTCATATTCCCATCTGATGTCTTCACATTACCTATCTTCTCCACTGAGTGCTTTGTGTCATCTCCTGTCTGCACTTCATGCTTGTTATGAGGATCTTCCAAATCAGAAAGTAAAGCCACATTTCCTGCTACATGGTTCGAGCATCCCGAATCAATGTAAAATATGTGATCATCATCCTTACCCTTCTTCACTGATAGATTCATAATCAATAATGAATCTTCTTGACTTTGGTCCTCTGCATAGTTATTGTAATCTCTTCTTCCTCTATGGCCACTTTGATAGTTGTTGTTGTTGTTGTAATTGTTGTTGTAGTAGTAGTTGTTGTTGTTGTTGTAGCCTCCATTGTATCTACCTCTATTTGATCCATAGCCACCTCTATTGAATCCTCTTCCTCTTGAGTTCCTCGGGTTCCTGAAACATTCTTCAGTAGTATGGTTAGATAAGCCACATATGTTGCAAGGTTGAGATGATTGGAATCTCCCCCTGCCTTGCTTTCCACCTCTGCCTCTTCCTCTAGCTCTTCCTCTACCTGCAAAGTTTGCTTGGAAAGAGCTTCCTTCATCTTCATTCTTCCTATTCTTTGACTTGTCCTTGACCTTAGCTTTATCAGAATA
The DNA here is from genome assembly GCA_020310875.1 of Ceratopteris richardii. Classification (NCBI taxonomy): domain Eukaryota; kingdom Viridiplantae; phylum Streptophyta; class Polypodiopsida; order Polypodiales; family Pteridaceae; genus Ceratopteris; species Ceratopteris richardii. The sequence continues at coordinate 2,898,153 of CM035421.1, read as the reverse complement.
TAAGGCAGAAGTTTGATTACCTCTTGAGGACTCACCACCTTTGCTAATCTTTGCTTCATGAGTGAAGAGTTGGCCCATGAGTGTGTTGAGGTCGGGTACATGCATATCCATGTATAAATCCATGGCTGTTGTGAATGACTCCCACTTGTCGTCTGCTTTGATTCCATTCATGATTTGTCTTATGATTTGCTCCTCTTCAATTACCTCTCCAATGCTTCCAAGTTGGTCGGAAATCTCCTTCATCTTTGTGACATAATCAGTCACATTTTGCTTCGGGCTTTTCTTCATTGTTGTGAACTCCATCCACAATTGGTTCTTCCTTGCTCGAGTGTTGGAAGAGAAGAAAGAAGCAAGTGCATTCCAGGTCTCTCTTGATGTCTTGCATCCCTTGACATGAGGTAAAAGAAAATCAGAGATTGAGTTTAGAATATAGGACCTTGCAAGTGCATCCTTCGAACACCAATTCGAAAGTCCTTCCACTTCTTCATGTGATGGTTGCCCTTTGTTCCTCATGGTTGGCATTGTTTCATCTCCGGATATGAATCCATATAGATTCCTCCCTTGAAGGTAAGCCTCCATCCTTAGAGACCATGCCGGGTAGTTGTTTTGATCCAGTTTGTCAATTGTTGATGGAAATCCATCTCCCATGTTGCTTGACTATGCTCTGATACCACTGTGAAGAGAGATGGTGGATGCAATCCAAAGATGAGTAGGTGCTGCTACAACCAGCTTCACACCAGCCAACTCAGACTTCAGAGTTGATTAGTAGACCCTTTAAGCTTCCTAAATCCACCAAAATATCAGCCAAGTACTTTGGAACATGTATCCCAAAAGTTTAAGTCAAGACAGACTAGTTGCGAAATGACTAGCTCCCAAAACTTGCTATTTTTGGACATACACTTGCTCGAAAAAATGAACAGTGCTCTCAACCTGGTAGGAATTAGAAAAATTCCTTTTGGACATAGAAAATAGACTTAGCAAGCTTCCCAATCCAAGTTAAAACACTTCAAATGATGGACTGAGCAGTGAGAACAAGAATTATCAATTTCTGGAACATGCCCACCATTCTCGGGGCTCTGTAGAGATAGACCAGTGAGCAGTAAAATGCAGATATCTCCAAAAATATAGATCCACTGACCTTGAAAATTGATATGCAGAAACTAGACCGTAAGAGCTATCCAACACATGTTAAATCACTAAACAAGGATCAGTATACTCGAGATATGACCTTCTGAAGTTACTGCTCTGAGTGAGTATAGCAGAGAACAAAATAGAGAAGTGAATGATGATAAATGTATAAATTCATATATGATTACAACCACATTGGCAATGAATCTTTGAATAATGGGAGTAGAATGATAGAGCTATGGAGTAAGCTCTTCAATCTCTACAAAATGACATGAAGTGGTCACGTACAAGGCTTGCTAATCGCCTCTTCCTTCTTGCTCTTTTTATACTATTCTTGGAGGGAGTTTTGAATTCGAATTCGAATGGCTCCACCTAAAAGTGATCCCCAAAGTTAGGAGATATTCCCTCAGCTCAAAAAGTCATGGGTTTTGGTAGTTAGAGCCACGAAATTGCTTTTACATCATGCATGAGGTAAGCCATCCTTTTCCTTTTTTTTTTCAATTACAAGAGATAAAAATGAACTCTTTTACAAGAGGTGTTCACATGACTACTCATGTGACTTACAAATGAGGATGATATCAAAATATATCAAGCATGTAGGCTTGGGTAAAATGCACCAACATTTCATACACCAACAAAAAGCATGTAAAACCAAAAGCTAAAATCATTGCCCATCAATCGCTTACGAAAAATCAATCACAAAAACGACATCATTATCCAATTTCTTTTGCTAATTTTGGCTCCGCATTGCTTTTAATTTTCAAAAGCATACGATAAAAAGAAGTGTCTTTTCGTATGAGCAGCCGATGGGATTCGAACACAGATGGGTTCTTTGCAAGGGTTATATCATAGCCAATGTGCCCACATGCCTTTCCTGAAGAGGATGCACTACGAATAATATATACAATAAGCCGCACCCGTTTGGGTTTTGAAGAGAGACACAAAAGGTGTGAAATATTGTATGAGCTTCTAATGAATCTATTGTTGGACCATATTGACATTGATTCCAACAATCCCTCCTTCAATGTCATATTGGTACAAGCTTCAGTAACCTACAAATCTTCTCATGACTATCTCTAGTCAATGCTTTGGTAAATATATCTGCAACATTCTCACTAGAAGGAACATAAACGAGCTCAATGTGCTTCTTAGCTATCTGCTCTCGAATATAGTGGTAGTGTACCTCTATATGCTTTGTCATTGCATGATGCACTGGATTCTTAGCTATAGCTATAACACTTTGGCTATCTGAAAATATCTAAATGGGTTCATGTACCTCACATCAAGATAACTGAAAATCTTCTGCAACCAAACTGAATCTAGAGTAGCTGTAAATGCTGCATGATATTCAGCTTCACATGAAGAAGTGGCAATAGTGTGTTGTATCTTCGAAAGCCATGAGATAAGACAATATCCAAGATAAAAACAAAATCTAGTAGTACTTCTTCTTGTGTCTCTATCACCTGCCCAATCAGAATCTGAAAATCCTTTTAGTAACAAATGTGTAGATTTCAAAAATACCATAGCATAATTTGAAGTTCCCTTCAAATATCGAAAGATCTGCTTTACTGCTTTCCAATGTAACACTGTCGGATTTTGCATGAACCTTGATACTTGAGAAACTGCAAACTGTATATTAGGATGTGTATTAAACAGATATATCAAGCAACCAACTGCTTGACTATATAGAGTAGCATCAAATGGCTCTGCATCTGCTACCATTTGTAAAGACATGTTCTAATCCATAGGCGTTTGCATAGGTTTAGAATCACTCATTTGAAACCTCTCCAAAAGTTTCTCAATGTACTTTTGCTGTGTCATATAGATACACTCATCTCGAAACAGAAACTGAATCCCAAGATAATAATGCAAAATGCCTAATTCATTCACATCAAATGTTTGCTTCAATTGTTCTTTGAACATCTGCAAATCTTCATCTCTGGGACTTGTGAATATAATATCATCCACATAAATGCTATAATCATTATTCCTGGTACAACTTTGACATAAAGAGTAGGAGCTGCATCTGAGTTATGGAAATCAATGGACAAAAGATATGTATGTATATTTTGATACGATGCTGTAGGTGCCTCTTTTAAACCATACAAAGCTTTTATAAGCTTACACACTAAGTCTTCTTTACCTGTCTCTTCAAAACCTTCTCGTTGTTGAATATACACATCATCCTGTAGGTCACCATTAAGAAAAGCAGTCTTAATGTCAAGTTGATATATATGCCAACCGAAATGTGCTCCTCAAGCAAGTATTGACCTAATAACAGTCATCCTAGACATAGGAGCAAATGCCTCATCATAATCAATACCTTTTTGTTGTGCATATCCTTTGACAACTAACCTGGCTTTGTATCTATCAATAGTACCATATGTTTTCCTTTTGATTTTGAAGATCCATTTTACACCTATAGCCTTCTTTTCCTCTGGTAACTCACATAGCTGCCAAGTTTAATTCTTATGAATAAAATCAATCTCTTCTTGCATAGCTTTTTTCCAAATAGGAATGTTAAGTGCATCTTTAACACATGCAGGTTCATCTTCAACTGTCGTAAGTGCCAAAATATCATGCATATGAAAGTCTTCAACAAAACTTACATGATCTTTTTGTTGTTGCTATCTAGTCTGACTTCTTGTTCTTATATGATCTTGTTGTTGTTGTCTAGTCTGACTCCTTGTTCTTCCAGTAAAAGTCTTTATACCACTATCTTTCCAAGTCTGATATAACCACGTAGGTGTATCCTTAAATAGTGGTGAAACTCTTTTTGATCCATCAGCTTCCATAGGTTCTGGAACTTGTCCTACCGAAATACTAGGACTTTCTGGAACTTTAACTTCTTCCATTTCTGGAACCAAAGTCTCTTGTGGAACTGACTCTGTAAAAGGTTGTGAATTCCTCTTTCTTCAATTTTTTCTTGAATCCTAGGAATTTTAACTCCCTCCTGATATGGTTGAACATGTACATCCAGAATCTTTCTAAAAAATCCATAGTCATTTTCACTAATGAACTCTGGAATTTTTGCTTCTTTAGCATAAACTTTATTTTCAGCAATATAAGCATTACGTGAAAGAATAACTTCATCTCTCTCTAGAACATAAAACCTGTATCCTTTACTCTCAATAGGATATCCAATAAAAATAGCTTTCTTCGCCTTTACATCTACTTTGCCTCGGTCCTTTTTCTCAACATGTACATAAGAAAGTGATCCAAACACTTTGAAGTAACTCACAATAGGTTTTCTACCATAATAAGCTTCATAAAGTGTGATTACCTTTAAAGCTTTTGTATATGACCTGTTCAAAATGTGATTAGCTGTATGTACTACATCAAACCAGAATTTCGATGAAAGCTTCTTGGATGCCATCATGCTCCGCATCATCTCAACAAGTACTATATTCTTTCTTTTTGCAACACCATTCTGCTGAGGAGTATAAGCAATAGTAAGGTGTCGAGTAATACCTTTCTCATCAAGAAATGCCTCGAACTCTTTTGACAAGTATTCTCCACCTCTATCACTTCTAAGAATCTGGATAGTTTCCTAATTTTCATTTTCAACCATAGCTACAAACTTCTTGAACATAGGAAAGACTTCTGACTTCAACTTAAGACCATAGATCCATGAGTATCTCGTAAAATCATCAACGAATAGAAAAAAATACCTGAAACCCTGAATAGAGTCTGCTCTCATAGGTCCATTCACATTTGAATGAATAATCTGCAATTTCTTGCTAGCTATAATATGACCAGGTTTCTTGAAGTGTAGTTAATGCATCTTACCTTGAAGACAACCTTCGCATATATCTGAATCATCTGGTAGCTTGAATGAGGTAAACTCTTAACCATATCTTTGTTTTTGATACTTTTGAGAGCTCCAAAACTAATATGTCCAAACCTTTCATGCCATAGCTTCATATCTTCCACCGGTGATGAAGATTTGACTGCATATGCTTGACTGATTTTTGACAAAACAAAGATCCCTCCTCTATGCTCACCTTGCAAAATACACTTGTATTCTTTGTGTGATAAGATCTTACAAAGATCTCTCTCAAATACAACTTTAAAACCATCACCTAAAAATGTAGATATAGATAGCAGATTCTTCTTCATTTTAGGTACATATAAAACATCTGAAATCTGAAAATTACCACCTTCTCTTGACTTTAGGATTATTGTATCTATTCCCACAACATCCAAATCATTGCAATCTACAATAGTAACTCTTTTACCTGAAGAATAGGAAAGAGAAGAAAACATATCTCTTCAACATGTCATATGCTTTGTAGTGCCTGAGTCAAATATCCAAGGACTTGCTGAAAGAACTTGTAAAGCTACGTGATCAAAAGCTACTTCCTCAGTGGTGATATAGGCATAGGAATCACCTTGCGATTTCCCTTTTTTATAATCTTTTGCAACATTACCTGATGCCTTTTTCTTTTCTGCTGCAATCCTTTTATAACATGCTACTTTTAAATGTCTAGGTTTCTTGCAGTAAAAACATACTACTTCCTTCTTCTTAGAAGACTTCTCTTTAGATGTAGTAGATACAGAATCTAAAGTAGAAGGTGAGAGGGACCTACTTTCCTTCTTGGATTGCTTTTCCTTCTTATCCTTCTTCTTCTTTTTACCCTTTGATGAAGATGAAAGTGCTTCTTCATTCTCTTCCATTCCCTTCAACTAATCTTCATCTTGAAGTAACAAGAACTCTAGCTCTTCAAATGTAACCTCTTTATCTCTTGTGGTAAGGGTAAGAGTGGTTATAAAGATCGATATGAAATAGGAAGTGAATTAATCAGTGTATTTACCATTTCTTCATCTGATATCTCAACTCCTACATTTAGAAGTTGATCTCTCAAGTCAACGAGTCTTATAATGTGGGTTTGAATTGACTCACGAGCCTTCATCCTTGTATTTGCTAGTTGTCTCCTCAAGTGAGCTTTCCTAGCATGATTTTTGCTCTGAAAAAGATTCTCAAGCTTTAACCAAGCTTGTGTAGAACTTTTGCAAGATCTGATCTGTGGTAGAATATGTTTTTTTACACTCATTGCTATGAATGAAAGTGCTAATGCATCTCTAGCATCCCACCTTGCTTGATCTTCAGTAGGAGGAACTGTAGGTAAAGACCTACCTGTGACTCTAGATGTCGAAGTAGTTACCTCTTCTTTAGTTGGTTCTGTAATAGTAATTCCAGTACATCTTGAAGCTGCTATGGATCCTTCTTTGCCTTCTCGCCTTGGTCTTGTTAAGGATCCATTGACAATACTCCATAAATCCTTTGTCACTAAAATATTCATCATCATGAAACTCGACATGGGATAATTAGAAGATCCATCCAACTTTACATCAATCTCAATTCTAATCTCACTCATGTTAACTAAGTGTATATGTCAATTATGCTGTGATACCAAGAAATTATGCTATGATACCAAGTGTTGGAATTTGGGGCCCTAGGATCGTTCCAAACTAAAACCTTTTGAGCATACACACTTAATTAATTAAGATGATAAGTGAGAGATAGAAAGAAAGATCTTGAGATAAGGATAGGGAACGTAAGTAGATGCTTACTCACTAAAAAATAGATGTCCAAATTACAACATGGGAGTACTGCTCAACCATATAAAGTGGTGCACTCACTAATGGAAGATTATCCAAGAAGATGATGATACTAAATTTAGATTATGTTGAAATAATCTAAGTGTGTGGAGTGAATGAGCAACGAAGCTAACCTTATTCTCACAAAATAGTGTAAAAAAATTATACATCAACCAACCTTAATTTTGAGATTAGGTAGAGAAACCCTAAAAACAAAATATAAGGTTAACTCACAAAAGATAGCTAGCACCACCTTGTAGAAGACTTCTTGCTCCAAGAGAGTAGCCTCTCCTTCACCAAAACTCCACCTCCTCAAGGGTGTGTGAACACTCTCTCTTCAAGAAGACCTTTAAACTCTAGCTTGAAATCTTTGAGTGAGTGATCCATAATGAGCCAAGCCTCTTCTTTTATAGTAGAGCATGCCTCTTGAAAAGCATGTAAAACCAAAATCTAAAATCATCGCCCATCAATCGCTCACAAAAAATCAATTGCGAAAACAGTGTCGGTATCCGATTTCTTTCGCTAATTTTGTCTCTATGTTGCTTTTTAATTTTCAAAAGCATACGATAAAAAGAAGTTTCTTTTAGTATGAGCAGCCGATGGGATTTGAGCACAGATGGGTTCTTTGCAAGGGTTATATCATAGCCAAGGTGCCCACACACCTTTCCTGAAGAGGATGCAATACGAATAATATATACAATAAGCCGCGCCTCTTTGGGTTTTGAAGAGAGACACAAAAGGTGTGAAATATGGTATGAGCTTCTAATGAATCTATTGTTGGACCATACTGACACTGATTCCAACAAGCTAATGGATTCATGGTTTTAGGTAGTTAGAGCCACGGATTTCCTTTTTACATCATGGATGACTTAAGCCATTCTTTCTTTCACAATTATAAGAGATAAAATATACTCTTTTACAAGAGGTGTTCATATGTCTACACATATGACTACAAATGAACATAAATCAAATCATATCAAGCATGTAGGCTTGGGTAAAATGCAACAACATATGTCAATTTGAAAATGCAAGTAATTATGAGATGATATTAGGAAGACCATTTATGTACGAGTTGAAGGTAGTATAGAACTAGGGAAGAGAGGAAATATATCTTCAACATTAGGGCACCACAAAAAGAATCAATCTCCAAAACTTCTCATATAGAAGGATGTTCCTCCTATCCAATGGAACCCCATCCATAGGGAAGAAGATAACATATCTATTCATAGTGCGTGATCTAGAGATCAATCTTGGATGCATTAGTATATGCACTTATGGATTTCTAAAGATTCCTTATGAGAAGAGAATTGAATGTATTGCTAGACCATGGATTAGGGAGGAGAGTCCAATCCATGATCCAATGTACATGCCACAAACATTTCCAGATAAACCTTTTGAGTTGCATGGTTGGATGGAAATATTAACTACCTTAAACATATGTGTCAATGAACAAGTCATTACCATGACTAAATGTGTGGATGAAGAGGGTTATGACTTAAGCCTATTTATGGTAATGATCAAGGAAGAGGATGAAGATGAAGAAGATTGCTATGAAGATTGCGATAATGAAAGCATTATAATGGAAGCGAAGTTTGAATCAGAAGAAAAATATGTAAGGGAAGTAGGATCAATAACCGATTGAGAATATTTCAATATATTCTCAATAGAAGAGTACCCCAAGAACCCGAGCCAGAATGATGACATAAAAGGAGAGGATCCATCTAGGAAATATTTCAAGGTTCTTGAAAACTTCAAGAAATATGAAATTGAAGAACAAAATATATCTATTCAAATGCCTAAGAGAGAGGAGTAGGAAGTAATAACATGTGACCATAGAGAAAAAACCAAAAACTTAATTGTAACCAGAGAAAAAGATAAGGATGGATGCACCTTCATTGGAAAAGATGTCGCATTGGAGGAAGAATATGAGCTAGTGTAATTATTGCAAGAGTGTTGAGATGTCTTTGCATAGATATATGAAGATGTAAAAGGAGTAGACCTAAAGATTTGATCTCATCGAATTCCTATGATTCCTAAGAAAAAGCCTTCTGAATAAAGGCCATACAAAAATAATGATGTGTGTTCAACCAAAATTAAAGAAGAAATAGACAAACTATTGGCTATTGGATTCATTTGTGAGGTTGAACATACAAAGTCGATTTCTCCATTAGTGGTAGTGCCCAAAAAGAATGGAAAACTTAGGGTTTGTATTAAGTTGAAGAAAGTTAATGCACCCACCATTTGAGACAGTTACCCACTACTAATCAGTGAACCACTTTTGAAAAGAGTAGCAAACAAGGAAGTGTACAACTTCCTTGATGGTTTTTCAGGCTAGAAGTAGGCAAACAGAGAATGAGTAATCAATGGAAATGAATCATACGGTGTATTGATATTGAACATATGATACAAAGGAGTTATGAAGGCTCTCACTTCAAGTGAGTATAATGCATGCTCATAAGCTCAGATCATAACTCACTATACTTCTCTCTTATCGGATGACTTAAAGATAGTGTATATATACACTTTGTTCAACATGAGAGTGGTTGAATCATCTAAGTCAAAGGTAGTTTTTAGGATTAGTTTGATATTGAATTAAAAAACACTCATGGAGTTTGGATCTCATTAGATCATAACTTTTTCTCCTAATTTTGCTTTTACAATTGATTGAGATAAGTTCTAGAATCTAACCTTTGAAACTCATAAACATAAGCTCAAAGATAAATTAAATCTAAGCATGAAAAATCTGAGAGCAATCCAAGAGCATAGACCAAGTTCCTAGGCTTGCTCTTGTTAGCAACATGTATGGACGACCACAATCTTGTCAATTTACCTTGTAATGGGAAAAAGGGATTTCTAGATGCAGAGATTTCAATAGTTTCCAAAGTCTATAATTTTTGGTGTTTATCATAAATTCCAAAGTATGGAAGACTGTGAAGATTACGAAGAAGAATGAAGTATTTCATTACGATATGTTATGTTACGGTGAGGAGCGAAGTTTGAAAGAGATGATGCTCTGTACTTCTGTAGTGCAATCGTGTTGTTATTCCAGAATGATGTATACACAATCTTACTAATCAAAGGAGTACTTTCTATTTCCAAATACATTTAACTCTGAAGTTTGTCTATGTGTATGAAGTCTTTGAGTAATACGCAGTGCTATTGTTATGAAAGTCTATGTGGTGCAGACTAATAAGGAACGTAAATGCATGTTTATGAGTGCAATTGTATTCATAAATCGTCGTTCCCATACCCATTCCTTTGGATAAATGGTGCTGTGATTTACTGAAATACAGTACCATGTAAACATTTGGTGACCATGGATGGGATAGAGTGGATGATGAAACATATCACCACATAGATTGATGTCCTTACGGAGTGGGAAGGAATACCTCAAACAGAATCATCATTACAACTATTTGGATGAATTTATTAAGAAGATGTTGGAAACACACCTTGAGGATATTTCAATCGCTGAAGTGAATAATATTATGAAGGAGTTGTTGTAATGAGTGGAGAATGGTGTGCTATCTCTAAAACTCTTGCAGGATTGGATTTTTGAGTGGAAGAATGGAGAGTTGGCCAAGGTGGCGAGGGGAATCCAGCGGAACCTACTAGCAGTGCCAACAACAGGAAGAAAAATACCCTACTGAATTAGGTCAATGCGGCGGTAGTGAACCCACACTGGAATTGGCCAGACTTTGGGCAATTTTTGACCTTTTTGGGTCACTAGAAATTGAAAATCTCAACAGATTGGTGCCCATTAGTAGCACTCCGTTCGGGTGACCTGAAATGGGTCGATGTATTTTTTTCTTATATTTTTAGAATGTGAGTTGATTGAAACTCCAACTTTCTTCTTTTGAATACTTTTCCATGGTACAATCTTTCGGTGGAATTAGTGTCAGACAGGGGAACTCATTTCTTCAATCAATTAATTTTAGAACTAACCTCAGAGTATCAGATTAAGCACAAATTTAGTTCTCCGTATTACCCACAAGCACATGGATTGGCAGAAAGTACCAACAAGGTCCTGCTCCACATGCTATAGAAGATGCTGGTGGACTCTATGGATCAGTGAAAAATTATTCTTCCCACTGTGCTCAAGCATGTAGGACATCCTATAAAGTTTTCTTTGGCAGCATCCCTTTCAAATTGCTTTACGGACAGGAGACAATCCTTCCATTTGAGTTCAGAGTACCAAGTCTTTGGATTGCGGTCCAAAAGCGACTGGTACCAAAAGACTCATTCTCTTATCAGATGGATCAGCTGTGCCAACTGGATGAGCATTGGTATCATAGCTTTTTATTACTATAGGAGGTGTAGAGTCGCCAGAATAAATGGCATGATCAAAATTTACGAACGAAGATTTTTCGACCTTGTGATCTAGTATTGTACCTCTGTTCCAAGATGAAGAGGAAAATGGGGAAACAAAAATTGTGGTGGACTATTCTTATGGAGTATATCCACTCCTAGTTGCAGTAGAAGAATGATAGGCCCTTCCTAGGACCAAGCAATTCACTACCACATTCTACCAAAAATTAAATTTCTCTCTGGACATGAGGATTGAACTTATGAAACTTTGCACACTGAAAATAGACTCTCTTAGCTTTGCAAAAATTCATAGATCACTCAATTTGGAGAATGTGACCTATGTCAAACTCCTTGTCCAAGATAGACCAAAATCTGCTCAAATAGATAGCTATCACTTATGTGTACCTCTTCACACACATATGTTGGGGAATATGCAAAGATAGACCAAAGAGCTTTTAAGATCAATATACACAAGGATAAGGAACACTTGATACTATGATTACATTAAAAAAAAGCTTACAACAAGAACTTTAAGACGATCTATCTTGTGCATGAAACTGACAGCTACACAAAGAGATATAAGCAATACAAAATCTCAGCCAAAGTGAAAACTTCAGCAAGCAGGGGGCTAGCTTAGACCTGGTGTATTCACTCCCAATGAGAGCCTAAAGGTGCACAAATGAAGCTTGAGAAGGCCACGACTTTCTTCCAAGCTATTGCTTATATAATGCTCTAAAAGTTGGTGTAGAATTTGAATTCAAATTATGCCTCCAAAATCCCCCACTTTTCTCAATCAAGGTAGATGGAATCTTGAGCTAAACAATTCATAGAAAAGTGGTTGTAGACTTTACCAAAAAGTGAAATGATGTGGCACTTGAGTTAAGCCTTGTTTCACACATATTTGAGCTTGTACATTTCTAACACTTCCCCTCAAGCTCAAGTGTTAGTCTCTATTGATCTCCTTTTTATTGAGGTTGATCTTGAACTTTTTAACCTTGCTTGCATCCATGAATTTGTTCATGATATCTGCAAGTTACTCCTTTGTTTTGATGTACTTTATGTCCACTTCCTTTGCTAGTACTTTCTCTCTCATGAAGTGATAATGTATCTCTATGTGCTTGCTTCTTGCATGGAACATAGGGTTGCTTGCTAGATGAATGTTTGACATGTTATCTCCAAATAGAGGGAACTCTTGAACTCCACATCCAAATCTTTGAAGAGCTTCTTGAGCCACATGATCACACATGTAGCAAGTGCTAAAGTTGTGTACTTAGCCTCAGTAGATGATAATGCAATTGTAGGTTAATTCTTGGACATCCATGAAATGACTCTTTGACCTAGCATGAAGACATAGCCAGATGTGCTCCTTCTATCCTCCTTTGAACCAGCCCAATCAACATCACTAAAGCCTTGAGGTTGTAATCCATATCCATAAGGGTAGTATAACCCTTGGTTGACAGTGTGCTTGATGTATCTAAGCACTCTCTTGGCTGCATTCATATGAACATCAATTGGTGAATTTAGAAATTGAGAAAGAACTCCTACAACATAAGACAAGTTAAGTCTTGTGATCATAGCATAACTAAGGCTTCCAATTATGCTTCTATATGCTGAAATATCTTCAAGAGGTTGTTCTTCACCTACACATAACTTAGTGTTTGGATCCACATGTTGTGTGAGTGGCTTACATCCATACCTACCATACTTATAAAGTACATCTAGTAAGTATTTCCTTTGAGCAAGGTAAATACCATTTTCCACATAAATAACTTCAATCTAAAGAAAGTATTTAAGAATCGCAAGATCTGAAATCTTGAATTCATTTCCAAGCTTGTCCTTGATCCATGTGATAGCTGCATCATCACTTCCTGTTATAATCAAGTCATCCACATATATGCATACACTCAATCACTTGGCTTGTATAAGGAAGGATCTCCATCACTTGGCTTGTATCCAAACCTACACAAATACTCCACAAGCCTTTGATTCCATGCCCTAATAGCTTGCTTCAAACTGTAAAATGCTTTTCTAAGTTTACAAACAAAATCTGAATATTTAGGGTTCTCAAACCCTAATGGTTGAGTCATGTAGACTGTCTCCTACAAATCACCATTAAGAAAAGCATTCTTTACATCCAATTGATATATTGGCCACCTCCTAGATGTGGCAACCCCAATGATTGCCCTAATTGTGTTCATCTTTGCAACCAGGCTGAATGTTTCTTCAAAGTCAATCCCATAGGATTGAGCAAATCCTTTTGACACAAGCCTTGCTTTGTACCTAGCAATTGAACCATCAAAATATCTCTTCACTTTATAGACCCATTTGGTGCCAATTACCTTCATCTCTTCATCTCTTGGAACAAGTCTCCATGTGTTGTTGTCTTCAAGGGCTTTGTACCCTTCTTCCATAGCTTCTTGCCACTCCTTTCTGTCTTTGGCCTCTTCATAGGTAGAAGGTTCATGATCTTTGATAACCTTAGTCATGAAAGCATAATGCCTAGCAATATAACTATCATAAGCAAGACTTGAGATTGGATGTTTTACCCTTGTTGACCTCCTTTCTTCTCCTTTTGGTGGAATAAACCTTCTTTGCCTTGGTGCCTTGATTTTTGCTTTTGATGTATCTCCCCCTTCTAACATATGTTCTTCAAAGTCGTCAACTTCATGTCCATCTTCATCAAGCTCTACCAATCTTTCCTTTCCTTTATTCACTGATTGATGGGCTGAATCCATGCTTGAACTCCTTTGTATGCTTGGACCATTGATTTCCAAGCTATCTTCAAACCCAGCTTCATATCTCCTCTCCGCCTCTTCAATATCTTCATCTTGCAATGGAACTTTGGAAGCATACCATGGTTTGAGTTCATCAAAGACTACATCTCTAGATACCTTTAACTCCTTTTTATTAGGATTGTAGCACCTCTAACCTTTTTGCTCCATAGCATAACCAAAAAACATACATCTTTTAGCCCTTCCATCCATCTTACCTCTCAACTCTTGTGGCACATGTGTGTAGCATACACACCCAAAGATTCTAATGTGTGAAAGGTCTGGTTTCCTTCGACTCCATGTTTCCTCAAGTGTCATGTCATGTACCCTTGATGTGGGACACCTATTCATCAAGTACACAGTAGTAGTTACAACATCTGCCCAATATGTTAAAGGCACATTCATTTCATTTAACATACTCCTAGCAATTTTAGCAATATACCTATTCTTCCTCTTTTCCACTCCATTTTGTTGGGGAGTATACCTGCATGTGATTTGTCTCTTTATACCTTGGTCTTGCAAGAAATCACAAAAAGCATGGGAGAAGTATTCTCCCCCTCTATCTTACCTTAGGGTTTTGATGTAGCAACCTGTCTCCTTTTCAACTTGTGCCTTGAATCTTTTGAATACATCAAACACATCTGATTTTTTCTTTATACAATAAAACCATACTTTTCTTGAGTAGTCATCTATGAAGGTTACAAAGTACTTATTACGTGCAAGAGATGGATCTTTGGCTGGCCCCCACACATCTGTGTGCACAAGGTCTAATAGACCATGTGCTACATATACACTCTTCTTGAAGGGTTGCCTAGTAGGCTTGCCTAGTTGTTAAGCTTCACACATCTCATGCAACATTTGTAATGAAAAATGTGGTAAACCTCTTAACAATTTCCTCTTCTCCATGTCTTTCAACCTTTGAATGTTGATGTGACCACACCTTTTATGGCATAAATCCAAATCTCCAATCTTCTTGTCTCCATCGGTGATGAACATTGCCTTGTTGCTTTTTCCTTTGCCAATGTCAAGAGTGAACATCCTCCCTTCTTTCCTTTGTCTATCAGCTCATAGCCATTCCTTGGGTCTTTAATAAAGCATCCTTTTTGGTTGAACTTGACTTGGTTTCCATTTTCAACCATCTATCCCAATAGAAATTAAGTTCTTTGTAATAGTAGGAACATGCAATACCTCAGATAGTCCTCTTGCTTTGTGGTTGCCTTCAAGCTTCACATCTCCCATTTGTTGTATCTCATGCTCTATGTTGTCTCCTCTCTCCACAAAGCCTCTTTTCTTGGGTGCTTGAAGATTACTGAAGTACTCCTCTTTACCTGACATGTGGTTACTACAACCACTATCTACATACCACACCTCATCATGTGGTCGACCCTCACGTTTATGCTTCAAAGCTAACAAATGCTCATTTTCTGAATTTGTTGAGGAGTTAGCATAATTACCTTGCCCTTTGTAATTGTTCCCACCTTGCTTTTTCCAATGATCTTTGGCATAGTGTCCTTGCTTCCCACAATTGAAGCATCCATTTGAGTTGGAGTAGCCTCGACCTCCATATCTTCCTCCTCTACCTCTTCCTCTTCCTCTTCCTCTTGATGATTGAACTTCATCTTGGCTTGATTGACTCCCTTGATAGCTTTGGCTACTTTGTTGTTAGTTGCTTCTACCTCTTCCTCTTGAAGCACCTCTATTACCTTTGCCTCTTCCTCCTTTGCCTGCATAGAAGAGTTGGCCTTAGCTGCCCTTTGACATGATTCCTCCATGGTTGAGCTCCTCAGTCACCATAAGAGAAGTAATTTGCTCAAAATCTGGTAATGAATCCCTTACATACATAGAGGTTGTGAATTCTTTCCATTTATCATCTTCTCTAAGCCCATTAAGTGTGTGGGCAACTAGGTCATCATCATATACAACACATCCTATTGAACCAAGTGCATTCGAGATCTCTTTTACTTTGAGTATGAAGTCATTAATGTTCTAATTTGATGACTTCCTAAGGTTGTTGAGCTCATTCTTGAGCTGAATTTTTCTAGCCTTTTTAGAGTTAGAGTACAACCATTCTAAACACTCCCAAACCTTCTTAGAAGGTATATACATCTTAGATATGACCTATCATGGAGTTGCTTATGTGTTGAGAAAGAATGAAGATCACTCTCCTATCCCTTTCTTCCCTTTCTCTAATGGCTCTCCTTTGATTCTCAATAGGTGTATGTGGATCTATGTATGGCTTCACCTCAGTACCACTAACCAATCCCCAAAGACCCTTTCCCATGAGGAAGTTAGAAATTCTAAACTTCCAAGGTTGGTAATTGCTCTTTTCAAGCTTCTCAATCTGAGTATTATAGTCTCCCATTGTGTACGAGGCTATATGTGGATCCTAATCCCTCCTTGGATTGTGATAGATGTGAGAAAGAATGGTATGTTACCTCCCCACAAGCATCTCCACTTGTGAACTTTCGATGATGATAGAAGCTCCCCCTTGCTTCAAATCCTTCTTCAAATCTTGCTGGTATTTACTTCAATCCTTGGCTCTCAAGTAGCTTCAAGGCCTCCTCTTGATGTCTTCAATTCTCAATGATGAGCTCTAATACCACTCATGGAGTATATACACTCCTAGTTGCAGCAGAAGAATGATAGGCCCTTCCTAGGACCAAACAATTCACTTCCACAGTCCACCAAAAATTGAATTGCTCTCTGGACCTAAGAACTGAATTTATGAAACTTTGCACAGTAAAATTAGACTCTATAATCTTTCCAAAAAGTCATAGATCACTCAATTTGGAGAATGTGACCTATGTCAACCTCCTTCTACAAGACAGACAAAAATCTGCCCAAATAAATAACTATCACTTATCTGTACCTCTTCACACGCATATGTTGGAGAATATGTAGAGATAGAATAGAGATCTTTCAAGTTCAATATACACATAGATAAGGAACATGTTGTTGGAACATCAAGCTTACACTATGCTTGAGGTGGATTTGATCTACATCAAAGGCTATCGCGTCGAAAGAATATCTATTGGAGAGTTCTTTTTCTTATGCTCATTCATTGTATTTTTTTGAGAGTTTTTTGATGGTTCATTTACCACTGTAAAAGCCTTGAGCTTTACACATGTAAAGGTAGAAAGATAGAGCCCAAATTCCATGAATTTTTGGTGGTTGAAGTTGCATTCAATCAAGCAATCAATCACCTAAAAGTAGATCAAACTAGATCTTCACTTTTCCTAGATTGTAGGAAAGTGAATTGATTCCTCCAACAACCATTCCCACCTTCATTTGAATTCAAATTCAACTTGTAAAAGTCTTCGAACAATCCTAGAGGTTATATAAGGACTTGAAATCACTTGTACATTACATGGAAGCAATATACATACACTTGTGACCATCATTGTCTTGCTCCTTCAATTCTCTGCATCATCTTCTTCGCCAACAATAATCTTGGAGAGGCTGCTGCTCTCTCTCCAGAGCTCCAAATTGTGTGCAAGATGCCTCATTGAAAAGGTTTAAGTGTCTAGTTTATGCCTAAAAATTTTCAAAGCATGTGGTTCTGTAGATTGGGAGAAATATGAGTTTTTCTGTCTCAGGGTCAATCTCTGCATATTCCTGAAAAATAGGAAGTGCCACCGATGAATGTCGCATTCATTCCTATAGCATATTTTGCTTATTCCTTATACGTTTGTGCATTCCATACACTCAAACCTATGTGTATCACTCCCATAAAAGGATTTTGTCTAATTGTAATCACGCTGGTCGCTATGGGCATTTGAAGTTCATTGTCTCTTCCATAGATAGTAAGTTTTTTGAGCTAGTCGACCCACGAAGCTATCTGTTTTGTATCGACTCATTCTCCTTGATGCTCCAAAGTACATAGTGCATTTCTTTGCACTTATAGCATGCCTATAAGGTCTATTTGAGTCTCCATAAGCTCAAGGGGTGGTCTTGTGCCGGCTAGCATGACCAAACTTCATCGCTTCGAAACACACTTTTCTACCTTCGACAAGCTTCTCCAAGTTCTTTCAGTGGTATCAGAGCTAGATCAAGATGGGTGACGGCTTTCCCTCAATGATCGAGAAGCTTGATTGACACAACTACGCGGCTTGGTAAATCAGAATAGAGGCCTATTTGCAAGGTAGAAATCTTTATGGAATCGTAGCAGGTGATGAAGCTATGCCTATTCCAAGATCCAAAGGAGGACCTACACAAGAGGAGACAGATAAGCTCACACTTTGGTGTGCAAGGGATGCTCAAGCAAGGTCGTACATACTGAACTCTATCTTTGACTTTCTATTATCACATATTAGAGGATGCAAGACATCTCAAGAGACTTGGGATGCCCTCGAGACTTTCTTTTCTGCTAGTACCAAAGCAAGAAAGAATCATCTTTGGAACGAGTTCAACCAAATGAAGAAGAAGCCTAAACAAACCATCACAGAGTTTGTTACCAAGGTCAAAGAGGTTGCGGATCAGGTAGCATCCATTGGAGAGCTGATTGAAGAAGAGGTCATCATGAGGAAAATTCTCAACGGCATTCGAAGTGATAAGCAATGGCAATCCTTCACGACGGCTTATGATCTCATCATGGATGTACAAACTCCAGACTTCAACATCTTTCTTGGACAACTCTTCAATCAAGAAGCCAACAATAGCATAAAGGAAGGTAACTCCTATCATGGTAATTCAACTAGTGCTCTATATGCAGATAAGAAGGACAAGAAGCAGAAAGGCAAGAAGAAGGAAGAAGATGAAGAAGAGACTTCCCAAACCAACTTTGCAAGCAAGAGCGAGTGGAAAGGGAAGAAGAAAGGACCAAAGCAAGACAAAGCCAAAGGTCAGAATGTTCAACCTTGTGCCATATGCGATAAGACCAATCACACCACTCAGAATTGTTGGTTCAATGGGAAGACCCAGAAAGGAAGTGGAAGAGGTGGATATGGCAGCAATAGAGACAGAGGTGGACACAACTTCAACAATAACAATAGAAGCTATAATAGAAGGGACTACAACAATTATTCAGAAGATCAACCACATGAAGACTCATTGCTTCTTATGAATCTAAGCCACAAAGAAGGTAAAGAAGATGATCATTTGTTCTACATAGATTCAGGATGTTCGAATCATGTTGCAGGCAACATTGCTCTTCTATCTGACTTGGAAAGTCCAAAGCATAGAAATGAAGTGCAAACATGAGATGACACGAAGCACAATGTGGAGAAGATTGGTAATGTCAAAGCTTCCAATGGAAGGACAAACATTCTAAGTAAGGTTCTCTATGTACCCACTATCACTAAAAACCTAATAAGTGTAGGCCAAATAGTTGAAAAAAGCTTGCAAGTTAGGTTCACCCAACATGGAGCTTTTGTGGAAGATCCATGTCAAAGCTTCAAGAAGATAGCCCGAGGTGAGAAGCATGGTAGGCTCTTTACTTTTGAAGTAGGAGAAACCAGGAACATAGCTCTATTCAACTTTGGGTCTCAAACCCTAAGTGAGCTTGAAGTGTGGCATAAGAGACTTGCTCATGTGAATGAAAGAACCTTGAAGGATATATGCAGGGATCAAAGTGTTCTAGGATTGTCGAACATATCAAAGCAACACATGATCAACAGGTGTGATGCATGTCAGATTGGGAAGGCACAAAGACAACCATTCAACCACAAAGGCTACATCCACAACAACTTATTGGACTTAGTACATACAGATGTATGGGGACCAATTCAAGAACCTTCATTGGCAGGATGAAGGTATTATGTCTCATTTATATCTATCAGACTTTTGAAGGGTAAATTCTATATATATATATATATATATATATATATATATATATATATATATATTAAATAAATAAATAAATAAATAAATAAATAAATAAATAAATATATATATATATATATATATATAAGATTTTTTGAAAATCGAAAAATACACGATCGTGCAACAATCGGCAATAATGAGTGGAGTAACTACTATGCATGCAAATCGTACATGCAATCAACAATGGGAGAGGTCATAATGTTTCAAATATGATAGCGTAATTCTTATTTTGAGAGCCGTGATGAGTACAAAATCACTAGAGTTAAGATACCACTTAGGGAAATAACGATGCAGACCCGGCGCTCTCAATGCCGGAAAAGAGGCCATAAAGGCTGAGAACCATGCGGAATCTGGCTTATTTGGCTAAATTGCGAGCAGAGCATTGTCACGTTCATTGTGGAAAGGAGGATTAGGTCAAGTGCTTATAATACGGTTCATGCAAGGTGCTTCAAGCAAACTCAAGCGACGAATAATAACTTAACTTCAAGGCAATTTGAGAAAAATGGTTAGATCAATTTCAAACGCATATCAGATTTCATCAAAGGTCCTTCCTTGTCATCAAAGATAAGCAATTAATGTTTCATCTCATTTGTAATTGTATGGCAAAGATCATATTCTCAAGGTATATGAGCAAAATCACCATAACATGCCAGAATAATTATCATGTAATCATCATGTAATCCAAAGTTTGGCCAATATTAGCGTAAAAGAAGGGTCAATTTACATATATAGCTAGAAGGTATGATCGCAACTATCCTTAAGAGCATATGAGATGTGCAATAGTGAAGAAAAATGCATAAGGAACATAGAAATTCTGGAACCAATTAACGTCAATGCAGAAAATACTAATTCACATATGCAATTTTGCAAGATTCCCAATTCATCCGCATACATACCCTTGAATATTAAGATTTCTATAGATTCTTATGCAATGATCTCAATAAATGAACATAAAGCCATAAATCAAGTATTGCAATCACATAAATCAAGTATTATTGTTTCTTTGTCTGAATTCTTGACTACCGTTTCGTGCTCGTGTGCTACAAACAAACATACAAACAAACACGAAGGCACTAAGTGGGAATCAAAACAAATTGCTATTCAGAACCTACAATTCTTATAAGTGTGTGGCATGGATATTGGCACTTTAAGATTGCTTAATTACATTCTGTTAAGATTGCTTAAGCACACAAAAAGCCTACATATTGCCGACCTCGTGGACCCTTAATAAAAAAGAGTTTCATTTTTACTACATGAAGATGTCTCAATGCATATGGATTGTTGATGTAGCATAAATCGGGCAATAAGATTTGATTTTCGAACCAAAACATGGATTGATTACTATTTGAGCATACAAAAGAGTCATGTTGTATAGATATAGAAGAGCGCTTTAAGTCTTTATGTATATATCATGGCTTTGAAGTCCAGAATAGCTTCCATTTGTAGCAGAAGTATTAGCATGTTGCTATAGTTTCTGTTAGATTGGCAATGCATTAACCTCTACGATTCAATGAAAAGCAATGGCTCAAGTATATCAATGTGCACACATATCTGTCCTTAACAAAACAAAAGGAAAAGAAAAGCAACTGCAGTTGTACATAGACATATCATAACTTCTAAGTATGCACAATAGTTTCTCAAAAGAGATACTCTTACTCTATTCCTAAGCTCTTTTGAGTTCCTCCTCTTGAAGACTGAACATTAGCCTCAGGCTTTTCAGCTCGATGAGTAGACTCTCTTCTATCCAGTCCTGTAGATGCTTTGTTTAAGCTCAAAGTATGTACATGTGAAGCATATAAATTCAAACCTATCTCTTCATCATTAGAGATCATCAAGTCTTCATTTTTGTATATAGCTCGTGATAACATATTAGCTATCACATTATTCCTCCCAGCTATATGAACAAACTCGGGGTTTAGTGACTTGATATATGCTATCCATCTTAACATAGCGATGTCTATAGTGCAATAGTTCACGATCATTCTCACTAATGGTAAGCAGTCTATTTCCACCACTACATTCTTTATCATTCTTTAATGTGGTCATTATTCCCCAAAGCTCTCCTTAATCTATAGGTAGCCTCTCTGGCGAACATTTAATACTTTAGCTCCAAATTGAATTTCATACCATTTTCCCTCATCATCTTCTTGGCCAATCACCCAGCCTATACCCATCAGACTTGTATCTATGGTAATGTAGATTTGTTTAGTGTCACTATATCTGGCTTTTCTAAGCAGTGGTGCTTCTAGAAGTTCCTTCTTTAATTTCCTCATAGCTTGAGTATGGATGTCCTTCCATTGAAATCTTTTCCCTTTTTGAAGCAATTGATAGAATGGGTCTACAATATCGAAAAAATGAGGAATCCATACAACATAGAAAACACATGCCCCAAGAAATCTCCTCACCTTAGTAGTCAAGGAGCAAACTTCTTTCATGTGTTGAATAGCATCTACTTCAATTGCGCATGGATTTCTTCCTTTAGGACCACACAAACTTCCTACAATCAGTACCTCTTGCACTCCAAATATCGATTTCTCTACATACAATGTCAAGTTGGTGAACCTCTTCCAGCCGACTAAGGATGGATTCACAATAATTTATGTGATTTCTAAAAAATTTTCAACATCCATCCTCATGAAGAGTCTCATCTTTATCTTTTTCCTTGCAACCTTTAATAGGGACATCATCAATGAATGGCATGGTCAGATGTGGAATAAAATCCCTAAGCACCTTATGCATACCATTCATCATATGTGCCACCAAGTTCGTGGCACCTTGTGGCAAAGTGCACATGCGCATGAGTCCAAGTGGTGTCCTCATAGTCGTCAAGTCACAACTCTCGAGGGCTAGCTAGAATGGGTTGTACCCAGAGTGCAAGTCCCCCATTGAATAAATAGATCTCCTTGCAAAGGCTTCTATGTACTCATCTATGATAGGCCCAATTCCCATGTTTCTGATTGTCATCTTGTTTATCGACTATAGATCCTGAATAAACCTCAGTGATCCGTATTTCTTTGGTACTATGAACTAGTAGTTAGAATAGGGAGCATTGGATGGCTCAAGAATCCCCAGTCTTATCTTTTTGTTCAACACGTCAATCAGCTTTGAAATGTGAGCTTTTGGTACTAGAATCGGTTGAACATTCCAAGGTACATGTGGTATCGTAAAAATTATCATTGGTGACACCACAAACAGATCTACACACCCAATTTCCTAGGCATTGAAAGAAAAAGCCTTTCCATGTATGAATATCATCTGGGAGAATACATTCCTCTCCTTTTCACTAAGAAAACCATCTTTTCCTAATTAGATTTGCTCAAGTGTTTCTTTGGTAAATTCATGACCTATTTTTCTTTTATCCCTGAAGGTGAAAGATCATATTCTCAAGGTATATGAGCAAAGTCACTGTAACATGCCAGAATAATTATCATGTTAATCATCATGTAATCTAAAGTTTGGACAATATTAGCGCAAAAGAAGGATCAATGTACATATATAGCTAAAAGGTATGATTGCAACTATCCTTAAGAGCATATGAGATGTGCAATAGTGAAGAAGACGTCAATGCAAAAAATACTAATTCACATATGCAATTTTGGGAGATTACCAATTCATCCGCATACATACCCTTGAATAAGGTTGCTATAGATCTGTCATGCAATGATCTCAATAAATGAACATAAATCCATAAATCAAGTACTGCAATCATAGAGCACTAACCTCATGCACAATCAAACTGTATTGTTGTTTGTTTGTCTGAATTCTTGCCCATGTGCTACAACACACAAACATACGAACAAACAAGAAGGCACTAAGTGCGAATCAAAAGAAATCGCTACTCGATTACCTACAATTCATATAAGTGTGTGGCGTGGATATTGACACTTTAAGATTGCTTAAGCACGCGACAAGCCTACATATTGCCGAGCTCGTATACTCTTAATCAAAAAGAGTTTCATTTTTCCTACATGAAGATGTATGGATTGTTGACGTAGCTTACATCGATTTGATTTTCAAACCAAAACATGGATTGATTACTATTTGAGCATACAACAATTCATGTTGTATAGAGATACGGAAGGACGCTTTAAGTCTTTATGTGTATATATATCATGGCTTTTATGTGTATATATATTTGAGCATACAACAATTCATGTTGTATAGAGATACGGAAGGACGCTTTAAGTCTTTATGTGTATATATATCATGGCTTTGAAGTCCCGGTTCGCTGGCCTGGTGGTTGGGCCTCTCGCCTCTTGAGGCGGGGGTGAGGGTTCAACCCCTGGCAGCAACATGTAGGGACATATAATTTCCAGGAACTGATGTATGTGGCTGTTGGCCACCGTTTGACCATCCCCGCGGTAGTTGTGACCGCCGTTTAACCCAGTTGTAAACCCCTGTTCTTGTGGGATAAGGGGGGTCCCATGGGTACTATGCCCTTCCTTGTACAGTTGTAATTTCAAAGTTAAAGTTCGGGGGAGTAGGCCTCGGCCGAACCTCCATTTAAAAAAAAAAAAAGTCTAGAACAGCTTCCATTTGTAGCATAAGTATTAGCATGTCGCTATATTTTTTTTTGCCAGATCGGCAATGCATTAACCTCTACGATTCAATGAAAAACAATGGCTCAAGTATATCAATGTGCACCCATATCTATCCTTAACAAAACAAAAGGGAAAAAAAAAAAAGCAACTGCAGTTGTACATAGACTTCTAAGTATGCGCAACCGTTTCTCAAAAGAGATGCTCTTACTTTGTTCCTCCTGTCTGTAGCACATATATTCAGCTAACGAAACTTTATCTTCAGCTCTTTTGAATAAATATGTTATGAAGGTTTCCCAGAATATCAGAGAATTTGCACACCCCCATCATATTGCCACCTTTCTCCATTACGGTGATGTTGTCTCTCATACTCCAACTTCTGAGTTTCCTCTCTCCTTCAAAGTCATGTTGTCTAGACCAGAGCGTCTTCGTGTCACCTATCTCCTCTGTCTTGCCTCCCTTCTCTCTCTCTCTCTCTCTATCTAGTATACGTGGCCTCCCTACAGAAACGTGCAATCTTTCTTTCTTTTCTGCTTTTCACATTCCAATATGCTAAAACAAGAACGCAAAAAAAAAAAAAAAAAAAAAAAAAAAAAATCCCAAAACCACGTATCACTCTTTCTTTATTAATATAACGTATTATTATTATATATGCATTCCATTGTACATAGATAGTCACATTAAGAGCGAGTTCACGCACTTGCATTTATTCACATACACATATACATACCTCATGCTCTCACACATGCAACAATAAACATGCACACATACATATAAAGATATCTTTGTGCATACATATATTTACACATTAACATACACATGAATACGCAATTTTATACATATGACATTGGCATTCATACACGTTCGTTCTCTCGCATGCACAACATGTACACAAGGACACATATGCATATGCATTATGGCAATGCGTACAAATATTTGCTCATCTTAAGTACACATCCTCATATAAGAAATGTTCCAACACACATTCCCCCTATGTATGCACATCACATGTACCTGTTCATCATGCAAATGTATGCACATAAAACATATTAATGAGTTTACTTGCAAGTATGCACATACAATGATACCTTAACTCTTTATGCAGGTACATACACATTCAAAATCAATGCTAGTCATCCATGCCTCAGGTCATAAGGATGAAGGATATACTAATGAATAAATTTCACCTGGCTTGGATCATGTCCATACCATTTCGTATAACCTGAATGTCGCTCGCTACCTTACTTGCAAAAGTAGCACTTTTAACCACTTCATTTGATTTTAGCATACTTTTAGTGGAGCTTTAAATTGGTGTATCATGCTTCATTGTCAAGCTTAACTTCAAATCATGACCACATCCACCCCCTTTGAAACTGTGCATACTCAAGATGTGCCAACTTGCAAACACATCAATAAACATGAACAAGCATCAAGTAGTCATGGTAGATAAACACAATTAAAGAAAATTTAATTAGATGCATAAAACCTAAAAATGCATTACACTTGGCATAAATTAAGAGAAGAAGGTAGACTCAAGCATCACATTCAACATATCAAGATACTCTAATGCATTCAGACTAGCAATCACAAAAGTGAATTGAAAACTTCTTAGCTCTTTCATTAACTTGACCTAGTCAGATCCAGTAGCCCATCCTAAGCATATGCATATACTATCCCTTACTAACTCGATTTATGAAACTAAAATCTGGCTTCCCAGTTGATCTCCCACCATCCAGACCCCCATCAGACCTCTTTTTATTTTTCTTTTACTTTTATTTTATTTTCCTTTTCTTTAATTCTTCAACTAGCTCAGCCTTTTTATTTTTATTTTTGTTTTTATTCATCTTATTCTTTATTTACACATGTCGGCCTATGACAAAATCGGGTGTGACGCATGGACCTGTGCACTTGGCCAGGTTTAGCCCACTCGTCTATCGACCTGACATAGCCCACGATGCACAATGTCAGCCTCATATGAAATCGATGTCAGCTCATGGCTCTAACCACCGAGTCAGAGTGACTTCACCCGCGAATCAACCTGTATGAGTGCATGACAACATATAGGTCAGGACATACGACACAACTAGCATCGGTTCGTTGCCCTGATCACCCAACCAGGGTAACTCCACCCACCTACTAGCTCATTGCAACGCCCAATAGCACATACAGATACACATAGATAGCCAACTAGTGTATGAAGTCTTTCTCTGAAACATAATTTGTCTGAAGGTCAGATCACATGAGAGATGAAAAGAAGAATCAAAGCGACTCACTCATCAAGTGTTCATGAACACTAGTATATACTCGTACGGCTCTTCATAGCTGTCATCGACGGGGATTTCCACTACTGTTTCAGGTTCTGGTTCTTCAGTGGGCGAGGGTGACCTTTCATATGGTAAGAGGCGTGCTTGGAGTTCTGCCACCTATTTTCGGAGGGTCTCTACTTCTTCTGTAGGGTGTTGCAAGATTATCGGCTCCTGTTGAGCTGTGGGGGCACTGGCTATCTGTTTCTTTAGGTCTACACATTCAGTCTCGAACTTTTCATATGACTCCAAGAAATTTGCATGCTCCTCAAGTAAGATGCGAATGTCTTCCGATGGGACTGCTCTATACTTGGTAGGGCTAATGGTTGCTCCTGCAATTCCTTCCATAGCCGCTTCAAAGTTGTCTTGGTTTTGTTGCTGAAGCCTCTTGTTCTCTTCTAGTGCTGCTGCCATATGCTTCTTTAATAGCCCAAGGTTGCGTCTGAGTGTAGCATTAGATATCATTTGCGCTTGGAGCACTGTTTCTAGTTCCTTGACTACTTGATCATCTACTGTCGATGTCTTTGATTCCAATTCAGAGTGAGCCTGCTGTAAGGTGGTATGCTCGGTTAGGAGCGTTTGGTAATCAGCTTCAAAATTGTTGACTTTAGCTTGCAGACGCTGAGATTCTGCCTGGAGGGCAGCAGTGCGTTCTTCCAATTGATGGTATTCTTGTTGTAGTTGATGTGCACACTGAAGTAAGGTATTGAATGTGCTATTTACATTATGAGATGCAAGGGGAAAAGTTTGAAATGAAGGGGAGGTGGGATCGGGGAGGGAGGTTGTGAATGCTGTGTGTGCCACTGATGTGGTGAGTGGTGAGGTGGGGGGTAGTGGAGGGGAAGAGGGTGGAATTGTGGGGAGAGGTGCTGTGGTGGGTGAAATGTCCATTGGGTCAGGCAGAGTGGTGTGTATAGGGGCTACCATGTAGGTGGGTATGGTAGGTGAAGTGAGTGTGTTGTTCGTGTAAATTGATGTCGTTGCGAACATCGGGGAAATGTGCCTTTGAAACATTGGAGAGCGGATGAACTGCTCCACAAAGGACAGGTATTGGAGTGGTGAGGTCAGGTTGAAAGAGGTGTAGGGGCCAGATGGGAAGTGAGGGTCATGGAATGGAGGTACCCGTATTGGGGGATAGGCTGGGAAACACAGGGTGCCTTCTGTGGGTGCTGGGTTTCCAACCACACTTGGGATTATGGGATGGCCAGTTATGGGTTCGGAGGATAGAAGGGTTGAAGTGTACAAGGGATTGGTGACGAAAGAGAAGAGGGTGTCTTGTGAGGTGGGTTCTTGAAATGAGAATGATGTGAATGAGGATGGGTTATAAGTGAAGGTAGAGGTGATGACTGTCGTTTCTTCCATGGTGGAAGGTGGTGGTGGGGGTGGAGAAGGTGGTGGTGGGGGATGCTGGGGTGAGATGGGTGATGTCTGAATGAAGGTTTCAGCAGAGAGGTCAATGGTGGTGGTGGGGGTAGCTGTGGTTTCAATGGGTACTTCTTGTTCTATGACGGGTATCCTGATAGTCTTACCTGCTCGGGGTAATGTGTCAACTCTGCGTTTGTCATACCTCACGGACTGGCGGACTGCTGTATGGACAGCCTCCGGAACTCCTAAAGATTCTGACACTAATTTGAGGGTGTCAATGAAATGTTGATCCACCCCATCATCTGATAGCATTTCTTGCATCAAAGCTTGACCTGATACAAGAGAGAGTTGATGCCTTTCTTGTACTGCTTTGATTGTGTCGTATAACCTTTGTAGTTGAGCTGTATATGCAGGTGCACCTACAAGTTCTGGCACTTCTTGTTGCTCATCATGATGCTCTTAATCATAATCCTCCTCATCTTCCTCCTGTTCTTCATCTTCATCATCCTCTTCATCCACTTCAACTGTGGTGACAGGTACTTGGGAGGTTGTTGCTTGCGTTTGCACATTCTCAACTTGTTGTGCCTCTTTTGCCTCCAGCTCTACATCTTGTAATAATTGTTCAAAGTCTTCATTCGTGAGTTCTTCCAAAGGTGCACATGCACATGCGAAGGTGTATTGCAATATTAGGCGTCATGGACACCATGTCCTTGAGTTTGGTGAGGCTTCGATTCTTCATGTAATCCGGCACTAGGGTTTCCTTCTCTGTAGGAATATGCATTCCGCGCATATCTAGGGCCTCCCTTACCAAGTTGTTGGATAACCTAAACCTTTTGAGCTCATTTCCTTTTGTCAAAGATGGAATCAAAAATGAGCTTGCGCCTTTTGGGTTCTTGTTTGGAGTCAAGGTGTTGATGAGATAGTAGCATCGCATGAAGTAGGCTTTGGGAGCCGTGCACTGAAATATGCATCCAATCCTGCCTTCTCCCATACTGAACGTAGACCTTCTGCATTTTGTAACTTCTCGAATTCTCTTGTAAAGAAATGGTATTTACCTTGCTTCCCATTGAAGTCCAAATCTGATTCCCATAGGTATGTTCCCTCTCCCAAGGGTCTTGCCACCTCACTAAACCAGTGGGAAGCTTTTCCTACGGGCATGGTATGGCCACTGGGAGGGTCCGCTATAGGTATGATTTTGATGGCCTGCAATTCTTCTGGTCTTTCATTTGTCTCAGGCAAAACGGGTAAACTGTCTAAGTCCACCACTTGCTGGCTCGTTTCTGTTTGAGAGCTAGTTCCTGCTGCCTCAGCCATGTTGAAAACTTCGCAACTGGTTCTGTGAGAATATATGAATAAATGTTAACATTGCAATGGACACAAAAATGACACTGTGTCCCCGTTACAACATTAACATGAGGTTTGGGAGAGGTTAGGGGGTTAGTAAGTGCTCGGTGCTTGTGTGTGTAGTTAGGAATTGGGTAGACCTAAGAACTAAGCGGAATGATGTAGTGTGAGAGTGACGTAGTTAGTAGGTGGACATGGATTTACAACTAGGGTCCGGGGGTTTATTACAAGTTTTAGGTTGGCAAATGCAATGGATAGGTTTTGATCTTGACTTTGTGGAGACTCTGGAGAGTGTGATGGGGTATTTACTTGAAAAATGGGGCTTTTTAGGGACCCATTTACAAGTGATTCTACTTGTGCTCATGGAAGAATATGTGTTCGTGCGTGATGTGTAAGACTGGGCCTCAGATGTTCGAGTGAGTGAAACATGTTGTACAGGGTTCGGCCTTGGTGTAGCTATTTGAGCCCGCAAGCAAGCCTTAGGCACCCAGATTTGTCGTGATTGTGGTCTGGCCTTCATTGACTTCTTGGGTACCCAAATAGACTTCACATTCGCAGAAGAATTTATGAAGGACTTCTTATTAGTGTCGTGTTGTTGATTACTAATAAGAGGTTTTGGCCGTGGTGTTGGCCTGGTCGGAACAGGGTGTTCGCCTTTTCGCCTCCATACTTGTTTCATCGGCTGAAACAATCTGCTTTGCTCCTTTTTTTGGCCTCCCGTATAGGTAGTGTTCTGCTTCTTCTGTATTTGATCTGCCTTTGGTTGCTGCATCCCTCTGGCCTTTGGAACAGAAGGGAGTGCCTTCTTATCCTTGACTCCGTTGTTGAGACAGTCCTCTTTCTGCATCACACTATTTTGGACAAGAATAGCATTGTCAACTTCATGTGCACCCCTGGAAGGACCAGGAGTTCGTGCCTTACCTAGTTCCTTGAGTGCCTCATTTTCCAATTCAACTGTAATTCGACTATGATTTACCCATACCTGAAGAAATCCACTTCTTAGGTTGAGGTTGACCGCATGATCATAGATCCAGTCCTGACCCAAGACAAGAGGCTCAGTGAGGTCCTCATCTTGACACACTAGTACTTTGACTGTCATTACTTTGTCTTGAATGTAGATGGGAAGTTCCACCTCGCCCATGCAAGGGGTTTCCACACCTCCCAATCCTATGAGATATGCTTCTAGAGGATTGACAGATAATTTCAACTCTTGACAGTACGAAAATTTAACAGCACTAGTGGCTGCACCTGAGTCAATCAAGGCTCTTACAGTCCTTGCACCCTTTCCTTGTCCTATCTCTAAGGTTATAAAAGGACGTCGATCAATTATCCTATGAGAGCTAACACCTGAAACTTCACACATAGCCACATGATATCCTTGATCTGCATATGCATTTGTCCTAGGTTGCTCTCTACCCTGTTTTCTCAACTTCATTCTCCGGATGCGTTCCAATGCTTCTGCTTGAGCTTCTTCTCGAATTTGTTTTTCTTCTTCTTTGCGTTTCTTAGCAATGTTGACTCAACATAGCATCTCTTCCGTCAGAGGTTCCTGATATAACTTGACTCTGCACCCGCTTATATAGCTAGGAAGAACATCACCTTCGAGGGTAGCAAGTTGAACTGCTCCACTGGTTAAGATCCTATTAATTATCATGGGTCCGTAGCCTCTTTTCTCTAGTTTTCTCGCGTGTTGTTTCAAAGTGTAGACTAGTACTAGGTCGCCTGCCTTCAAACCTTTATCCTTAACGTGGGCATCAAAGTATGCCTTTTGTCGTTTCTTAGCTACATATATCCCTGCAGCTGCTCTCAGTCTTGTTTCTCCTAATCGTTCAAGGTCAAACAGTCTAGAGGAGAGTTCATGACCCGTCCATTCATGCTCTTGTGCTACTTTCAGTGCTGGTATTAAGAAGTCTAATGGTAGCACTGCATTTTGGCCAAACACCATCTGAAAGGGGGTGGCTTGGAGTACCGTTTTGTAGGCGACTCGGTATGCCCAAACAGCATGGTGTAGCTGTTTGTCCCAATCAGAGCGTTTATTGTTCACTAATTTAGTCAGTACATTGCATAAGATCTTATTGGCGCTCTCAGCCTGGCCATTAGCTTGAGGGTGATAGGGGGCAGACTTCTTATGTACGACCAAGAATTCTTGGAGCAGATTTTCAATTACTTCATTCAAGAAGTGAGTGCCTCTATCGCTAACTAGCTCTATGGGTAGCCCGTATCTAGTGAATACATTCTCAAATAAGAACTTAGCAGTAGTCTGAGCATCGTTCTTTGTCGTAGCTTTTACCTCTACCCACTTTGTTAAATAGTCTGTCGCAACAATGATGTATTCAACATGTGAACCCTTGGCTGGGGGATTAATAGGACCTACAAAGTCTATTGCCCACTTAGAGAATGCACGTCCACCCATCATAGGTTTCAGTGGCATCTCATCTTTGCGTATAGGATACTGAGTTCGCTGACAGACATCACACCGTTTCACATAGGTATGTGCATCCATGTGAAGGGTCGGCCACCAAAAACCCGCAAATAGTATTGCCTTGATCACCCGCTGTGGTCCAAAGTGTCCTCCTGCTACACCCTGGTGAGCAGTTTCCAAGATCTTGAGATATTCACTCTCATGGACACATAGTCGCAGGTAACCATCTTTACCACGCTTGTATAGATTATCACCAATGAGTGAGTAATCCAGGGCTTCTTGTTCTAAACTCCTTTTCCTAGCCAGAGTCATGTCTGGAGGGAATGTTTTCGTCCTCAGGAAGGATACTAGTGGTTCACTCCAATCTCGCACTATGGACACTTGATAAAGATTGGCATGTTCCACAGGTGGTTTAGTGCAACAGATTGGGCATTCCTTGCACAACTTTTGGACGTCAGCCTCCATAGTAGGCCAATGTACTCCGAGTCTCTTGAGTGTCTGTAGGGTTCGTTGCTTGGAGTAGTGTTGCTCTAATGCACCTACATGTGCTAATTGCAACCATTTAGCGTACTCATCCTCTTCCACACAACAAGCCAAGATCCCTTGATCCGTGTGCTTGTACATACTTCCTGCCATGATGTGATACTTTTGGGCTTTCACTACCTCTCTATCCTGTGTGTTTATTATTGGGTGGTTAGGCCCGTATGTCAATACTAGCACTAATGGTTTTTCCCACTGCGGCACCACTTCCAATTTAAACAAGTAAGCATCAGGAAGGTCATCTGCCACTCCTTGTGGGGCTTCTCCAGATGTGAGCCTAGAGAGATGATCTGCTCTCAAATGAGTCTTCCCTTTCCTTACCACAACCTCGAAATCATATTCCATTAGCAAGAGAAACCATCTTACTAATCTTCCTGTATTGCATGGCTTGTTGACAAGATATAGCAGTGCCTGATGGTCAGTAAAAAATTTAAACTTATTTGCAAGCAAATAATGTCTAAACTTTTTAACCGCATATACCATGCCTAGTCCTTCTCTCTCAGTAGTGGTATAATTTCGTTCAGCCGCATTCAACTGTCGACTAGCGTAGACAATTGGAAGATCCATATTACCTTCACCGGTAGGCTGCGTGAGTACACATCCAATAGCATAATTGGATGCATCAACATGAACATGGAAAGGTTTATTCCAATTTGGTGTGGTCAAGATTGGTGCTGAACATAATCGCCATTTAAGCTCATTGAAAGAATTCTCACATTCATTAGTCCACTCAAAGTTAGTCAATAGTCCATACAGAGGCTTTGCTATGATGGCATACATGTGTATAAACCGTCGGTAATAACCACAATGCCCCATGAAAGCTTGTACTTCCTTGACATTCTTTGGCCTAGGTAGCTCCGCTATGGATCTCACTTTCTCTTCATCGGTGGATATGCCATTCTTCGACACTATGTGTCCTAGAATCTTGCCTTGCCTGACCATGAAAACGCACTTTTTTGGGTTCAGGCAGACTTGATATTCTCTACATTTGTCAAAGATTTGTCTGAGTTCAGGAATATGGGTTTGCCTGATGTTGGAATGAGCACAAAGATCATCAACATAGACTTCTAAGTTCTTCCTCAGGAACTCTTTAAATACATGGCACATTAGTCTCTCGAAGGTAGCTGGTGCATTGGTAAGCCCAAATGGCATTACTCTAAAGGCAAACATGCCCCATTCAGTGGCAAATGCCATCTTATGCTGATCTTCTGGAGCTATGGCTACTTGATTGTAGCCCGAAAATCCATCGAGGAAGCTATACACTTCTTTGGCTGCTACTCTTTCTAAGAGATGCTCTGTGATAGGAAGCGGATAGTTATCTCGAATTGTGGCTGCATTAACCTTCTTCAAGTTAATGCATACACGCAGCTTTCCGTTTTTCTTGGGCACCACTACAATGGGGGATACCCACTCAGTGTGCTTAATTTCATAGATAAATCCAGCTTCAACCAGTCTATCTATCTCCTCTTTGATCTTGGCAGCGTAATTATCATTATATGTATATGGCTTTTTCTTAGAGGGTTTGGCATCTGAGGTCATGGGGATGGTGTGTGAGCATATGTCAGGGTCCACACCTTTCAAGTCCTTGTAACTCCAAGCGAATACATCTCTGTATTCTCTTAACAAGGCTATTAACGCATGCTCTTCTTCCTCTGTCAGATCATGGCCTATGTACGTGCATCTCTCTTCTCCTTCTTCCATGGCTACCACTATTTTCTTGGTAGTTTCTTTGTTATCATAGGCCTCCCCTGATTGGGCCTCTCGTTTAGGCATTCTGATCATGACTCTCCTGTCATCTATCTCATACTTCTTAAAATTTTCCGGGACCTCAAACAAAGACTCTTCCTCCTCTGGTGTGACTTCTTTCTTCTTCCTTTTCTTTTCTTCTTCCTTAGGGGTTACATGTGTGGCTAGCCTTACATCATTTGTAAGTTCTCCGTGCCTCTGGGGTTGAAATTCTACTTCATAGAAATATTCTTCATCTGATGCAAAAGGTGGATCCATAATGATTGACTCTAGATCGGAGTCGCTCGCATCTTCAAATGCATCAGGGCTAGGTTCGCATTCTTCTAGAACTGCCTCTCCCATGATTGGCTCTATGGAGAAGACTAAAATGTCATAGCCATCTTCATCACAGTGGGGTGTCCATTGTTCTTCATTGATGGCTACATCCATTGTTGCTAGGATTTCTGCCCAGCCATGGGGTTCAAATTCTTCGTCAGGAAAGACTACAGGTGCATAGGATGGGTCTTGAATTGATCTATGTGTTTCTTTTGCACCTATCTCTATGGCTTCTTCTCTCTTCTCTTCTTCTACTGCTACTTTGCACATCCATAAGTGGGTGTCTTCATGCATCCATGAGGATCCTGATCCTATGGAGTGCACCGATTCTGTATCATCCTTGGCTCTATGGATGGGATTCCATTGGATAGGAGGGACATCTCTATGAGAGTAATCTTTGAGATTCACTTTGGTCGTAACACCTAAGTGTTGCAAGTACAAAGAATTGGTTCCCCAATCCTGTACCACTTGCAACTGTCGCAGAAAGGGTCTTCCCAAAATCATCTCATAGGCATGATTTTTGCTAAAATCACATATAGCAAATGTGTGCTTGAACTCAACACCACAGGTGGTGAGAGTTATTCCTTCTAACAACCCTAGGGGTCTCTCTATGTGACCATCGGCCATTTGCAATTTCATCCTTGTGGGCCTGAGTGCTGGCTTGCCCCAACGCTGCCATAGGGAAGTGGTAGCAATTGCAACACCTGCGCCTGAGTCTAGAATGGCCTTGGTGGTGTATCCTTGATGGGTGATAGGAAGATATGTGTTTCCCTCTTCGCCCTCACTCATGTCTCCTATCTTGTCCAATGGTATTTCTGGCACTGTTCTCTGGGATCCTACCTGGGAACGAGGTTTGGCTATTTCTGGTACTTGTTTGGCTACATGTTTCCATAGTTCTGGCCTTACTTTGAGTAGCTCTTCTAAGGTGAGGTTGCATTGTACTTTAGTGTTTCTCACTACCTCTGTGTTCCTAGGTATGACTGAGTCCTCATTTTGTACCATGACCGTGGGTGCTCTCATACAAGTAGACTTAGCTTCCCATGGGGCTGTGAAGTGGGGTAATTCTTGTAAAGAATTAGACTCAAATTCTAGTCTTTCCTGAGAGTGGGTGCTCTCCTGGCTGTCAATCGCGATGGACTGGCTGTCAATCGCGATGGACTGGCTGTCAATCGCGATGGACTGGTGTCAATCGCGATGGACTGGTATCAATCGCGATGGACTGGTATCAATCGCGATGGACTGGTATCAATCGCGATGGACTGGTATCAATCGCGATAGACAGGTATCAGTCGTGATGGACAGGCATCAGTCGCGATTATTCTGTCGGTCGCGATGGATAGGGGTGTCCGTCGCGATGGACACGTGTCCGTCGGGGTCTGTCAATCGCGATGGACTGGCTGTCCGTCGCGATGGACAGTGTCAATCGCGATTGATGCTATCAATCGCGAAAATGCAAATTTTCCAAAAATTTTTGTGGATTTGTGATGTGCAAGGTCTCTAGTCTACTGTAGTGCACTTAGTTTTACCAAAAGTTGAAATTTTCTGTCAATCGCGATTGATAGAGGTCTGCGACACAGAGACAGGACCGAGCTTTTCTGTACCTGCGCGGTGTGCTGGAGATGATGGAGTAGCCAAAACCTGCAAGGAAACTCAAAAAACATGCAAAAGACAGCGCACAAAAATTGCTCTCTCGCTCTCTCTCACAAGTGAAATGAGGGAAATGGAAGGAGGAAGGAGATATGATAAAAAAACTGAAATTTTTGCGATGATGGAGATGGAGGTGGGAGATGGTGATGATGATGATGGTGATGATGGTGGTGAGGTAAGAAGGAGAAAAATAAGAAGAGTGAAGAAATTACCTACAACGCCAACGTCTCAAATCTACGTCTTACCATCACACGCTCGTCCTCAAAGCTCGATCCCCGGCAACGGCGACAAAATTTGGTGTAGCTCAGTGATGAGTAGCACCTCCTTTAATGTCAATCCGGGAAGACAAGAGGATGGTATGAAGACCTCGAACAAGTGAAGGCACAAGTGCGTGAGTGAGAGGCACACAAACATGCACACACATACACACACACGCACACACACGGCAAGACAAAGAGTGAGAAGCAATGGAGTTCTTAGATTACTTTCAAAAAGCTCATACAAGTTCAAAACTATTACAAGCTAACCTCAAAAATGAGCTCTCTAGCTCTATTTATAGTTTTTTACTAGGTTTTGGCCCTGTCCAGACCTAGTGTCCGGCCTAGTTAAAAATTAGGTTCCAAGGCCAATTTGAGGGCTTAAACGGAGTCTAAAAAATACAAAAATTGATATGTAGGTACTTCTAAGGCTCCTCAAGCTCAAGGACTCCTTGGCTTGCACAAAATGGAGCTACAAAAATATGAAATGGTATTTACAATGATTGTTAGTGATAAGAATCACTGTTATAAAGATGTTGATTTGGAAAAATTTGAAGGGCCTATCTGTCAGATTTGCGTCAACTGCTTTGTCTACTTAATCCTTCACCTCGCTCTGACTCTCTCCGCTGGCTTCCTTGTCTAGTCAGTCCTTGGGTGCCCATACTGCTCTCAACAGTCCTCATCCACAGATGAAAGATATCGCCAAAGAGATACCGTGTTAGACCGATGATAATGATCTCAACATCCAAGAGATAAGCCTATAGATAGCACAAGATACCTTCGGTTTATCACCCACCCTGATCGCAAAATGACTCCATGTGTCTAGTACATGAATTACAGCTAGCAGAGAGTCTGTGGATGTAGCAAAAATTTATGGATTGTTAGGAAAACCTTGTTCTGGGGAATATGGATTCATCTAGCTTCCAAACAACAACCCAATTAAGCTGGGATTACTTTTAATGACCATGATTATAAACCTATAGGCAAAACATTATGGAGTCTCCTAGCAGTTGTTTGCATTGATGAAGGAATCAACCAAAATGCAGTTGAACTAGGCCAAAATCATTTTCAGGAAGTTAAATAAGGAGGTGAGAAGATTCTTCTGGAGGTTCAGAAGAGTCGTTAACACAATGCTTGACTCCAAATTTGGAATCATATTCACTTTATTGTTTACTAAAAGCTCAGTATTCTTACCGCGAGAATACATAGTATGCATAGTGAGGTTTTTCCTTGAAATCTTAAAGAAAAGAGCTATAGAGTGCAAGCCAGTAGAAGGGAATTCCCAAGACCAGACAACGAATGATAGAGATGAAGAAGAGCAGTCCTGAAGGCAACATGTGGAGGAGAATCAGCAGAAAGAAGCCAAGAGGAAGGTTGCGGAGGAAGAAGCTAAGAGGAAGGAAAGAGAGGAAGAGGCAACAAAATGAGAGGAAGAGTAGCACACAAGAGACGACAAAGAAGAAGAGAAAAAATGCCATGCTGAAGAAGAAAGAAGATAGAAATAGATGAAAAATGATGTCGGATATAGTAGGAACAAGGGGAGCATACAAGGGAGACATACCGCAAAATTCTGATGTTACACACATTTCCCACCTGCATACTAAATGACAAATGCAAACAAAATGACGATAAAGTAAAGATACCCACAATTAAATGTAGTGATTTTATCTATCCTTGGATGTATCCCAATGAAATAATTCATCTGAAACTTCTTAGAGAGTTAGCTACAGGAATTCAGTGGAGTGCAGTAAGATTGGAGGAATTTCAGAAGAAGTATATTGCCCTCACTCAGGAAAACGGTCAGTGGGAAGCGGAGAAAGCGGGTATGATGGAAGAAATAAGCCGATTAAGGGGTGAAAAAGAACAAAACAAAGTGGAGAGTGAGAGAAGAGAAAGTGTTGTACATGAAGAAATAACGGATGATTTGAATGATGCTCTAATAGAGATCAATATGCTGAAGGTAGCAGCCAAAGAAAAGTCAAAGATCATAGCTCATCTCCAAGAAAAAATCGAACAAATGCTAAAGGCTCAACAAAAGTTGAAAAAACCAAATAAGGGGCTTGCAGCTAAAACACTCAAGGATGAACAAGAAGTCCAAAGGCTAAAGATCAAGGTCAAAGATCAAAGCGGTGAAATTTAAAGACAAGGTGTATCTATTGCGGAAGTAGAAGAGAGGCAAGAAGTAGGAATTCGAAATTTATAGCCCTTGAAGATAAACTCCGCACTCTCCAAGAAAATTATCGGGAATCAAACTCACAACCTCTCGGTTAGGAGTGCGATGGGCTAACCATTTGCCCCAAAAGCCATGGTTGAGGATTACTTCCTAATCCTCTCTCTTAAGGAGTGGTTCAACCATCTCCTACTAGGATTATGTGACATTCTTTCCCCCTTAGATTGAGCATTTCCCTCAATGCTCACTTGTGGACCTTCCTGAATCTCTTGGATCCACTTTCCATCCATGAGCGCTTCCACCAACCTCAAACTCTAGCACATGGACCTATTTTGGACCTTTCTAGCCCACCTTCCTCTGGTGCCCAAATGCCCATGTGCCTTCATTCAAGACTAGTTTCACACTCACCACGGATAAGCACTTTTTCCAAGTGCCCACTGATGTGCCCTATCTTGATGTACCGTTACAAGTGTACCCTGACAAGATGTACACTGAGACATGTCGCGTCGTGCTGCCGTCTACCATGCCTAATTTCGAAACTAGTTTTTGATACTGTTGGTGTAAATTACAAGCCTACACATTTGGCTCAAAGGATGCATTGAAGTCCATACACACATGAAGAAGCATAAAGTGGTTAATTACCACTTTATCTCATTGTAAAAGTCAAATTGACTTGGAATTGATTTCTCTTAGCATAGTTTATCATTTTTCATCATTCCACTTGGAATAGGTAGCTTACTAAGCTAATTAGATACTCCTAAAAGGAATTTTTCCAATTCCTACTGTGCTGGTCATACTGAGCAAAATACCCAGTAGGTGTCAAGACATAAATAGAAGGTTTTCTTGAGTTTGTGACTTCCAAAATTATCTGTTTTGATTCAAACATTACACACATCATTTCCAAAGTACATTGGACATTTTATGGTGTCATTGGAAAGCTAAGGAGGTCTAGTTATCAACTCTGAAGCAAAAGAGGGCTGGTACAAAGCAGATTTAGCAGTACCTACTCAGTCTCTTGGAGCATCCATCCATCTTTCCCAATAGATACCAATGTCAAGAATCCAACTCACAACCTCCCAGTTAGGAGTGCGATGGGCTAATCACTTGCCCCAAAAGTCATGGTTGAGGATTGCTTCCTAATCCTCTCTCTTAAGGCATGCATAGTTCAACCATCTCCTACTAGGATTATGTAACAAAAATTTTGATACAGTGTCTTCATAGTTGGCTAATATTCCGGAGCTTGAAAGATAGATCGAAGAGTGGAAGCAACACTGTGCAGATACGAATATAGTTTTGGAAAGCAAGGAGATTGAGGTCGCTAAAATCAAGAAAAATGCCTCAATTTTGGAGTTAACATACAAAGTAAAGATAGATAAAGCACAAAAGCTTACTGAGGAGTATATAGATAAAATAACTAATGTAACTATAGCTTTTGATAATGTGTTAGAAAGATTGCAGAATTGGATACCAGAATTAGAAGTAGAAACATTTAGCTATAGAAGTGCTAGTTAGAAGTTATTGGATCCGAAAGAATTTTTCAATGCAGAAATCAGACTTGCGAAAGAGAATGTAGAAGAGATGTTTAAAGAACTCTGATATGATATATAAAGGATGATGTTCCTAGAAATATAGAATAACGATGATGATCTGTAAATATCTTATCTTTTAATCAGTGGGTTTGGATCCACCGTGCGTGCCAATGTTAGCAGTCGGTGTGGATGACCACAATCTTGTAAACTTACCTTGTAATGGAAAAAAGGGATTTCTAGATATAGAGATTTGAATGGTGTCCAGAGTCTATAATTTTCGGTGTTTATTGTGAATTATGAAGTATGGAACGGTGTGAGGATTACAAAGAAGAACTGAGTACTTCATCAGGATATGTTGTGCTATGGTGAGGAGGGGAGTTTGGAAGAAGTTTCTACAGAGCTGTGTATTCCAAAAAGTCTATCAAATGATGCTCTTCTTCTATGATGCAATCGTGTTGTTATTCCAGAATGATGTATACACAATCTTACTAATCAAAGGATTAATTTCTATTTCCAAAT
Organism: Ceratopteris richardii; assembly: GCA_020310875.1. Classification (NCBI taxonomy): domain Eukaryota; kingdom Viridiplantae; phylum Streptophyta; class Polypodiopsida; order Polypodiales; family Pteridaceae; genus Ceratopteris; species Ceratopteris richardii. The sequence continues at coordinate 2,857,830 of CM035421.1, read as the reverse complement.
ACCTTTAACTATGAATTTTGTCTGTGTGTACAAAGTCTTCGAGTAATATGCAGTGCTATTTTTCTGAAAGTCTATGCATTGCATACTAATAAGGAACGTAAATGCATGTTTATGAGTGCAATTGTATTCATAAATCCTCTTTCGCATACCCATTCCTTTGGATAAATGGTGCTATGGTTTATTGTAGTATAGGATCATGTAAACACTCTTTTCAACAACATATATATATCATCTAAATCCAATGCATTTCTAGATGAGTTTTGGATAAACACCAATTTATAGTTCCATATACATCCCAAGAAAATGTATTGTAAAGAGGAAAATCAAGTTTCCCATGGAAATGGCAAGGTATATAGTCAAAATTCAAGCTTGACCTCATTGTTCGTTGTAATGTTTGATGCATACGTACTGAATAGGTATCCTATGAAAACAATAGCCTATAACTCCTTACAAAGTGCACCATGGCATGATTACAAGCATCGATTGTTCATCTACATGTATTTGCTTGTCTCTCATATGCATAAGTGCCTACACAACAATAATCTATATCGCCCACAAGTTAAATGCATTGTACTTATCTATTATAATTTTTTTGTAGATGTTGATGTGTAACATTTACTTTCATGTATTAAGGAGATATCAATGAGCTCAAAGGATGTGCATGATTGGCATTATTGCCTCATTTCAGTGGAGGATAATCAAATATATCTCCTAGTGATGCAACCATTCATCGTATGCATGTTTTGAATGAGAACTCAAATCGATGCATTTCTGATGGAGATATTCATGATGCAAGTTCTTATGAGAGTAGATATTTATAAAATCTAAACCAATCTGGTTGGTGTAGACTTTGAGGATAGTAAGCTAGAACTAGTTTTTCCTTATCATACTTGTTAAAGGTCCAATGATGCTTTCTTTGCATCTCATTTTTAAGCAATGGATGTATCGTGTAGCTTAGTGGTGAGTAGCACATCCTTTAATGTCAATCTGGGAAGACATGACGATGGTATGAAGGCCTCGAGCAAGTGATGTGCACAAGTGGTGATGGCGAAGCACACAAGCATGCACACACATACACACACACATGCACATAGGTAGAACAAAGAGTGAGACAATGGAAGCTTTGATTGAGGTCAAAAGACTATTATAAGATCTCTTCTTTAGTTCAATTCACAATTCATTCTTCCCAAAAATGAGTTCTCTAGCTCCTTTTATAGTTTTTGATTAGCTAGTGGCCATGTCCAGACCTAGTGTTTGACTTAGTTAAACATTAGGTTCCCAGGCTATTTTGGAGGCTCAAACGAGATCTAAAAATTATGAAAATTGGTACATAATTACTTCTAATACTCCTCAAGCTCAAGGACTCCTTGGCTTGAACAAAATAGAGTCGAATCTACCAAAAATAGTATGTACAAGGTTCCTGTAGTGATGAAAATCACTGTTAAATAAGGGTTAGGTCGAAAAAATTGAATGGCCTACTTGTTGGATCTTCTTTGAATGCATGGCCCTTCTCTTTGCCCTGATTCCTAATGTTGGCTCCCTTGTCTTGAGATGCCCTAACTACTGCCAACACTCCCCCCTCTCTCGCATCTATCATCTCCGACAGAGCCTTGCTGAGCTGAACGTTTGATGTAGTATTTGATGACATCTATGGCCAAGGGATGATCTTCTAGCCTCAGTCCTCTGGCTAAATCTATGACTAAGGCATCCCAATTGATTGGCCTAGGTACCTCCGGATGTGGCATGTGCAGCTTCTTTGAGTGTAGTGCCTGTTCCACATCAAATAAGTGTAGTAGATGAGAGGGTCTGGGTATGAATATTTATGAGTGATACTCCCAGAACCCTGTAATAAACATTTCTTCAAACGTTTGTTTGAAGCATGCTGGGAGATATTTGGTACGAGCATGCCACGCATATACAACATTGACAGATGGTGTGGTGCTCATATCATAGACGAGGTTGAGGTTGCCTTCATCGAAGCCTAGGGCCAAGAGGTGAGGTTCTTCAACATTTTTGAAGGTCCGGAATGTGACAAGCATGAGTTCAAATATTTTGAGGCACATCTGTGCCATGACGTCTGGTACATTCTTGAACCTAATGCCCCAATGTTGAATGGTTGAGATCATATATGCGATTGTTGGTGGGCCACACTACAGTGCTAGATATACATAGTTCAACTATTTGTCACATCCTTTGACGTTCTTCATTGTTTGAGTGAACTCAGGCCATGATCTTCACCGAGAAACAGGACAATAGCAGGGGTTATACTTAATGTCCAAAGGCATGTTGTTCCACGTGCGCATCATTTTGGGGTAGGTTTTGAGTAACCATATTCTCCATGTAGGTTGAAAGATGTTGCCCTGCGCAATGCTTTGAAGAATGTTGTCTGGGGAAAATTGGGTTGTGGAGGTTGGCTCTTTCGTGGTGCGGTGTTTCATCTTCGCAATTATCTGCCAATAGTACACAAAATGGTACATACAAATCATTGGAAGCACCAATCCATCCATGATGAGATAGGTTCTTGACGTAGTCCGATCTGATGATGCCTTCTTCCAGACGAGACATGGATTGTATCTGCGCTGCTACTCTGTCATCATGAGTTGGGCCTACCTTTTCTAACCTTTGCATCCATTCTGGAGCTGCAATATCAAATGTATCAATTCCTTCCTCTATTTGTCTGCCTCCAAGTGCAAGCATAGGTTCATAAGGGTCCTCAAATGTCTATTCTACCTCAATTGGAATGAGTTCTTAAGGCTCTGGCTCCACTAAGGGAGAAGGTTGACGTTCATATTGGAGAAGCTTATTTTGCGGAGCTGTTAGTTGTGCTTTGTTTCTATCACCTCTTCAGATGTGACCTCCGTAGATGCTGCTTCTTTCGGTTGCTCTCGTTGATTGGCCAATTGATGGCGTAGGTCATCACTCTCTTTTTCTAAGGCATCATATGCCTCTAGGAGGTCGGCATGGGTGTCCAATATGATCTGCATGTTGGCTGAAGGGAGGGCTTTAAACTGCTCCGAATCGATCTCTTTTGGTGATCCTTCCATCGCCACTTCTAGATTTTCTTCATTCTGTCTTTGTAGTCTTTTATTTTCTTCTAATGTTGCTGACATGTGTGACCGTAGTAATGCAAGATTCCGACGGATTTTGAGATTGTCTACTATTTGGGCGTGTAGCATTTCATTGAGGTGTTGTTGTGCCTATGTATCTGGTTGGGGGGATTGGCCACTAAATCCTCATATTGTCTCTACAAGGTATCATAATTATGTTGTAGTTGTAGCTTTTCCTCCTCCATGTTTATGAGTCATTCTTGTAGTGTCTCATGGACTTTGAATAGGTTCGAATGCTGGGCATCTAAATGCTGGTAACTCTGCTGTAACTGAGACACACATTGATATAAAGTGTTGAATACATTATTTACAGGGATGGGTGCTAGGGAGGTTTGGAATGCAGGGTGTAGGGAAAAGGGGGGTAGGGAAAGGGAAAGGGAAAAGGAAAAAGGAAAGGCATGTGGTCCTGTGTGGATGCGGTCGTGGGAGTTACCATATACATGGGAATGGTAGCTGTGGTGATGGTGGTGAAGGTGTACAATGGTGTGTTTAATTGTGCATGTGGACCACCTAGAAGTGCGACAGGAGGAATTGGATTCTCGGTAACCATGGTTAGAGTTCTATAGCCTGTGGTGGCCATTACAATAGTAGTGGTGACAGATTGTGAGAGTTGTGAGGGTTGACTCATATTGTGTGCTTCACTAAGGGCGGTGGAGATCGTGGCTGTGACAGTAGGGGCGAGAGTGGTAGTATGAGGTGAGGGGGGTAGAGTTGGAGGGGAGGGTGGTAGGGCTGGTGATGGGGGTGCACTTGACATGTGGGATGCTTCAGTGTGTTGGATGGAGTGTGTTGTGCTGGTGGTTGAGGAGGTGGTGCCCTATGGTTCTGATACTATAATATGTATATGCTTCCTTCACCTTGGAGGGCATCTCCCGTGCCTTTGTTCAAATCTTTGAGAATGGATGAGGGCGGTGTGCATAGTCTCTGGCACCCCCAATGCATTCGCGAGCATGTTAAGGGAACCTCTGTATTGATCATCCAAACCTTCTTCTTCAAGTATCTGGTTCATTAAGGCCTTCCCTGCTACCAAGGATAGTCGATGTTGTTCGTGAATCAGGCTCATAGTATCATACAATCTTTTTATTTACGTTGTGTATGCTGGGGCTCCTGCAAGTTTCGGTATAACGTGTAGCTCATATTCATGCTCCTCTTCATTAGATGGTCCTTCCTACTCCTTATCTTGTTCCTCTTCTTCAGTCTCTTCCTCGTCTTCCTTGACTTTGACTACCACAGGTTGATTTTGGTCAGGCTGGTCCGTGACTGTTTGTTTTCCACTTAACTGCTCTGTTTTGATTTCCAAGTTAGTTGCATTGATTATCCTAGCTACTTCCTCATCAGTTAAATCTTCAAGCATGAAGCCATGAGGAAACTCTAAATCTCTGGGGATCGGTGGAAAGATCAGATTAGGTCCTTCTGCACTATGCCTTGGTAATCTAATGATGAAGGGTCGTACTCGCCTTTGGGGTGGGGGAGTCATGTCTAGTGTCAATGTAGTGCCCCGTGCTTGTGCACATGGCATCTGAACAGCTCCTCTCATTTTCTTTGATGGGGGCCCTGTGGCTGATACTCTTTGTTGAAATTCCTGTACCCTAGTCCAAATGAGTGCCCTTTGAATTGGCACATCATATGCCAGGCATCGATATACAATTCTAGTAAGTGCACAACATCCATAGAGTAGTAACTTCTATTTCTGGTACCAGCGTTGATGTGCAAGATGGATCTGGTCTATAATCCAATGTGGCATATTGATTGTCAGGTTCATTGTGTCTACCAAGTATAAACAAAACCAGATCTTCTTGGGCGGCATTTCAAATCTTTCTTGGGTAGGGAATGTGAAGTGTTGCATGCACATTTGGAGGTGGATGGAAATAGTTGGGCTCATTGCCACCATGTCCTTTAGTTTAGTTAGGTTCCTGTTCTTCATATTGTCCGAGGTCATTGTCTCCTTCTCAGTAGGGATGTGCATACCTCTCATTTCTAGAGCTTCCCTTACCAAATTGTTGGTCAATTTAAAATGCTTCAGTTCATTCCGTCATGTAAGAGAAGGAAGTACAAAGGTGCTTCTCCCCTTCTTATCTTTGCTAGGAGTGAGTGTGCTAACTAGGTATGAACACCTTAGGAAGTCAAGCTTTGGTAACTGAGCACAGAAGTAGTCATACAATCCGGCCTTCTTCCATATCGATCACAATCCTTCATTGTTCTGAAGCTTTTCAACCTCTTGTGTAAAGAATTGGTACCGGCCCCACCGTCCATTAAACTCTATCTCAACCTCCCAAAAATAGGTGCCATCCCCAAGGGGTCCTGTGACTTCACTGAACCAATGTGAGTTCTTGCTAACTAGCGATGTGTGCTCCTGGGGAGGATTTTGAATGGGAATGACATGTACTGCTCTTAACTCCTGTGGCTATTCCTTCAACTCCTTGTGAATAGGGATACTTTCAATGTCCACTATTTGAGGACCTATGCCTACTTGGGAGCTCATTCCTGTAGCCTCTGCCATGTTGAGGAAATTGGTCGCCAGTTCTGTGAGAATATATAAATGAATGTTAACATTGCAATGGACACTAAGTGACCCTGTGTCCCTGTTACAACATTAACCTGATGAATTGTGATGTGGTTAGCGGGTTAGTTAGTGCACGTGTGATCGTAAGTGTGAAGTGTGGTTAGTGGATGATGGGTTTCTAGGTGCTACTTGGAGTGATGTAATGGAGTATTGATACAGTTAGTATGTGGGGTGGGTTTACATAGTGGGGTTAGGGGGTTTATTACAAGATTTGAGTTGCCAAACATAATGTGTGGCTTTACGTTTTGATTTCATGGGGACTTCAGAAGGCTCTACAAGAGTGTCTACTTGGAATTGAGGCTATTTAGGGATACATTTACTAGTGATCTTGCTCGTGCATGTGGATGGATATGTGACTGTGCGTGCCAAAAAATTATGGATATCGGCTGTTTGAGTGTGTGAATAATGATTCACAGTGCGTGGTTTCTATATGGCTATTTGAGCCCATAGACAAGCCTAAGGCACCCAAATTTGTCTTGATTGTGGGTCGACCTTCATTGATCTCTTGGGTATCCAAATAGACCTTACTTTCGTAGATGAATCTTTGAGAGACTTCTTATTAATGTCCTGTCGTTGACCACTAGTATGATCTTTAGCCAGTGACTCTAGTTCATCAGCAACAGGATGCTCGCCTCTCCATACCCATATTTGCTTCGATGGTTGAGACACCTTGCTTCATATTCTCCTTTGGCCTTGAGCAAGGTCGTCTGCTTCCTCTGTGTTCGGTACTCTTTTAGTTCCCATGTCTTTGTCACTTTTGGAAAATAAGGGAATCCCATTGTATCCTTGGCTTCTTTATCGAGAACATCATCCCTCTGCATCATAGAGTTGTTGACGACAATAGCATCGTCATCTTCATGTGTACTCCTAGAAGGACCAGGAGTTGGTGCCTTTCCTATTTCCTTGAGTGCTTCCTTTTCTAATTCAATTGTAATGCGATTTTGACTTACCCAGACCTAAAGAAGTCCACTTCTTAGGTTTAGGTTGACTTGCATGATCGTTGATCCAATCTTGACCCAAGACAAGAGGCTCAGTGAGGTCCTCGTCTAGACACACTAGCACCTTAACTGTCATGAGAGCATCTTGAATGTAGAGGGGAAGTTCCACCTCACCCATGCAAGGAGTTTCCACACCTCCCAGTCCTATGAGGTATGCTTCTATAGGATTGACACTTAATTTCAATTCTTGACAATAAGAAAGTCTAACCGTACTAGTGGCTGCACCTAAGTCAATCAAGGCCCATACAGTCCTTGCACTATTTCCTTGTCCTATCTCTAAGGTCACAAAAGGACTTCGGTCAAGTATTCTATGGGAATTTATACCTGAGACTTCACACATAGCCATGTGATATACTGGAGTTGCATAGGCATGTGTCCTAGGCTGATCTCTACCATGTCTTCTCAATTCATTCTTTGGATGCATTCCAAAGCTTCTGCCGACACTTCTGCTTGGATTCGTTTTTCTTCTTCTTTGCGTTTCTTGGCAGTATTAAGTTGATTAAGCATTTCCTCCGTGAGGGGTTCTTGATATAATTTGACATGGCATCCACTAATGTAACTTGGTAGGATATCACCTTCTAAGGTGGCTAATTGGACTCGTCCACTTGTTGATATTCTTTTAATAATCATGGGTCCATAGCCACCCTTCTCTAGCTTTCTTGAATGTTGTTTCAAGGTATACACCAAAACTAAGTCTCCGGCCTTCAAGCCTTTATCCTTCACATGGGCATCGAAGTATGCCTTTTGTCTTTTCTTAGCTGCATAGATCCCCATGGCAGCTCTCAGTCTCATTTCACCTAGCCGTTCAAGATCAAAGATTTTTGAAGAGAGTTCATGCGCTGTCCACTCATGCTCTTGTGCTACTTTCAGTGTAGGTATTAAGAAGTCCAATGGTAGCACTACATTTTGGCCAAATACCATTTGAAAGGGTCTGGCTTGGAGTACCGTTTTATAGGCAACTCTATATGCCCAAACAGCATGTGTAGCTGTTTGTCCTAATCAGAGCATTTATTATTCACTAATTTGGTTAGCACATTGCATAGAATTTTATTGGTGCTTTCGGCTTGCCCATTAGCTTGTGGATGATAGGGGCAGACTTCTTGTGTATCACCAAGAACTCTTGGAGAATTTTTTCAATGACTTCATGTAGGAAGTGAGTGCCTCTATCACTTACTAGCTCTATCAGTAGCCCATAGCTAGTCAACATGTTTTCAAATAAAAACTTAGTTGTCATTTGAGCATCGTTCTTCGTTGTGGCTTTCATTTCTACCCACTTGGTTAGATAGTCTGTGGCCACAATGATGTATTCAGCATGTGAACTCTTAGCTGGGGGGTTAATAGAACCTACAAAGTCTATTTCCCACTTAGAGAATGTGTGTCCATCCATCATAGGTTTCAATGGCATCTCATCTTTATGTATGGGATGTTGAGTTTGTTGACAAACATCACACCGCTTCACATAGGTATGTGCATCCATGTGAAGGGTTGGCCACCACAAGCCTACAAATAAGATTGCCTTAATCACACGGTCTAGTCCAAAGTGTCCTCCTACTACACCTTGGTGAGCAGTTTCCAAGATCTTAAGATATTCACTCTCATGGACACATAGTCTCAGATATCCGTCTTTTCCACGCTTGTATAGATTATCACCAATGAGTGCATAATCTAGGGCTTCTTGTTCTAAACTTCTTTGCTAGCCAAGGTCATATCTTGAGGGAATGTTTTTGTCCTCAGGAAGGCTACCAATGGTTCAGTCCAATCTGGTATTAGAGACACTTGGTATAGTGTAGAGTGCTCCACAGGTGGTCTAATACGACAGACTGGGAATTCCTTACATAACTTATGGACTGTACATCTTCTTCCATAGTCGTCCAGTGCACTCCGAGTCTCCTTAGTGTCTGTAAAGTTCTTTGCCTTGAGTAGTGTTGCTCTAATGCACCCACATGTGCTTATTGCAACCATTTTGTGCACTCCTCCTCTTCCACACAGCAACCTAATATCCCTTGATCTGTATGCTTGTACATACTTCCTGCCATGATATGGTACTTTGGGCCTTTACTACCTCCCTATCTTGAGTGTTCATTATTGGATGTTTAGGCCCATATGTCAATACTAGCACTAATGTCTTGGCCCACTACGGTACAACTTCCAAATTGAACAAGTAAGCATCAAGGAGATCATCTGATACTCCTTGTGGGGCCTCTTCATATGTGAGCCTTGAGAGATGATCTACTCTCAAGTGAGACTTGCCCTTCCTCACTACTAACACAAAGTCATATTCCATTAGTAAGAGGAACCATCTTATTAATCTACATGTATTCCATGGCTGGTTTACCAAGTACAGTAGAGCTTGATGATCAGTAAAAAATTTAAACTTATTTGCAAGCAAATAGTATCTAAAATTTTTAACCGCATATACCATGCCTAATCCTTCTCGTTCGGTGGTGGTATAGTTTTGTTCAGCTGCATTCAGCTGTCTACTAGCATAGGCAATTGGAAGATCCATATTACCTTCACCCGTAGGTTGTGCAAGTACACACCCAATAGCATAATTGGATGCATCCACGTGAACATGAAAGGGTTTGTTCCAATCTGGTGTGGTCAAGATTGGCACTGAACATAATCGCCGTTTAAGCTCATTGAGGGAGTTCTCACATTCATCCGTCCACTCAAAGTTAGTCCAAAGGGAGTATAGCAACTTTGCAATGATCGCATACATATGAATGAATCGGTGATAATAGCCACAATGCCCCATGAAAGATTGTACTTCCTTGACATTCTTTGGGCTAGGTAGCTCTGCAATAGCTCTAATTGTTTCCTCATCTATAGATATGCCCTTCTATGTGTCCTAGAATCTTGCCTTGCCTGACCATGAAAACACACTTTTCTGGGTTCAATTAGACTTGATATTCTCTACATTTGTCAAAGATAACTCTCAACTAAGGGATATGGGTTTGTCTAATGTTGGAATGAGCACATATATCATCAACATAGACCTCCAAATTCTTCCTCAAGAATTCTTTAAATACATGACACATCAGCCTTTGAAAGGTAGTGGGTGCATTGGTGAGACCAAATGGCATTACCCAAAAAGAAAATATGCCCCATTCTGTAGCAAACATTGTCTTATGCTGATTTTTGGAGCTATGGCCACTTGATTGTAGCCAGAGAAGCCATCAAGGAAGCTATAGACTTCCTTGCCTGCTACTCTTTCTAAGATATGTTCAGTGATAGGAAGCGGATAACCGTCTCTAATAGTGGCTACCTTAACTCTCTTCAAGTTAATGCACACATGAAACTTTCCATTCTTCTTGGGCACCCCTACAATGGGGGATACCCACTCAGTATGCTCAATCTCATAAATGAATCCAACTTCAACCAAATGATCTATCTCTTCGTTGATTTTGGCAGCATAGTTATCATTGTATGTGTATGGCTTGTGCTTAGAGCGTTTGGCATTGGAGATCATAGGAATCATGTGTGAGCATATGTCAGGGTCTACACCTTTCAAATCCTTGTGACTCCAAGCAAAAACATCTCTGTATTCTCGCAATAAGGCTATCAACTCATGCTCCTCTTCCTTAGTCAGGTCATGTCCTATGTACATGCATTTTTCTTCTCCTTCTTTGATGGTTACAAAAATTTTCTTGGTGGTTTCTTTGTTATCATAGGCCTCTCCAGCTTGTGCATCATGTTTACGCATTCTTATCATGACTCTCCTATCACATATCTCATAATTTTTGAAGTTTTCAGGGACCTCAAACAAAGATTCTTCCTCCTCTGGTGTGACTTCTCTCTTCTTCCTCTTCTTGCCCTCATTCTTAGTGGTTACCTGTGTGGCTAATCTCACATCATTTGTAAGTTCTTCATGTCTCTAAGGGTGAGTTTCTACTTCGTAGAAATACTCCTCATCTGATGCAAAAGGTGGGTCCATAATAATTCAATCTAGATCAGAGTCCCTTGCGTTCTCAAATGCATCAGTGCTAGGTTCACATTCTTCAATAACCGAATCACACATGATTGGCTCTATTGTGAAGACTGAAATGTCGTAGTCATCCTCATCACAGTGGGGTGTCCATTGTTCTTCATTGATGACTACATCCATTGTTGCTAAAATTTCCGCCCAACCATGAGGTTCAAATTCTTCAGGTGCATAGGTTGGGTCTTGAATTGATCTATGAGTTTCCTTCACACCTAACTCTCTAGCTTTTTCTCTCTTCTCTTCTTCTACGGCTACTTTCCACATCCATAAGTGGGTGTCTTCATGCATCCATGAGGATCCTGATCCTATGGAATGCACTGACTCCGTATCATCTTTAGCTCTATGGATGGGATTCCATTGAATAGGGGATACGTCTCTATGAGATTAATCCTTGAGATTGACTTTGGTTGTAACACCTAAGTGTTGCAAATACAAAGAATTGGTTCCCCAATCTTGTACCACTTGCAACTGCTGCATAAATGGTCTTCCCAAAATCATCTCATAGGCTTGATTTTTGGTAAAGTCACATATAGCAAAAGTATGTTCAAACTCTACACCACATGTAGTGAGAGTTATCCCTTCGACTAATCCTAAAGATCTCTCTATGTGACCATCGGCCATCTACAATTTCATTCTCATTGGCCTGAGTGCTGGCTTGCCCCAACGCTTCCATAGGGAAGTGCTAACAATTGCAACTCTTGCACGTGCATCCAAGATTGCCTTGGTGGTGTAACCTTGATGGGTAATGGGAAGATAGGTGTTTCCTTCATCTACTTCGCTCATGTCTCCGATCTTGTCCAAGGGTATTTCTGGCACTGTTCTATGAGAACGTACCTGGGAACGAGGTTTTGCTACTTCTAGCACTTGATTGGCTACATGTTTCCATAGTTCTGGCCTAAACTTGAGTAGCTCTTCTAAAGTGAGATTGCACTGCACTTTAGTGTTTTTCACTACCTCTATATTCCTAGGTATGATTGAGTCTTCATTCCTTACCATGACCGTTGGTGCTCTCATACAAGTAGAATTAGCTTCCCATGGGCCTGTGAAATGGGGTAGTTATTGTAAGGAATTAGACTCAAAGTCTAATCTCTCATGAGATTGGTGTTGAAAGTTTTTCAAGCTCAAGAGTGTGGGAACATGCCCCGAATTGAACCTTCCACATCATCCACAATCAAAGGAGGCTGATTTCCACGAGTTGGAGGCATTCAATTATGCCAATAATGGAAAGAAGTTGATTAGAGATGATTTAGCTCACCTCTTGATGTGATTGGACCTCACTTTTGACATATATATGTTTTTGATTGGTTAAAGAGGTTAGTAGGTGGTCTTTAAAACCTCTAATGAGTTGTATTATGACTAAGAGTCGTGGAAATACGTGCCCAAGCTGCCCCGTTGCTTAAGCACACCCCCTACTAGCTATTCTCTACATATTTTGCAGAAATTTCAGTTTTACACACTCTATCTATCTAGATGTTTTTGGCAGACCCCCCGATTTTTTAATTGTTGTTTCTCCTTCATCCGGAATCCATTTGCAATCATTTTTGTCTTGTTGGAAAGCTTATAAGTTTTCCTTTGTCTGGTATAAGTCTCAGGTTCTTTGCTTGCACATGTGCAGAGAAATGTTCAGAATAGTGTCTGTCTAGTTAGCTCATACTTTGTGAAGAGATCAAGTTATCTGTTTTGTTGCAGATGGTTGAGGCATCATCCAGTGTCCAAATGGAGTGAATTTACTCTCATTTGAAAGATCTTAGAGTCTAGTTTAAGCGTGAAAAAGTTCATTTTGATTCTCTGCATGTACTCAGAGAAACTCATAAAATACAGAGCCTATGTCTGAAAAATTTCAGGATCCTAGGAGGGTTCCTTTGCTTTTGTTGTGCACATAGGAGTGTTTATCCTCCAACAGTGGTATCAGAGCTATAAATGGAGTATCAAAGAGAGAAGAAGGAGCTACTGAAGTGAAGTAAAGACTTCATCAAAGTTTGAAGGAAGGAAGCAAAGAACGGGCACGTCAACAACAAGGGGAAGCAAATACATCATCAAATCAAAGACAAAGCTTCATCAAGAGGAGTAGCTCCATTTTTTGAGGTAAAAGCCATCCTTTTCAACTTCATTGCATCAAGGGGGAGGTTCAAAAGAGATAGGAGGCATCATGGCTGATCTCAATGCTCAGATTGAGAAGCTCGAAAAAGGAAACTACCAATCGTGGCGATTTAAAATAAGCAATTTTTTGATGGGGAAAGGTTTGTGGGGACTTGTGAGTGGTGGAGAGCCAAAACCCTACAGAGATGAGGTAAATCCAACCAATGACCAGAGAAGAGTAGTAAGAGAGTGGGATGAAAGGGACAAAAAGGTCATTTTCATTTTATCTCAGCATATTAGCAACTCTATGGTAGGGCATATTCAAGATTTGGATACATCGAAGAAGGTGTGGGAGTGCTTGGAGAGATTGTACTCAACCTCCACAAAAGCTAGAAAAATTCAGCTCAAGAATGAGCTAAATAATCTTAGGAAAAGCCCCTCTCAAGGTGCTAATGATTACATATTAAAGGCTGAAGAGCTTGCAGATGCACTAGGGTCAATCGGTTGTGCCCTAGATGATGACGATCTTGTCGCCCACACCCTGAATGGACTTAGGGATGATGAAAAATGGAGGGCTTTCACAACTTCAGTGTATGTAAGGGACTCTCTTCCTGATTTTGATCAACTAATCACTCTCATGGTGACAGAGGAGATGAACCTTGGTGGTCATAATGCCAGGATAGCCAAGGGCAATTGTTGTATGCAGGTAGAGGAAGAGGAAGACACAACCGAGGTGCTACAAGAGGAAGAGGAAGATATCAAAGCAACCAAGGAGGTCAAGGACAACAAGAAAATGCAGGTCAAAGAGGTGGAAGAGCCACAAATAGAGGAAGAGGTGAAAGATTTGGACTTCAAATGGATGCTTTGTATGCGGTAAGCCAGGTCATTTTGCAAATGAATGCTATCATAGAGCCAAAAGACAAGGGAATCAAAGCAACAACAACAATTATAGAGGGCAAGGTAATTATTCAAACACATCATCCAGCCAAGGGAATGATTATTTACTTGCCATGAGGTATGGTGAAGATCCAACTCAAGCTAGTGAAGATGTATGGTATGTAGACAATGGATGTAGCAATCATATGTCATGTCGAAAGGATTTTTTTAGTAATTTGCAGGTCCCAAAGCATCAAGGGCATGTGGAAACAGGTGATAACTCAGAGCATGTCATTCAACATGTGGGAGATATTAGTTTGGAAGGAAATCAAAGAGCAAAGTGCTTATCATAGGTATTACATGTCCCTACTATTACCAAAAACTTGATTTCGGTAGGCCAAATGGTAGAAAAAGGCTATCAAGTTAGGTTCAATGAAAGAGAATGTTTTGTTGAGGATCCAAAGGCAGGTTTCAAGCTCATAGCAAAAGGAAAGAAGCAAGGGAGAATGTTCACAATGGACATAAATCAGCCACACCATTCAATGTATGTCACATATGGAGACAAGAGGATAACAAATTTGGATCTATGGCACAAAGGAATAGGTCACATCAACCTACAAAAGCTCAAGGACATGCAAAGGAGGAGCTTGCTAAGAGGCCTACCAAATTTTACATCTAAAATGTTGCATGAAATTTGTGTAGCTTGCCAACAAGGAAAACAATCAAGGCTGCCCTTCAAGAAGAGTACCTATGTAAGTGCAAATGTTTTAGACCTCATTCACACGGATGTTTGGGGTCCAACAAGAGAAGCATCCCTTGTTGGAAATAGGTATTTTGTAACCTTTATTGATGACTTTTCAAGGAAAGTGTGGTTGTATTGCATTAGAAACAAATCAGATGTGTTCAACTACTTCAAGAAATTCAAAGCACAGGTGGAGAAGGAATCTCGCAAGTTTATCAAAACTTTGAGATCCGATGGAGGGGGAGAGTATTTCTCCCATGAATTTTCTGAATTTTTGCAGGTCAATGGCATCAAAAGACAATTTACATGCAGGTATACCCCTCAACAAAATGGGGTAGCAGAGAGAAACAACAGACACATAGCAAAGGTAGCAAGATGTATGCTCAACGAAATGAATATGCTGCATTGTTATTAGGGAGAGGCTACATATACAACCACATACATTATGAATAGATTTCCTACATCAGGTATACATCATCTAACCCTTGAGGAAGCATGGAGTGGAAGAAAACCTTGCATTTCACATCTTAGAGTCTTTGGTTGTATATGCTATGTACATGTACCTCAAGAGTTGAGGTCAAAGTTAGATGCCAAATCTGAAAGATGTATTTTTTTGGGATATTCTATGGAACAAAAGGGGTATAAATGCTTTAATCCCATCACCAAGGAGCTGAAGGTAAGTAGGGATGTTGTCTTTGATGAGTTGAAGCCTTGGTATGCATGCATGAATCCATTGCAGGTTGAAGACATAGGTGAGGCAGATTTGAAGAATGATGATAGAGTTCAAGAAAGCATGGATTTAAGTGGTCCAAGAAACTCATGCAACACAAGGACACCCTCACCATGGAGTGGAAGGCTTAGGGAAAGAGAGACCAGCTCTGAAGAAAGCAAACTTAAAGGCAAAGAGAAGATTTCAATTGAAGAAGGAAGCTATGTGGACGAGAGCATGTTGGAAGATGAAGAGATATAAGAAATTCAAACTCCAGGAGTGGCAAAACAAAGAAAGAAGATGGCAACCACACCTAAAGGAAGTGAAAGAAGGTCTTCAAGAGTAAGATATCCAGTACAAAGGTTAACATATGATAATTTCATTGCAAAGCATTATGCATACATGACTCAGGTAATCAAGGACAAAGAACCAACTAGTTATGAAGAAGCTAAGGATTGCAAGGAATGGCAAGAGGCAATGAAGGAAGAGCTCAAAGCACGATGAGAACCATACTTGGAGCTTGGTACCAGATCAAGAAGGCATGAAGGTGATAGGTAATAAGTGGGTTTACAAAATTAAAAGAAATTCAGATGGTTCCATTGCTAGGTACAAAGCAAGGTTGGTGGCGAAAGGTTTCTCCCAAAGTTACGGGATAGATTATGATGAAACTTTCAGCCCTGTAGCCAAGATGCCAACAATTAGGACTTTGATTGCAGTGGCCACATCAAGGAAATGGAGCTTATATCAGTTGGATGTGAAGAATGCCTTCCTCAATGGAGAGCTTGTAGAAGTAGTCTACATGAGCCAACCTCAAGGATTTGCTAGTATGAGGTACCCAAATCATGTTTGCAAGCTAAGGAAAGCATTATATGGACTAAAGCAAGCCCCAAGGGCCTGGAATGAGAGGTTAGTGGATTATTTATCAAGTTGTGGATACAAAGAAAGTGTTGCAGATCCATCACTTTACATGAAGAAGCAAGGAGACAAGACGGTATACATATGCATCTATGTGGATGATTTGATCATTACAGGAAGTGATATTGCAGGTATTAAAGATATCAAATCAAAGATAGGAAAGGAGTTCAAGATATCTGATCTTGGAACACTAAAATACTTCTTGGGAATAGAGGTAATCTATGCACACAATGGCATCTTCTTGATTCAAAGAAAATACTTGTTGGATGTGCTATACAGGCTTGGTATGAGTGGTTGTAAGCCACTTTCTCAACCCATGGAGCCCAATACAAAGTTGGTTGCAGGTCAAGGAGAGGCTATACAAGATATTACACTATATAGAAGCATAATTGGTTCATTAATATATACTACATTCACTAGACCTGATCTTGCATATGTAGTAGGTGTTCTCTCTCAATTTTTGCATGCACCTACTCATGATCATCTTATGGCAGCAAGAAAGGTTCTTCAATACATCAAGCATGTTGGTGCATTTTACCCAATCCTACATGCTTGATATGATTGATATTACCCTCATTTGTAAGTCACATGAGTAGTCATGTGAACACCTCTTGTAAAAGAGTTCATTTTTATCTCTTGTAATTGAAAAAAGAAAAAGGAAAAGGATGGCTTACCTCATGCATAATGTAAAAGCAATTTTGTGGCTCTAACTACCAAAACCCACGAATTTTTGAGCTGAGGGAATATCTCCTAACTTTGGGGATCACTTTTAGGTGGAGCCATTCGAATTTGAATTCAACCCCTCCAAGAATAGCTATAAAAGGAGCAAGAAGGAAGAGGCGATTGGAAAGCCTTGTACGTGACCATTTCATGTCATTTTGTAGAGATTGAAGAGCTTACTCCATAGCTCTATCATTCTACTCCCATTGTGCAAAGATTCATTGCCAATGTGATTGTAATCATATGTGAATCTATACATTTATCATCATTCACTTCTCTGTTTTGTTCTCTGTTATACTCACTCAAAGTAGTACCTTCAGAAGGTCATAATTCGAGTTCTACTGATCCTTTTTCAGTGATTTAATGTGCGTTAGATATCTCTTACTGTCTAGTTTGTGCATATAAATTTTCAAGGTCATTGGATTAATAGTTTTGAAGATATCTACAATTTACTGCTCACTGGTCTATCTCTACAGAGCCCTGAGAATGGTGGGCATGTTCCAGAAATTGATGAAACGTTTTCTCAGTGCTCAGTCCATCATTTGAAGTGTTTTAACTTGGATTGGGAAGCTTGCTAAGTCTATTTGCTAGGCACAAAAGGAATTTTTCTAGTTCCCACCAGGTTGAGAGCACTGTTCATTTTTTCGACCAGGTATATGTCCAAAAATAGCAAGTTTTTGGAGCTAGTCATTTCCCAACTAGTCTGTCTTGACTTAAACTTTTGGGATACATGTTCCAAAGTACTTGGCTGACATTTTGGTGGATTTAGGAAGCTCAAAGGGTCTACTAATCAACTCTAAAGTCTCAGTTGGCTGGTGTGAAGCTGGTTGTAGCGGCACCTACTCATCTTTGGATTGCATCCACCATCTCTCTTCACAGTGGTATCAGAGCATAGTCAAGCAACATGGGAGATGGATTTCCATCAACAATTGACAAATTGGATCGAAAAAACTACCCGGCATGGTCTCTAAGGATGGAGGCTTACCTTCAAGGGAGGAATCTATATGGATTCATATCCGGAGATGAAGCAATGCCAACCATGAGGAACAAAGGGCAACCATCACATGAAGAAGTGGAAGGACTTTCGAATTGGTGTTCGAAGGATGCACACGCAAGGTCCTATATTCTAAACTCAATCTCTGATTTTCTTTTACCTCATGTCAAGGGATGCAAGACATCAAGAGAGACCTAGAATGCACTTGCTTCTTTCTTCTCTTCCAACACTCGAGCGAGGAAGAACCAATTGTGGATGGAGTTCACAACAATGAAGAAAAGCCCGAAGCAAAATGTGACTGATTATGTCACAAAGATGAAGGAGATTTCAGACCAGCTTGGAAGCATTGGAGAGGTAATTGAAGAGGATCAAATCATTAGATAAATCATGAATGGAATCAAAGCAGACGACAAGTGGGAGTCATTCACAACAGCCATGGATTTATACATGGATATGCATGTACCCGACCTCAACACACTCATGGGCCAACTCTTCACTCATGAAGCAAAGATTAGCAAAGGTGGTGAGTCCTCAAGAGGTAATCAAACTTCTGCCTTATACTCTGATAAAGCTAAGGTCAAGGACAAGTCAAAGAATAGGAAGAATGAAGATGAAGGTAGCTCTTTCCAAGCAAACTTTGCAGGTAGAGGAAGAGCTAGAGGAAGAGGCAGAGGTGGAAAGCAAGGTAGGGGGAGATTCCAATCATCTCAACCTTGCAACATATGTGGCTTATCTAACCATACTACTGAAGAATGTTTTAGGAACCCAAGGAACTCAAGAGGAAGAGGATTCAATAGAGGTGGCTATGGATCAAATAGAGGTAGATACAATGGAGGCTACAACAACAACAACTACTACAACAACAATTACAACAACAACAACAACTATCAAAGTGGCCATAGAGGAAGAAGAGATTACAATAACTATGCAGAGGACCAAAGTCAAGAAGATTCATTATTGATTATGAATCTATCAGCGAAGAAGGGTAAGGATGATGATCACATATTTTACATTGATTTGGGATGCTCGAACCATGTAGTAGGAAATATGGCTTTACTTTCTGATTTGGAAGATCCTCATAACAAGCATGAAGTGCAGACAGGATATGACACAAAGCACTCAGTGGAGAAGATAGGTAATGTGAAGACATCAGATGGGAATATGAACCTCTTAAGCAAAGTCTTGTATGTCCCTACAATTACCAAAAATTTAATAAGTGTTGGACAGATTGTTGAAAAAGGATTGCAGGTTAGATTCAATCGATTTGGAGCATATTTTGAAGACCCAAGGCAAGGCTTTCGAAGGATTGCCAAAGGAGAAAAGACAGGAAGGCTTTTCACTTTTGAAGTGGAAGATACGAAGAACATAGCTTTGTTTAGCTATGGATCTCAAACTCTTACAGAGTTGGAGATATGGCACAAAAGGCTTGCTCACATTGGTGAGAGGACACTCAAACAAATTTGCAGGGACCAAAGTGTACTTGGTTTGCCTAATATCACAAGGCAACACATGATTTATAAGTGTGAAGCTTGTCAACTCGGCAAGGCTCATAGACAACCTTTCAATAAGAAAGGATATATGTATCAAAAGCCTTTGGATCTAGTGCACACGGATGTGTGGGGTCCAAGTAAGGAGCCATCTATATCAGGCTCAAGATATTATGTGTCTTTCATAGATGATTGTAGCAGGTGGACTATTCTATTTTTCATGAAGCACAAGGATGAAGTGCTTAATTGCTTTAAGAAGTATATTGCTCTTGTTGAAAACCAAACAGGTAGGACTTTGAAAAGGCTCAGATCAGATGGTGGAGGAGAATACTTCTCCTCTGAATTTGATGCCTTCTTGCATGAAAGAGGCATTAAAAGGGAAGTCACTACAAGGTATACACCCGAACTCAATGGTGTAGCAGAGAGGAGGAACAGAGCTATTGTCGAAGCTGCAAGGTCCATGCTCAACGAAAAGGGATTGCCAAACTACCTATGGGCAGAGGCTGTGTCTACAGCCACATATCTCATAAATAGACTTCCATCTAAGTCACTAGATGGAACCACTCCATATGAAGTTTGGAATGGAAGAAGACCTAGTCTAGAGCATTGTAAAATCTTTGGATGCTTAGCCTATGCTCACATTCCTTCTCAAGTAAGAGGGAAATTGGATCCCAAGGCAAAGAAGTGCATATTTATTGGTTATGACCAAAACCAAAAAGGATATAGAGTGTACAATCCAACCAATAAAGGATTTTCTGTGAGTAGAGATGTAATTTTTGATGAAAAAAAATCATGGTTTGATGATGACAGGAAAGTGAAGCTGCCTTATGACTTGGATGAAGATTTTCCATCACTTCAACCAAAGGAGCCGAAGCAGATTGAAGAAAGTGATTCAGAGATTGACCTACAAGACTTGGAAAGACTAAAGCTATGGAAGAACAAAGGAAAAGCAAAGATGCAGGATGCTACATATGGACCCGAGAGCTCACATCAACCACTTAGAAGGTCTTCAAGGGAGAAGAAGAAACCAGAGAGGTTTGGTTATGATACTTCTTTGGTCACGAAGTGCTCAATCTACATTGCAAAAGATTCAACCAATGAAGAGCCTACCACATTCGAAGAAGCACAAAGCAAGAAAGCTTGGAGAGATGCAATGGATGAAGAAATGGAAGCCTTGAAGGAGAATGACACTTGGGAGCTTGTACCTAACAAGCCATCTATGAAGATAATCGGATCTCGATGGATATACAAAATCAAGAGGAATCCAGATGGAAGTATAAATAGACACAAAGCAAGGTTAGTTGCTAAAGGGTTTTCTCAAACCCATGGTATTGATTATGAGGAGACTTTCTCTCCTGTTGCAAAAATGCCTACAATTAGGGTTCTCATAAGTCTTGCTGCATCTAGAAATTGGAATCTCTATCAACTTGATGTAAAGAATGCTTTCTTGAATGGATGGATTTCTGAGGAAGTGTATATGGCACAACCTCCTGGATATGAGGATGCACATCATCCTAACTATGTATGCAAACTAAAGAAAGCTTTGTATGGATTGAAGCAAGCTCCAAGAGCTTGGAATTTGTGATTGGTGACTTATTTGCAGGACCAAGGATTCAAGGCTAGCAAGGCAGATACCTCTTTGTTCATAAAGAGGAATGGATCTGAAGTGATCTATTTATGTGTGTATGTTTTATTATCACAGGCAATGATCTTGAAGGAATCAAACAGGTAAAGAGTCAAATGAAGGAGGAGTTCAAAATAAGTGACCTCGGACCACTCACTTATTTTCTTGGATTGGAGTTGATCTACACAGATTCAGGTATATACATCACACAAAGGAATTATGTGCATGACATGCTTGTCAAGTTCAAGATGGAAAATACCAAGTGTGCAGGTATACCTATGGAGCTAAATCATAAGCTTAGTGCTTATGAAGGAGAGCCAATTGAAGACATCACAAGCTATCAAAGCTTGGTTGGAAGTTTGAACTATGCAACACTCACAAGGGTGGATATATGCTATAGTGTTAGCATATTGAGTCAGTTTATGCATAAGCCAAGAAGACAACATATGGAAGCGGCCAAGAGAGTCCTCAAGTACCTAAAGGGGACCATGAATGAAGGTTTGTTCTATTCATATACTTCAGATATTGAGCTAAAGGTCTACTCAGATGCAGATTGGGCCGGATCTAAAGATGATAGAAGAAGCACATCAGGGTATATATCATTTGCAGGTTCAAAAATCATTTCTTGGTCATCGAAGAAGCAACCAACCGTGGCATTATCTTCTACTGAAGCCGAATATAGAGGTTTGGCTAATGCAACTCAAGAAATCATGTGGTTAAAGTCTTTGTACACAGATCTTGGACTTCATTCTTCAACACCTCACATTTTTGGTGACAACACAAGCTCACTACATCTAGCAGCTAATCCAGTATACCATGCTAGAACCAAGCATATTGAAGTCCACTACCATTATGTAAGGGAGAAGCTAATGAGCAAGGATATTCAACTATCCTATGTCTCTACAGATATGCAATGTGTAGACATGTTGACTAAAGCTCTTGATGGTACAAAGTTAAGTAGATTCAAGTTGATGATTGGCTTGCAGGAAATCAAGGACAATTGAAGACTTATTTGGAGGCCAAGCATGTTAGGCTTGAGGGGGAGCTGTTGGTGCATTTTACCCAAGCCTACATGCTTGATATGCTTGATATTATCCTCATTTGTAAGTCACATGAGTAGTCATGTGAACACCTCTTGTAAAAGAGTTCATTTTTATCTCTTGTAATTGAAAAAAAAGAAAAAGGAAAAGGATGGCTTACCTCATGCATGATGTAAAAGCAATTTCGTGGCTCTAACTACCAAAACCCACAAATTTTTGAGCTGAGGGAATATCTCCTAACTTTGGGGATCACTTTTAGGTGGAGCCATTCAAATTTGAATTCAAAACTCCCTCCAAGAATAGCTATAAAAGGAGCAAGAAGGAAGAGGCGATTGGCAAGCCTTGTACGTGACCACTTCATGTCATTTTGTAGAGATTGAAGAGCTTACTCCATAGCTCTATCATTCTACTCCCATTGTGCAAAGACTCATTGCCAATGTGATTGTAATCATATGTGAATCTATACATTTATCATCATTCACTTCTCTGTTTTGTTCTCTGTTATACTCACTCAGAGCAGTACCTTCAGAAGGTCATAATTCGAGTTCTGCTGATTCTTTTTCAGTGCTTTAACATGCGTTGGATAGATCTTACTGTCTAGTTTTTGCATATAAATTTTCAAGGTCATTGGATTAATATTTTTGAAGATATCTGCAATTTACTGCTCACTGGTCTATCTCTATAGAGCCCCGAGAATGGTGGGCATGTTCCAGAAATTGATGAAACTTGTTCTCAGTGCTCAGTCCATCATTTGAAGTGCTTTAACTTGGATTGGGAAGCTTGCTAAGACTATTTGCTATGCCCAAAAGGAATTTTTCTAATTCCCACCAGGTTGAGAGCATTGTTCATTTTTTCCAGCAGGTGTATGTCCAAAAATAGCAACTTTTTGGAGCTAGTCATTTTGCAACTAGTCTGTCTTTACTTAAACTTTTGGGATACATGTTCCAAAGTACTTGGCTGATATTTTTGTGGATTTAGGAAGCTCAAAGGGTCTACTAATCAACTCTGAAGTCTCAATTGGCTGGTGTGAAGCTGGTTGTAGCGGGACCTACTCATCTTTGGATTGCATCCACCATCTCTCTTCACAAAGCACACCATCAACCAAGGTCTATTTTACTCATATGATGCTGATCTAAGTGTCAAAGGATATAGTGATGCTGATTGGGTAGGTAGCAAGGATGATCGAAGGATTACATCGGGTTATGTTTTCATGATAGGTACAAAAGTGATCTCTTGGAGCTCTAAGAAGCAACCCACTGTTGCTCTTTCATCCATAGAGGCTGAGTACCGGGGTTTAGCATGGCTACATGTGAGCTATTATGGCTTAAGAAGCTACTTAAGGACTTGGAAGTGGAAGTCAAGGAGTTTCCTCTTTATGCAGACAACATTTCAAGCATCTACCTAGCTAACAATCCCATGTTTCATGCAAGAAGCAAGCACATAGAGGTTCATTACCACTTTCTTAGAGAAGAGGTGACGGCAAAAGAGCTAGATATAAGGTATATGAACACTAAAATGCAGGTTGCAGACATGATGATAAAGTTTCTTGAAGGTACAAAGCTTGCAGGATTCAAGGAAGCAATCAACATAAGAGACATAGGCTGAAGCAACAAAGGAAAAGACATGAGCTTGAGGGGGAGTGTTGAAAGTTTTTCAAGCTGAAGAGTGTGGGAACATGCCCCAAATTGAACCTTCCACATCATCCACAATCAAAGGAGGCTGATTTCCACGAGTTGGAGGCATCCAATTATTCCCATAATGGAAAGAAGTTGATTAGAGAAGATTTAGCTCACCTCTTGATGTGATTGGACCTCACTTTTGACATGTATATGTTTTTGATTGGTTAAAGAGGTTAGTAGGTGGTCTTTAAAACCTCTAATGAGTTTTATTATGAATAACAGTCATGGAAATACGTGCCCAAGCTGCCGCCTTGCTTAAGCACACCCCGTACTAGCTATTCTCTGCATATTTTGCAGAAATTTCACTTTTACACACTCTATCTGTCTAGATGTTTTTGGCAGACCCCCTGATTTTGTAATTGTTGTTTCTCCTTCATCCAGAATCCATTTGCAATGATTTTTGTCTTGTTGGAAAGCTTATAAGGGCTACTTTGTTTGGTATAAGTCTCAGGTTCATTGCTTGTACATGTGCAGAGAAATGTCCAGAATAGTGTCTTTCTAGTTAGCTCATACTCTATGAAGAGATCAAGTTATCTATTTTGTTGCAGATGATTGAGGCATCATCCAGTGTCCAAATGGAGTGATTTTACTCTCATTTGAAAGATAGTAGAGTTTAGTTTAAGCTTGAAAAATGTCATTTTGATTCTCTGCATGTACTCAGAGAAACTCAGAAAATACAGAGCCTATGTCTGAAAAATTTCAGGATCCTAGGAGGGTTCATTTGCTTTTGTTGTGCACATAGGAGTGTTTATCCTCCAACAATTGGGAACTCTCGTGATCTCCATAAATGGAAGGAATTTCTTGTAGGATTTGATCATGCGTGTCATCCACAAGTTCAATTGGAGGAGGATTTTCACTTTCTTTAGCCAATTTTTCTTCTTGAATTTCTCTTAGAAATTCTGGGGAATATTGATTCATAGAGGAAGATGTGTCTGGTTCTGTGGAGTTATGTACATAAGCTTCCTAGGGAGGAAGGCTTATCCTTTCACTTGCCTTGAGAGGTGGGGTCCTTTTTAGATTTTGCAATGAGCCTCTCCAATCTTTCTAACAGTCCATCAAAGTGAAACTATGTCTTAGTTGAACTAGAGAAATTAAAGAGGCGACTCACTTCAAACATGGTTTGAGCCAATTCCACCACCTTAGCACAAATTTTTGTTCGTTTGAGCTCTAGTTTCGCCCTAGGGAACACTTTTCATGATTCGTTACGTTTGGCCCTTCTTGAAGTCTGGCCTGATATGTCTTAAGCATCATGTCTAGGTCCTCGAGTGTGGGATCTGCTAAGACTGATCCTACTCCAGGGGGTGGCGGGATTGTGTGAGGTGGATTGGAAGGTGGTGGATTGGAGGGAGATGGGAATGGTGTGTGTGGAGTAGTGTGAGAGTGAGTTTGAGATGTGAGTTCAATTATCTTGGCTTTCATTTCTCTCAAACTTTCCTCAAGTTTGCTCATCTTCTTTGCCCATTGTCTTGTCATTCTCTTGTGACTATCCTTCCAAGCTTTGGTCCTCTTCTTGGTTATGCTCTCAGTTTCACTAACCTTGGAACTCTTTTCCTCGCCTAAACCTTGGTTTTTCTACAAAGCTTGAGCTCTAGTGACCACTTACACTAGTGCAGTGGAAGTTACACTTCCTATAGAGTCTACTACTAACCCAATAACGTTGATAGGAGTGATTTTCGGCATATTTTTGGTGTTCT
This sequence comes from Ceratopteris richardii, assembly GCA_020310875.1. Classification (NCBI taxonomy): domain Eukaryota; kingdom Viridiplantae; phylum Streptophyta; class Polypodiopsida; order Polypodiales; family Pteridaceae; genus Ceratopteris; species Ceratopteris richardii. Next base: position 2,832,621 of record CM035421.1, on the reverse strand, counting down.
TAAGACAATCTCGCAAGAGATGCTCTTTCCCACAATCGGGACAAAAACCCTGAATTGTCAGAGATTGGGGCTGTGTAGGTGCAAGCATAGGGCAATCATGAATGAGGTGATCTCCCTGACATCGATAGTCCTCTAGGAAATGGGGGTCTTACCTGCCTAAGTTGAGGTCTAGGGTTAGGGTTTGCGTACATGACATTTGCATACTCTAGCTCCCAACTAGGTTCACTCGGGTCTTCATAATAATAGGACTCATTATGCTCAGGTGACTACATGTAGTAAGCCTAGGGGCTATCAATATGAGTAGAGTAAAAACTATGATCACTGGGGTCACTTTCTAAAAGTAATGGAGTTACTGGCAGTAAAGCTCTATTCAGATTTTCTTCTACAACTACGTACTTTACTTGAATCACATTGGCTGGAGTTGGAGGTTGTTGAGCTAAAATAGGCTAAGGCCTTTGTTGGGTTTGGTAGGGTTGCTGATAGGGTTGTTGTGGTCTGCCATATTGTTGTGGTGGGTATTGGTTCTCGTATCTTCCCTGTTGTGGATATTGTTGAGGATAATTTTTTCTGACATTTTTTTTGTTATAGGGACAGTCTTGTGGAATGTGGTTAGTGTATCTTCGCTCTATGGTGCAGTATTGGCTGCTAGGTTTTGCTTGGGGTTGAGCCACAATGGGACATACATTCTCCATATGGTCGCCTCCACAAGTATATCATCTTTTCACTGAGGCAAACCTTGATATCTGTTTGCTTGAGACTCCTAACTGAGCTATTTCTCAGCAAGTTCTTCAATAGATGTGGATGGATTTGAACTCAGGCTAGTAGAGCTATCTGAATCTTTGAAGATTTTTGAAAGCTCAAATTCTTCTCCCAGATTATCCTCAATGTCTATGCAAATGCGTACACACTCTTCTATGGTTCTAGGGTCCTTCAAGTACACATAAGATCTCAACTTGGCACTCAAAAATCCATCTAATAATAAAGCCACTTGTTTGGCTGGAGTGGGTAGCTCTGGCACAACTTGGCACTCAAAAATCCATCTAATAATAAAGCCACTTGTTTGGCTGGAGTGGGTAGCTCTGGCACTGGGCATGTCTCTAGGTATTGTCTAAATCCTCGTCCTGAAAATCTAATTGTTTCTTGAGGTGTTTGCTTGAAGCTATGTATCAGGGAAGATGTGTTGTGCATGATACCACTCTTAGAAAACTCAGTGATGAATGCTTCAAGAAGTTGATCTATATTCCTGAACTCACCTTGGTGAAGCGGTTGAAACCATGTAAGGGTTGTATTCTTGAGAGTTAGAACAAATGCATTGTACTACGTGAATACGTCATCAACTTGCTTGGCTCTCAAGACTTACTTGAATTCTGCCACGTGATTGTATGGGTCTCCGGTGCCATCGAAGCAGTTCTTCATGGACTTAACTAGTTGCGTAGGACTCAAGGTCCTCGTGTGCTCCCTAGGACTTGGCAGAGGAAATTCATCTATATTTCTTTGGTTCCTTGTGTCTCTAGGTCTCTAGGTCTCTCGATTTCCATTCTATTTGGCTCCGTTCTCATTCTTTCTCTTCCCTGAGTGGGTTAGCAAAGCTTACTTCTAGCCTATCTCTACTTCTATCCCTTTGAGTTCCATGAGCGTGGGATGTTCAAGCCCCTTGGTGACCATAAGAGACATTAGATCTTGGTTGGGGGAAAACCAATTCACCCTTCCAAGTGTAGGCATGCCGACCATGCTCTGAGACTGCAAAGATCCTCTCTGAAGTATTTTCCAAATAGGTCACTTTGCCTGGGCTATCAAGATCTTTAAACTCATAGATTGTGAGCATTCCTACTTCATTAGGCTGGTCGATCCTATACCTCAAAAAAGCCTCGTCAGCCTCTCCGTTTAAGAGTAGGTCTATGCTCTTATTGTCCTGGGGAACCCATTCTGGAGGGATGATTCTAGTCAGGACTGATTTGCCTCGGGGAGTTCTGGGCTCTCTTCTAAGTTCCCTTGCTATATGTCACCTATGTCTATCTCTGGAATTAAATTACTGAATTCATCTATTCTATCCGGTTGATTGGTGACTATGTACATTGTCCCTTCTTTATCTATGTATGCACCTATAGCTCAAGCGTAAGTACCACCTCCTTTACTTGTCAATCCGCGGAGACGTGAGGACCGGTATGAAGACCACGAGCAAGTGAAGGCACTAGTGTGGGAGTGAAAGCACACAAACATGCACACACATACAAACACATGCGTACAAGGTAAGGTCAAAGAGAGGAACAATGGAAAGCTTCAATTGCAAAAGAGTTCTCTTACAAAAGCTCTATTCTCTAACAAGCTAACCCCAAAAATGAGCTCTCTAGCTGTTTTTATAGTTTTTTGAGTAGTTTTGGCCCTGTCCAGACCTAGTGTCTGGCCTAGTTAAAAATTTGGTTCCAGGGCTTATTTGAGGGGTCAAATGAAGTCTAAAAATTATGAAAATTGGTACGATGGTACTTCTAATACTCCTCAAGATCGAGGACTCCTCGGCTTGAACAAAATGGAGCTATAAAAATAGAAAATGGTATTTACAATGGTTTTTAGTGATGAAAATCACTATTTTTGTAGGGATTTCTTCTGAAAATTTGACATACTTTCTTCTTGGAGCTCCCTACTTGCTCCTTCTTCTTGTGTGTCCAGCTCTTTAATGTGCTCATGTGCTTTGTCCTTGACCTTCAGCTTCAACACTCCCCCCCCCTCGAGTCTGTCGTCCCTGACAGACCCTTGTTGTAATGGTTGTTCCATGTAGTTCTTTGAGAGGTAGTGTCTGTTTGGTAGGAACAAGAGCCGTCTACCTTCAAAATGTGGCAGGGTTGGTTTTCCGATTCTTCATTTGTCACGAAAAGCCTTTGGATGTTGTTGTCCCTTGGTATGCGCTCCTTCCTTGGATTCCAACATGATTGTGTCATGGTGGGCCTCCATTGATGTCCTCCAAATCTTCCAAAGATGATATTCCTATGTAGCTCATGCACCGTACTCGTAATGAATGATGGGTAAGTGTGTTCGTGCATGGGTTGAGTAAAATATGTGCCTTGTGCACGGCCTTGTAATATAGCCCTATGCATGCTTACCTCGAAAAATTCATTGGAGGAAGTATGGTGCAAAAATTGGGGTCTTGAGCTAAGTGCTCAAGGGTATGCCGATGAAGAGGTTTCCTAATCTATCATGGTTATGGTGCTGCCAAAGTGAAGATACTTACCATGGTGAAGGGTCGATTGATGTGTATCTCTACGTGTTGCACACCCGGCATTTGTGATGGAACATTGTCGATGAATGTCCATGTTGAGGGGCCACTGATGAAAATTCCTTTGAGTGCCTGGTCTGTTTCCTTTTTTCAAAGCAACATTTGCCAAATACTAAGAATTGAATTTCTTTATATTTCTTGACAAACAACATTGGGTAACTACACCAAGCTTAGTTTCACATATTCTCATTAGCTCACCATAAGCATGTCTTCTCACACAGTATACATACAAGGATTTGCAATGTACCTGAACTACCTCTTGCAGATATCTCCTTGGATGCTCTCGTACATACAATAGTGAAGCATCGCTCAAGTTGTGGAACTTCAAGCTCTTCCCTCCTAGCGTGGTAAGGGGAAACAATAGTTGTGGATGCCATGTTCATGCAAAGTTCTTGACATCTACCAGATAAGGCAGCAATTATATCATCTGCTAGCCGAGGCACACTTCTGTCCAAACTGATAAATGCCCAGTAATTAACAGCTCCACCTTCAACTAAGCATGACTCATTCATGTTTCATGAGCCAAACCTGGGAACAAGTTCTTTCTCTCTCTCTCTCTCTCCCTTTTTTTTTTAAATGAACAATGTCACCAAACAAGAAGACAGATGTTAGTATCAGAAAAAAATGATTGACATATGTCAATGTGCTCTTGTGCATGGGACTTTCAAATGTGTCTATGCACGGCCGTGTAATGTGGCCCTATATTAATGCATACTTTGGAAAATGCATAACCTGAATGGTGCAAAAGACAAGGTTGTGCAAGAAGCACATGGTTGTCGCTCGTTGAGGCTTTCGATGTTACTTGTAGATGTTGACACCGGCTTTGGTGGAGGTATCCATTGGATCTTGAAATGATGTAATCCTCCTTATTGGGGTCCATCTTAGAACAACATTTGGCACTATAGAGATCACTTCAGGTATCTTCATCTTTGGATGGTTTCTTAAATTTTGTATCCCATGTGGTTGGTTCCTTGGTTTTGTGGGGGCTACCAGTGCTTTTGGCTTCCATACCCATACCCTTGTGGCTGGTCTTCTAACCTTTGTTGAAGAGGCGGCTTGATCTGGTTTTAGTCTTGGTGTTTGGTTCTGACCCTTGCTCTGCCTTGGCTTCTTTGTTGTGACTTTTCTCATGTGGGAGAGCATATATTGTTGTGTATGTAAGAGCTTCTTGGGTACCCATATTTGCAATTGTCCTTGTTAAGCTGCAACTAATTTCTTAGGCACCCAAACTTGACGGATGTCTTGTGGTTGAGTTTTTCCTGGCTTCTTCAGTCGTCTTCTGGCCTGGTGGGGGGTCCCTAGAGGGGAATTGTGAGGTTAAAGCCGGTGGTTGCTCTCCTTTTCGTACCCAGATCTGCTTCATGTCCGGCACTACTTTCCTTTGGAAATCCCATTGTCTATTTGATATAGCAGTTATCCTATTCCATTGTGCTTGCCTTGTTGGTTGAGTTGTAGTGGCGGCATTAGTCCTTGCACCAGAGGAGGAGTCCGCTTGTCTTTGAGCCTGCTCTTCCATGATTGAGTTCTCCTGCAACATAGAGCTTTTGACGCATACAACATCTCTTTTGCTAAGATTAGTCCTAGGAGAACTACAAGATGTGACATCTGGATTTGTGAGCATGCCATTTTCTAGTTCTAATGTAAAGCATTGTCTCTGGACCCAAACTTGAAGAAGTTGACTTCTAAGGTTCAAGTTGACTGCATTGTCATAAATCCAATCTTGTCCTAAGACAAGTGGTTCGGTAAGGTTCTCATCTTGACACACTAGCACTTTGACTTTCATTGGAACATTTTGAAGGTAGATTGGAAGTTCCACCTCGCCCAAACAAGGGGTTTCCACACCTCCCAATCCTATGAGATAAGCTTCTATGGGATTGATGTTCAACTCCAAGTTTTGGCAGTAGGATAGTCTAATTGCACTACTTGTTGCACCTGAGTCAATCAATGCTTTCACAGTCCTTGCACCCTTTCCTTGTCCTATCTCTATGGTCACAAAGGGACGTCGGTCAATGACTTGAGAAGTAGTTATGCCCGATTTTTGGCACATATCCATGTGATATTTTGGGGCTTTTGAGTTGACATCTAGGCCTAGTCGCCTTAACTTATTTTGCCTAATACGCTCTCTGGCCTCTGCCTGTGCTTCTTCCCTCACCCTTAACTCCTCTTCTTTTCACTTCTTAGCCATGTTGAGTCTCGTAAGCATATCCTCTATAAGAGGTTCTTGGTATAACTTGACTCTACATCCACTAATATAGTTTGGCAAGATATCTCCTTCTAGAGTGGCCAACTGAACTGCACCACTAGTGGAAATTCTATTAATGATCATGGGTCCATATCCTCTTTTTTCCAACTTATGGGCATGTTGCTTTAGTGTGTAAACCAACACTAGATCACCCTCTTTCAGTCCCTTATCCTTGATGTGTGCATCAAAGTATGCCTTTTGTCTTTTCTTTGCAGCATAGATGCCTGCCGCCGCGTGTAGCCTTGTCTCACCTAAGCATTCTAGATAAAAGATCCTAGAGGACAATTCATGTCCATTCCACTCATGCTCTTGTGCTACTTTTAAGGCTGGGATGAGGAAGTCCAATGGTAGAACAGCATTCTGTCCAAAGACCATCTGAAATGGGGTTGAGTACCGTTTTATAGGCAACTCGATAAGCCCAAACAACATGATGAAGTTGTTTGTCCCAATCAGAGCGTTTATTATTTACCAGTTTTGTCAATACATTATAAAGGATCTTATTGGTGCTCTCGGCTTGTCCGTTAGCTTGTGGGTGATAAGGGGCAGACTTCTTATGTATCACCAAGAATTCTTGGAGAAGATTTTCAATGACCTCATTCAAGAAGTGTGTGCCTCTATCGCTCACTGACTCTATTGGTAGTCCATATCTCGTGAACACATTCTCGAATAAGAACTTAGCCGTAGTCTGAGCATCATTCTTTATTGTGGCTTTCACTTCTACCCTCTTTGTAAGGTAATCTGTGGCTACAATAATATACTCTGCATGGGAGTTTCTAGCTGGGGGGTTAATAGGACCTATGAAGTCTATGCCCCACTTTGAAAATGCATGCCCTCCCATCATTGGCCTCAAAGGCATCTCGTCTTTTCTAATTGGATATTGTGCACATTGGCATATGTCACATTTCTTCACATAGGTATGAGCATCCATATGAAGAGTGGGCCACCAAAGTCTTGAGAATAGAATGGTCTTGATTACTCGATCAGGACCGGTGTCCACCTGCAACACCACTGTGTGCACTTTCTAAGACTTTCAAATAGTCTGATTCATGAACGCACAGTCTTAAGTAACCATCTTTGCCTCTTCGGTATAGGTTGTCTCCTACTAAGGCATAGCCTTGAGCCTCTTGCTCCATGCTTCGTCTTCTTGCTAGACTAGCCTCTTTGGGTAATCTTCCTGACCTCATAAACTCTACCAAAGGAGAACTCCAATCTAGAATTAATGACACTTGATAAAGGGTCGCATGCTCCACCGGGGGTTTTTCCTGGCACACAGGACAATTCTTAATCCACTCATGAATTTCTTTGTCCATGCTAGGCCAATACAATCCTAAACGTTTTAGATTCTGCAATGTTCGTTGTTTAGAATAGTGATTTCCTAGAAATCCTTCATGGGCTTGTTGCAACCAGCTAGTATGTTTGTCATCCTCGACACAACAAGCGAGTACACCCTCCGTATCTTGTTTGTACATGCTTCCTGCCAGTATGTGATATTTTTGTGATTTTACAATTTCTTCTTGCGAGGTTTTCACATTCATATTTGCGGGTCCGAAGGTGAGGACTGGTACCAACTTATTTGCCCATTTAGGAACAACTTCCAAATTGAACAGATAAGCATCAGGTAGTTCATCAGACACTCCATGAGGTGACTCTCCTGAAGTAATGCGAGAAAGGTGATCTGCCCGGAGGTGGGTTCTACCTTTCCTAAGAACAACTTCAAAGTCATATTCCATTAGTAAGAGGAACCATTTTACTAAGCGTCCTGTATTGCAAGGTTTATTGACCAAATATAACAAAGCTTGATGATCAGTGAAAAACTTGAACTTGCTGGCCAATAAATAGTGTCTAAACTTCTTCACAACATAAACCATGCCTAAGCCCTCTCGCTCAGTTGTGGTATAGTTTCATTCAACTGCGGTGAGTTGTCTACTAGCATATGCTATGGGCAAATCTAATTTTCCTTCACTTGTGGGTTGTGCTAGCACACATCCTATGGCGTGATTGGATGCATCCACATGAACATGGAATTGTTTATTCCAATCAGGAGTGGTAAGTATTGGTGCTGTGCACAGACGTTTTTTCAGTTCATTGAAGGAATTCTCGCATTCGTCGTTCCACTCAAAGTTAGACAACAAGGCATAAAGGGGTCTAGCTATGATCACGTACATGTGGATAAACCTTCGGTAATATCCACAATGGCCCATAAAGGCTTGTACCTCTTTAATATTCCTTGGCCTTGGCAGCTCCGCTATGGCTCCTACCTTATCGTCATCTGTTGAGATTCCATTCTTAGAAACAATATGACCTAAGATTTTACCTTGACGCACCATGAACACACACTTTTCTGGGTTCAGACACACTCGATATTCCCTACACTTGTTGAAGATTTGTCTGAGCTCAGGGATGTGGTATCTTCTTTCTTGGGAATGAGCACATAAATCGTCCACATTTTCTCCTAAGCTCTTTCGCAAGAACTCTTTGAAGACATGACACATGAGCCTTTGGAATGTTGCAAGTGCATTGGTGAGCCCAAATGGCATCACACGAAATGCAAAGATTCCCCACTCTATGGCAAAAGCTGTTTTGTGTTGATCTTCTGGGGCAATGGCTACTTGATTGTAACCTGAAAATCCATCAAGGAAGCTATACACTTCCTTGCTTGCAACACGCTCCAATAGGTGTTCCGTGATTGGAAGTGGATAACTATCTCTGATCGTAGCGGGATTAACTTTTTTAAGGTTAATACACACTCGCATCTTCCCGTTCTTCTTGGGCACTACTACAATGGGGGACACCCATTCAATATGCTCAATCTCATAGATAAATCCAGCCTCAATCAGCCTGTCAATTTCTTCTTTTATCTTGGCCGCATAAGTCTCATTATATGTGTAGGGCTTCTGTTTGGTGGGCTTGGCATCAGTAGTCATGGGGATAGTATGAGAGCAAATTCTTGGATCTACTCCCTTCAAGTCTCTATAATGCCAAGCAAGCACATCCCTATATTCCCTTACTAGACCTACGAGCTCCATTTCTTCTCTTGCACTCAGGTCATCTCCTATGTAGGTACATCTCTCTTCGTTCTCCTCAATGGTCACAACAACCTTTTTGGTCTTTTCTTTATTATCATATGATTCTCCTATGATGGCCTCTCTCTTAGGCATTCGTACCAAAATTTTGCGGTCATCAACTTCATATTTCTTGAAGTTTTATGGTACTTCAAACAATGATTCCTCCTCTTCTTGTTTCCCTGCTTTTCTTTTCTTTTTCTTTTGACTCCTCTCACTTCCATCCTTTGAATTTATCGTTTTAATACCTGTGAGAGGTTCTTCTTCTTTCTGGGTGAACACTCCTATATCTTCTAGATAGTGTTGCTCTGAGTTAAAGCAACTATCCATCAAAATGGACTCTATATCATCGTCATTCTCTTCTTCTTCTATGACATCACTAGGGTCACATTCTTCTAGCAAGGGCTGACACATGAACACTGAAATATCATAACCCTCCTCATCACAATGAGGTGTCCATTGTTCTTCATTGACAGCAATGTCCATGGTGGCTAAGATTTCAGGCCAACCATGAGGCTCAAATTCCTCATCTGGAAAGATCATCGGTGTGTAGGTTGGGTCCCTAATTGGTCTATCTCCTGGTGAAGTTCCTTCTTCCCTTGCCTTCAAGCGTTTTTTCTCTTCCTCTGCGACCTTGCACATCCACAAATGAGTATCTTCATGCAACCAGGATGGATCAGGAGAACTTCCAGAATGCACAGATATTGAATCTTCTTTTGCTTTGTGGATAGGATTCCACTGTAGGGGTGGTACATCTCTGAAGGTGTAATCCTTCAAATTGACCTTGGTGGTGACCCATAAGTGTTGTAAGTACAAGGAATTGGTTCCCCAATCCTGTACAATTTGCAATTGTCGTAGGAAGGGTCTTCCTAGGATCATCTCATAAACATTATTTTTCTCAAAGTCACATATAGCAAATGTGTGCTCAAACTCTATGCCACAAGTGGTTAGAGTTATCCCTTCTAGCAATCCTAGAGGTCTTTCAAAATGATCATCTACCATTTGAAGCTTCATTCTAGTTGGTCTTAATGTGGGTTTACCCCATTGCTTCCACAAGGAGGTGGTCGTGATAGCAACACCAGCACCTGAATCTATGATTGCTTTGGTTGTGTAACCTTGGTAGGTGATAGAGAGATAAGTATTACCTTCTTCACCCTCACACATGTCCCCTATTTTGTCTAGAGGTATCTCTGGAACTTTCTGTTTAGAGCCTGCTTTTGGCATATTGGACTCAAGTTCTGGAACCTAATCCTTCACATGGTTCCATAGCTCAGGTTTTGCTTTGAGTAGCTCTTCTGCAGTGAGATGATACTGAACCTTAGTGTTCTTCACGACATCGGTGTTCCTTGGAACGACTGAGTCTTCATGTATGACCAATATTGTGGGAGCTCTGATCTGAAGAGAGTCAGATTCCCATGGGCCTGGAAATTGAGGCAGTTCTTCTAAGGTATTAGATTCAAAATCTAATCTTTTGTCTTCTTGTTGTTCTACTTCATCTCCGTAAATAGATGGAATGTCTTGGGGAAATTGATCATGAAGATCATCAATCTCACGAATAGGAGGGGAATTACCCTTCTCCTTGGTCCATTTCTCTTCTTGTATTTCCCGCAAGAACTCTTGAGAGTACTGTTGAATTGAAGGAGGTTTTCCAGCATCCGTGGAATTAGGAACATAAGCTCCCATTGGTGGTGAGCTTCCTCTTTCAATAATTGGTTGAGCCTGTGGAGGTAAAGAAACTTGTGGTTTGTTTACCAACTACTCTAATATTTCTAGTAAGCCCTGGAAATGCAAATCCGGTTTGACAGAGTTTGTCTGATTGAACTTTTGACTAGTCTCGAGTATAGCTTGAGCTTGTTCTACCATTTTCATGCACATCCTCATCCATTCAATCTCTAAATCCGCTCTAGGGTAACTCTTGTCTAGATTTGCAGCTGTTGGCCCTACTTGAAATCGAGCCTGGCAGGCCTTGAACATCATGTCCAAACCTTCTAGGGTTGGATCTACGAGAACAGACCCTGGTTGCGGTCTATTTACAATGGGTGGTGGGGTGGAATGAGGTGGAGTGGATGGAGTTTCGGCATGCGAGGGGCTTTGAGATGCAATTTCTTCTATTTTTGTTTTCGCTTCTTTTAAGCTTTCTTCTAGTTCCGATAACTTTTTATTCCACTTGCGATTGGCCTTTTCTCTGGTATCTTTCCATGTTCTTGTTTTCCTCTTACTAGGCTCTCCTGATTCACTTGACTCCGATTGTTCTGCTGGTTTATCTTGTTTTAATGCTTGTGCCCTAGTAACTGCATGTACAGGTGCCACATCACTGCTACTGGCACTTGAATCTGCCACTAAGCTTACCACATTAATGGGTGTAATCTTGGGTGCACTAAAGGGGTTTCTTGGACAATCTCTGGGAAAATGGTCTTTTCCACATTCAAAATGCTTGTATTGTGATAACCTGACCTTGACTCGGAGATGGTGGGTGGGGACAGTCACGAATGAAATGGTCACCTTGACATCTGAAACAAGATCCTCTAGGGGCTTGTGGTCTCATTTGTCTCAATTGAGGCCTAGGGTTAGGATTTGTGTACATAACATTGGAGTATTCTGGCTCCCAATTTTGCTCCATAGGTGGTGCCTCATATTGATACAATTAAATCTCACTATGCTCAGGCGACTCAGTGTAATAAGCATGTGGACTACCTTCATGGGAGTAGTTTGAAAGACGAGCATGAGAGTCATTATCTGGTATCAATGGGGTTAGTGGCACCAATGCTCTATTTGGATTTTCCTCTCCCATAGCATACTTGACTGGAATCACATTGGCAGGAGCTGGTGGTTGGTTTCCCAAGACAGGTTGTGGCCTATATTGTGCCGGATATTGCTGTTGTGGTCGATAATATGGCTGTTGGTATTGGTTCTGATACCTACCTTGTTGGTAAGGTTGCTGATAAGTTTGTCTAACAGCCTGCCTACTGTAGGGATAATCTTGAGCCGTGTGGTTCGTGTATTTTCTCTCAATAGTGCAATATGGAGCATTCCTTTCTCTAATGTTTTGGTTTTGCATTGGGCATACGTTAGCCATGTGGTCCCCTCCACAGGTATAACATCGGTTCAATGAGGTGACTCTATGTTTGTCTATTTTGGACTCCCAGCTTCTTGGCAACTTGCTCAGCTATCTCATCTATTTCCGTGGAGATTTTTGAAGTATGACTAGTAGAACTATCAGAATCCTTATAGAGTTTGGACAATCCTAACTCCTCACCCAAGTTATCTTCTATGTCAATGCATGTCCGCACACACTCTTCTATGGATCTGGGCTCTTCCAAGTACACATATGATCTCAACTTTGTGCTCAGTAAGCCATCTAAGAACAAAGCCACTTGTTTGGCTGGTGTGGGTAACTCGGGAGCAGGGCATCTCTCTAAATACTATATGAATCTTCTACCTGCTAGTCGCACTGTTTCTTGGGGTGTCTGCTTGAAGCTGTGGATCAAGGATGATGTGTTATGCCTGATACCACTCTTGGAAAATTCTACAATGAATTCGTCTAGCAGTTGACCTATATCACGTTAGTTGTGACTACTGAGTGGTTGAAACCAAGCTAAGGCAGTGCCCTTAAGAGTCAAACCAAATGCCTCGTACTGGGTGAACAAATCCTCAACCTGTTCAGCTCTTAACACTTGTTTGAACTCGGCCACATGATCATAAGGATCTCCTGTCCCGTCAAAATAATTCGTCATTGCCTTGATCACTTGAGTGGGTCTAAGGGTTCTCGGGTGCTCTGGGGGTCTAAGCAATGGAAAATCATGTTCATCTCTTTGTTGCCTATGTGCTTGATGTCTCTCTCTTTCAGTTCTTTCATTTTCAAATCCTGATCTATTTCTACCCACAGTGTGTGCAAAACTTACCTCAGGTCTCTCTCTAGTTCTTTCTCTCTGGGCTTCATGAGCTTGGGATGATCCTACTCCTTGGAAGCCATGGGAAACATTGGATCTTGATGGAGGGAAAATCAATTCACTCTTCCAAGTATATGCATGTCTATCATGTTCTATTACCAAGAATATTTTCTCTGATGTGTTATCCAGGTAGACAACTTTGCCTGGTATCTCTGGATCCTTGAACTCGTAGATGATGATTATACCCAATTGGCTAGGTTGATCTGGCTTGAATCTCCAAAAGGCTTCCTCTGTTTCTCTATTCAAGAATAGTTCTATGCTTTTGTTGTCTTGAGGGATCCAATTTGGTGTGATCACTCTGGTCAAGACCAACTTACCTCTAGGAGTCTGGGGTCCTTGTTCTACATTTCCTTGTTCTAGGTCTCCTATCTCATTCTCATGAATGATATTTCCAAACTCATCGGTCCTATATGGTAGGTTGGTGACCACATTCATGGTTCCTTCCTTATCAATGTATGAACCCTCTTCGAACTTGACTACTGGGTGTTCAAGTCCAAAGGTTTGATCTAGATTTTTGAGTTGGACCACTGATCGCCTCAGGCCATCCTCATAGATGCAAGCACCTAATCGGTTGGTCTGAATATATTTTAGTTGTGTCTTATATGGACCTTCTGGTGTTTGTAAATAGGCTGTTCTTGAATTACCTACAGGTTTTCCCATGCTAAAAGACATTTCTGAGTCACTTGTATCTGAACTTAGTACGTAAGGATGACCACTTAGTTGTTGTGCCCAAGACTTAGCTGTATGGCTGACACTAGCCTCAGAAGATCTAATGCTTTGTCTATCCTTGCCTAGGTGTCTACCAGATCTCAGGTTCATAAGCTTTGGTTAAGACTCAAAAATTTCCCCTTATTATGGTTCAGACAAATGGAAGCTTTGATTAAGATCAAAAGACTATTACAAGAGCTCTTCTTTAATTCAATTCACAATTCATCATTCCCAAAAGTGAGCTCTCTAGCTCCTTTTATAGTTTTTGACTAGCTAGTGGCCATGTCAAGACCTAGTGTGCGGCCTAGTTAAAAATTAGGTTCCAAGGCTATTTTCGAGGCTCAAACGAGCTCTAAAAATTATGAAAATTGGTACATAATTACTTCTAATACTCCTCAAGCTCGATCACTCCTTGGCTTCAAGAAAATGGAGTTGAATCTACCAAAAACGTTATTTACAAGGTTCCTGTAGTGATGAAAATCACTATTAAAAAGGGGTTAGGTCAAAAAAATTGAATGGTCTACTTGCCGGATCTTCTTTGATTGCTTTGCCTGCTTGGCCCTTCTCTTTGCTCTGATTCCTTATGTCGGCTTCCTTGTCTTGAGATGCCCTGATTGCTGCCAACACTATGCTTTATGAAGAGAATGAACCTCTTCCTTGGATGAAGCACAAAATTCAAAATATCGGATGGATTCTTGGTGCAATTTTAATATGATGCTATTATGAAAAATGGTAGTTTGTCTTTATGTGACTTTCATCCTTGCAAGAAGGTTATTGGAACTAAATGGGTCTATAAGTTGAAATACAAGATTGATTATAGTATTGATTTCTATAAGCCGAGGCTTTTTTTAGCTAAAGGTTATGCCCAAGTAAAAGGCATAGATTTCAATCACACCTTTGAACATATGTGTCAATGACAACCATTCATAGCTTCTATGCACTTGTAGCTCAAAATGGTTGAAATCTGCATTAGTTGGATATAAAAAATATATTCTTGAATGGATACTTGCATGAAGAATTTTATGTTTTGAATCCCATGGTTTTGTGCAAAAAGGGTATGAAGTCAAAGTGTGCATGTAAAAGAATAAATTGTATGGATTAGAACAAGCATCACTTGCTTTGTATGAGAAGATACATGTCTACTCATTAGTAGAAGGAATTGAAAAAACCTTTTATGAAAAGCATGAATACTATGTATTGCTTAGCATTGATTTTTATGTCGATGATATTTTTCTCACGAATCCTAATGAGATGCACATTTATCATTTGATTCTAATTTGCATGCCTCTTTTGAAATGTTGAATTTGGGTCATCTAGATCACTATTTGGGCATTTTTTTAATACAATTTGATGGCAGAATCCTCTTGTGTCCAAATAAACACATTGAAAATTTATTGCATGGAAATAGGTTTATGATTGTGTCTTCATGATGTAAGAGATGCATTTTGACATTGAATTTGTTGTCTCTCAAACGAGTAGATTTATGTATATCCCAACAATTAAGCATTCGAAAGGAGTTAATCATATCTTTCACTAACAATCTTCTACCCAACAAGTTGGTTGTTTTATCCCAAGGGAGGATCAATATCACTATATTTACATTCTTTTTCTAACTCACATTTGTGTGTTGATAAGTTCTTCATGCTTGCTAACTTGTGCATAGCTCGGTTGAGCAAGAAGAGACCTATTGTGGCCACTTCTAGTTGTGGGAATGATTATAGGGAAACTTTCAAGGCTCTTATGAAGTGCGTGTGAATCAGACACCTTATGGATGACTTAGGTGTTGTTCAAAATTTTACCACCACCATATTGATTGATAGAAGAGTGCATTGATAGTTGCAAGCAAGCCAACCTTTCATGCTCACATTAAGCACATTGAAGTTCACTGTCCTTTTATGAATGGGACACTTGTTGATAGAGAGATTAGTTTGGCATATGTGAATACATTGGACTTCATGGGAACTTGGAAGCTTTTTGCAAAGCTTTGGGTTTACCCCTTTTGTTGGTTGACCTTTTTCCACATTGGTTGATACTTCCATATATGTGAGTGTTAGTCCTTTTTCACCACATCACTCTTAGTGGGTTTGTTAGTATATTTCAATATTTGTGTGTGGAAACTCACTTAGGATATTTAGGGCAATTTTTCCCTCATTAGGAGGCCTTTAAACCTTCTTCATCGAGCTCTTTTTGTGCATTCCCAATCCCAGAATTCCAATGTCCAATTTTTTTCCTTCATGTTTGGTAGCTTATTCATATATTGGTTGAGCAAGAAGTACCCAATGGCATATAGTATATTCTATCATGGGATATATGTGAAGAGGTGATGAGATGTAGATAGAGATGAGTGGATGTTTGCAAAAGGTGCTATACACCAGCCAATGTAACTTTAGGAATGCCTAATGTACTTAATAGATTCCAAAATATGCATAAAGAAACACTAAGTTCTTTGAAACATCACTCTCAAATGAATATATCAAAACAGATAGCTTATACTTCACAAGTTTTGAAGAAACCTTCTAGTTTTGAGAAGTGAAGGTCATAGAAAAATGCTCACAGCTCACAACCTGGTATGAATTAACTAGAGAGCTTTTTCACACATCTGATTAGATGTCTAGCTAACTAAAGCAAGTTACATGATGGATTTAGCTAGAATAGTGAGAAATGATTTTAGCAAATCTAGGGTGTGACCCCGACTTTTTAGGAACAAGATAAAGCGTAGAAACAATTACCTTCAAACATTCATAACTTGTGTTATACTTATCAAAATAATAAAACATAATATATATGTTTAAAAGGGCCTTATCTAAGGGATCCAATTGAAATTTTAGAATCTGGATACTCACATATAGAGAAATAGATTAGACAAGTTCACTATGTACCTCAAGGTATTGTAGCAACACACAGAGAATGTAAAGTCAATGTAAATAAATCATAATGTGTATGATATTGCACATGTGATACAAGTGAGATAAGGGGGACTAATCCTAAATGAAGTGAGCACAGTTTATTCTCAAATATTTATCTCAATCTCTAAGGAATATGCTTTATATCCATAGCTAAGAAGTGGTAAATTTATGCATGATTTTGAATTTGAATGTGGTTGGATCTTCACCTAAAAGTGATCTTAGGATTGAATTGAATTTGAATCCAAAGTAAAATTTGTGGAATTCGGCTAACTTCATCTATGAAATTCCTCTCTACGTTTGGCTTTTTTAAATGACCAAGATACGTACATGGGTTTTATTCTTGGAAATTTTACAAACATGTGTTCACATAACCACATCTATGTGGGATAAATTATGAGGGTAGTCCATGAGCTAATGGAAAGCTCTTAGGCTTGCTTCTTGCACCAACAATATATATTCTCAAAAAATACGGAAATTGTATGGATGATTATGCATGTTTAATATAGGATTTGCAGGCAAAAGATTGGCATGCATGTTTTTCTCACTTGAATTTTTCCCATTTTTAACACCTACAGAAATCTAGTATGGCATCGTCTTTGCCTAAGCTTTAGGCACCATCCAAACATGTCTGTGAGGATTGCATTTTGGGTAAGATGAAGCATTCTTCATTTCCAAAATATGGTATAGTAAGATTTAAACATAAGTGGTAGCTTGTTCATAGTGATGTGTGTGGTCCTATGTAGACACAACCTTTTGCAAAATACCTTTCCTTCATGAATTTCATCAATGATTTTTCCTATCATGCATGGGTATACCCATTAAAATTAATACTCTCAAGTTTTTATGTGCTTCAAAAAAATTATTGGTTATGGTTGAACTTCTATCAACATGTAAAATGGGCACCCTCCATTTTTTATCAGGGCGGATATATGTTCTAATTCTAATGCATTTCTAGTTGATTGTTGGATAAACCACCAATTTATAATGCTATATACATCCCAAAAAAATGTATTGTAAAGAGAAAAATCAAGTCTCACATGGAAACACAAAGGTGTATGGTCAAAATTCAGGCTTTACCTCATAGTTTGTGGTTTGAGATTGTTATCTGTGTTGCATATGTACTTAATAGGTATCCTACAAAAGCATTGGTCTATAACTCCTTATAAAGTGTGGCATGGCATGATTACAAGCCATGTGTTGCTCATCTACATGTATTTGTATGTCTATCATATGTGTATGCACCTATGAAAATATCACCTATATCACCCACTAATTAAATACATTCTAGTTATCCATGATATATTTAGTATAGAGGTTGATCTGTCACCTTTACTTTCATGTATTAAGGATAGATCAATGAGCCAAAGGATGTGTATATACATGCATGTTTTCCTTGCCATACTTGCTCGACGTCCAATTTATGATCTCGTCTTCATGATGCTAGAGATGCATTTTATGCTAGTATCTATCAATATGTTGTTAAATGCCTTACTCATTTTTTGCATCACTCATATCGATACTCATTTTGTTGTAAACTTATTTCTACTCCCATGGAAATAGATTTACGTTTGGGTCTTCATGATGCTAGAGATGCATTTTGTGCTACTCTCTATCAATAAGTTGTTAGATGCCTTAATTATGTTTGCATCAATTATATTGATGTTAATTTTGTTATAAACCTATTTCTACTCCCATGGAAATAGATTTATGATTGGGTCTTCATGATGCTAGAGATGCAGTTTGTGCTAGTCTCTATCAATAAGTTTATAGATCCCTTAATTATATTTGGATCACTCACACTAATATTCATTTTGATGTAAATCTCTTTATCCTCCTAAGGAAATAGATTAATGATTGGGTCTTCATTATGCTAGAGATGCATGTTGTGCTAGTCTCTATCAATAAGTTGTTAGATGCCTTGATATGTTTGCATCACTCATATTGATATTCATTTTAATATTGTAAACCTTTTTCTACTACCATGGAAATAAATTGATTATTGGGTCTTCATGATGCTAGAGATGCATTTTGTGCTAGTATCTATCAATAAGTTTTTAGATGCATTACTTATGTTTGCATCACTCATATTGATATTCATTCTGTTGTAAACCTATTTCTACTCCCATGGAAAGAGATTTATGATTGGGTCTTCATGATGATTCATTTTGTGCTAGTCTCTATCAACAAGTTGTTAGATTTCTTAATTATGTTTTCATTGCTCATATTGATATAAAGTTTTTTGTAAACCTATTTCTACTCCCATTGAAATAGATTGATGATTGCATCTTCATGATGCTAGAGATACATTTTCTGCTAGTCGCTATCAATAAGTTGTTAGATGCCTTACTTATGTTTGCATCACTCATGTTGATATTCATTTTGTTGTAAACCTATTTCTAATCCCATGGAAATAGATCTAGTATTGGGTCTTTATGATGCTAGAGATGCATTTTCTACTAGTCTCTATCAATAAGTTGTTAGATGCCTTACTTATGTTTTCATCACTCATATTGCTATTCATTTTGCTGTAAACCTATTTCTATCCCATGGAAATAGATTTATGATTGGGTTTTGATGATGTTAGAGATTCATTTTTTGCTAGTCTATATCAATAAGTTGTCAGATGCCTTACTTATGCTTGCATCGCTCATAATGATATTCATTTTGTTGTAAACCTGATCGGGTCTTCATGATCCTAGAGATGCATTTTTGTCTTGTCTCTATCAATACGTTTTTAGATTCCTTACTTATGTTTGCATCACTCATATTCATATTCATTTGTTTGTAAACCGATTTCTACTCCCAATGAACTGGATTTAGCATTGGGTCTTCATGATGCTAGAGATGCATTTTGTGCTCTAGTCTATCAACAAGTTGTTATATGTCGTACTTATGTTTGTACATTTCATATTGATATCCATTTTGTTGTAGACCTATTTCTACTCCCATGAAAATAGATTTATGATTGGGTCTTCATGATGCTAGAGATGCATTTTGTGCTAGTCTCTATCAATAAGTTGTTAGATGCCTTAGTTATGTTTGCATCACTCATAATGATATTCATTTTAATACCTATTTCTACTATTTATGATTGGGTCTCCATGATGCTAGAAATGCATTTTGTGCTACTTTCTATCACTAAGTTGTTAACTCATATTGATATTCGTCTCTAAAGTTATTTCTAATCGCATCGAAATAGATTTATGTTTGGGTCTTCATGATGCTAGGAATGCAATTTGTGCTTGTCTCTATCAATAAGTTGTTAGATGCCTTACTTATGTTTGCATCACTCATATTGATATTCATTTTTTGGTAAAACTATTTCTTTTCCTATGGAAATAGATTTATGATTGGGCCTTCATGATGCTAGAGATGCATTTTGTGGTAGTCTCTATCAATAGGTTGCTAGATGCCTTACTTATGTTTGCATCACTCATATTGATATTCATTTTTAAACATATTTCTAATCTCATGGAAATAGATTTATGATTGGGTATTCATGATGCAAAGCGATGCATTTTGTGCTAGTCTCTATCAATAAGTTGTTAGATGCCTTACTTATGTTTGTGTCACTCATATTGATGTTCATTTTGTTGTAAACCTATTTCTACTCCCATGGAAATAGATTTATGATTGGGTCTTCATGATGCTAGAGGTGATTTCTCTGCTAGTCTCTATAAATAAGTTGTTAGATGTCTTACTTATGTTTCCATCACTCATATTGATATTCATTTTGTTGTTAACCTATTTCTACTGCCATGGAAATAGATTTATGATTGGGTCTTCATGATGCTAGAGATGCATTTTGTTCGAGTATCTATCATTAAGGTGTTAGATGCCTTACTTGTGTTTGCATTGATGGAGTATATTCACTCGTAATTGTAGCAGAAGAATGATAGACCCTTCCTAGGACCAAACAGTTCACTATCACAGTCCTCGAGAAATTGAATTGCTCTCTGGAATTGAGGATTGAACCTATGAAAGTTTGGACAGTACAAAAAGATAGTATGGGCTTTCCAACAGGCTAAAGATCGCTCAGTTTGGAGAATGTGGGGGTTATCAACCGCCTTCCACAAGACACACCAAAAATTGTCCAAACAAGTAGCTTGCACCTACGTGTACCTTCCTACACACATACACTTGGGAATATATAGAGATCAAAATAGAGAGCTTTCAAGCTCAATATACTCAAGGATAATGAATACTTAATAGTAAGATTATATCCAAATGAAATCTTACAATGATAGGAACAAAATGAGCTATCTTGCAAATGAATTGGATAACTACACAAAGAGATATGAGTGATCCCTATGAGAAAATTCCAACAAGCAAGGGGCTTACTTAAGCTAGGGGCTGGTGTAGGCCTGGATTAAACACTCCGAATGAGAGCCTACAAGTTCTCAAATTGTAGAGGAGGATGGCTAGGACTTTGCTCCATCTGTTTGCTTATATAATGCTCAAAAGGTAGTTGTATATTTGAATTCAAAATTTCCCTCCAAATGATCCCGACTTTTCTCCATCAACTTTAGTTGAGCAATGAGCTGATAAAACTCGTGGAAAAGTGGTTGTATATCCTACCAAAAAGTGTGAGTGATGTGGCTCTTCAATTTAGCATGAGTTCCTACACTTTAGATTGTTGAAAGTCTAACACTTCCCCTGAAGCTCAAGTGTTAATCTCTATTGATCTCCTTCAAATTGAGGTTGATCTTGAGCTTCTCCAACTTGCTTGCATCCATAAACGTGGTTCTAATATCTGCTAGCTATTGCTTGGTGTTGATGTACTTGATGTCCACTTCTTTTGCTACTACCTTCTCTCTGATGAAGTGATAATGCATCTCTATGTGCTTGCTTCTTGCATGGAACATAGGGTTGCTTGCTAGATGAATGCTTGACATGTTATCTCCAAATAGAGTAAACTCTTTGACCTCCACATCCAAGTCTTTGACGAGCTACTTGAGCCACATGATCTCACATGTAGCAAGTGCTAATGCTCTATACTCAGCCTCAGTAGATGATAATGCAACTATTGGTTCCTTCTTGGACATCCATGAGATGACTCTCTGACCTAGCATGAAGACATAGCGAGATGTGCTCTTTCTGTCCTTCTTTGAACCAGCCCAATCAACATCACTAAAGCCTTGAGGTTGTAATCCATCTCCATAAGTGTAGTACAACCCTTGATTGATAGTTTGATTGATGTACCTAATCACTCTCTTGGCTGATTCATATGAACATGAGTTGATGAATTCAAAAATTGAGAAAGAACTCCTACAACATAATACAAGTCAAGTCTTGTGATGGTAGCATAATTTAGGCTTCCAATTATGCTTTTATATGATGAAATATCTTCAAGATGTTGTCCTTCACTTACACATGACTTAGTGTTTGGATCTAGAGGTTGTGTGAGTGGCTTACATCCACTCATAGCATACTTATAAAGTACATCTAGCAAGTATTTCCTTTGAGCAAGATAAATACCATTTTTCTACATAAGTAACTTCAATCCCAAGAAGATATTTAAGAACTCCAAGATATGAAATCTTGAATTCATTTCCAAGCTTGGCCCTGATCCATGTGATACCTACATCATCACTTCCTGTTATAATCAATTCATCCACATATATGCATACATAGACAACTAGTCCTCCTTCCTGCTTGAGGTATAGAGAAGGATCTACATCACTTGGCTTGTATCCACACCTGCACAAATACTCCACAAGCCTTTGATTCCATGCCCTAGGAGCTTGCTTTAAACCATACAATGCTTTTCTAAGTTTACAAACAAAATCTCAATAATTAGGGTTCTCAAACCCTAATGGTTGAGTCATGTAGATGGTTCCTACAAATCACCATAAGAAAAGAATTCTTTACATCCAATTGATATATTGGCCACCTCCTAGATGTGGCAACCCCAATGACTGACCTAATTGTGGTCATCTTTGCAACTAGGTTGTATGTTTCTTCTTAGTAAATCCCATAGGATTGAGCAAATCCCTTTGCCACAAGCCTTGCCTTCTACTTAGCAATTCAACCATCAGAATTTCTCTTCAGTTTATAGACCCATCTGTTGCCAATTACCTTCATCCCTTCTTGTCTTGGATCGAGACTCCATGTGTCTTCAAGGGATTTGTACTCTTCTTCCATATCTTCTTGCCACTCCTTTGTGTCTTTCGCCTCTTCATAGGTAGAAGGTTCATGATCTTTGATAACATTGGTCATGAAAGCATAATGCCTAGCAATATAACTATCATAGAAAAGCCTTGAGATTGGATGTTTTACCCTTGTTGACCTCATTTCGTCTCCTTTTGGTGGAATGAACCTTCTTTGCCTTGGTGCCTTGATTTTTGCTTTTGATGTAGCTGCCCTTTCTAACATAGGTTCTTCAAAGTCTTCAACTTCATATCCATCTTCATCAAGATCTAGCAATCTTTCCTTTCCTTTATTCACTAGTTGATGAGCTGAATCCATGCTTGAATTTCTTTGTATGCTTGGACCACTAATTTCCAAGTTATCTTGAAACCTAGCTTCATATCTCCTCTCTGCCTCTTCAATATCTTCATCTTGCAATGGAACTTTGGAAGCATACCATGGTTTGAGTTCATCAAACACTACATCTCTAGATACCTTTAACTCCTTTGTATTAGGCTTGTAGCCCTTGTAACCTTTTTGCTTCATACTAAAACCAATAAACATACATCTTTCAGCCCTTGCATCCCTCTTACCTCTTAGCTCTTGTGGCACATGTGTGTAACATACACAACCAAAGATTCTAATGTGTGAAAGGTCTAGTTTTCTTCCACTCCATGCATCCTCAGGTGTCATGTCATGTACCTCTGATGTGGGACACCTATTCATCAAGTACACAGTAGTAGATATACCATCTACCCAATATGTTAAAGGCACATTCATTTTATTTAACATAATCCTAGAAATTTCAACAATATAAATATTCTTCCTCTCTATAATCCCATTTTGTTGGGGAGAATACCAGAAAGTGATTTGCCTCCTTATCCCTTGGTCCTGCAAGAAATCACAAAAAGCATGGAAGAAGTATTCTACCCTTCCATCTGACCGTAGGGCTTTGATGTAGCAAGCTGTCTCCTTTTCAACTTGTGCCTTGAATCTTTTGAACACATCAAACACATCTGATTTTTGCTTTATACAATACAACCATAAATTTTCTTGAGTATTCATCTATGAAGGCTACAAAATACCTGTTACTTGCAAGAGAGGGCTCTTTGACTTGGCCCCCACACATCTGTGTGCATAAGGTCTAACACACCATGTGCTACATATCCACTCTTCTTGAGGGTCTGCCTAGTAGACTCGCCTAGTTCACAAGCTTCACACATCTCATGCAATGTTTGTAATGAAAAATGTGGTAATCCTCTTACCAATTGCCTCTTCTCCATGTCTTTCAATCTTTGAATGTTGATGTGAGCACACCTTTTCAACCACAAATCCAAGTCTCCAATCTTCTTGTCTCCATAGGTAATGAACATTGCCTTGCTGCTTTGTCCTTTGCCAATGTCAAGAGTGAACATCCTCCCTTCCTTCTTTCCTTTGGCTATCAGACAATAGCCATTCCTTGGGTCTTCAATAAAGCATCCTTTATGGTTGACCTTGACTTGGTATCCCTTTTCAACCGTCTTTCCAATAGATATTAACGAGCTGCGAAAACTCGTGGAAAAGTGGTTGTTTATCCAACTAAAATGTGTGAGTGATGTGGCTCTTCAATTTAGCATGCGTTCCTACACTTGAGATTGCTAAAATTCTAACATGCATCACTCATATTGATATTCATTTTGTTTTAAACATATTTCTAATCCCATGGAAATACATTTATGATTGGGTCTTCATGATGCTAGAGATGCATATTGTGCCAATATCTATCAATAAGTTGCTAGATACCTTACTTATGTTTCCATCACTCATATTGATATTCATTTTGTTGTAAACCTAGTTCTACTCCAATGGAAATAGATTTATGATTGGCGCTTCATGATGCTAGACATGCATTTTGTGCTAGTCTCTATCAATAAGTTGTTAGATGCGTTACTTATGTTTGCATCACTCATATTCATATTCATTTTGTTGTAAACCTATTTCTTCTCCCATGGAAATAGATTTATGATTAAGTTTTCATGATGCCAAAGATGCATTTTGTGCTAGTCTCTATCAATACGTTGCTAGATGCCTTACTTATGTTTGCATCACTCATATTGATATTCATTTTGTTGTAAACCTATTTCTACTCCCACTGAAATAGATTTATGATTGGGTCTTCATGATAATAGAGATGCAATTTTTGCTAGTCTCTATCAATAAGTTGTTAGATGCCTTACTTATGTTTGCATCACTCATATTGATATTCGTTTTGTTGTAAACCTATTTCTACTCCCATGCAAATAGATTTATGATTGGTTCTTCATGATGCTAGATATGCATTTTGTGCTAGTCTCTATCAATAAGTTGGTAGATGCCTTACATATGTTTGCATCACTCATATTGATAGTCATTTTGTTGTAAACATATTTCTACTCCCATGGAAACAAATTTATGATTGGGTCTTCATGATGATAGAGATGCATTTTATGCTAGTCTCTATCAATACGTTGTTAGATGTTTTACTTATGTTTGCATCACTCATATTGATATTCATTTTTAAACCTATTTCTACTCCCATGGAAGTAGATTTATGTTTTGGTCTCCATGATGCTGGAGATGCATTTTGTTCTAGTCTCTATCAACAAGTTGTTAGATGCCTTACTTATGTTTGCATCACTCATATTGATATTCATTTTTTTGTAAACCTATTTCTACTCCCATGGAGATAGATTTAGGATTAGGTCTTCATGATGCTAGAGATGCTTTTTGTGCTAGTCTCTATGAATACGTTGTTAGATGCCTTACGTATGTTTGCATCACTGATATTGATATGCATTTTGTTGTAAACCTAGTTCTATTACCATGGAAACAGATTTATGATTGGGTCTTCATGATGCTAGAGACACACTCTGTGCTAGTCTCTATCACTAAATTCTTAGATGCCTTACTTATGTTTGCATCATTCATATTGATATTCATTTTGTTGTAAACTTATTTCTACTCGCATGGAAATAGACTATGATTGGGTATTTATGATGCTTGAGATGCATTTTGTGCTAGTCTCTATCAATAAGTTGTTAGATGCCGTACTTATGTTTGCATCACTCATATTGATATTCATTTTGTTGCAAACGTATTTCTAGTCCCATGGAAATAGATTTATAAATGAGTCTTCATGATGCTAGAGATGCATTTGGTGCCAGTCTCTATCAATAAGTTCTTAGATGCCTTACTTATGTTTCACCACTCATATTGATATTCATTTCGTTGTAAACCTATTTCTACTCGCATGGAAATAGATTTATGATTGGGTCTTCATGATGCTAGAGATGCATTCTGTGCTTGTCTCTATCAATAAGGTTTTAGATGCCTTACTTACCTTTGCATCACTCATATTGATATTCATTTTTTTGTAAACCTATTTCTACTCCCACCAAAATAGATTTATGATTGGGTCTTCATGATGCTAAAGATGCATTTTGTGCTAGTCTCTATCAATGAATTGTTAGATTCCTTACATATGTTTGCACCACTCATATGGGTATTTATTTTGTTCTAAACCTATTTCTACTTCAATGAGAATAGATTTATGATTGGGTCTTCATGATGCTAGGGATGCATTTTATGCTAGTCTCTATAAATAAGTTGTTAGATGCCTTACTTATGTTTGCATCACGCATATTGATATTCATTTGTAAACCTATTTCTACTCCCATGGAAATAGATTCATGATTCGGTCTTCAGGATTCTAGAGATGCATTTTGTGCTAGTCTCTATCAATACATTGTTACATGCCTAACTTATGTTTGCATCACTCATATTGATATTCATTTTTTGTAAACCTATTTCTACTCCTGTGGAAATAGATTTATGATTGGGTCTTTATGATGCTAGAGATGTATTTTGTGCTAATATCTATCAATAAGTTGGTAGATTCCTTACTTATGTTTACATCACTCATAGTGATAAACCTATTTCTACTCGCATGGAAATAGATGAACGATTGCATCTTCATGATTCTAGAGATGCATTTTGTGCTAGTCTCTATCAATAAGTTGTTAGATGTCTTACTTATGTTTGCATCACTAATAATGATATTCATTTTTTTGTAAACCTATTTTTCCTCCCATGGAAATAGATCTATGACTGGGTCTTCATTCCGCTAGAGATGCATTTTGTGCTATTCTCTATCAATAAGTTGTTAGATGCCTAACTTATGTGTGCATCACTTATATTTAAATTCATTTTGCTACAAACCTTTTTCTACTCCCATGGAATTAGATTTATGATTGGGTCTTAATGATGCTAGAGATGAGTGCTAGTGTCTATCAATAAGTTGTTAGATTCCTTACTTATGTTTGCATCATTCATATTGATATTCATTTTTTTGTGAACCTATTTCTAATCCTATGGAACTAGATTTATGATTGGCTCTTCATGGTGCTAGAGATGGGGTTTTTGCTACTCTCTATCAATAAGTAGTTAGAAGCCTTACTTATGTTTGCACCACTCATATTGATATTCATTTTGTTGTCTCTTAGATGCATAGATTTACGTATAGCCCAACAGTTAAGCATTGGAAAGCAATTAATTATATCTTTCATGAATTATCTTGTGCCCAACAAGTTGGTTGTTTAATCCCAAGGGAGGGGTCAGTATCACTATATACATAGGCTTTTGTAACTCAGATTGGGCTAGTTGTTATGACATTAATGTGTTGACAAGTTCTTCATTCTGCTAACTCGTGTTGATATATTTAGGTAGTGATGTGTGTGAACACACTAGGACCGCCGAGGCACTTTTTTCCCTCTTTAGGAGGTTTTTTTCCCCCGGCTTGTATATACGCCTATTGCCCTAATGGGCTACTTATCTTTGTACATTCTCTAGTAATACATTCAGTATTGTGTGTTTGTGCTCCAAGATTCTTCTTCTTCCTTGTGCTGTTCGCGTGCTTCCGTAGACGTCTATCTCCAACAATTGGTATCAGAGCAGGTTGTCGCTTCTTCTAGGGCGCCGTCGACACTCCTCCATTTGCAGTCTCAGATTCGCACGAAATTTGGTGAGCATACTCAAGGTGTTTCTGAGATCAAAACGGCTTCGCTCTGTGGTGTCAAAATCGCGATCTTAGCTCGTTTCGGCCTTCGAACGCACTATCATAGCGCTTGTGCAGGCTATTTTGTCCTTTTGTGCCAAAGGTATATACTAGTTTCTGTTTGCCAGTTTAAGCGTCTCGAAGTCTGCTACAGGTCTAGCAGAACTTGTCTGGGTAGTTCCGTTCAACTTTTTGAGATACAGTCAATTTTTTGCATCAAGGTATTTTAGTCACCGGCCATGGCTGAAAGCAGTGATGTATTCCATATGTTGGCTGTTGAGGATAAGTTGGATGGTACCAACTACCCATTATGGGCTTATATGATGCAACATGTATTGGTTGCAAAAGGACTGTGGAACATTGTGCAAGGTGTTGAAAGACGTCTTGTTACACCTGCGACTACAGGTACTACAAATACAGGTGCTGGAGGTGCTGGAGCTGATGAAGATGGTGTCAAAGATGATATTGTGCAAATTCCTGTTCGTCCTGTTGTTTCTGTTGCACCTACTATAGAGCAGATTTGTTGGGATGGCAGAGATGCCCAGGCACATGCATTGATAGTTTTGTCTGTCAAACGTGCCATTATTCCTCACATACGCTCTTGCAGAACAGCTAGGGATGCTTGGGATACACTTACCACATTGTACCAAGCTAGGAATGAGGCTCGTGTTGCTTATCTCCGAAAACAGTTGGAGAGTGAGCACATGAATGAAGGTGATTCTATGGACAGTTTCCTAACGAAGATCAAAGATTTGAAGGAACAATTGATTTCTGCTGATGAGGTTATACTAGATAGCTCACTTGTGCAGACCGTTCTGAATGGTCTTCCTGACTCATATCAGAGTTTCGCTTCTACTCTTCGGTTGATGATGAAAGGCAATCCGAATGCCTTATCATTTGAGGAGTTAGTCTTTGTTCTGTTGCAGGAAGATCAGTCCAGGCAGAACAGGTCCATTATGTGAGTCAGAAGGGCAAAGGAAAATGGAGCTCTTCTACTAGTAAGCAGAAATCTACAAATGCTGCACATTCAAAGAACCAAGACAAAGATGAGAAAAAATCAGAAAAGCAGAAATTGTTTTGTAAGTACTG
The DNA here is from genome assembly GCA_020310875.1 of Ceratopteris richardii. NCBI lineage: Eukaryota > Viridiplantae > Streptophyta > Polypodiopsida > Polypodiales > Pteridaceae > Ceratopteris > Ceratopteris richardii. Next base: position 2,804,193 of record CM035421.1, on the reverse strand, counting down.
TAAAGGCAATGATCATATCATAAAGAACTGTCCAAAACTGGCTGCTAAAGAGGCAAAGAAGAAAGAGGCTGGAATGGTTGTTGCAGAGGCCTCTACACCAAAAACAGAGTCTGCAAATCTTGTGCAGGAAGAAGAATGGGTGTTTACTACTGTCTGCAGTTTTGACCCATCTTCTCATGATCAGTGCATGTCAGCAGTAGACTCAGATGTTTGGTACTTTGACAGTGGGGCGACCAAACATATTACCTCGCAGCGCAGTTTCTTCTCTTCACTCGAGCCTGCCCCTACAGGGAATACTATCACATGCGCCAATAACTCCTCTTATCCTGTTATGGGAGTTGGTAAGATCATTCTGACTACTGCTGACGATAGTTCTTTCACTTTGTCAAATGTTTTATTTGTGCCAGGCATCAAAAAGAACCTGTTATCAGTTTCTGCATTAGCCAAGATTGGCTTGGTTGTGAAATTCGTTGATGACAGGTGTACAATCCATGATCTCTCAAATGGCGATGTGATTATTGCTTCTGGCATTTTATGTCGTGGGCTGTATAAGCTCATAGACTATGAAAGATCTGTGAATGATTCGGCATGTGCAGTTCATGATTCTCAGGCTATGTCAGATGCAAAGCTTTGGCATGCACGCTTTGGTTATCTGAATTTTGCTAGTTTGCTACGCCTGCAGAAATTTGAAATGGTGTCCTCTTTGCCCAAACTTGAGGCTCCTAGAAAACATGTTTGTGAAGGTTGTATTTTGGGCAAAATGCACCGTTCTTCCTTTCCAAAAGATGGTTCAGTTCGGGCTACGCAAAAATTGCAGCTTGTACATAGTGATGTCTGTGGTCTTATGCAGACACCCTCTTTTGGAAATTACCTTTACTTCGTGACTTTCATTGATGATTTTTCCAGGCATGCATGGGTATATCCACTCAAAGAAAAGTCCGAAGTGTTCATGTGCTTCAAACAGTTTTTGGTTTTGGCTGAAAATCTGTCAACATGTAAAATGGGCACCCTCCGTTCTGATCGAGGGGGGGAATATATGTCTTCAGATTTTAATGCATTTCTGGCTGAACGTGGGATAAAACACCAGTGTACAGTGCCGTATACACCTCAACAGAATGGAGTTGCTGAACGAAAGAACAGGTCACTCATGGAGATGGCGAGGTACATGGTCAAAAGTCAGGCTTTACCTCATAGTTTCTGGGTTGAGGCTGTCATGTGTGCAGCATATGTACTAAACAGGTGTCCCACTAAAGCACTGCAGTCTATCACTCCATATGAGGCTTGGCATGACCGCAAGCCATCTGTTGCTCATCTGCGTGTTTTTGGTTGTTTGGCATATGCATTAGTGCCTGAACAACATCGCAGAAAATTGGATGATAAAGCAGTAAATGTATTTTTGTTGGATACAGTTCTGAAAGTAAAGGCTATCGCCTGTATCATCCACAGACTAAATGCATTCTGGTTAGCCGTGATGTTGTATTTGTGGAAGATGCTATTCAGCCATTGCTTTCATGTACTAAGGAGACATTTGTTAGCTCCAAAGACATGTATGATACTTTGATGCCGCTTTTTACAGGTGGACAGTCTAGTGCTGGTCCTAATGAGGCAACTTCTCAGCCTTTGCAGGTTTCATATGATAATGCAGATCATTCCATTTCTGATGCAGATTTACATGATGCACTTGCTGATGAGAGAGCTGATATTGAGCAGGCAAAAACTATGCCAAAATGGCTAGTGTAGACTTTGCGTGACAGCAAATTAGATGCACCTTTGTCATATCATACTCGTTCAAGCTCTCATAGTGCCTCTTTTGCATCAGATTGCTATGCTATGGCTGCATCTATTCTCTGTGATGAGAATGAGCCTGTTTCTTTTGATGAAGCACAGAATTCTGAAAATTGGATGGCTGCTATGCAATCTGAATATGATGCTATAATGAAGAATGGTACATGGTCTTTATGTGACTTGCCTCCTGGCAAGAAGGCCATTGGCACTAAGTGGGTATACAAGCTGAAGCGTAAACCTGATGGTACAGTTGACAGGTATAAGGCTAGGCTTGTTGCAAAGGGTTATGCGCAGGAAAGAGGCATTGATTTTGATGAGACCTTTGCACCTACATGTCGTATGACTACTGTTCGGAGCATTTGTGCACTTGCAGCCCATCATGGTTGAATGTACATCAGTTGGACATTAAAACAGCATTTCTGAATGGTGACTTGCATGAAGAAGTGTATGTTTTTCAGCCCCGTGGCTTTGTGCAAAAAGGGCATGAAAACCAGGTGTGCAAGTTAAAGAAGGCTATATGGTTTAAAGCAAGCACCACGTGCTTGGTATGAGAAGATACATGCCTATCTGGTTGCACATGGTTTTGTGAACAGTCCAACTGAAAGCACCTTATATGTTAAGCGTGCTAATGATGTGCTTCTGATCATTGTTGTCTATGTTGATGACATATTGCTCACTGGTCCTATTGAGAAGCATATTGCTGATTTCAAGGCTGATTTGCATGCCTCATTTGAGATGTCTGATTTGGGGCATTTGCATCACTATTTGGGCATTCAGTTTATGCAAGTTGATGGTGGAATGGCTTTGTGTCAAACGAAATATATTGACACATTATTGCAGCGTTTTGGCCTTGAAGACTGTAAGCCTATTGCCACTCCTATGGAGACAGGTTTACGATTGAGACTTCATGATGCTGGAGATGCATTTGATGCTGTTCTCTATCAGCAGGCTGTTGGATGCTTGATTTACTTATGCATTACTCGGCTAGATATTCAGTTTGGTGTCTCACAAATCAGCAGGTTTATGCATTGCCCAGGAGTCACGCATTGGATGGCGGTTAAGCGCATCTTTCGCTACTTGAGTGGTACTCGGCTACTTGGGTTGTTTTATCCCAAGGGGGGATCACTACCGCCAGATTTGCATGCTTTTTCTAACTCAGATTGGGCTGGTTGCTATGACACTCGTGTGTCCACCAGTGGTTTTTGCTTCATGCTTGGTAGCTCATGTATATCTTGGTTGAGCAAGAAGCAGCCTACTATGGCCACTTCCAGTTGTGAGGCTAAGTATAGGGCAGCTTTCACAGCAACTGTTGAGTGTGTGTGGCTCAGACGCCTTATGGCTGATTTGGGTGTTGGCCAGTCTTCTGCCACCACCATCTTCACTGACAGTCAGAGCGCATTGGCAGTTGCGAGGAACCCTGTGTTCCATGCTCGCACTAAGCACATTGAGGTGCATTATCACTATGTCAGGGAGAGGTTCTCTGCTGGGGAGATCAGCTTGGCATATGTGCCCACGCAGGAGAACATTGCAGACCTTTTCACGAAGGCTCTGCCTAGGGAGAAGTTTGAAGCTTTCCGCAAAGCTTTGGGCTTACTTCGTTTTGTGGAGTGATTTCCACATAGCTTGGCACTTCCTTATACATGAGTGTCAGCTCCTTGTTCACCGCATCACTCCCAGGGGGGATTTGTTGATATATTTAGGTAGTGATGCGTGTGAACACACTAGGACCGCCGGGGCACTTTTTTCCCTCTTTAGGAGGTTTTTTTCCCCCGGCTTGTATATACGCCTATTGCCCTAATGGGCTACTTATCTTTGTACATTCTCTAGTAATACATTCAGTATTGTGTGTTTATGCTCCAAGCTTCTTCTTCTTCCTTGTGCTGTTCGCGTGCTTCCGTAGACGTCTATCTCCAACAACTCGTGCATAGCTTGGTTGAGCAAGAAGAGACATGTTTTGGCCACTTCTAGTTGTGGGTATTACTATGAGGAAACTTTAAGAGCTCCTATGAAGTGTGTGTGACTTAGAAACCTTATGGATGACTTAGGTATGGGTCAAAATTTCACCACCACCATTTTTATTGACAACAAGAGTGCATTGATGGTTGCAAGCAAGCCAACATTTCATGCTCACATTAAGCACATTGAGGTTCACTATCATTAAATCAATAGGAGTCTCTTTGCTAGACAGGTTAGTTTGGCATATGTGCAAACAAAGGACTTCATGAGAAGTTGGAAGATTTTTGCAAAGCTTTGGGCTTGCCCCTTTTGTGAAGTGACCTTAGTCCACATTGGTTGATACTTCCATATACATGAGTGTTATCAATTTGTCACCACATCACTGTTAGGGGGTTTTGTTAGTATATTGCAATATTCATGTGTGAAAACACACTTCGGAAATACAGGGCATTTTTTGCCCTCAATAGGAGGCCTTTAACCCCAAATTTTATATACATCCATAACCCTAAAGGGGTACTTGTATCTTTACATTCACTTAGTGATATTTTCTATGCCTTTCTCCTTGGCTTCTTCTTCCCCATGCTCTTTCTGTGCATTGCCAATCCCCAAACTCCAATATCCACAGATGTTCTTCGCTTCATGTTTGGTAGCTCATTCATGTATTGGTTGAGCAAGAAGCACCTAACTTACTATGAACACTTATATTTGTGAGGCTAAGTATAGGAAAAGTTTCACATCTACAATTGAGTATGTGTCCCAAACAACTTCCTGATGATTGAGGAGTTAACATTAATAATGGTAATTATCATCCTCTATGATTGTAGTTCTCTGCAGATGAAAATAGTGTCCACACTCTATTTTCCAACAATCAATGTTCCATCGTTGAGGAACGCAAAGTATTTTCATCTTTCGGGGATACTTATGTGCGTTATGATCACTCGAAAAGAAAGATTGGATTCATGTGTAAATTTAGAAACTGTATTTTTTAACGGTATTATTTTTATTGATTTAGAAAATTATGGTATTGTCTTTTAGCCAGATCTTCTTGTAAGAATTATCAGTTAAAAAGTTTTACCTTATCCTATCTCTAGTATATTATTTTGTTTTTGGGAACCGAACAAAGTGTAGATTAATAGGGACATTTCCGCAAAGAAAGAAAGGATATGTTCATGAACGAGCAATAAATTAACAATGGCTTCTCTGCCTGGAAAGAATGCGTCAAAAATTAATCATGGAGAGTGTTAGATTCCTAAATCGGAATCTCCAACTCTTCAACATTAGTTATGGGGTCAATAGGCAGTTCATGGCCATAAAGAGAAGCAGTGAACAGACTTAATTTCATTTGGTCCTTCCCCCAAACTATCAAGCATAGTTACATGACATGGATGGTTATACACCAAGGTCTATATATTGATCAAAGGGCTATGAAAGCAAACTAAGAGAGCTGATCTTGCATCAGATTTAATGGGATGAAAGGTCACGAGTCTCAACCCCTTGTCTTAGTCGAAGAAGCTTGCTTTTTTTCTGATTTGTTATACGTATCATAAAAATTAAAAATTCCACTCTGCAATGGCCAATTATTCAAACTGCTTTATGAGCAGGAGGCAAGTCTAAGAGATCTAGTATTAATGGTGGTTATTGTACTTTCTGCAGACAGGAAGAGAGCTTAGTACATTTGTTCTATCAATGCAAAAATGCAGAGCAATTCTGGTTCCTAATCAAAGGAAGTTTCAATGTAATGAATGTCCACTCCCAAGACTACCAGGGTGTCCTGCTTGGAGTCTCCAGGGGGCTGGACATTGTCCTGTGGCAGTTTTGGAGGGCTGAGATTCTTTGGGCCATCTGGAATACTAGAAACTGGGCTGTTTACAATGAAAGTGCCAAGCATTTCCTCTCTTCTTGCAGAGGTGTTGTCCTCAGGCAATCAATTCTGCCCAAGATGTCCTGCTTGGAGTCTCTGGGCGGCTGGACATTTTCCTGTGGCAGTTTTGGACGGCTGAGATTCTTTGTCTGGAATACTAGAAACTGGGCTGTTTACAATGAAACTGCCAAGCATTTCCTCTCTTCTTGCAGAGGTGTTGTCAGGAATGTAATCAACATATGGGCTCAGGCAATCAATTCTGCCCATGAAGTCAACTCCCAGTTGTATGACTTCATAAGGAACAACCCTCCCAAGAAATGGAGGACATGACTTCTTTCTGTGTATTCTGCTCCCAGGCTCCTTATGGTAGAAGCTGCTCTGTAATTCTTGGTTTACTCTTGCTCCAGATTATGATTTTTCTCCACATGTTCACTTTTCTGTGTATTCTGGTCCCAGGCTCCTTATGGTGGAAGCTGCTCTATAATCCTTGGTGCTCCTTCTGGTGGAAGCTGCCTGTAATCCTTGGTTTAGTATTGCTCCAGGTTATGATTTTTCTCAACATGTTCACTTTTTCTATGTTCCACTCTTGTAATTTCAGCCCTCAAAAATTTCCCCACTTATGCTCTTTCCCCTCTTCATGGGCAAAGCTCTCTGTCATCATTTCTCCTTTCCTTGTTTGCTCAAGAAGACGAAAACTTTCAGAGAAGAGAGACTCTTTCCCTTTGGACTCCCTGAGTCTCCCTCAACCCCTTACTTTGCGGGATATATTCATTATATATCGTTTAGTCTCGCATAGGACTAAGAACTTTTCGAGGAGCATCAAACTGTGTCCACCGACAAGATCTTTTCTTTTGTCGGAAAGCAAAGATCTGACACGTGAATTGACCCCCAGCAGCAATTGAGCACATGGACTTCTCAGCTCAACTTGGCAAGTTGGCAAAGTTCTTAAAATTGGGTGCTACAGGAACAGAGGAAACATCAAATTTCAATCCTCATCGTTCACAGAAACAGACAAACAGCATAGCGAAAGACATGCGCCACTGATTGTTGTAAACTTACTGCCCACAGAAACGTTTGACTGCTATATGAGTAGCAACTTGCATGTGTTGGACTGGACAATGATACAGCTCTCTCTTTCTCTCTCTCTCTCTCGCGGGCCACATGAGCACCCAGGCGTCCAGAAGTTCGGCAAAATTTTCACTTTTGTGCCAACATGGGAAAAGGAGATTGCTGACTTGTACGGTGAACTGTTGGGTGACCAAACGGAGTTCTACCGAATATTTTTCTCCTGTTCCGATCACTCAACGGATCATTTCTGTATTGCCGAGTTCTCAAACACATAATTAATACTGATGAATTAGTAAAGACTGACTGTCCACTAAAAACTTTTATGATGGAGAACTAAGTTTGTGATTGAGATTACGACTGAAACAACTCTCTATGCTCATGTCAGAACGGAAGCGAAAAATGGCTCGTCGGTGGGTTCAACGCATCTGCGCGATTCTGTGAGTGCCTGGAACAGAATGATTAGTGTGGATGCTTCCAAGCAGCGTATTCTGCCGCCTTGCAAAGGACAACACTTGCGGGACAGAATTCCACATGAGAGGTTGTGACGATGTTGCTGCGGCTGCTATCGAAAATGTTGTTCGCACAGAAGCAAATCCGTCTGTCGAAGCAGAAGTTCGACGTCAGTGCTCCTTGAGAAAAATTTGCCTGTCAGAAGTAGTGGAGGAGTGGGCTTTGGATGCGCATTGGGTTTTGGGGTTTTTGGGGTTACGCCTGCTCGCCCCCTCGGCGGGGAGGGTTCCTCGCGCGTCCTTCTCTCGTCCCCCTCGCAGTGAGGGGAACCTCGCTCTCCTCTGTCAGTAGGAGTTTCCTGCGTGCTGTGCTGTACTACATAGCGCTGCCATGGCCTTACACGAGGCGCTACCAGTTGGTCTACTTGGCTCCAAGGGGGAAGGTAACAATGGTAACATTAGCTCTATGATTAATCCTGTGTTTGAAGGTATTGCAGGTTCTGTCTCTGTGTCGGGTGATAAGCTTAGACAAGAAGTTTATAATGGTGCGCAAACTGAGCGAGATCAGTTCAATCCTCAAGCCTTGCATGGGGCAGCGTCTTACGCCAAGGTTTTGCAGAATCCTCAGAAAGGGTTTTTCTCAATGTTTTCAAATCAGGAGTCTACAGGTAATATCTTTCCTCATTCTCTGTTTAATGATATCAAAGGTAAAGGCAAGATCTTGGAGGGTAATGGGTTAGCTTGTTCCTCTCATGATAAGGAGGGTGTGCACTCCATTGATATTGACCTTGAATCTAATGATCAGGAAGAATGCACCTTGGTTATTGATAGTTCAGCTCTGAATAAGTGGAATGTTCACCTTGAAGATAAGGTTGTGATAGCTCACTGTCATGGTCCTCGGCCAGCGCTGGATCTTCTTAAAAATTGGATGCGTGTGAATTGGGAAAGCAAAGGGCTTTTTGCCAAGCATGTGCAGTTCCTTCCCAATAATTTCTTTCTATTTTTTTTCGATGATGTTAGTAGTGCCTTGCAAGTTATAGCAGAGGGACATTGGATAATAAGAAACACTCCTCTCTCATTTTACAAGTGGTATCCTGGCTTTAATCCCAGAAATAACAAACCAACTAAAGTTCCAGTCTGGGTGGAATTTCCAGATTTTCCTGTTGAATTCTACCCATGGCTTGACAAGCTTGGTTCTCTCATTGGTAAGGTTCTGGGGCAAAAGCAAAAAAAAAAATTCAATATCAAATGGGAACCTCAGTTGCTTATTGAAGTCGATATTTCTAAAAGTATTAAAACTGAGCTCCTCATTAAAAACTCTGAAGGGTCTAGGCTGCATGCTCAAAAAGTTTTTTACAGAAATTTGCCTAATGCTTGTTTTAACTGCTATAAACAAGGTCATTTAATAAAGGATTGTCCTTTGCTTGGTAATAATCAGACTAAAGAGAATGTAGGTGAGGAAATGGGCACCAAAGCTGCTGCTCCTAATGTCAAAACTCCCCCCAAAGATGAATCAGGGTTCAAAAAAGTTACTGTCAAGCAAAGGAAGAAAAACCCTAGCTCTGTGAGCAGGTCTGAACCTCTCTACAAAGGTGTTTTCAATCCTTATCAGGTTCTCGAAGAAGCTGCCAACGATTATCATCTTCCATCGTCCTCTGATGACTTTGTTGATAATAAATTTCAAGGTAGTCATAACCTTGATGTAAACATGCACAACTCAAAGGCTGTGGAGACCGAGAATGTAAAGGGTCAGGTAAGTAAATCTAGATTGGAATCTCACAATGATTGTGAAGGAAGGGAATCTGTCTGGGGGGAATCGGCTCCCAGACCTATTACGGACTCAACACCTGTTGCGGACTTGTCTGAAGAAGACTCCCTAAGTAACTGTGATGAAATGTTTATGGATCAAATCAATAAATTTGATGAACATACTACAGATCTGGTGGGTGCTGGTCCCAGCATTGACCAAGATGTTCATATGTCCAGTGTCCTGTCACCTAATGCTAAAGGTAAAACCAAGTCCAAAAGAAAGGAAATGCTCAGGAATTCAGTTTCTGCAGTTAAGCTTGGTAAGAATCTTAAGAAGTAAGTTCTCTTCTCTTTCCTTTGTCCATGGATTGTATTAAGCTAGTTTCTCTTAACACTAAGGGGCTTACTGATCCTATCAGGAGCAAGGCCATCAATTTATGGATCAAAGATTCTTCTATTTTTCCTGACTTTATTTGTTTACAGGAGCTGAAGGTGGGAGGTTCCACTCTGATGTTGAACTTGAAAACTGTTTCGAATTCTTACCATTGGGTTCATACAGATCATTGTGGAAAAGGTGGTGCTGCCATTGGGGTGGCTAATGGAGTGTGTCATCTTATTGAGGAGGTGTTCAAGAGTAGTTCTAACCAGTGGATTGCCGTCAAGTGTAAAGAGCCTTTTAATTGTACTGTAGTGTGTGTTTATGCTGCTAATCAGGCTTCTCAAAGAGCTAAATGCTGGGAAGAAATTGCTAAAATTAATGATGTTTTGCTGCTGGCTGGCGACTTTAACATGGTCACTAATCTGGGTGATAGGATCGGCAACAATGATAATATTATCTCTGGGGGTGAGAAGCATTGTTGGTTTAATCTGATTAATAAGCACAGCCTGCTTGATCTTTCTCTTAGCACAGGTCATACCTGGAACAATAGAAATCAAGTTAATTTTTTGTCTGCCAGATTGGATAGGTTTTACATGCATGCTGGTAGAAGCAATAATTTGTGGAATTATAGTTGTGACATTGATAGGTCCTTGGCTTTATCTGATCATGCGCCTTTGATTGTGAAGCTGTTCTTGAATAACCCCTCGTATCGTGCTGGTTGGCCTCACATGGATTCTACTTTGTTTAAAATTCCTATTGTGAAGGAGAAAATCTCTGATATTCTGATTTCGCATTTTAAAAAAGATAGGTCTCCCCTTGTGGCTTGGGAAGAGGCTGTTAAAGAAATCCAAATTACTGTTAAGAACTTTAAGAATAAAGCTAAAAATATTAGGTATGAGAGAAGAATGATGATATTGAAGGAGCTGGACCTTCTAGAGTCCTCTAAGCTTGATGATAATTCCAAAAGGCTGAAAATCCTTGAGTTGCAGGATAAAGTGAGGAAAGTTGATTACCTCCTTGCTAGAGGTGCCCTTGTCACGTCTCGAGAATTCTGGGCTGGTAAAGTGGATAAGCCTAATAAACACATGTTTGATCTCATGAGAAAGAAAAAAGCTAGGGACTTCATCCCTTTGCTTAAAGATAATAATGGTCTATTAGCTTCTAATATGAAGGATAACTTGGAGGTTGCCCATAGGTTCTTTGCCAATGTTTTCTCTCTGCCTCCCAAGAGAGGGGCTGATGTGTGGAGTGCAAGAGCTGCCATTGCCCTTTGTAGGAAGAAAATGGTTCCTCAGGGAATGGACTCCCTCCTTGACATGCCCATCTCTGAGGGTGAGGTGAGAGAAACCATTAGCAAATTGAAGCCTGGTAAATCCCCTGGTATTGATGGTCTTCCTTATGAGTTTTTTCAGGAGTTCAAGGATTTGTTGGTGCCCATAATTCTCAAGATCTGGCAAGAAGCCTCTAGAAGGGGGTCTCTTTCTCCTTTTATCAACACAGGGGTGATTAAGCTCTTACATAAAAGAGGTCCCAAAGATGACTTAAACAATTGGAGACCCATCTCCTGCCTGACTTCTCTATACAAAATTTTTGCTTCCATCCTTGCCAAAAGGCTGAGTCCTTTAATGGATAGTATAATTCTGCCAGAGCAAAAAGGCTTTATCAAAGGGAGATTTATTCTGGATAACATTATTACCATTTGGGAAAGTCTTGAGTATTATAAAGAGCTCAATATAGACACTTATTTTTTCAAAATTGATTTTGATAAGGCCTATGATAGGATTGAATGGGACTTCATTCTTCAGTCTCTTCATGATGTTGGTTTTGGCAAAAAGTTTATAAGATATGTCAGTATCCTGTTTGGTAATGCCTGTTCTAAAGTTGCTATTAATGGAAATTTGTCTAACTCTTTTAAGTTATGCAGGTCTATTAGACAAGGGTGTCCCCTGGCCCCCCTCCTATTTGCTATTTCTAGTGATGCTTTGGGTTGGCTTGTCAAGGATTGCTTCTGTCAAGGGACCATCTCTGGTCTTGATATCCCCCAAGCTCACTCTCCCCTGGGGCTGCAGATGTTTGCAGATGACACTAACATGATGATGATTGCTGAAGAAAATTCTGCTAAGCAATTTCTTAACTGTCTTGACCTTTTCTGCCTTGCTAGTGGCTCTGTGGTCAACCATCAAAAAACAGGTTTTTTTGCCACTGATAATAAGATTCCTGTTTGTGTTTTGGCTGCAGGTTGTGATATCATAAAAAAAGGGAGTATTTTTAGGCTTTTGGGTATTCCCATGGGCTTTGGTATTTCCAATGATCAAAGGTGGAATTGGGTGCTTGATAGATTTAGAGCTAAAATTTTTAAATGGTCTGATGTGCAGCAAAGTATCTCCCAAAGATCTTTTGTTTTAAAACATTATATCCTCCCTTCCCTTACCTATTTTCTGTCCTGTTGGCAGCCTAGTAAAAAGCAGCTTGGTCAGGCCATCTCTCTTGCTAGGAATTTTTTGTGGGGAGGCTCTAAAATTCCCAAAGTTGCTTGGGATATTTGTTGTATGAGAAAAACTGAGGGAGGGCTTGGGCTCATTTGTCCTTCCAGAATGGCCACTCAAATGGCAGCTAAGTGGATTTTCAGATCTATTTCCTCTAATGACTTTTGGGCTTGTTTAATTAAAAGAAATGTTAGCAAGTTCAACATTAAACATAATAAAAGCTGGGTCAATTGCTCTCTTTGGGATGTTATTACTTCTCCTGTTGAATTTGTGCCCAAAGGCAGTCAGCTTACCTGTTCCTTGTGGAAAGCTTGGATGGCTGTGAAAGCTAAATATAAATTGCCTGTTTACTTTGCTCACAACCTGTACTTCTTAGTTCAAGATTCCATTTGGTTTGGTTGGGCTAATTCGGTTCCCTCCCCTTCTTTTCCCATTAGATGGAATAAATGCAGAAAGAAGGGATTCGGACATTGGCAGGACTTGTTAAATGCAGGTAACATTGTTAATGACATAGGCATTTTAGGTTTTGATGGGCTCTCTGTTCAATGCAAACAGGTCCTCTTAATTCAGAAGGAAATTCTGAAAAAAAAGCTGGAAATACAAGTGTGGAGGAAGGAGATCTCCCTTCAAAGTGTAGCTGAGGATATTCTTAAATCCTACAAAAAGAGTGGCAGAAGTATCAGAGAAATAACAGGGAAACTCAATAAGAAGTGGGATCTCCAATGGTCCCCCTTGCAGTGGAAGTACAGATTCCTATGTACTTGGGCTTTTCCCTTCTCCAACAAACAGTCCTGCCTTAACTGGCTAATTCTCCACAAAGGCATCTGGACAGGGGAACTTGCTAGAAAGTATAAAATTGATGCTAGAAATTGCAAGCTATGTGGTAAAGTTGAGGACCTGGATCACTTGTTCGTTCATTGTAAAAGTTCCTCAAGATTCTGGTTTGGTTTGAGGTTCTTCTGTCAGAACAAAGGTCTTAATGCTCCTAACAGCAAAGACATTTTGCTGGGTGAAGCTCGTGGTATGGATATTCTTTTGTGGCAGTTCATCAGAATCCACTCCTTGTGGTTTATATGGAAGACCAGGAACAGTGCCATCTTCAATAGGAAGGGGAAGGACTACTTCTTCTCCTTTTTGGTGGGCTTGAAGAAAATTCTCAATCTTTGCTACACCGACTCTGTTGATTCTCATTCGGATGATAAAAATCCCTTTGTAATTCTTAGGAATAATCGTTACAATGTTTGGAAATCTAAACTCCTAAAGATGTACTCTAAGCCTAGATTGCAGATGATCTATCTCCTTGATGATTATTTAAACCTTTTCCGGATTTGAGGCCTCCCCCATTGCTGCCTCATTGTAATCGTATCAGACTCTTTTGAGAGTTTGACTCGTTGTTTGTATTTTCTTCTAGCATCAATTTTATACTTTCTGTTCTTCAAAAAAAAAAAAAAATCTGTCTGTCGAAGTTGCGCACAGAAGCAAATCCGTCTGTCGCTGAATGATTCACCGTCTATCGCGGCTCACTCCAAAACCGTCTATCGCGGCTTTCTTCAATCCGTCTATCGCGGTGCCTTAATCGTCTATCGCGGTGCGTGTCTATCGCGTTCGTTCGCGGGGGTCTATCGCGTGTCTATCGCCGGCAGGAATCTCGGTCTATCGCGGGGAAGCCCGTCTATCGCGGGGTGGCTTCTCGCGCGTGTCACGGCGCCTTCCCGAAGTTCGCGCCCGCTTTCCCGGCCGTTGCCCTGCGAGCGCCGCGTCAGGAGTCCTTAGGAAGGAGTCGCCGCCTTAGTGCTCACCACGTGGCGCCCTCTTTAAGAGGGTCTTCGGAGTTTGAAGGAGTCGCCGCCTGAGTGCGCTCCACGCGGCGCCCTCTTTAAGAGGGATCCTTTTCTCTTCGAAATACCTCTCGGCCCCATCTATTTGGAATTTTATCCTCAAAACTGAACAAGTTCAATTATCTCCCCCCAATCGACTTAGCCTTGGGACCGCGATGGACTCCCACTCTAACCGTGTCATGTCGAGCAGCCCACAAATTTGGTTTCTGATTAGGTAATCCTAAGAAAAAGGGAAAAAAAAAAGTGAGAGAAGAAGAAAAAAAAAAAAGAGAAAGAAAAAAAAAAAGAAGAAAAAAAAGAAGAAGAAAAAGAAGAAAAAAGAAAAAAGAGAAATCATTCGAAAAATTTTTTTGCAGAGAGCTACCCTTTTGTGGGATTTTGGATGCTTCTCTCCTCAGAGTTATAGAAAAGATCTTCTCTCTCGGGGTGTCCCTCTCTTATCATGGATTTGGCGACCCCCTCTCTTGTGAGAAGCAATCTGGCCCCTCCTCCCGGGGAGACCGTTAACCTGGCCTCTTTGTTGGAGGGGGGCTCTTGTGCCGCCCAAGGGGCCCTTGAAAGTGCTGAACCCCCCCTGGTCTCCCTCAATAGATCCGCAATTCTGTCAACTCAGGAGGAGCTAAAGAAGGTTTGCCTTGTCGGCCAAATGTTCGGCCCTAAGCCCCCGCTCGAAACGGTGCGACAGTGGCTTCGAAACGAGTGGTTCCCCCGCAGGCTAGTTGTTTGTAAGTGTCAGTTCTTACCGGCAAGCCACTTGCTGCTTGTCTTTGAAAATGAAGATATGGCGTTTCGAGCCCTTAGTGTCGGAACTTGGCAACTCGGCCGGGCGACCCTGTGCCTATTCAGATGGTCCCCTGATTTTACTCCCGACAAAACGAAATCGCTTCGGTACCCCCTCTGGGTTGAGCTCCCTAACCTGCCATACTTCTTGTACAACTTCGTATGGGACATCGTTTCTCCTATCGGCAAGCCGTTGGCCTCACGAGAGGACATTGGTGGTCTCATTTATGAAGGAGCAAGACACTCGTTCAACGCCCGGTGGCACCCCCAAATCTGTGTAGAGGCTGACCTCAGTATGCCACTCCCATCGAAGATCAAACTGGACTTGGGCGAAGGGGAAATATGGGAGCAAGACATCAGCTACAAAAACCTTCCCAACGCGTGCTTTCGCTGTGGCCAACAAGGTCACAGGATCAAAGACTGCCCGCTGAGACGAAAAAGCAAGCCAAATCAAGAAGCCCCCAAAAATGTTCAAGACAACAATGAAGCATTGAATCACTCGAAGAAAGTAGAGGACTTCAAGGGTCCCCGCAATCCAGAAGCTGATGCAGACGGGTTCATCGAAGTCAGAAGAAGAAGGAAAAGAAGCCCTAGGGCAACCTCTGAGCGAAACAACAAGTCTGTTTCCCCCTCCAGCAACTTGTATTGCAATCTGGAAAAGGAAATCAATGAGTTTGACTACCCAGGTGGGAACCAACTCGAGATGGACACCGAGGTCAAAGGCCTGGAGATCCCTGACAGTAAGGAAACCCTGCAGGAGGGTTACACTACAAGCAAAGAAGACGGCTTTACTACCAGCAACGAAGATAACATGGATAGTGAAAGCTCCATCATCGGATCGACTATTCCGGAAACGGAGCTGAAAACGGTGCCCTGCTCTGCCCAGCAGGAGGCATCCCGCAAAGGAAAACAACCTATGGAGGTACCGTGGAAAAGCCCCCACAAGAACCTATTGCTAACTCGGGATCCGATCCGAGCGAAAAAGAAAGATGAAGCCAAGAGAAGAAAGGACAAAGCTCCCTCCCGCAAAGAGGGATCAATACAAAAATGATTGTCATCTCGCTAAATGCTAGAGGGCTAACCGACCCCTCAAGAGCGACCGTCATTGGTCAATGGCTGCGCGACATTAGCCTAAACCCAGACTTTATATGTATTCAAGAGATTAAAATTGACGGAGAAGACCTCCAGAAACGGCTCAGACAAGTCTCCTCGGCCCATGTGTGGATCCCAACGAAGCACCAACGGGGGTCTGGAGGAACGGTTATCGGTATTAAACAATGCTGGTTCGAAAAGCTGGAGAACTCCATTGAAGATGTAAGTCACCGGTGGATTGCTGTTTCTTTTGGTGCTCCTCTTTGTGTTACTATGGTTTCTTTGTACGCCCCTAATGGGGATTTGGAGAGACTGAACACTTGGGCCTCCTTAGACTCGCTTCCCCACAACGTGCTTATATGTGGAGACTTCAACATGGTGGAGGACCCTACGGTCAGATGGATGGGCAAGGGCAGGGTCATCGACAGTCGGGAGAAAGAAACGTGGGACATGACCAAACTTCACTTGGATTTGGTTGAATTCAAAGACTTGAATGGCTTTTCTTGGTCGAATCTCCAAGCGGGCGAGGACCTGAGGAAAGCCAGACTTGACAGATGCTACATCTCTCAGAGTTTTACTCATCAGTGGGGCCACCCTACCATCACGCAACGCACTGACCTCACTCTCTCTGATCACTACCCGATCGTTATCACCTTTCAACCTTCCAACAAGATCCGCAAAGCCCCATGGTTCCATGCCAACGCAACCACCTTCTCTCTCCCCTCTGTCCATCAAGAAATTGCCGATGTGTGGAAGGTGGCGTTCGCCTCTGGCTTGGCCCCAGCCAAGTGCTGGAGAAGTGCGGTCGACAAGTCTCGTAAAATCATGATCAGAACTAAGAAGATGCTCGAGAGTGTGCGGCGGGCTCGTAGGGAGGCTCTTTACCACAGACTCTGGCGGCTCGAGGCGGAAGTGAACAAAGGAAAACACCAAGCCCAGAAAGGTCTCCGAAAAATCAGAGCGGTGTTGAGATACGAGGAAGAAATACAAAGGAAAAACTTGCAAATTTTCTTCAAGGAGTGGTGGGCTGGCAAAGCCGACAAACCCACCAAAGAGATGTGCCGTATCCTTAAAAGGAAACACATCTGAGATTCGATCCCCCTACTGCTAGATCCACACGGAAATGTATGCAATTCGGAAGAAGATAATTTTGGCATCATCGAAGGGCACTTCACGAGACTCCTGGGAACCTCGAACCCCCTCTCACACCATAGAAGGGACTGTATGGCCGCAATTTCTAGGGTTTCCCCTCGGAGGATACCACCCAACCTCCATTCCCTGCTTCATGCCCCGATCTCTGAATCAGAAATCATTGAGGTCATTGATGCCCTCCCTCTCGGTAAAAGCCCGGGACCCGACGGACTCACCAACGAGTTCTTTAAGTCCTTCAAGCTGGTGGTTGCCACCCCTCTTCGGATGGTTTGGCAAGAAGCACTAAAGTTTGGTGCTCTTCCTTCTTGTCTAAATAATGGAATTATCAAGTTGGTACACAAGAAGGGGGAAAAGAACAGAATCGAGAACTGGCGGCCTATTACGATGCTCCAAACAGGATACAAGATCTTCGCCAAGGTCCTTGCCAACAGAATCTCGTGCCATCTGAGATCTTGGCTTTGCGAGGACCAAAAAGGCTTCATCAAAGGCAGGTCTATCCTGGAAACTATTATGGATATTTGGGAAGGTATTCAATTTGCAAATGAGTCCAATCAAGATGTGGTTTTCCTCAAGATCGACTTCGACAAAGCCTACGACAGACTAGAATGGGACTATATTCTGCAGTCGCTTCAAGATCTCGGATGTAGTCAGAAATTCACCAAGATGATCGCGACCCTCCTTGGAAACGCAACGACCCAAATTAACGTGAACGGCAAACTTTCGAAGGCGATCCATCTTAGAAGATCTATTAGACAAGGGTGCCCTCTGGCCCCCCTTCTTTTTGCCATCGCCACTGAGGGGCTGAGCAGACTTGTAGCGCATCATGTGGAGGCTGGCAATATCAAAGGCCTCCGGCTGCCCCACGACCACAGTCAAATCATCATGAGACTATTTGCCGATGATATGAACGCGTTCGTTCACAATGATAATACCAGCCTGGAGACTTTCTGGAGGTGTCTTGCTACCTTTTGTGAGGCCTCTGGATCCAAAATCAACCACTCTAAGACCGCCTTTAGGGCCATTGTGGGACATCATCCCGGCCTTCTCATTGATCATGGCTGTCAAATCATTCCGCAGGGCCAAATCTTTCGTCTTCTTGGAATCCCATTGGGGTTTGGCGTCTCTTTGGAGCAGCGATGGAACTGGGTGTTGGCCAAATTCGAAAACAAGCTTAACTATTGGAAAGGTATGCAAATCAATCTTGCTGGGCGTGCGATGGTTATCAACACGTTCCTCCTCTCCTCTACCATCTATTTCCTTTCTTGCTGGAGACTGAATGAGCAAGGCCTGTCCAAATTGAATAGTATTTGTAGAAACTTTCTTTGGACGGGCGATCACAACAGAAGGGGGGTGCCCAAAATCAAATGGGCCATCTGCACTAGCCCCAGAGATTGCGGGGGGCTTGGTATCCTGGACATTGGGTGTATGGCTAACAAACTAGCAGCCAAATGGATGATTAAGGCTTGGTGCAATAGGGAGGCCTCGTGGGCCAAGCTGATCTTCAGAAACAAGAACGAGTTGGCTCTCATGGGGCTCCCAAACTGGAAGAAGCTCGACATCATGACCCTGCTATTCTCCCCGATCCCTGTCTTCCCGAAAGGCTCCAATCTCGTGTGCTCCCTTTGGAAGGGCTGGAATAAAGTCAAAAGCTTCACAAGAATTAGCGAGGACTGGAAGTGGGCGGCCGGAATCAGACAAAACGACTCTATCTGGTTCCCGATACATGGCATCCGGAGTGTGGAGTCGTGGAACATTCAATATGCCAAGAGATTATGGAACAAAGGATTCAAAAAATGGAAACACCTCTAGAAACATGACACCAACAG
The DNA here is from genome assembly GCA_020310875.1 of Ceratopteris richardii. Lineage (NCBI taxonomy): Eukaryota > Viridiplantae > Streptophyta > Polypodiopsida > Polypodiales > Pteridaceae > Ceratopteris > Ceratopteris richardii. The sequence goes on along the minus strand of CM035421.1, from coordinate 2,785,772 downwards.
CTGGATCAACTTCGAGGATATTGACCCTCGCATAAACATCTCCTACGAAGAATGGAACACTTTGCAAAGCAGATGCCTCGCTTGGGATCGTCACAAGACTCGCCTTCTCATGGGACACGACACACCGAACGCGCGTGGTCTCAAATGGCATAATGGAAATAGCCTACTCAAAATCCCGAACATCAAAGAAACGGTTGACCTCCAGATCAGCCTCAACAAGAAGTGGTGCCTGTCCTGGACGCGGCTTCGGTGGGACATGAAATTCATGGGTATCTGGCACCCACTTATAGAGATTAAGAAGTCTGTCCTCTTATGGCAAATTCTTCATCGAGGAATTTGGACCAACCATAAGGCAAGCAAACTTTGTGGGATCCCTCCTTGGTGCAAACGCTGCCACCGTGCAATCGAAGATGACCCACACATCTTCCTTACTTGCCCCAATTCCTACAGAATCTGGCAGACGGTTGGAATGAAAATCAGACTTCAGAAACAGCTTAGTTGGAAACAAGTCCTTTTGGGAGAAGCGATGGGCTGCTCCGCGGCACTCTGGAACGCAATCAGAGGGGAAGTCCTGTGGAAAATCTGGCGAGAGAGGTGTGCTCTCAACTTCGGCGATCCCCCCAGGGAGTGGTCGATCGAGAAATCACTATTCATCCTTGGCAAGCAGATTGTCAACAGTAAGAAATCCCCCCCCTTCAGGCACCATCAAGTCCTCCTTTTGATCAACAACAAGCTCAAACCCAAGTGGGCCCCGCATGAGGGCGACGAGAGGGTGATCAACCTTCTTTGTAATGCAATCTAGGATTCAATCAAGCTTCCCCTGCTTTGTGGGATTTGGGGGGTCCCGTGGGCACTAGTCCCCTTCTATTGTACCTTTGTTTCTTAATTTAATTCAAGTCCGGGAGAGTAGGCTATTGCAGAACTTCCTTTATATTAAAAAAAAAAAAAAAACTTTTATGATGTCCACTAAAAACTTTTATGATGTCCCAAGCCGCTTGGTTGGGTGGTTGAGCCTTTCGCCTCTTGAGGTAGGGGTGAGGGTTCAACCCCCACCGACAACATAACATGTAAGGGACATGTTATCATGGAAAACTTGTATGTTGTGGCTGATGTGCCACCGTTTGTTCTGCTTCGCGATAGTTGTGACCGTAGTCTAACCCAGCTATGCAAACCCGTGTTCTTGTGGGATAAGGGAGGTCCCATGGGTACTATGCCCTTCCTTGTACAGTTGCAATTTCAAAGTTAAAGCCTGGAGGAGTAGGCCTCAGCTGAACCTCCATTAAAAAAAGAAAAAAAAAACTTTTATGATATCCACAAATATTGTATAAATTATTTGTTTCTGTAGTTATTCTTGTGTCCGACAATTTCTATCCCTTCATGTTTGTTCACAAGAAAATATGTAAAACATATATCTGCTTGCGTAAAACTCACTTTATATTCTTCATTTCTCTGACCTGTATAGTAGTCATACCGGTATATGTCAAGGATACTTTAGTGAGCTTTATTACATTCATCTATCGAGAGTGATGTCATATTTGTTTTTTGCTAGCTCACTCATTCACCGGCATTAGGATTTGCCTTATGTACTCTTCGTTATATATCGCACTAGTTGTTGTAGTTTTAAATCATTCTTGTATATTCCTTTTATGTAATAGAAGAAGAAGAAGAATAATAAGATCATTCTTCTTTGCCTCAATTTGTGTGTGCTCCTCTTGAGTGTGAGAGTGTGAGAGTGTGTGAGTGAGTTCTCTTCCTTATCTCCTTTCTCTTGACATGCTATCAGAGCCAGTGTGGCTATAGAGAGCTCCTAGAAGAAGGCTAACAGTGAAAAGTACGTGAGGAGGCATGGAGAAAGCGTGATTCATAAATGGCCTCAGATTGCTATAGAATTTGGTGTCAAGGTAGAAGCCATCAAAATATTTATGTGACTTAACCCTTTAGGGTCACTCATTTTGTTCACATTTTTGTTTCAGAGCCATCTGCACCTCCATTTCGAGCCAGCAAGGTGGACCCATGGAAAAAATAGATCAATTTGCAAAACTATAGCTTACATCCTGTTTGGAAACACACAAATACGCGAGATTTAGAATTTCAAGAAATTCTATGTACTATTAATACACAAAAACTGTGTTTTTTTTTAGATCAAACTGTCATGTTATAGTGTGATAATGTTCAAGCAGAGGTACTACTTGTAGACTTTCTAGTGTTTTGAATTCCTGCAAAAATGGCAAATAGTAATCGAATGAGTCAGCTTGTGAGCAACAAGTTGGACAAAAATAACATTCATGCTTGGAGATTCAGAATGACGAATTTGTTGATGGGAAAAGGCTATTGGAAGTACATCAAAGGAGAGAATGAAAATGCTCCATAGTTACCAGAGAGGAATTGGACTACAGATGAGTTAAGAATACAAAGGCACAAAAATCAAAAGCATATGTTGCGTAGAGGTGGACACAACTTCAACAACAACAACAATAGAGGCCATAATATAAGGGACTACAACAATTATTCTAAAGCTCAATAACATGAAGACCCATCGCTCTTGATGAATCTAAGCCACAAGGAAGGTAAAGAGGATGATCATTTATTCTACATAGATCCAGGATGCTCAAATCATGTTGTAGGCAACATAGCTCTCTTACCGGATTTGGAAAGTCCAAAGCATGGACATGAAGTTCAAACAAGGTATGACACAAAGCATAGTGTGGAGAAGATTGGTAATGCCAAAGCTTCCAATGGTAGGACAAATATTCTGAGCAAGGTACTCTATGTTCCCACTATTACAAAAAACCTAATAAGTATAGGCCAAATAGTTGAGAAAGGCTTGCAAGTTAGGTTCACCCAACACGGAGCTTTTCTGGAAGATCCATTTCAAGGCTTCAAGAAGATAGCCAGAGGTGAGAAGCGTGGTAGGCTCTTTACTTTTGAAGTAGGAAAAACCAAAAACATAGCTCTATTCATCTTTGGGTCTCAAACTCTAAGTGAGCTTGAAGTGTGGCATAAGAGGTTAGCTCATGTGCATGAAAGAACCTTGAAAGATATATGGAGGGATCAAAGTGTTCTTGGATTGCCAAACATATCAAAGCAACACATTATCAACAAATGTGATGCATGTCAAATCGGGAAGGCACAAAGACAACCATTCAACCACAAAGGCTACATCCACAACAACTTATTGGAATTAATACATACAGATGTATGGGGGGCAAGCCAAGAACCTTCATTGGCAGGATCAAGGTATTATGTCTCATTTATTGATGATCATATTAGATGGACTATTTTGTAATTTATCAAGAGTAAAAATGAAGTGTTTGATTGCTACAAAAATTATCTAGCACATGTGGAGAATCATACAGGTAGATCACTCAACAAGCTCAGATCTGATGGAGGGGGAGAATAATTCTCCAAAGAGTTTGATGAGTTCTTGTAGGAAACAGGTATAAAAAGGGAAGTGACTACTAGGTACTCTCCTCAATTGAATGGAATTGCAGAGAGAAGAGACAAGACATTGGTTGGATCAGCCAAAATAATGCTTAAAGAGAAGAGGTTTCCACATTATCTATGGGCAAAGGCTATTTAAATTGTTGTGTACCTTATCAATAGACTACCATGCACTCACTTCAAGGTATGAATCTTTATGAAGCATGGCATGGAAGAAAACCTAGTCTTGGACATTGCAAGGTGTTTGGTTGTTTAGCTTATGTTCGCGTTGTCGGAAAGTTTTCAACCTTCCCGTTGACGACCAGGAAAATTAAAAAATGTTTAATGGACAATTCTAATATCATTATTACAATGTTTTTTCTTGGAACTAAACTCTTGTTAAGTATTTGCAGGATCAAATGGATGAAGAAAACAAAAGTTCAAATTATGGTTTACTCTAAACTCCTTGTATAATGAGTGTTTAGGCCATAGAAACATTGAATTATGGGTTTAAGACCCTAGGTTTATGTTTAATCCTGTGTATTTAAGATAGGAGCCTTATTTCCAGATTAATGATAGGGTTTAGAAGAGTTTTAAAGGGTTTTCATGGGTTTCTGAAGGGTTTTCATGGGTTTCTGAAGGGTTTTCATGGGTTTCTGAAGGGTTTTAATAGGTTTTCTAGGATTTTAGTATGTTTCAAGGGCTAGAATAGTTGTTATTCAAATACATTAATCTATACATTAAATATTTATGTATTAAAAATTAAAACTATGCTATTAATAATTACTTTGATCATATGTGTGCATTTAAATACTAAGGTTCTAATAAATTAAAAGCTTAACCTAAGCTTAATTTAAATGATTTATTTAATTGAGAAATTTAGGATAATTCAATTAAAATGAAAAAGAAGTGGATAACTAATGAATGGTGTATGTGAGTAGTGTTTAAAGAATGGTGTGAGTTAAGTGTTTAAGTAAAGTGGATAAAGTAAATAGTTAAAGGTGAGGTGAATGAGTGTGTGTGTGTAAAGAGTGGTATACGTAGAGTATGTAATTGAAATGGAGAAAAGTCAAATAAAGAGTGGTGATTAAGTGTGGATAAAAGAGTGGATGAAAATTAAAGCAGAATAAAAAAGAGTGATAAACAAAGGACTCTCTGTATATATATATGTGTGTGCTTTGATCATGAGTTCCTAATGTTTTTTTTCAGGTATTCCATTTCTTCTCATTTTTCTTTCCCTCTCCTCCTTTGTAGAGAAAGAGTTCATTTCCACGTATATATTTTGATAGAGAGAACATTTTGCTTCCACACAGGTCACGAGGTAGGAGATGAGGGAGAGAGTTGTAGAGAGAGGAGAATATAAAAGCTAGATCACTTAATATTTTAGATGTTCCGGCCGATTGCCGTGTTCTAATGAGAGTGTAGATTTCCATTTTCCAGGAGCTGTTCTGTAGCTGTGGAGCATCTCCACGCTGAGAGAGTTAGCGCCTGTAGCGCGCAGAGAAAGTCAGTGCATTGTCCATGACGCTGCACGCAGCTGCTATGAAAAGAGAGAAGAAATTTTAATTTGATTTCCATTTTTTCTCTTCCTCCTTCCACGTCCGCTTCTGCGTGTGAGTCAGAGAGTAGAGGAAAAGAGAGTAAATCTCTCCTTCCCTGGCAGCGCCTGCAGCGCGAAGGCATGCACAGAGAAAGAAGAGAGATGGTGGCATTGATGGCATTATAGGCTGCAGGAGAGTTTGTAGAGAGCTTTAGTGCGCACAGACATCCTGTGAGAGAGAGCGTGCAGATTCGGGCTAGAGAGAGGTAATGGGATGCGTACAAGAGAGAAATTGATGTCTAGCGGCAAAAGTTATGTATCTGAAGAGAGAGAATGCTATCTAATTGGCACTGAAGTGACCAAATAGAGAGAGAGTATATTATTTCCTCTCTCTTTTTCCCCTTGATTTTGGCGGCATATGAGAAGAGAGAGGACAGAGGGAGACACATGTTAATAGGAGCAAACGTTAACTCTTCTGACTTCCGGCTTAGATTTGTGCTGCAGAGTGTGAGAGAAACTTAAAAGCAAGAGGGTTAAGCTGAGTCTTCTGAGAAAAGGTTGCACGCACATGAAGTTCCATCTCTGACAGCAGATGTGCGCGTAGAAATAGAGAGAGAGCGCCTGTAGTTTAAGAAGGAGTTATTTATTGTTTTCAATCACAACAGGTATGGTAGATGTGTATGAGTAGGCTATGATTAGAGAGAGAATCTCCACCGTATTAAGACAAAACTCCTTCACATTGTTCCCATAGCTGCAGCGCGTGCACAATAAGATAGCGCAGAGCGTACCAGAGAGTTTCAGAGAGTTTCAACACGACCATCCGATTTCTGAGCATCACCATGGTGTCTTCTGTCAGGCAACGCGCGACAACGCAGTGAGAGAGAGAAATAATTAATATTAAATCAAAAGTTCATATCTTCCCTCTCAACAGCCTGCGCGTGGCAGCGCCGTCGAGAGAGAGATAGGGAGAGAGAAAGAGAATGGCAGAGAGAGAGAGCGATAGAGAGAGAAAGATGATATGTTAGGGTTCGTTAATTTATTAATTTAAGCATTAGAAATCATTAAATCTAATTAGATATATAAAGTATTGTTAGTATCAATTAAATAGATTTAGATTTAATTTGATGTATTGTTAGATATAGTTTGGTTTAATTAATATAGATAATGTTAATTATGCAAGTGATTACTTCAACATGAATTTGGATGCATGTTTGAATGAAAATGAGTATAGGTGTATAAACATAAGTATGTATATTTTCATAGTGATATCATATGTGTGGTTCATGTCAATATGTTAGTATGTCTAAGTTTAAGTGTTAGTATGTATTAGCATGAATGTGCATTAGTTTGTGCATGAATAGTATCTATGAGCTTACATGTGAAGCATGTGCATTCATAAGAGAAGTCTGTAAGTATATGAATATGTATTTGTCAATATGGATTAAGTGTAGGGATGCATGTGTATCCATGTAGAATGTTAGTTTACATGAATCAATGCATATGCATGAGTTAATGAATGTGTGCATGTTAATGCATGTTAGTACATATTAATTAATACGTTTGCATGATTATATGTATTTAGAAGAGTATGTTATGTTAGCATGCATGTGTGTTAGTATGTGTGTGTATTAGCATATATTAGCATATTTAGAAGCATGCATATAAAGTGCATATGTATGCATGAGTGATATTATGTTATGCATGTTAAGTGCATATAGAAATCAATAAGCATGTGTATTAAAGTTTGTATTAATGATTTTTTATTGAGATATACTAATATCCTAATGTTTTTTTTCAGACATTCAAAGCACAAGAATCGAAGAGCATCGTGGCAAAAGTGGAGAATTCAACAAATCAATTAACCGACAATCTGATTTAAATCTATAGACATTATCCTTGATTAAGCTTTGTATAGGATTCACTTATTGTTAGCAATCTTTTAGAGAAATTATATCATTGCTTTATAGCATTGTAATCATCCATTATTGTCATTAGCCTTAATTCAATTCTAATTTGCATTATCATTCTTGTCAATGTTATCTGAAATCGTTAATTTCAATTTTTCATGATTATTATCTGAATAGATTTATAGCCTTATTTTCAATCGCATCTAATGATCCTCAAGATAACATAGATTCATTTCCACCACCCTTAATTAGGCGTACACAACCTAATCATTTAGAAATCCAAGAAGACGAAATTATAAAAGAAAAATTAACTGAGGAAACTTTGATAGTACCTATACCTCAAGAAGCTATTGATAGATATAGAGCAGCCCAGCCTTACGGTTCTTAGACGTTTAAAGTGTTACAATTACCTACTCCATATTTCCTAGATTTAAGAGTAATTTAGAATTTCTTTTACCTTAGACGAAAGAAAAATATACCTAAAACACCTACGATTGTCTTATACACCCTGCGTGTGCCGAGGGATTTAGTGGTTGACTGATCCACCAGCCTTATGTCCGCAACTTCCCGACAATTTGGTGAACCCGACGTGAAGTTTGGCATGACACCGTAGGTATAAAGGTATATTTACTTTCTGTTTTGCATATGCATATATAGGCAATTTGGCGATTGAAGGAAAAGTGTCGACATCCTTTGTAGCTGTAGCTGATTGTTCCTCGTCACGTCACCTTTATCCATCAACTTTCATGAAAGTGAGGATTGCACATGCATGAAAAGATTTTTGCACTGAGCACATTCACAACGAACCTCTTCATCAAGCTGGTTGATCAGGTATATTTTTTATTATTCTGTTGCATAATAGTAGGAAAAGTTTCTTTCTAGTTGCAAAGAAGTAAGAAAATTTTCTTTATTGCACAATAGTAGGAAAGTTTTCTTTATTTCTATTTCTAAAGCAGTAGGAAATTTTTCTTTATTGCAAAGTAGTAGGAAAGGATTCTTTATTTCTATTTACAACATTGTAGAAAAAGTTTCTTTATTGCCAAAGCATAGGGAAATTTTCTTTTTGTTTGCAAAATAGTAGGAAAATTTTCTTTATTTTTGTTGGCAAAGGAGTTGGAATATTTTCTGTATTTCTGTTTCGTTTTACCACGGAGTCGTATCAGGATCAAGATATAGACGGATTATTACGAGAATTATATACGTATATTTCATATTTATCTATAAAGTTAGACTTATCCTCTATGGCTGACCACTTTGAAGAGCAGCGAATTTGGAAGATCATAGATGCAGTTAAAACAGATAGGGGGGAATTTACTGGAATAAATGTAACAGCTTATCTTAAATATTATGAACAATTGACAGAACAATATGGATTATCGGAAGACAATAAAAAAGATACATTTATACGAATTGCTCATGGGTTCACTAGAGAGAGAATCCAATTGCGAGTAGTCCAACCAAACATGACTTGGGCGGATTTCAAGACTCGGCTTCTTACTGAATTTTCGCATGAAGATTACAGTAAGAATAATAGAGCCACATTCATGCGATGGGTAGGAACAACAAAGTTAGACCAACACATAACTCAGGGATTAACTGAGTTTGATATCAAATTTAACCAAATGCCTCAAGCAGATAGAACAGCTCTTGAACCAGATAAATTAAGAAATTTTCTAAACATGCTAGATCCATCTCTTAGACGAGAGTTAGAGCCAATGCTTGAGGACGGCGCGACTACGAATGGGCTTACTGGAAATTGGAATAACGTTCGAGCAGCTATCCATAGGTTAGCCCAAAGACAGGAGCGAAATCAGATGCAAACTCCAAGAATATATGAAAGAGATGTGCCAGGAAAGATAGATAATGACCCCACTTCTCATAACCCTAGAAAGGATGACTCTGAAATTACAATGTTAAAAACATCAGTAGAATCACTTGTCAAACATGTGGAGACTTTGGCGACTGAAATAGCTACTATAAAGAGTATGCAAGAGCTTAAATTGAGAGATCAGGAGAAACCAAAAGAATTAGAACAAAATCCTAGGAATCAGATGCCAGCTAGAAGACCATTTAACCAAGCACGTAGATGTCTCTGGTGTGATGATTTGGAGCATCCACACTGGACATGCAACTTATTCAAAGAGGCCAAGGATAAGAATTGGGTCACAAAAGTAGATCGAAAGATCTGTGACTATGTAACAAAAAGGCCTTTGGCATCAAACTATGGCAAAGGGGGAATGAAAACCTTCTTTGAAGCCTCCACAAGCCAAAATACATATGCTTGTAGGCTGGATAGTGAAGACTCTAATTGTGATTTCTGGGAGCAGGTTTATGATACTGCTAGTAGAGGCAAGTTATCTGTTGAGAACTTATATGCTACGAGCTCGGATATTAGATCAAAAACATGTTGGAATGAGCCAGTAGACATGTTCTCAGTTTATGCCCACGAAATTAATATAGATGAGAAGAGGAAACGTGATGACGAAGGACAGACTAAACGAACAACTAGGGCTAGAAAAGAGGGTGAAACGACTGATACAATTAAAGAACCGCCTATGATGGAGCCTAGTCAGGAACCAAAACAACAGGAACAAGAAAAGAAGTCTCAAAATAAGGGTAAAGGAAAGAAAGTAGGAGAAAATTTAGAAAAGAAAACTACAAGTGAAGATAAAAATGAAGATAAACCTAATGAATCGCAACCCATACGAGAAGAAGGAAGTAAGGAAGAAAAACCGAAAAAGAAACCTCCGACTTTTCGATTGATCTCGCAAATTGAGAAACAAATAGACATTCGGAAGGTTATGGATGAAAAAATTATGAAGGTAGAAGTAACCATGACCTTAGAGGAATGGTTAGCGTTTTCTCGAACTGATGTAAAGGAAGATTTCATGAGTATCATTAAACGAAGAAGAGAACCTATAGAGTATAGAACGGAAGGTATTGAAATGGAGGAAAGAAAAGATCAGGATGAACCGAAAGTGAGTGTTGTACAAATAAATGAATCTGAGTATAGAGAATCTTCTGATCGTAGAAATTATTTGGGTCCTGTTATTGGACATTTGGAAAAAGGAAATGATGACCCAAATAGCCATTATACTCAAAAACATTGGGCTAGGGGTACCACTGAAACTATGGTTAAGATAGGTAATAATAATAAACCGCAAGTAGCATTAATCGATTCAGGATCAGAAATCAATGTAGTCTCAAGGGAGATTTATAATGAGGGAAAATGGCCTATTGATCGTGACCATGGGTGGAAAATGAAGGCAGCCAACAATGCTTCTGGCTATTTACTAGGAGCTTGTGCAAATGTTCCTATTACTATTGGAGATGTTAAAGAGGAACATAATTTCTTTGTTCATGATGACTGCTCGTACCCAATTATTTTGGGGCAGCCATTCATTTGTGAACAAAGAATGGAGACAAAAGTTCTGGACGATGGAAGTGCTTTCGCAAGAATTCATTCTCGTGATGGCCTTAAATCTGTTCAATTCATGACGCTTTGTATAAATCATCCTCGTAATCGTAGGTCTTTAAGAAAAACTCCTTTGAGACACATTGAACAGGATTTCGAGTAAATGCCACTATTGAGCGAGATGACAGTGGACTTTGGTTCGAAATCTCGCAAAATCTTGTACAGAACTTAGATAAAATGACTGTTTATTTTCCATCTGCTATGTTAAATATTTTTCATTTTAAACAAATTCCAAGAAAACTTATAAAACAATATGAAAAACATTTGAAAAACAAAGGAGATCTATTAATGAATGAAAGTATTGAATATATTATTGAAACTACACATTGCTTCTCAACATTAGAAGAATTAGAACTTTGTTATCAGAGTAAGTCTAATTCCCATATTCTTATCTCTTCACTTGATATGTATGCATTAATTCAGGAATATGCCTCTAAAATTGATCATGAGTATGATGCCTTAGTAGAGACCAAATATAAAACTGTTAGTAAGAAGGTTAAACCCGTAGCACAACCACTACCAAAATTAGTAATGATATTATAAAGAATGTAAGTCATGAGCCAATCCTCAGAAATCCGACAAATATTGGCCATGTATTTACTAAAGAATCCTTAAATCAAATTAATTTAGATGCTTCTTCCAGCAGAAAAAGAGTATTTTTTGAAGATTATTGAGCAACATGGAAGAGCATTTTCTCTAGAGCCTTCAGAGATAGGATGTGCAGATCCTCGGATAGTTGCACCGATGATAATTTTCACTATTCCCCATATTCCTTGGAATTTGTGTCCTATTCCTGTACCTAAAGCTCATCTTCCAGAGTTGATTAGACTACTTAAAGAAAAAATTCAAATGCATATTTTAGAATCCTCTTCAGCTCCCTATTCAAACCGTTGGTTTACTGTGCCCAAGAAGAGTGGAAAACTTCGGTTTATCCAAGATCTTCAACCAATTAATAAAGTGACTATTAGAAATGTGGGTACAAGTCCAATTGTGGATGAATTTGCGGAAGCATTTTCAGGCAATTCTATATATTCAATGGGTGATCTCTACTCTGGGTATGATCAATTTCAATTGGCATTAGAGAGTAGAGACATTACTACCATGAAAACACCTTTGGGATTAGTTAGGATGTGTACATTACCTCAAGGTGTGACCAATTCAGTAGCACACATGATGAGTGCAATGAATTTGGTTTTGCACGATTTTATTCCTCACATTATTATGCCCTTTATAGATGACATTCCCATTAAGGGTTGCTTGGAAGAAGAGAAAGATAGCACTCTGGATGAAGATGGTTGTCGTAAATTTGTAAAGGCTCATATCCTTGATTGCCAAAAGATCTTTCAACGATTTATTCAAGTTGGCTTAACATTATCAATAGAAAAATCTACTTTTGGTGTTAATAAGGTCCTAATTGTAGGTCATCCTTGTGGCTATTATGGATGTAGTGCCCCTTCTATGATCCCTCTCTCTCTCTCTTTCGGGCATGAGGCCGTGGGCTCCAAGCACAGGGGACATAACCCACTAGTCCTAAGAAGATAGAAGAGAAAGAGATTGAGAGGAGAGCTCTCGGATGCCTTGGGCTGCAGCTTCAGGGAGTGGCCGTTCCGTTTCTTGGACATATGTGGTCTGGGTAGTTGATGCTTTCAGTATTCCGGGCAGATTGTTGCTTTCATTTTAGTTGATTAGTTTTCTCTCTCTTCTCCACCCCCGCCCCCTCCATTTAGCTCCACCCCCCCCCTCCATTTAGCACCACCCTCACCCCCACTAGTTCCCCCTCAGCGACCCCCGCCTAGCCCCCCTCTAACCCCCCTCAGCCCTCCCCGCAAGCCCCCTCACGTACCCTCTCTCTCTCTCTCTCTCTCTCTCTCTCTCTCTCTCTCTCTCTCTCTCTCTCTCTCTCTCTCTCTCTCTCTCTCTCTCCCTTCTCCCTCCCCCGCAATCCTCCGCCACCCCCCACCTTTCCCCCCCGCGACCCCCCGCCACCCCTCACAATTCCCCCCCCCTCCCCCCACCTTTCCCCCTTCGACCTCCCGCCACCCCTCACAATCCCCCCCCCCCCCCCCCCCCGCAACCCCCCGCAACCCCCCGCCACCCCCCACCATTCCCCCCCGCGACCCCCCACCATTCCCCCCACGACCCCCCGCCCCCCACGTGAACCCCTCCCCTCCCTCTCTCCCTTTTCTCTCTCTCTCTCTCTCTCTCTCTCTCTCTCTCTCTCTCTCTCTCTCTCTCTCTCTCTCTCTCTCTCTCTCCCCTCCCTCCCCTGCAATCCTCCGCCACCCCCCACCTTTCCCCCCCGCGACCCCCCGCGACCCCCCGCGACCCCTCACAATTCCCCCCCGCAACCCCCCGCCACCCCCCACCATTCCCCCCCGCGACACCCCCTCTCCGCCCCGCCACCCACTCCCTCTGCCCACCCCCGATCTCTTCCCCCCGCCACCCACTTCCGCTACCCACCCCCTCTCTGCCCCGCCACCCACTCCCTCTGCCCACCCCCGATCTCTCCCCCCCTGCCACCCACTCCCGCTACCCACCCCCTCTCCTCCCCGCCACCCACTCCCTCTGCCCACCCCCGATCTCTCCCCCCCCGCCACCCACTCCCGCTGCCCACCCCCTCTCCTCCCCGCCACCCACTCCCGCTGCCCACCCCCTCTCCGCCCCGCCACCCACTCCCTCTGCCCACCCCCGATCTCTTCCCCCCGCCACCCACTCCCGCTGCCCACCCCCTCTCCGCCCCGCCACCCACTCCCTCTGCCCACCCCCGATCTCTCCCCCCCCCCGCCACCCAATCCCGCTGCCCACCCCCCTCTCCGCCCCGCCACCCACTCCCTCTGCCCACCCCGATCTCTCCCCCCCGCCACCCACTCCCGCTGCCCACCCCCTCTCCGCCCCGCCACCCACTCCCTCTGCCCACCCCCAATCTCTCCCCCCCGCCACCCACTCCCGCTACCCACCCCCTCTCCGCCCCGCCACCCACTCCCTCTACCCACCCCCGATCTCTCCCCCCCGCCACCCACTCCCGCTGCCCACCCCCCTCTCCGCCCCGCCACCCACTCCCTCTGCCCACCCCCGATCTCTCCCCCCCGCCACCCACTCCCTCTGCTCACCCTCGCTCTCTCCCCCCCCGCCACCCACTCCCGCTGCCCACCCCCTCTCCGCCCCGCCACCCACTCCCTCTGCTCACCCTCGCTCTTCCCCCCGCCACCCACTTCCGCTGCCCACCCCCTCTCCTCCCCGCCACCCACTCCCTCTGCTCACCCCCGCTCCCCCCCCCCCCCGCCACCCACTCCCGCTGCCCACCCCCTCATACCACCCCCGCCTCCTCACACCACTCCCTCACACCACCCCGCCTCCTCACACCACCCCCTCACACCACCCCCGCCTCCTCACACCACTTCTTCACACCACCCACACATGCGTACAAACACACACACTCACAATCACAACACATACACAACCATACATATACAAACACACACTTTCACACTCACACACAACACATGCACACACACACCGGCACACACACACAACCCCGCACACGTGGGAAATCATCAGAAGCAAAGCCATGAAAGCAATGGAAGCAGAATGCCTGAGAAGGATTGGGATTGAACAATCTACATCTAGAAATAGATGGTGAATTTCTGGTGTCATTCGACTCTGTTGTTCCTTATTGCCGTGGAAAGCATGCAAGATTGAAATTTAATACAAATGGGTGCCTTGGAAAAGACATCTACATCCCAGGAGGATCTCCTTTTGAACTTCCAAAGTGTACAAGGCACTTCACTTAAATTGCCCAGGATTAAATCAGTGAGGAAATAGCAAAGACACAAAATGAGAATCTCACATGGCAGGTGAAAAGGAAAAAAGGAATGGTTAAAAGTGGAATTGCAAGCCAACCATCCACGGCGACTACCTATTTTTGTGGAACCAACTCAAATCAAGTGGAATATTTGACCTACCCCCCAATTTTGGGTGATTAACCGGCGCGTGATCAGTGGACGTGAAGCAAGGCCCTCTTGACCTATTGGGGCCTATAAAAACAATGGATTTGTGCTCATTTGGGGTACATTTTTTAGAGTTACATTGACGCGTGTATACGTGCAGAAGTTCTCTCTTGCACTTGGTGGTTTCAAGCCTATTGTAGGAGTTACTCTGTAGTATGGATACAGAGGGTAGGCTCCTCAGTGGAGGGCTATGAGCACTATAGTGTAAGAGAGTGTCTTGGATTTTCTTTCTTTTCTGTGAGACACTATTGGTGTTAAGCTCTATTCTCTTGAGCAATTCCTTCACCATTTGTATTGATCTGTATTTATCTACATAGAGTGCCACGAAGCTCTGAGCATTAGTTTTTGAGCATTTCCTTGACTAATCTTGTAATCATTTGAATCGAATCAAGAAGTGTATGGTCTTCCTTGGTCAATGGTTGTTCATATTTTCTGAAGTATGTACCACTCTGTGCAATTCTTGTTATCTACCTGCTCACAGAAATGTTAATGGGTATACTTCCCTAAAGAGAACCCCCCTTGAGTAGACGACGTACTGGATGTGTTAATCTTCAATCTCTACTTCTGTTAAAAGTGGATACCCCAGTACCTCCTCTACAGTTTGGCACGCACGGTGGGACCTTTGCATTTCTGTGAGAGGTGTTTTGCCCTATTGCAATTGGGAATAGGTACATGACCCATACACGAGCAGATAAGGAATCTCTTCGTGTTCGGAGGAGCCTTAACAAGTTAGCAATAACCACGGCTAGTGAGTCTACCTCTCCTCTGCCTTCCCTAAATTTATCTATTGATTTGGGTACGACACCATTGTCAAAAGAGAGGTATAGGAGAACTCTAGACTTCTCCTCAGATACGTCCGAAGAAACACCAGTACAAATGGAGGATCTCTCTCATTTACTCTCCAGATTAAATATCAAATTCCCTACCTTCAAAGGACAAGCTTATGAGGATGCTGATGATCATGTGAGGAGATTCATCTCTTTATGCTGTGGACAAGGTCTGCAGAATAGAGAAGATGCAATGTTGGCACTTTTTCCATCCACATTGGAGGGTCTTGCAGATAAATGGTATAGTCAATATGCAGATGGCCATTTCACTACATGGGAGGCTCTGAAGGCGGCATTCTCACAGACATTCCGACCAAGTGATTCCTCAGAAAGAGCTCTGGATCAGCTAGAGAATTTGAAGCTAAGATCAGGTGAATCTTTTCATGAACTTCACACTAGAACAAAAGCACTTGTTGCACGTCTGCCACATGCTCCAGGTGACTTTTTGGTTAAAAAGTGGATAGAAAAGGCTCTGCCCAGGTCATCTCAACAGAAGCTTCGTGAATCTCTTAGATTGGATGCGACCCTCAATGATTTTGTTGCAGCGGCATCACGCATTGAAGAAGCAAGGCAACATTTTGAAGGGGATACACAACAAAAGTATGCTGCAGATCTGGATCCTATTGAGCAACTAAGGAGGGAACTGGAAGCATTAAAAATGCAACAAAATCAACAAGAAGAGAAGGTCTTGCCACCACTGCGACGCACGGATGATGAAGTAGCCCAACTTCGCCGTGAGTTAGAAGATTTGAAGACCACACAAGATATAAGGAGACAAATTTGGTGCACGATCTGTAACAACAATGGACATTCCAATGCTAATTGCCCTAACAAGGTAAGCTGTCAATTTTGTGGAAAAGATGGTCATGAAGCCAGAGATTGCTATTACCTCAAGGGTACACAGCAGAGAGGTAACCCTCAAACTTTGGATTCATACTATGCTAGTACTTCAAATACATCTAATAGAGAGGAGAATAGGCCTGCAAAGCCTAGATATAATAGACCCTTGATGTGCTATCGTTGTAGTGAATATGGTCACATGCAAAATAGGTGTTCCCTCCCTGAAGATGCACCTCCTTGTCAACATTGTCCAGAGGCCAAGGATCATTATACCAAGGATTGCCCAGGAGGTCGTCCTGCTCCGATCCACATGATTGCGGTCTCTCCACATGAAGAAGGAAAAACCACACAGTCTTATGCCGTTTCATCCTCTGCAATGCCCATGATGACCAGAGCTAGGCAAGCAGCTGCAACCCATAGAGATGAACGACAAGGATTTCAGGATAAAGAGGAAGAAAAGAAGTATGGATGGAAGGACCAAGTAGAAATTGAAGGAGCTTATGAAAAGGTGGCTACTACTATAAGGGACCAATCAACAAGACTGCAAGAAAACACTCCAGAGGTAAACATTGAACAGATCTTGAAAGGTATTCATCACAAGGTTAGTCTATATGAACTTATAAGGATGGATTCAAAAATAAGAAGTGACTTACTGAAGATTATACACTCTGCTCACTTAGTCCAATCACCTAGTATAGATGGATTCATGATTGATTTTCCCCCTGCACCCTTAGCAGACTACCAAAGTTCAAGATTATCAGTTTGTATAAAGGATGAAGCTCTTACAGGTGTGATCATAGATGGAGGCTCTGGTATCAATTTGATGCCAGATTTTACAATGAAGAAGCTAAATTTGAACCCCACCAAAATGGCACCATTTACAGTTACACTAGCAGATCAACATCGGGTTGCGCCTCTTGGCATTATTGAAAAGGTACGGATGATAGTACAGGGTTGCCACTTTGTGTTGGATTTTGTTGTTATTGCCCTTCCACAGGAGACTTCCTATCCTTTGCTCCTGGGGAGACCTTGGCTGAGACAAGCAAAAGCTTTGCAAGATTGGGGAAAAAATAAACTATGGATTTCAACAAGCACCAATAGCCAACTGCAACTAAACTTAGAAGAAGGATTTGATTAAGGAAAAACCACTGGATATACTATGGATACTCAGGTAATGCCCTCTCTACCCCAAGAAGATGATACATTGTTAAATTGGATGATGGGAAGTGCAGAGTGTTGCACAGTGGAGATAAATGAAATTGAGGAAGAACTTGCAGATAAGGAAATTACAGAAAAGGGCAATAAAGACCACAAGGTGTTGGAGAATGAGCAACTGAAGGAAAATACAATCTTTGAGGTGGCTACCAATATAAAAGTATCAAAGAGGGAAGATTATGAACCTAAGAGCAGAGAAGATCTCCCTTTTGCAGATATACCTCAAGGTTGGATGAAAGAACATGTTGCAGAATATAAATTAAAATCCACTCCTGCATATAGTGGAGATGATTTCTCAAGCAAGACCAGTCCTGAAACATTGGTTCAAGAAGTAAATTTGGGGGATGAAGGGAACCCTCAAATGGTCCATTTGGCATCCTGGTTGTGGCATTATCCTCTCTTGCTACAGAAGGTAACTTCTTTGCTCTTTACTTACAAAAGTGTCTTCGCATGGTCCTACAAGGATCTAACAGGAATACCAGAAGAGCTTGGGTTACATCGGATACCCTTAGTTGAGGGAGCCGCGTCTGTAAGAAGTAGGCCATATCGACTCAATCCGAAGTATGCAGAGGCAGTAAAAGCGGAGATTACAAAACTAGAGGAAGCAGGCATAATTGTGCCAGTAGAACATTCCAGATGGCTTTCTTCTATGGTTATTGTGCCCAAGAAAAATAGTGGAAAAATAAGAGTATGTGTTGATTTCCGTGCTTTGAATAAAGTGACTATTCAAGATGGATTTCCTCAGCCCTTCACAGAGCAAGTACTTGAAGAGGTAGCTGGTCACACTTTGTATAGTTTCTTGGATGGTTTTAGTGGCTACAATCAGATAGTGATCCATCCTGATGATAGGGACAAAATAGCCTTTGTCACTCCCTGGGGCACTTATGTCTATACTCGAATGGGTTTTGGTTTGAAGAATGCACCGGCTTCATTTAATAGAACGATGTATCTGATATTGGGCAAATGGTTAACAACCTTTCTACGCATTTTCATGGATGACTTTTCAGTATTTTCAGGTACAGATAGAAGGGCAGCAGTTCAAGATTTCCATGACCATTTGGAAAATCTAAAGGAAATTTTTGAGCAATGTCTCAAATCAGGTTTGAAATTGAATCCTGATAAATGTCACTTTTTGGTCACTAAGGGCACTCTTCTTGGTCACATAGTATCTGCTGAAGGTATAACTGTTGACCCTGCAAAGGTTACAGCTATTCTTTCCATGCCAATTCCACAAAGCCCAAAGGAAGTGCAAAGTTTCTTGGGACATGCAGGGTATCACAGAAGATTCATTAGGATGTATTCGGAAATTGCTAAGCCCTTGTCAAGGCTTACCAGTAAAAAGATCCCTTTCTCATGGAGTGCTGAAGCCGACAAAGCATTTTGTGAACTAAAGTTGAGGCTATGTACTGCTCCACTTTTAAGTGTTCCTAATTGGTCATTGGAATTTCATGTGCATACAGATGCTAGTCTTCATGCTGTTGGTGCAGTACTAGCTCAACCATCATCTCACAAAGTGGATAGACCTATCTCTTATGCCAGTAGATTACTCAACCAAGCTGAAAGAAATTACAGTACAACGGAAAGAGAAGGTTTGGATATCGTATTTGCCCTTCAGAAGTTCCGACATTATCTCCTTGGTGTACATTTCATTGTTATTTCTGATCATCAGCCCTTGAAGTATTTGATAAACAAGCCTAGAGTAGCTGGAAGGATTTGGAGATGGTTACTCCTATTCCAAGAATTTAATTTTGATATTCATATTAAGCCAGGAAAAGAGCACTACATGGCAGATCAAGTGTCCAGGACCGCAATGAGCGAAAAAGCAACAGGTATTAATGATGAATTGGTGGATAGCAACCTTTTTCTAGTAGCAATTCGGACTGGTTGGTATGATGAAATTCTCCATATTCTTACTACTGGAAAGATCCCAGAACACTTGACACCTGTAGAAAAGAGAAGATTGCTCCTGAAAACCAAAGCATATTCTCTTATAAATGGAAATTTATATAAATACTGTCAGGATGATATATTGAGAAGGTGTGTCTATCCAGAGGAGGTAAATCTTCTGCTAGAGGCTGCACACAATGAAGGACATCTAAAGGGGGAAGAATTGGCTCATAGAATCATCCACAAAGGTTTATGGTGGCCTCATATTTTCAAGGATGCAATCAAGTTTTCTAAAGAATGCCACATCTGTCAGAGGTGTGCTCCCGCGCCAACCAGATTGAATTTCCAACCATTGGTCATATCTACCGGATGGCTTCCATTTGAACGATGTGGTCTTGATTTCATAGGGCCAATTAGCCCAACTGGGCAACCAGGAGGTAAAAAGTATATTTTGATGGCCACATGTTATGCCACTAAATGGATAGAGGCTAAAGCTACTGTGGACTGCACGGCTTTAACAGTAGCTAAATTTATGTATAAACGTATTTTCTCAAGATTTGGTTGCCCACTGGAAATTACTAGTGATAGGGGCACACATTTTGTAAATCAATTGCTCCAGTTTATATTTGACAGGTACAAAATCTTCCATAAAAAATCTTGTGCCTATTACCCAAGGGCAAATGGCCAAGCAGAGAGTTCCAATAAGATTTTGATTGGACTACTTCGCAAATTATCTTTTGATCATCAAAGCTCTTGGCCACTAGCATTAATTGGTGCAATTTGGGCTTTCAGAACCACGAAGAGGGGAACCACAGGCGAGACTCCATTTCGCTTAGTTTATGGAAAAGAGGCATTGGCACCATTTGAGTTCATTATCAGAAAGGAAATAGGAATCAAAACCATTGGAATTGAACCCCCCATTCAGAGATTGGTGGCATTAGAAGAATACAGAGAAGGAGCAATGCAAAAACTCCAAGTAACACAAGAAGAGCGCAAGAGATTGCATGACAGGTATCTGAGATCCAATGAAGTTCAGGAAGGGTCTATGGTTTTAGTGCATCAGGTTCCACCAATTCAAACTAAAATGGCACCCAAATGGATAGGACCTTATAAGGTAATCAAAGTATTGCCACAGGGCGCAGTGCATCTGGAAGATCTGCAGGGTAAAAGGATTCCCCTGGTCAATATCTCCAGGGTAAAGAAGTATCTAAATTAGGTCAAAATGGAAGCATTCCACCCCTTGTACATACCATGTTTCTTTTCAGTAATTACAGAATAACTAGATCTCATTGAAATGAGTATAATAAGGGAGAAACTGCACCAGGGACGGTGCAAAAGCTTGATGTGGGGGTCTGTAGTGCCCCTTCTATGATCCCTCTCTCTCTCTCTCTTTGGGGCATGAGGCCGTGGGCTCCAAGCACAGGGGACAGAACCCACTAGTCCTAAGAAGATAGAAGAGAAAGAGATTGAGAGGAGAGCTCTCGGATGCCTTGGGCTGCAGCTTCAGGGAGTGGCCGTTCCGTTTCTTGGACATATGTGGTCTGGGTAGTTGATGCTTTCAGTATTCCGGGCAGATTGTTGCTTTCATTTCAGTTGATTAGTTTTCTCTCTCTTCTCCACCCCCGCCCCCTCCATTTAGCTCCACCCCCCCCCTCCATTTAGCACCACCCTCACCCCCACTAGTTCCCCCTCAGCCACCCCCGCCTAGCCCCCCTCTAACCTCCCTCAGCCCTCCCCGCAAGCCCCCTCACGTACCCTCTCTCTCTCTCTCTCTCTCTCTCTCTCTCTCTCTCTCTCTCTCTCTCTCTCTCTCTCTCTCTCTCTCTCTCTCTCTCTCCCCTCCCTCCCCCGCAATCCTCCGCCACCCCCCACCTTTCCCCCCCGCGACCTCCCGCCACCCCTCACAATTCCCCCCCGCAACCCCCCGCCTCCCCCCAACTTTCCCCCCGCCACCCCTCACAATTCCCCCCCCCCCCCCCGCAACCCCCCGCCACCCCTCACCATTCCCCCCCGCGACCCCCCGCCACCCCCCACCATTCCCCCCACGGCCCCCCGCCCCCCACGTGAACCCCTCCCCTCCCTCTCTCCCTTCTCTCTCTCTCTCTCTCTCTCTCTCTCTCTCTCTCTCTCTCTCTCTCTCTCTCTCTCTCTCTCTCTCTCCCCTCCCTCCCCTGCAATCCTCCGCCACCCCCCACCTTTCCCCCCCGCGACCCCCCGCGACCCCTCACAATTCCCCCCCGCAACCCCCCGCCACCCCCCACCATTCCCCCCCGCGACACCCCCTCTCCGCCCCGCCACCCACTCCCTCTGCCCACCCCCGATCTCTTCCCCCCGCCACCCACTTCCGCTACCCACCCCCTCTCCGCCCTGCCACCCACTCCCTCTGCCCACCCCCGATCTCTCCCCCCCCGCCACCCACTCCCGCTACCCACCCCCTCTCCTCCCCGCCACCCACTCCCTCTGCCCACCCCCGATCTCTCCCCCCCCGCCACCCACTCCCGCTGCCCACCCCATCTCCTCCCCGCCACCCACTCCCGCTGCCCACCCCCTCTCCGCCCCGCCACCCACTCCCTCTGCCCACCCCCGATCTCTTCCCCCCGCCACCCACTCCCGCTGCCCACCCCCTCTCCGCCCCGCCACCCACTCCCTCTGCCCACCCCCGATCTCTCCCCCCCCCGCCACCCACTCCCGCTGCCCACCCCCCTCTCCGCCCCGCCACCCACTCCCTCTGCCCACCCCGATCTCTCCCCCCCGCCACCCACTCCCGCTGCCCACCCCCTCTCCGCCCCGCCACCCACTCCCTCTGCCCACCCCCAATCTCTCCCCCCCGCCACCCATTCCCGCTGCCCACCCCCTCTCCGCCCCGCCACCCACTCCCTCTGCCCACCCCCGATCTCTCCCCCCCGCCACCCACTCCCGCTGCCCACCCCCTCTCCGCCCCGCCACCCACTCCCTCTGCCCACCCCCGATCTCTCCCCCCCGCCACCCACTCCCTCTGCTCACCCTCGCTCTCTCCCCCCCCCCCGCCACCCACTCCCGCTGCCCACCCCCTCTCCGCCCCGCCACCCACTCCCTCTGCTCACCCTCGCTCTTCCCCCCGCCACCCAATCCCGCTGCCCACCCCCTCTCCTCCCCGCCACCCACTCCCTCTGCTCAGCCCCGCTCCCCCCCCCGCCACCCACTCCCGCTGCCCACCCCCTCATACCACCCCCGCCTCCTCACACCACTCCCTCACACCACCCCGCCTCCTCACACCACCCCCGCCTCCTCACACCACTTCTTCACACCACCCACACATGCGTACAAACACACACACTCACAATCACAACACATACACAACCATACATATACACACACACACTTTCACACTCACACACAACACATGCACACACACACCGGCACACACACACAACCCCGCACACGTGGGAAATCATCAGAAGCAAAGCCATGAAAGCAATGGAAGCAGAACGCCTGAGAAGGATTGGGATTGAACAATCTACATCTAGAAATAGATGGTGAATTTCTGGTGTCATTCGACTCTGTTGTTCCTTATTGCCGTGGAAAGCATGCAAGATTGAAATTTAATACAAATGGGTGCCTTGGAAAAGACATCTACATCCCAGGAGGATCTCCTTTTGAACTTCCAAAGTGTACAAGGCACTTCACTTAAATTGCCCAGGATTAAATCAGTGAGGAAATAGCAAAGGCACAAAATGAGAATCTCACATGGCAGGTGAAAAGGAAAAAAGGAATTGTTAAAAGTGGAATTGCAAGCCAACCATCCACGGCGACTACCTATTTTTGTGGAACCAACTCAAATCAAGTGGAATATTTGACCTACCCCCCAATTTTGGGTGATTAACCGGCGCGTGATCAGTGGACGTGAAGCAAGGCCCTCTTGACCTATGGGGGCCTATAAAAACAATGGATTTGTGCTCATTTGGGGTACATTTTTTAGAGTTACATTGACGCGTGTATACGTGCAGAAGTTCTCTCTTGCACTTGGTGGTTTCAAGCCTATTGTAGGAGTTACTCTGTAGTGTGGATACAGAGGGTAGGCTCCTCAGTGGAGGGCTATGAGCACTATAGTGTAAGAGAGTGTCTTGGATTTTCTTTCTTTTCTGTGAGACACTATTGGTGTTAAGCTCTATTCTCTTGAGCAATTCCTTCACCATTTGTATTGATCTGTATTTATCTGCATAGAGTGCCACGAAGCTCTGAGCATTAGTTTTTGAGCATTTCCTTGACTAATCTTGTAATCATTTGAATCGAATCAAGAAGTGTATGGTCTTCCTTGGTCAATGGTTGTTCATATTTTCTGAAGTATGTACCACTCTGTGCAATTCTTGTTATCTACCTGCTCACAGAAATGTTAATGGGTATACTTCCCTAAAGAGAACCCCCCTTGAGTAGACGACGTACTGGATGTGTTAATCTTCAATCTCTACTTCTGTTAAAAGTGGATACCCCAGTACCTCCTCTACAATGGACGAAAGCCATACCCTCATAAAATTGATGCCATTAGTAAGATTTCGGAGATATGTCAAAATGTGAGTGAAGTTCGATGATTCTTAGGAGCCTGTATCTTCTATGTTATATGGATACCACATTTTGCACATATAGCTAACTGTCTTTATGATTTATTAAGGAAGGAAAGAAAATTTTTATGGACAGAAAAACATACTCAAGCAATGCGTAGATTAAAGAAGTTGCTACAAGAAGCTCCAATCCTTAAACAAGTAGATTATGCGAATAATAAGCCTATTATTTTGACTGTTGATACTAGTCCTATTGGAATTGGCTGGGTCATAAGTCAAGATGATGAAGAGGGTAGAAGATATGCTATTAGATTTGGAGCTAAGATTTTACATAATACTCAAAGAAATTATCCTCAAATTAAAAGAGAACTTTGGGGTTTAGTCACAGCTCTAAAGTCCGATAAAGAATATTTCATAGGAGCAAATGTGATTGTGGAGACAGATTGTTTACCGCTAATTGGAATGATCACAAACTGTTCTTCACCGGATATTGCAATGCTTCGCTGGATTTCTTATATCAAATTTATAAATCCAGTTTTAATCCATATTTCAGGAAAGTCTAACTCTGTTGCTGATATGCTCTCAAGAGCTAGGTATGATGAGAATGATGAAGCCAAAGTAGATACTAATACGATAAATTATGATTCCCAAGTTTATGTATATGAAAAATTTAATTCAGATGAATATGAAGGAGAGTGGCTAGAGATTGGAAAGTATCTTAGTACTTTAGTTAGATCACCTTCATGGTCTTCAAATAGATTTAGAAATATTAGAAAAAGAGCATTTAACTTTTTCTTAAAAAATGGATTACTTTGGAGACATGCAAGGGGGAAGATCAAAATGCCACAAAGAGTACTAGGTACTAAGAATCTTCAGATGCAAGTCATGAAGAGCATGCATGATACTTTATGGGCCGGGCATAAAGGGTTTGTTGCCACTTATGAAAAAATTAGAGAGTGTTACTGGTGGCCAGGTATTTATATTAATGTAAAGAATTATGTGGATTCTTGCGATGTATGTCAAGTTTATTCATCGGTTAAGCATAGGGATCCACTACATCCTACGTATCCAACATGCATACACTATAAGTGGGTAGTAGACTTAGTAACCATGCCCAAAGGTATCGATAGAATGAGATACATAGTTCTTGCTCGGGAAGATCTTACTAATCATGTGGAAGGCCGAGCTCTAAGATCAAAAACTACTTTCAATGTATGCAAATTTCTTCTTGAAGATGTGATTTCAAGATTTGGGTATATTGAAAAAATAGTAGCCGATAGGGGCGAATTAGATGCGCAAGAGGCTAGGGAATTCTTTGCTAGGCATAGAATTCGTTTAGCTCTTACGACTGCATATAACCCTGAGGCTAACGGAAAGATTGAAAGAGGGCATTCCCCTATCATAAAAGCGATTTCTAAAGCTTGCAAAGGAGAACTGAAGAATTGGCCGAAATTTTTGCCATTCGCTTTGTGGGCTGATAGAATGACCTGTACGAGAACGACAGGGTTTATGCCGGCAGAGCTAATGTACTGCCAAAAGCCAATTTTTCCAGTAAATACCCAAATTCTTACTTGGACTACGCTTCCTTGGAAAGATAATTTATCTACTGAAGACTTATTAGCTTTAAGGATTCAGCAGCTTGAGCAAGGGAATGAAAGACTAGATGAAGCTATAGCTAAATTAAAAACTTCTCGACTTAAAAATAAAAAGTATTTTGATAAATCACATAGCTTAAGACCAAAGCCAATTCAAATTAATGATTGGGTATTGATATATGATAGCACATTCGATATACAGTATGATGCTCGTAGAAAATTAAAAAAACGTTGGTTTGGACCTTATGTGGTGGTCAAAATCTATGAAAATGGAAGTATGCCTTAAGAGAGTTAGATGGAACTCCGCTTAAAACTTTAATTGCAGGTAAAAGAGTTAAAATATTTAAACAAAGAAATGAAGAATTTTATGATTTATTATCTGATGAAGAAAATGATGAATGAATGTTTTAATAAAAATAATGTTTAAATTTTTTGTTAAATATGTTTTTTCTTTTCTATGTATGAAAATAAAAATTTTATTTAAACTAATTTTCTTGTGAGTTTATATGTTGTTGCTTGCTAGCAAGAGTTGAAGATGTTTTTTTTTTGAACCAATTAATTAAAGACTGATTTATGATAAAGATGAAGCGCAGGAGATTGAAGATAGTACATGCAGTTTAAAATTTAAGGAATCAAAGCGATATTTGGATGAAAGGCGATGCTAAAGATGGAATCAGTATAGATCAGGTGAAACAGTTCTAACCCTGATTAATGTTTTAAGTTTTGTTTTTCCCTGTATTATCATAATTAGATATGTACATTCTTCAGATAGGTTAAGAAACTTCTTAAAATTATGAAAAGTAGAATTTACACTAAAATAGGGATGTGCTTGAAGTGAAGATAGGGATTAGAGACCTATGGCTGTCATATGAATAGTTGAAGGAACCCTTAACTTGCAACTCCTAGTAGAAGTAGGCTTGTTTTATGTAGGTAAGCTTCCTTAAATCTGACCCATTTAGCTAAACAGATCCTAATTCCTGCTTTAGCTTACCTCTAGATCCTTTGCTCTGATTAGGGGTTAAGCCTTTCCCCTTCATCAAAAAAGTTGCGAAGAAAAATTGAAAGCAGTACATTAATGGTTGTTGCATATGAAAAGAGGAAAAAAATGACACAAAGAAAAATTATGATGAAAAATGAAATGAAAGAAAAATCAAATGATTTCAATAAATCAGTTGTGGTCTTGAAATCACTTCTGATTTGAAAAGCGGGCTATATAAGGCGGATGTATGCTAGAGGGGAGTTAGTTTTTTGTATCTTAATGGTAAGTGGCTAGGAGATGAGGATAGAGGGCTTATATAACATATGCTTTACTTATGAACAGAGTTAATAGAAGAGTTAGTACGAACACTATTTGAATGACTTCTATAGTTTCTTTCTAAAACCTATTTCCAATTCATGCATTGAACGAAAAGGTTGAAATTCAAGCTTACATAATTTTATAAGTTTTCTTTGCTATTTGAAGATGTACTAATGATAGAAGCATTTTTTATATATAAAGACTATTTGAATTTGAGTCATGAATAAGTTTCAAAAGAATTTGATATTGCTTTCTATGATCTGCAGGTTGGCCCATCGAGGACGATGTGCAGGTTTGACCGGGGCGAATGGAAAGTTTTCAACCTTCCCGTTGATGACCAGGAAAATTAAAAAATGTTTAATGGACAATTCTAATCTCATTATTACAATGTTTTTTCTTGGAACTAAACTCTTGTTAAGTATTTGCAGGATCAAATGGATGAAGAAAACAAAAGTTCAAATTATGGTTTACTCTAAACTGCTTGTATAATGAGTGTTTAGGCCATAGAAACATTGAATTATGGGTTTAAGACCCTGGTTTATGTTTAATCCTGTGTATTTAAGATAGGAGCCTTATTTCTAGATTAATGATAGGGTTCAGAAGAGTTTTAAAGGGTTTTCATGGGTTTCTGAAGGGTTTTAATAGGTTTTCTAGGATTTTAGTATGTTTCAAGGGCTAGAATAGTTGTTATTCAAATACATTAATCTATACATTAAATATTTATGTATTAAAAATTAAAACTATGCTATTAATAATTACTTTAATCATATGTGTGCATTTAAATACTAAGGTTCTAATAAATTAAAAGCTTAACCTAAGCTTAATTTAAATGATTTATTTAATTGAGAAATTTAGGATAATTCAATTAAAATGAAAAAGAAG
The DNA here is from genome assembly GCA_020310875.1 of Ceratopteris richardii. Classification (NCBI taxonomy): domain Eukaryota; kingdom Viridiplantae; phylum Streptophyta; class Polypodiopsida; order Polypodiales; family Pteridaceae; genus Ceratopteris; species Ceratopteris richardii. The sequence continues at coordinate 2,758,342 of CM035421.1, read as the reverse complement.
TGGATAATTAATGAATGGTGTATGTGAGTAGTGTTTAAAGAATGGTGTGAGTTAAGTGTGTAATTAAAGTGGATAAAGTAAATAGTTAAAGGTGAGGTGAATGAGTGTGTGTGTGTAAAGAGTGGTATACGTAGAGTATGTAATTGAAATGGAGAAAAGTCAAATAAAGAGTGGTGATTAAGTGTGGATAAAAGAGTGGATGAAAATTAAAGCAGAGTAAAAAAGAGTGATAAACAAAGGACTCTCTGTATATATATATGTGTGTGCTTTGATCATGAGTTCCTAATGTTTTTTTTCAAGTATTCCATTTCTTCTCATTTTTCTTTCCCTCTCCTCCTTTGTAGAGAAAGAGTTCATTTCCACGTATATATTTTGATAGAGAGAACATTTTGCTTCCACGCAGGTCACGAGGTAGGAGATGAGGGAGAGAGTTGTAGAGAGAGGAGAATATAAAAGCTAGATCACTTAATATTTTAGATGTTCTGGCCGATTGCCGTGTTCTAATGAGAGTGTAGATTTCCATTTTCCAGGAGCTGTTCTGTAGCTGTGGAGCATCTCCACGTTGAGAGAGTTAGCGCCTGTAGCGCGCAGAGAAAGTCAGTGCATTGTCCATGACACTGCGCGCAGCTGCTGTGAAAAGAGAGAAGAAGTTTTAATTTGATTTCCATTTTTTCTCTTCCTCCTTCCACGTCCGCTTCTGCGTGTGAGTCAGAGAGTAGAGGAAAAGAGAGTAAATCTCTCCTTCCCTGGCAGCGCCTGCAGCGCGAAGGCATGCGCAGAGAAAGAAGAGAGATGGTGGCACTGATGGCATTATAGGCTGCAGGAGAGTTTGCAGAGAGCTTTAGTGCACGCAGACATCCTATGAGAGAGAGCGTGCAAATTCAGGCTAGAGAGAGGTAATGGGATGCGTACAGGAGAGAAATTGATGTCTAGCGGCAGAAGTTATGTATCTGAAGAGAGAGAATGCTATCTAATTGGCACTGAAGTGACCAAATAGAGAGAGAGTATATTATTTCCTCTCTCTTTTTCCCCTTGATTCTGGTGGCACAGCAGAAGAGAGAGGACAGAGGGAGACACATGTTAATAGGAGCAAACGTTAACTCTTCTGACTTCCGGCTTAGATTGGTGCTGCAGAGTGTGAGAGAAACTTAAAAGCAAGAGGGTTAAGCTGAGTCTTCTGAGAAAAGGTTGCACGCACATGAAGTTCCATCTCTGACAGCAGATGTGCGTGTAGAAATAGAGAGAGAGCGCCTGTAGTTTAAGAAGGAGTTATTTACTGTTTTCAATCACAACAGGTATGGTAGATGTGTATGAGTAGGCTATGATTAGAGAGAGAATCTCCACCGTAAATTAAGACAAAACTCCTTCACCTTGTTCCCATAGCTTCAGCGCGTGCACGATAAGATAGCGCAGAGCGTACCAGAGAGTTTCAGAGAGTTTCAACACGACCATCCGATTTCTGAGCATCACCATGGTGTCTTCTGTCAGGCAACGTGTGATAACGCAGTGAGAGAGAGAAATAATTAATATTAAATCAAAAGTTCATCTCTTCCCTCTCAACAGCCTGCGCCTGGCAGCGCCGTCGAGAGAGAGATAGGGAGAGAGAAAGAGAATGGTAGAGAGAGAGAGCGATAGAGAGAGAAAGATGATATGTTAGGGTTCGTTAATTTATTAATTTAAGCATTAGAAATCATTAAATCTAATTAGATATATAAAGTATTGTTAGTATCAATTAAATAGATTTAGATTTAATTTGATGTATTGTTAGATATAGTTTGGTTTAATTAATATAGATAATGTTAATTATGCAAGTGATTACTTCAACATGAATTTGGATGCATGTTTGAATGAAAATGAGTATAGGTGTATAAACATAAGTATGTATATTTTCATAGTGATATCATATGTGTGGTTCATGTCAATATGTTAGTATGTCTAAGTTTAAGTGTTAGTATGTATTAGCATGAATGTGCATTAGTTTGTGCATGAATAGTATCTATGACCTTACATGTGAAGCATGTGCATTCATAAGAGAAGTCTGTAAGTATATGAATATGTATTTGTCAATATGGATTAAGTGTAGGGATGCATGTGTATCCATGTAGAATGTTAGTTTACATGAATCAATGCATATGCATGAGTTAATGAATGTGTGCATGTTAATGCATGTTAGTACATATTAATTAATACGTTTGCATGATTATATGTATTTAGAAGAGTATGTTATGTTAGCATGCATGTGTGTTAGTATGTGTGTGTATTAGCATATATTAGCATATTTAGAAGCATGCATATAAAGTGCATATGTATGCATGAGTGATATTATGTTATGCATGTTAAGTGCATATAGAAATCAATAAGTATGTGTATTAAAGTTTGTATTAATGATTTTTTATTGAGATATACTAATATCCTAATGTTTTTTTTCAGACGTTCAAAGCACAAGAATCGAAGAGCATCGTGGCAAAAGTGGAGAATTCAACAGATCAATTAACCGACAATCTGATTTAAATCTATAGACATTATCCTTGATTAAGCTTTGTATAGGATTCACTTATTGTTAGCACTTTTAGAGAAATTATATCATTGCTTTATAGCATTGTAATCATCCATTATTGTCATTAGCATTAATTCAATTCTAATTTGCATTATCATTCTTGTCAATGTTATCTGAAATCGTTAATTTCAATTTTTCATGATTATTATCTGAATAGATTTATAGCCTTATTTTCAATCGCATCTAATGATCCTCAAGATAACATAGATTCATTTCCACCACCCTTAATTAGGCGTACACAACCTAATCATTTAGAAATCCAAGAAGACGAAATTATAAAAGAAAAATTAACTGAGGAAACTTTGATAGTACCTATACCTCAAGAAGCTATTGATAGATATAGAGCAGCCCAGCCTTACGGTTCTTAGACGTTTAAAGTGTTACAATTACCTACTCCATATTTCCTAGATTTAAGAGTAATTTAGAATTTCTTTTACCTTAGACGAAAGAAAAATATACCTAAAACACCTACGATTGTCTCATACACCCTGCGTGTGCCGAGGGATTTAGTGGCTGACTGATCCACCAGCCTTATGTCCGCAACTTCCCGACAGCGTACCATCACAAAAAAGAGTTAAGCTAGATGAAAGGGCAACAAAGGCAATTTCTATTGGATGTGAGTCAACTCAAATGGATTACATGTTGTATAATCCTTCAACCAAGCAATTCACTACAAGTAGGGATGTTGTGTTTGAAGAGCATGGGTCTTGCTATGATGAAGACAAACAAAAGGTAACTCTACCATATTATCTTGATTCTGATTCTCATCAATTAGGAATCAAGCATGATACATAAGTCCAGGATCCAAGAAGTGATATAGATGATGACCAAGATGAAAAGGAAAAGGATTAGAAGTTATGGAAGTTAAGAGCAAAGCAAAGATGCAAGAGTGTGGAGAATGCTCCAAGCAAGCATCTAGAAGTGTGAACAAGGGAGAACAGACAACCAGAAAGGTATGGATATGATTCCACATTTGTTATAAAGCATTTAGTTTACTTGGAAAAGGACTCAATTTCAGAGAACCCTCAACTTGTGCAAGGTGCAAGTTATCTATTTTGCATCAACTTGTTCTCGTTGATGTTCCAAAGTACCTATAAAAGGTTTTTATTGCATTAACTACAAGCCTACAAGGTCTACGTTACATATCCAAAAAACTAGGGATCTTCCTATGCTGGTTTGCTGGAACAACTTCACCACTTGGCAACTCAACCTTCCAAGCCTCTCCAAGCTTCTCCAACTTTCTTTCAGTACACAGCACAAGGGAATGGTGTTGTTGGACACAAAAATAGACATATTGCAAAAATAGCAAGAGCCTTGATTGTTGAGAAGAATATGCCTCATTGTTATTGGGCAAAAGCTATCTACACTACTATATACATCATGAACTAAAATTCGACTATTGTTGTACATCAAGTTACACCCGAAGAGAAGTTTACAAGTAAAAAGCCAAACTTATCACATATATAGTGTTTGGTTGTGTATCATATGTACATGTTCTAGGTGAGTTGAGGACAAAGCTTGATCCAAAAGCAAAAAAAAAAGAGTATCGTTATAGGTACTCCCTTGAGTAAAAGGGATATAAATGCTACAACCCACTCAACTGATAGATAAAGGTAAGCAGAGATGTGGTGTTTGATCAAATGTCAAGCTTTTATGTAGATGTCAAAGAAGGAATTAATCTTGACTCAAATGAAAAAGGAGATGTTAAAAAATCAAATGCAGAATCTCAAGTTTTAAATGGCCCTGATGTGTCACGAAGCAATAGTTCCAACTCAAATCCATGGAGTCGAAGATTGTGTGGGAATTTTGGTCCAACAATTTCATCGACTATATCAAGGAAAGGTAAAGAAAACCTTTGTGATGGTAGTAAAACATCTACAAGTTTTGAAGACATTGATGGAGATTCAAGCGGTTCATAAAAGATTCTTGATGACGAACTTAGATTTCCCCCTGTGAAGACTCCAAGAGTAAGAAAGACACATACATATAATACAATGAGAAATGACCTAGGACCAACAACATCTGGGAGGATGTAGAATTCAATGCAAGAATTGACCTATGATAGCTACATGGCTCGTTATTGTGCCTACATGAAGAAGGTAATAGAACATGTTGAACCTTCTCCTTTTTAAAATTCAGATTACAAGAAATCTATGGATGAGAAGATGGTTGCACCATATGGAAATAAATCATGGAAGCTAGTTCCATTGCCACAATAAACGAAACCCATAGGCTACAAGTGGGTTTAGAAGGTGAAGCATAATGTTGATGGTATCATAAGCAAGTATAAAGCATGATTGGTAGAAAAAGGATATGGATATATATGTGGCATTGATTATTAAAAAACTTTCATCCCTGTAGCTAAAATGGTTAGTGCTAGAGCACTTCTTGCATTGGCTACAACAAAAGTATGGATTTTGCATTAGATGGATATGAAGAATGCCTTCTTACATGGTGAGTTGGAGGAAGAAGTATACATGGACCAACCACAAGAATATGAGAATTCAAAGCACCCAAAATATGTTTGCAGGTTGCAAAACACTTTGTATGGGCTTAAACAAGCCCTTGGTGCTTGGGATGCAAGGATTGTTGATTATTTAACCACCATTGGATTGTTTATGTGTGATGAAGGTTACTCATTATATGCAAGGAAGGGTGATGATGGCATCACAATTGTGGCTATTTATGTTGATGACTTGATTGTAGGCGGTGATAATGAAGAAAGTATTAAACAAGTAAAGCAACTTCTTATGTAGGAATTTGAAATGAAAGATCTTGATGTGTTGCACATTGAGTTTATACATACAAAAACATTTATATGCCTTGAGTATGTTGTAAAAGTATGGTGTGGCTGATTGTAAGCCAATTTGTATGCCATTAGATCAGAATCTGAAGTTGGATACTCTATCAGTTGAAGCATTGGAAAATGCTACTATGTATAGGACAATTGTGGGAAGTTTGATAAATCACACAACTACAAGGTCTGATCTAAGCTACACTATTGAACTTGAAAACTAATTTATGTAGGTTCTAAGACCACATTTAGATGCTCTGCAATGCACTCTACGTTATGTGAATGCTTCCTTGGATTATGCATTGTTTTATGAAGGTGGTGCAAAATTGCAAGTTCATGGATACATCGATGCCGATTGGCTTAGTAGTATTCTAGATAGAAGATCTACTAGTGGATTTGTCATGTGGGAGTGTATCTATTACATGGAGCAACAAGAAGCAACCCACTATTGCTTTCTCCAGTATAGAGGCTGAGTATAGAGGTGTTGCAATGGTAGCGTGCGAAGCTTCAAGGCTATATATGCTACTTGTAGATTTAGGTGTGGAAGTGCAAAATCCTATTATCATCTATTTGATGATCTTAGTAGCATTCAGTTAATGTGAAATCCTATTTTTCATGCTAGAAGAAAACATATCAAGGTACATTATCACTTCATCAAAGAGAGGATATTAGCAACTGATATTGATCTTCTTTATACAAGGAGAGATAAGGAGGTTGCTGATATTTTTACTAAAGCACTTGGAGTAGAGAAGATGAAGAAGTTTCCGAAGATGCTTGGATTACTGGACATGATGTTGAGCTTGAGGGGGAGTACTGTTGAGATTGTGATAATCGAGGATGACATGTATCAACTTTTTCCTTTATTTGACATGTATACTGGTCACGCCGATATATTTTAGGGATACTTTAGTGAGCTTTACTAGATTTATCTACCTAGAGTGATGGCACATTTGTTTCTTGCCATCTCACTCATTCAGAGACATTGAGATTTGTCATATGTATTGTTCTTTATCTATTACACTAGTTGTATTGTTGTTTTATGTCATTCTTGTATATTCCGTTTATGTAATATAAGAAGAAGAAGAAGAAGAAGAAGAAGAAAAAGAAGAAGAAGAAGAAGAAGAAGAAGAAGAAGAAGAAGAAGAAGAAGAAGAAGAAGAAGAAGAAGAAGAAGAAGAAGAAGAAGAAGAAGATCATTCTTCCTTGCCTCAATCTCTGTGTGCTCCTCATGAGTGTGAGAGTGTGTGAGTAATCTCACTTCCTTATCTCCTTTCTCTTGACATGGTATTAGAGCGAGTGTGGTTGTAAAGAGATCTTGGAAGAAGGCCAACAGTGAAGGGAATGTGAGAAGGCATGGAGTAAGTGCGATTCACAAATGACCTCAAACTGCTACACAATTCGGTCTAAAGGTAGAGGGTGTTAAAATATTTATATGAGTTAGCCCTTTAGGTTCACTCATTTTGTTCAAATTTCTGTTTCAGAGCCATCTCCACCTTTGTTTCAAGCCAACAAGGTGCGGGCCATGGAAAAACCAGGCCAGTTTGCAAAATGATAGATTTCAACTTGTTCGGCAACACTCAACTATTTGAGATTCCAAATTTCAAGTAATTTTGTCTATTGTTGATACACAAAAATTGTGTTTTTCTAAGATCGAACTCTCATATCATAGTATGATAGGGTTCAAGCAGAGGTACTACTTGTAGTGTTTTTGTAGTGTTATGAATTTCTACAAAAATGACAAACACTAATGGAATGAGTCAGCTTATGAGTGACAAGTTGGACAAAAACAACTTTCATGCTTGGAGATTCAAAATGATGAATTTCTTGATGGGAAAAGGCTATTGGAAGTACATCGAAGGAGAGAATGAAAATGCTCCACAATTACCAGAGAGGAATCAAACTACAAACCAATTAAGAGCATATAAAGAATGGAATCAAGGAGCATGAAAGGTAAAGTATCAGTTGTATGTTAGCATATAGGATAGCATGATTGGGCAAGGATGCTAAGACTCTGAAAGAGGCTTTGGAATAGTTTGGTCACATTGTATGAGGCTAATACAAAGGCACAAAAATTGCAACTCAAGAATGAGTTGCATATACTAGAGAAAAAGGGCATGTCAGTAAGTGACGACACCCTCAAAATCAAAAGCATTTGTGAGTCACTTGTATCTATTGCATGAATGTAGATGATGAGATGCATAAAAGTAGTTCAAAAATCTATTCAGACCAAAGAAAGTATTTTGAAGTTTGCTAATCTGATGTCCATGCTAATTATTGAAGAAAAGAATCTTGGTGAGGACTCACACTCCCTATAAAAACCTAGTTCTGAGCAGGTATTCTACTTGGCACAGGAAGAGGTATAGGTAGAGGCTTTGAAAGTGGAAGATGAAATAGTAACCAAGACCAAGGTCAACAACATAATCATGCATGATGTAGGGGACAATTTTGAGGTAGGGGAGCCAAACAGACCACATAATTTTCCAAACAAATGATTCAGGTAATGATAGTAAAGGATGCTATAATTATGGTAAACCTAGACACTTTGAACATGATTGCAGGTTAGAGAATCAAAATAAGAGAAGGCAGCAAAATATTTATGCATCCACAAGTGGAGATGATTTTGAGAAGGTATTCATGGTCAAACATCATATTATCATAGCGGCCATGCAGAAGATGTCATGCACGAAAGGAAAATGAAAAGAAGTGTGTACTAAAAAATTGAAAGAGTGTCAGACTCAAAAGTGAGTAGACCATAAAATGGGAAAACGCACATGGATTAGAGTGAGCTTTCCAAAAGCATGGAGTAGGCTCCTCAAGATTCTCACCAATTACAAATGGGGGGAGAGGCTCTCCTTATATGAAGTTGGAGTGGGATCTCCAAAGTACATCATCTGTGGGATAATTTCCCCTGAAGAAGAATGAATACACAAGTAAAACCAAATGGCAAGATATCCAAATAGAAAGAAATATAACATAAAATGGAGAATGAACTAGAATTAATGGAGTGTCTCCTAGATACAAAAGGGAGATGCACTCTTGTATTGCCAACACCCCCTCTGGAGCTCCATCTTCTAGAGTATGGAGGTTGCTAAGGTATGAGAGAAAGGTCCACCATGAGAGTAGTAGCCCCAATAGGAGCACAAAAAGGAAAGTCTCCATGTGGAAATCCATAGCCTCCAAGTGGTATCGACTGTTAGTGGCCGTCGAAGTGGGACAGATGTAACAGATGCCAGATGTAACGGAGTTTTTTGAAATACGCGCGAAAAGTTGGTACGCGCATCTTGTAAAATCTATATAAAGCAATGTAAAGAGAATGGTCAGGAGAGACGTTTTTTCTGGAATTGCCAGACTGGTCGTCTGAATATGTGTGAGAGCGTTGTTTAACACTGTTGTGAAGTCTTGAGTACTGTTGGTGTTGAGTACGCTCTGCATCGTCTGCTCATACTGTAATTCACCGTAACGAGTGTTTGAGTAACGGATTGTATGTCTGATTACTGTCGTCGTGTTGCGTTGTTGTGTGTTCTTCAGTTGTTTAAGTACTCTGAGTCAGTCTGAGTAGCAATATTACCGTGTGAGTTTGAATAGGCAACTTGAAGCGTTGTAGTGTATCCTGTTTGTTCTACCTGATTCATTGCATTCGGTGTTATTATCTGTTAACTTCGAATACGAGGAAGAACTAGTACCTTCGGGTAACGTGAACCTTTTATCTGAAGATCAGTGTAAAGTGTTGTGACGAATGAATCTGTCGGCTATAGTGTTATCTCTGGTTGATTTACTACATACTGTTGAGTTTGTAGATCGGACTACTGCTCTGTTCCAATAGCAGGTCAGTCTGAAGAAGTTCGGCACTCAGGACACAGAAATCGAGTATTGTCCAATTGATGTTAGTAACTGAGCTAAGACGCGTATTAGTGCTTTTGTTGTTGTGACGAAGATTTGGGAAATAAGTACAGGGCCTCTGTCTAACAGACCCCTACCACTCCCAAGAGCCCACGTTGGTCTGGTAACGACTTTCGGATAGTCAGAGACGTCACAATCTAAGCGATTCATTTAACACCCGTAACACATTTAACGTTTGAACATTTAACACTTAACACTTGGCGCCGTCTGTGGGAAAGTGGCATCAAGATTGCCAGTTGTCTGTGAGAATTGAACATCCAGATTATCGTTCGATTGATTGGAAGTAGCAACAAAACCAGATTGTTGCAAACTGTTTCGATAGTAATACTACGCGATTAGTACAAAAGATGATACATGCCGGTTACTCGATCCGGTGAAACGTATCCCAACAACCATCAGTCTGGAGTACGTAATGTACTAAAGACAACTCTAGGAGGTAGAAGTACAACTAGGTCTGACCCAGTTGTCAAGAAAGTTAAGAACGTTAGAACTGATTCCGGTCATATTCCGGTGGAACTTGTTACACCTCTCGTACATTCTGGTACTATTTCGGCACAGTCTGTCGGAGATATAGTAACTCCAGAATCTACCAGAATGCAGTCTGAAGTTAGTTTAACAATCTTGGATAAAGATTCAAATTTCTCTACGATTATAAACACATTAACCAAAGAAATCGACGAAAGCGAAAAAACACCTTATTTTGGCGAAATTTCGGTACATTCCGGTGATATTTCGGTATATTCCAGTGATATTTTGGTAACAGAATCATAGGTTTTCGGCAACGGTTTACCATTTTTTGGTGAATCTTCAGCCCAGCCACCACTTTTTGAAGTGAGTTCCCCTACACTGGACATCAAGAAGGAAGTAAAGCTGTTCGAGATAGAGATTCGAAGCATATTAAGCAAGATCATCGCACCGGAAAGTGCACCATCCGACGATACGAATTCCGATAGTTCAAACACTCAGCCCCGAGATACAGAAGGAAGGTATAATACACTCACGATGAACGGGCAACAACAACAACAACAACAACAACAGTTATGTCCACCCAGGACGCCTCCACAGGTGTAACATACACGAAATTCGGTGGATTCCCAGGAGATGATCCAGATGCTCACGTACGCACTTTCGAGATAAGCTACGCAGTTCTCAACCATCCACCGGATCCGGCCTATCAGGCTATTGTCTTTCAAGCTACACTGGTCAATGAAGCAGCTAGATGGCTTACAGAATATGATATTAATCACTTTGGCACCTATGAAGCAGTACGAGATGCTTTTCTGCAGCCGAAATTTTTGACTATCTACAGAACAACAGACAGAAGGCAAATCAAACCGTACAGGAGTATGCTACCCTCTTCAGAACACACTTAAGGCAGCTACCACCGGCCCATGCTAACTTACCGAATGACGTTATCACTCAGTGGTTCATCAATGGCTTGACTCCACAACTTAAGCAGATCATGATCATAAGATGTGTCGGACCTATGACACTGGATGCAGTCATCGCAATGACTCTGCAACTGGAAAACAAAGTCGGCGGATTTACAGAAGATCTGGAGTGGTTAAAAACAAACAAAAATGTTGCCGAAGATATGACCAGACAAGTATACTGCATCACATGCAAAAATTCAGGACATACTAGTGCCAATTGTGCACTTAATCAGACATTCTGCGCTATCTGCAACACTGCTGGACACACCACCGAAAACTGCGCATACAACGTTAGAGTACAGGGAACAACGACTATCAATGCAATTATCCAAGAACAAGGGCAGCCAGCCAACCACTATGTGCCTCCACAAATGAGAAACAACCAGCAGCAAGGATATCAAAATTACCGAGGACAGAGGAATAACAACTATAATACAAATCGCTGGCAGAACGGACCACCACCAGAAAATCCCAATTTACCACCACCGTGCTGCCATTTTTGTGGTGAGTATGGACATATTAGGAGATTTTGCAAGGATGCAGCTGAGTATGATCAAAGGAAGAAGGAATGTCAAAATCCAATGGCCAACATGGTACAAATCACACCGGTGGAAACACGGGCTGCTGCAGTCCAGACCCGATCCGGTAAACAACTGCATCCGACAGCAGAAATATTTGAACCAGGGATACGTGAACAACACAGAATGTACAACAAGGCTAGTCAATGGACCACAGCATAACCACCAATCTTCTTAGAACCTATTCCGGTAACCTAGCCCTCGTTAACAAAGGAAGGAACACAACAACGGGAGTCAACAGCAGGAACATCATCAGCATCAGACACATTACCAACAGTAGACACCTCTGCATCAGCAGAGGCATCAACTTCAACATCGGTGGAGCCTATCAACCAATCTCAACAGGTCTGGGAAATCTTATCTAAGGCATCTATCACCCTGCCTCTGGGCCAACTACTGGCATTAGTGCCTGGAATTCGACAACAGTTCCAACAACAGTTCAGTCCGGTGCCTTCTTGTATTCCAGCGAAAGCAGCAGTTCAACCGGAACCTGATTCTACGGTTGATCACTCAGTTCCCTTGATTACAGTATGGTATAAGAATCATAAGATTACGCAGGTACTAATTGATGGAGGCTCTAGTGTTAACATTGTGACTGCGGCATTATGCGAAAGGTTAGGATGGACCGAAATCGAACCAGTTCAATTTTTTGTCAGAATGGCATATCAATCAAGATTCCATCCTTAGGACTTGTGCGGAATGTACCCATCACTTTACAAGGTACGACCTTTAAAATGACCTTTGTTATACTAGATCTACCAGAATCCACTTTGGATTACAACCTTCTTTTCGGCCGACCTTTGGCTGAAGCATGCAAAGGTAATACAGGACTGGTCTACACAAGAGCTTACGTTTAAAGATGCCAATTGTAGATATGTGGTAAAATTAGATGCTATATACAACCTTGCGAGCTACACGCTAGACCGTATTTTGCTGAACCAGTCCATATGCTAGATGGATTGTCAGATGATGAAGAAGAAGAGTTTCTGAAGAGTAACGCTGACTTAATCTCCTTAGGGACTGTTGATTTACAGTCCGTCGTAGATAATTGGAATGCCTCAGTCTGTACAGTAATACCCATCACAGAAGAGGCTAATAAGGAAGACACTGTTTCAACACATGACGATGAACTGCAGCAACTTCTTAAACCAACAAACGACACAGAGAAACCTCAACAGTTCTATGTCCCCGAAGATCAGCTGATCACTTACAATTTAGGAGATGAAGATCACCCGCGTCCTGTAAAGATAAAGCAAAACTTACCGGAATTATTTGAAGCTGATCTAATCCAACTACTCCGCGAATTTTCCGATGTGTTTGCATGGGACTACAAGGACATGAAAGGATTGGACCCCCGCATCTACTAGCACAGGGTCATGCTGAAGCCAAAAGCAAGACCGATAAAGCAACCCAGCTACCGGATGAATCCCCATTATGCATCTCAGGTAAAGGCAGAACTTGACAGGTTATTAAAAGTCGGATTCATCGTGCCAGGAGAGCATGCTGAATGGATCTCTCCGATTGTGATTGTGCCAAAGAAAAACAAGCAACTGCGAATCTGTGTAGATTACCAAAAATTAAACGCAGCAACCATACCGGATCCCTTTCCAATCCCCTTTTTAGATACTATGCTGGATAGAGTAGCAGGCCACGAGATGTATTCATTCCTAGATGGATACAGTGGCTATAATCAAGTTAGAATGGCTGAACAGGATATACCGAAAACTGCATTCATTACCAACTGGGGTGTATTTGCTTGTACTGTAATGTGGTTTGGATTGAGAAACACACCAAGCACATTTCAAAGATGTATGCAGGAAATATTTTCTCCTTACCTCACCTCTTTTATGCAAGTTTACCTTAACGATTTCTCAATTTTCGGTAAGATGATAGCACACCTGTTCCAATTACGGTGCTGCTTTCAGAAATTTAGAGAGTATAGACTTTGTTTGAATCCAAACAAATCGGTGTTTGCGGTTTCATGTGGCAAGTTACTTGGCCACATTGTATCTGCACAAGGTATACAGGTGGATCCAGATAAAATTTTGACAGTATTAGAAGCTCCGGTGCCCACTACACCAAAGGAAGTTATGCGATTCATGGGCCAAGTACGGTGGCATGGAAGACACTTACGGTGGCTTGCTCATTTGGCAATACCACTAAACAAGCTAATCACCAAGACTCCTCGACAATTTGAATGGACCCAGGAATGCCAGATAGCATTTGATCGTTTAAAGAATTTATTAACACAAGTTCCTATATTACAGCCGCCGAACTGGGATCACCCATTTCATGTATTTTTTGATGCTTCAGATATAGCAATAGGAAGTGTGTTGATGCAACAAATTGATAAGTGGTTCAGACCAGTGTATTATGCAAGTCGAAGATTAGCCCTTGCTGAGAAGAATTACTCTGTAACAGAAAGAGAATGTATAGGGCTAGTATACTCTGTCAAGAAATACAGACATTACTTGCTGGGCTGTAAATTCACATTTCATATAGATCATGCTGCACTTGTCTATCTGGTTCGGCAACAACATCTAGGTGGTCGAGTAGCGCGATGGGTCTTACTCTTGCAGGAATTCGACTATGAAGTCATTCACAGGCCAGGCAGTTCACATGCCTTAGCAGATTTCTTATCCCGCTTAGATTCCGGTGAAGCTCCGGTAGGTATAGATGACACAACTCCGGCGATCTATAACTCTGAACTAATGAATGAGGATATTACAGACCCACATACACCATCTACATATTATGATCAGATCTTGACTTTTCTCACCGAAGGTTGTCTTCCATCTCAGACTTCTACGACAGTACGTAGGAAAATTGCAGTCTTTAGCCGCCGATTTCGGTTAAATGCTGGAGAACTATATTATGTAGATCATACCGGAATCCTACTTCGCTGTATTCCACCGCATGAAGCTAACTCAATTATTACTTTGGCTCACTCAATTCCTTCCGGTGGCCATTTTGCAGCGCACTTAACTCACCGGAAAATTCTGCAGAATGGTCTCTGGTGGCCAACTATGTACAGAGATATATCACAGTTTGTCAAACAATCAAAGATCTAGACAACCCTTGCAACGTCATCTTTTTCCTCTGCAACCCATTTTACCATTGGAACCTTTCCAGAAGTGGGGTCTAGATTTTATCGATCCGATTACACATCCAGCAGTCTTCAGTAACAACCGTTACATACTGACCTGTACAGACTTTGCAACCAGATGGGCAGAAGCCTGGGCTTTACGGTCTGCTACAGCAGTTGCGGTAGCAAAATGTCTGCTAACCGATGTCTTTCCACGTTTTGGTTTACCACTGGAACTTATCTCAGATCAAGGCACTCATTTTGTAAACAATTCAATGAAGGCACTTACACAGTCGTTCCAGGTCACACATAAATTTAGTTCTCCTTATTATCCTCATGCTAATGGTTTGGCCGAAAGCACAAACAAATCTCTGCTGAATATGCTTCGAAAATTGATCATGGAAGCACCGGAAAGATGGGATCAACTGCTACCTACAGTGTTATGGGCATACCGAACTACCTACAAGGTAACAACAGGATTGACACCTTTCAAACTAGCTTATGGCTTAGAAGCAATAGCACCAATGGAAGTAGTTATACCAAGTCTGCGTGTAGCCATTACCCAGAAACTGCTACCGGAAGACTCATTGTCATTTCGGTTGGACACACTCAGAGAGTTAGACGAGCATCGATGGCTCAATTTTTTAACCATGCAGGAAGTCCAACTAAGACAGGCTAGGACGCACAATCAACACTTGAAGACTCCAGTTTTTTCGGTGGGACAGCTTGTACTTTTCTATAATGCAAAGTCAAATAGATCCGCAGGCAAATTCAAATTACGGTGGTTCGGCCCTTACAAGATCTCAGAGCAACTCGATCCAGCAACTTTTCGGTTGACTATGTTGACCGAAAACCCACTTCCAAAAGCAATCAACAGTTCGAAGCTGCGGCCATATCAACATGCTGCTAGCCCGCATTAAAACATTCGGCGGTGGACCGCGTTTTTGGTTTTTACTTTACTTTTCCTTCTGTTCTTTCCTTTTCTTTTTAGCCGCGTTTTTAAAAGCACAAAAATCTTTATGTCATAAGCCGCCCTCCTTACCAGTTACTCGAGCATGCACGCCAAATTGAAAGCAGTATCATTCCAATACCGCACAATGATAACTATCACTTCCTACCCCCCCCCCCACCGTAATGTCTTTACTTAATCTCTTCTGTTGCGCCAAAAATTGCTATTGTGTTTTTGTGTTTGTAATCTGTGCGCCCACTGTGCTCTGTGTATCCGTGTTCTGTGTTCTGTTTTCGTGTGCGCCATGGAAGCACTGGCGAATTACGCAGCTTTCCGTGATGGTATCCCTATCGAGGTAGGAGAATACCTGCGCACCCGTGGGTTGGCCAACTTCGCTGAGCTACCTTGGCACTCAGTGGAAGCCCATCCCTTTTTCGCGCAGATCATACCTGCCATCGCCCAATCCCCCATCACTGAGCGAAAATGGATCTTCCTCTCCCTGCCATCTCGAACCGTAGTAACCTTCCAAGCCTTTGCCGAATCCTTCCGCCTCACTCCACAAGGCCGCGAGAATGGCCCAAGCATCCCCGTAGCCCGCATGATAGAACTCTTCCCCCGCTATTCATCGAACGAGTACGCCATCCTCTGTCGCCCTGAACCCGAAAGAACTGCACTCCAGTTCTTAGTCGCCATCCTAAACCTCCAGAAACGCACCTACGGCATATCCCGCCCTTTCTACTCGCCATCGACCTAGCTTCCCGAGAACCCGTTAACTTTGCCTCCTATTTCTTTCACCGAATCCATAAAGAATGTGTAGCCATAGTGAAACAGGTTAATAAAGGAACTACCCCTCGGTCTCGATTACCCCACATCCTTTCCTTTCTCTTTCCGGCCATTCTAGCAGCTCAACCACCATCCAGAGGCCCCGTCCTACGACACGAAGAATCTGTCCAACCATTAGCAGACGACGAAGAAGAAGATGAAGAGGAAATCCAACAGCTTTTCCGCCGAAAACGCATTAGAATCAGCTCCTCCGAAAGTGACGTACAGAAATCCACCGGACAAGACAAGGAAGCCGAAGATGAAACTTTCCACGACACTGCCACGTCTATACAACACGACTTGACAGCGCAATCCACATCATCCGAGCACCAGGAACAAGAACGACAAACAGAAACAGAACCCATCTCGACCGAAGAAGTCCCTCAGCAACATACCGAGCAAGAACAACAAACTGAGGAACATGAAGCTTTCGACAGACTGCTCAAAGCCGTAGAATCCGCCATAGACAACGCCGAAACAACACAACAAAAGGTAATACAATCTGTCGCTACTACTATCACTCCACTGCCGGAACCTCCCATAGCACCTGTTGAGCCCACCGCATCTTCCACCTCATCACCCAATTATTCTCCACTGACCTCCCAACAGATTCACACCTCATCCTCTTCACCACCACGGCACCCTCTTCTCCTCCCCTCAATACTAGTATTCTCTGAGCTTGCTTCAATGGGGCAATTGCTCATTAACCTCTCCCAGCAGCTCCCTGTCCAAATTCGCGAAGTCACAGACACTATTCGACATGACCTACAGCACAAAGTAGATTTACTGGAAGCAGATATCACACCACTCCAAGAGGAGGTTGACGCCATCACGGCCAAAAACCACCAGCTCCAGATGCAAGTCTCCCAGCTCTAGGCTCAGTTGGCAGAACAGCAACTGTTAATCCAACAAAAAGACATAGCGCTGGAACAACTGGCCGCAAAGGACAGATTACTAACCGAAGCACAGATTGCAATCCAGCAAATGAAGACAGAGATACAAGACAAGGAGGATACAAGGATTGCACTCAGTAATCTGTTAGAAGAGACAAGACAACAGCTGGATGAAGTGGTCAAACAAGGACAAGAGCAACACGATTTAGCAATGAAGAGTATTGAAGAATTACAGAGATTCAAGATAGATTTTGACCAAGTCAATGACATATTACGAAGAAAGCTAGCACAAGAGGCTCAAACACAGAAATTAATCAAAGATACCAAAAGAGAACGCGATGCCTACTCAAGGACAATCCAATATCAGAATCAGGAAATCGAACGAAGAGAGAACCAGTGCTCAAATCAAAAAGACCAATTGCTCAACATGCAGAAACAGTTAGAAGATCTAAAGATTGCATGAGATGCTGCCCTGTCCAACGATTTTTATTTACAGGAGGCCTTTTTGCAAACACAGGTCGAGATTTTATTAACCGAAGCAATAGCATTAAGCTCGGCTAGAACCGATGCCCAATTAGTAGAACCTAGTATCTTAGTACAGATGTTAGAAACACTTAAGAAGAAAATTACCCAAACTTTTAGGCTAGCCCGTAACATGTACTTAGAAGGATTAGTAGCCGAACAGTAAAAAAGCTTGCGGGTTCGAGTCCACCATGCGTGCCAGTGTTAGTGGCCGCCGGAGTGGGACAGATGTAACGGATGCCAGATGTAACGGAGTTTTTTGAAATACGCGCGAAAAGTTGGTACGCGCATCTTGTAAAATCTATATAAAGCAATGTAAAGAGAATGGTTAGGAGAGACGTTTTTTCTGGAATTGCCAGACTGGCTGTCTGAATATGTGTGAGAGCGTTGTTTAACACTGTTGTGAAGTCTTGAGTACTGTTGGTGTTGAGTACGCTCTGCATCGTCTGCTCATACTGTAATTCACCGTAACGAGTGTTTGAGTAACGGATTGTATGTCTGATTACTGTCGTCGTGTTGCGTTGTTGTGTGTTCTTCAGTTGTTTAAGTACTCTGAGTTAGTCTGAGTAGCGATATTACGGTGTGAGTTTGAATAGGCAACTTGAAGCGTTGTTGTAGTGTATCCTGTTTGTTCTACCTGATTCATTGCATTCGGTGTTATTATCTGTTAACTCCGAATACGAGGAAGAACTAGTACCTTCGGGTAACGTGAACCTTTTATCTGAAGATCACTGTAAAGTGTTGTGACGAATGAATCTGTCGGCTATAGTGTTATCTCTGGTTGATTTACTACATACTTGAGTCTGTAGATCGGACTACTGCTCTGTTCCAATAGCAGGTCAGTCTGAAGAAGTTCGGCACGCAGGACACAGAAATCGAGTATTGTCCAATTGATGTTAGTAACTGAGCTAAGATGCGTATTAGTGCTTTTGTTGTTGTGACGAAGATTTGGGAAATAAGTACAGGGCCTCTGTCTAACAGACCCCTACCACTCCCAAGAACCCACGTTGGTCTGGTAACGACTTTCGGATAGTCAGAGACGTCACAATCTAAGCGATTCATTTAACACCCGTAACACATTTAACGTTTGAACATTTAACACTTAACACGACCATGTGTGATCGTTAGGTACTCCATGAGATATCCACCAGATGAATCAAGTGGATGCTCCATAGGCATGCCACCAATGAGGTACATGAACAAAACAAGATCTCAGTGGCTGAGATCACCTCCATGTGAGATAGATAGTATGCCTCCATCTGGTATGTGGGAACCTTCAAAGCTTTGACAATATCCACCATGATATGTGTATCGCCAAGAAGTAGGTCCTACAAGCATGTGATGTAAAACATGAAGAATGAAATGATAATCACATGGGAGTACATGTGTATGTTGTAGTCCTCCATGGAATGTACAATATTGTGATGTGTATCAGTAGGACCATGAAAGCCACCTATGAACTGAGAAGATTGCTTAGAGAAAGATCCAACTGAGGGATGTATCCATGTAAATCCAAGAATATCCTATGGATAATTGAAAGATGTTTGACTCTAGAAACGGAATATGGTATGCTCTGAATGCTATCATAAACAAGGTAAGTGAACTTTTTTTTTTCTTCATAAAATAAGCCTTGAATGGAGTTTGGTTCTTCAAAACATGTGTTCAAAATATGGACTATTCTATGTACAACTTCTCCCCAAAATTTTTGTGGAAGATTCTTTTGATGAAGCATAGTCTTGGCCATCTAGATCACACTTCAAATCCTCTAAAGAGAAATACCTTGCTGAGTATCCTTCTTTTCTTTGTACTTAATACCTTGTTTCTTCAAATACTTTGAGAGCTGGTGGTTGACAAAGCCACTATCTACATCTAATCAATTTTTTTTCAGAAAATGTGGAAAGTCTTCTTGTGACAGAATTTGATCCCTCAGATTTGCACACTAGAAGTGAAATGAACCCAATACCTAGGTCCTTTCATACACCTTTTTTGCTACCCTATAGCAAAACTCTAATTCACCTACCTAAGCTTTTAGCCATACTCATTATGGTTCATAAGCTTTCTAAGAAGCTATAGAACACCTCAAGTGGATCTGTTAAGGTCAGTCAAAAACTCTATACAAAATAGACCATGCAGAGATGTAGGATATCCAAAAATTAGGGTTATAGAGATACACCAATTTCTTTGCACACAAAAATAATTTCAAGAAGCCCCTCTTAGCAAAATTAAGACAATATAAGCTACAAAATGCACCTTTAATCTCTTGACTTGGATATGTACACAAAGAGTTACAACTGTTATAAGCAGACTATGTCTATATGTACAAGAGACTAGAGGGGGTGTGGGCTTGATAGCTCCTCCTTACTCCTCCTCTGTGCATGTAACACCCTCTTCTGCATTTTTCCTAGCTTGGGCAGCTTCATTTAAGCTCCTTGAGCCTTGGATGACCTCTCCTTGAGCCTCCTTGAGTATATGTCTCTTAGTGTTCAATGATCTACAAGACTTCCATGCATTTGGTGTCTCTTCACGTCCTTTTACAGCTTTTGGATGCTCTCCCGAATTTTCCACTACCCTAGGACTGCTTTGCCCAATGTTGCCCAACCTTTAGACTACCCCAAGTGATTTTAGTCATGACATTTGTCCACTTTAAGGTCTTTTGACCCCTTTATCCACCTAAAGCTTGCATAGTTCACATTTTCAACACTCCCCCTCAAGCTTAAGGTGGTAGTGTCCATATCAAGCATGCTCATAGCCTTTGAAAACTTTGTCAACTTGGTCATATCCAAGTCTTTGGTAAAGATATTTGCAACTTGGTCCTTTGTACCTAAAAAATGAACATTTAATGTCCCCACCTTCAACTTTTTCCCTTACGTAATCGTAATGCACCTCAATATGCTTGCTCTTTGCATGATACATGGGATTGTTAGCAAGATGTAGGTGACATGTTATCTTTATAAATTGGAATTGTTCCAAGTTGTATACCAAGATCTTTGAAGAGCTTCTTAAGCCACACTTGACATTTGCATCCATAGGTTGAGCTATTGGTTTGCAATCTATCATGCCAAACCTAAACAACACATCTAGAAGATACTTTGTTTGAGAGAGATAGATACCTTCCTTCCCATAGATCACCTCAATGCCAAGAAAATACTTTAGCACACCTAAATCTGAGATTTTGAACTCTCTATCAAGCTTCTTGTTGAAGCTCAAGGTCAAGAACAAAGCATGGAAGCGCATCAAAGAAGTGGACACACAAGAAAAGGGAGCAAGTAGGGAGCTCCAAAAGTGCATGTCAAATTTTCACAAGAATTCCCTACAAAAATAGTGATTTTCATCACTACAAACCATTGTAAATACCATTTTCCATTTTTGTAACTCCAATTTTTCAAGCCGAGGAGTCCTCGAGCTTGAGGAGTATAAGAAGTACCATCATACCAATTTTCATAATTTTTAGACTTTGTTTGACCCTCAAATAAGCCTTGGAACCTAATTTTTAACTAGGCCAGACACTAGGTCTGGACAGGGCCAAAACTAGTCAAAAAACTATAAAAAGAGCTAGAGAGCTCATTTTTGGGGTTAGCTGGTTAGAGAATAGAGCTTTTGTAAGAGAACTCTTTGGCATTCGAAGCTTTCCATTGTTCCTCTCTTTGATTTTACCTTGTGCGCGTGTGTGTGTATGTGTGTGCATGTTTGTGTGCTTTCACTCACGCACTTGTGCCTTCACTTGCTCGTGGTCTTCATACCGGTCCTCACTTCTCTGCGGATTGACAAATAAAGGAGGTGGTGCTTACGCTTGAGCTACACCAAATTTTGGACCGTTGCTGGGGAGAGAGCTTTGAGGAAGAGCGTTTTGATGGTAAGATCGTAGATTTGCGACGTTGGAAGGTAAAAAAACTGTCATTTTTGTTCATTTTCTGATTTTTTTTTCTTCATCTTCATCATCATCACCATCTCCATCTTCTTCCATCTTCATCTTCATAGAAATTTCTTGTTTTTTAGTGCATTTTCACCATTTTCATACTATTTTTCATGCATTATTGTGCAAGGAGGAGTTATGAAGTGCAAGGGAGAGCAAGCGCCTGTGTTTTTTCAGGATTTTTTGCACATACGGAGCTCACCATTGCTCGGCGCTCAGAAATTTGTATTTCCTGCCAAAAAATACGATTCTGTTAGAAAATCGCAATTTTCATAAAATTCAAATTAAAAAAAAAAAATACAATTCTCTAATTCCCACCTAAAAACTTTTCCAAAAGAACACGATTCTGGGGCCATTCTCAGAATCGCGATTCTCTGGTTGTGCTCAAAATTGCAATTCTCTAAAAGTCTCAAAAAACACGATTCTAAGAAAACACGATTTTCAGTGGGCTCAAAATCGCGATTCTCACAAATCACGATTTTCAGCCAAAAACACGATTGTGATCAAACATGATTCCTTGTTGGCAATCGTGATTTTCAAAAAAACACGATTTTCATCTAAGGTACAAAATCGCGATTTTCATGTCAAAAACACGATTTTGAGAAAACACAATTTTCATTCAAAATCGCTATTTTCTGATCATTCTCAAAATCGTGTTTTTCACGATTCTCACTCAAAATCACTTTTTTTGGGATTGTTCAGAATCGTAATTTTCATAGGTGCTCAGCATCGCGATTTTCATGATTTCACAAAATCGTGATTTTTGTGTTTGCTCAGCATCGCGATTTTCATGATCCCTCAGAATCGTGATTTTCATAGGTGCTCAGCATCACAATTTTCTAACCTCACAAAATCGCGATTTTCACACAAAATCGTGATTTTTCCAAAAGGCCGTGTTTTCCTATTTTGACCTCTAAGAGCCTGATTTGACATAAATTTTGTTGGTGCATTTTACCCAAGCCTACATGCTTGATATGCTTGATATTATGATCATTTGTAAGTCACATGTGTAGTCATGTGAACCCCTCTTGTAAAAGAGTTCATTTTTATCTCTTGTAATTGAAAGAAAGAAAAAGGAAAAGGATGGCTTACCTCATCCATGATGTAAAAGCAAACTCGTGGCTCTAACTACCTAAAACCACGAATTTTTGAGCTGAGGGAATATCTCCTAACTTTGGGGATCACTTTTAGGTGGAGCCATTCGAATTTGAATTCAAAACTCCCTCCAAGAATAGCTATAACAAGAGCAAGAAGGAAGAGGCGATTAGCAAGCCTTGTATGTGACCACTTCATGTCATTTTGTAGAGCTTGAAGAGCTTACTCCATAGCTCTATCATTCTACTCCCCTTGTGCAAAGATTCATTGCCAATGTGGTTGTAATCATATGTGAATCTATACATTTATCATTATCTCTACTTCTCTGTTTTGTACTCTGTTATACTCACTTAGAGCAGTAACTTCAGAAAGACATATCTCGCGTTCTGTGCAACCTTTTTTCGTGTTTTAACATGCCTTGGATAGCTCTTGCTGTCTAGTTTCTGAATATCAATTTGCATGGTCATTGGATTTATAATTTCAGAGATATCTACATTTTACTACTCACTGGTCTATCTCTTGAGAGCCCCGAGAATGGTGGGCATGTTCCAGAAATTGATGAATCTTGTTCTCAATGCTCAGTCCATCATTTAAAGTGTTTTAACTTGAATTGGGAATCTTGATAAGTCTATTTTCTATGCCCAAAAGCAATTTATCTAATCCCTACCAGGTTGAGAGCAGTGTTCAGTTTTTCCAGTAGGTGTATGTCCAAAAATAGCAAGTTTTGGGAGCTAGTCATTCCGCAACTAGTCTGTCTTGACTTAAACTTTTGGGATACATGTTCCAAAGTACTTGGCTGATATTTTGGTGGATTTAGGAAGCTCAAAGGGTCTACTAATCAACTCTGAAGTCTCAGTTGGCTGGTGTGAAGCTGGTTGTAGCAGCACCTACTCATCTTTGGATTGCATCCACCATCTCTCTTCACAGTGGTATCAGAGCATAGTCTAGCAACATGGGAGATGGATTTCCATCAACAATTGACATATTGGATCGAAAAAACTACCCGGCATGGTCTCTAAGGATGGAGGCTTACCTTCAAGGGAGGAATCTATATGGATTCATATCCGGAGATGAAGCAATGCCAACCATGAGGAACAAAGGGCAACCATCACATGAAGAAGTGGAACGACTTTCAAATTGGTGTTTGAAGGATGCACTTGCAAGGTCCTATATTCTAAACTCAATCTCTGATTTTCTTTTACCTCATGTCAAGGGATGCAAGACATCAAGAGAGACCTGGAATGCACTTGCTTCTTTCTTCTCTTCGAACACTCGAGCAAGGAAGAACCAATTGTGGATGGAGTTCACAACAATGAAGAAAAGCTTGAAGCAAAATGTGATTGATTATGTCACCAAGATGAAGGATATTTCTGACCAACTTGGAAGCATTGGAGAGGTTATTGAAGATGAGCAAATCATTAGACAAATCATAAATGGAATCAAAGCAGACGACAAGTGGGAGTCATTCACAACAGCCATGGATTTATACATGGAGATGCATGTACCCGACCTCAACACACTCATGGGCCAAATCTTCACTCATGAAGCAAAGATTAGCAAAGGTGGTGAGTCCTCAAGAGGTAATCAAACTTCTGCCTTATATTCTGATAAAGCTAAGGTCAAGGACAAGTCAAAGAATAGGAAGAATGAAGATGAAGGTAGCTCTTTCCAAGCAAACTTTGGAGGTAGAGGAAGAGCTAGAGGAAGAGGCAGAGGTGGAAAGCAAGGCAGGGGGAGATTCCAATCATCTCAACCTTGCAACATATGTGTCTTATCTAACCATACTACTCAAGAATGTTTCAGGAATCCAAGGAACTCAAGAGGAAGAGGATTTAATAGAGGTGGCTATGGATCAAATAGAGGCAGATACAATGGAGGCTACAACAACAACTACTACTACAACAAAAACAACTATCAAAGTGGCCATAGAGGAAGAAGAGACTACAATAACTATGCAGAGGACCAGAGTCAAGAAGATTCATTATTGATTATGAATCTATCAGTGAAGAATGGTAAGGATGATGATCACATATTTTACATTGATTCGGGATGCTCAAACCATGTAGCAGGAAATGTGGCTTTACTTTCTGATTTGGAAGATCCTCATAACAAGCATGAAGTGCAGACAGGAGATGACACAAAGCACTCAGTGGAGAAGATAGGTAATGTGAAGACATCAGATGGGAATATGAACCTCTTAAGCAAAGTCTTGTATGTCCCTACAATGACCAAAAATTTAATAAGTGTTGGACAGATTGTTGAAAAAGGATTGCAGGTTAGATTCAATCGATTTGGAGCATATGTTGAAGACCCAAGGCAAGGCTTTAGAAGGATTGCCAAAGGAGAAAAGACAGGAAGGCTTGTCACTTTTGAAGTGGAAGATACAAAGAGCATAGCTTTGTTTAGCTATGGATCTCAAACTCTAACAGAGTTGGAGATATGGCACAAAAGGCTTGCTCACATTGGTAGGAGGACACTCAAACAGATTTGCAGGGACCAAAGTGTACTTGGTTTGCCTAATATCACAAGGAAACACATGATTTATAAGTGTGAAGCTTGTCAACTCGGCAAAGCTCATAGACAACCTTTCAATAAGAAAGGATATATGTATCAAAATCCTTTGGATCTAGTGCACACGGATGTGTGGGGTCCAAGTAAGGAGCCATCTGTATCAGGCTCAAGATATTATGTGTCTTTCATAGATGATTGTAGCAGGTGGACCATTTTGTTTTTCATGAAGCACAAGGATGAAGTATTTAATTGCTTTAAGACGTATATTGCTCTTGTTGAAAACCAAACAGGTAGGACTTTGAAAAGACTCAGATCAGATGGTGGAGGAGAATACTTCTCTTCTGAATTTGATGCCTTCTTGCATGAAAGAGGCATTAAAAGGGAAGTCACTACAAGGTATACACCCGAACTCAATGGTGTAGCAGAGAGGAGGAACTGAGCTATTGTCGAAGTTGCAAGGTCCATGCTCAACGAAAAAGGACTGCCAAACTACCTATGGGCAGAGGCTGTGTCTACAGCCACATATCTCATAAATAGACTTCTGTTAAACGCGAGACTAACCGTTAGAAGCGCGTTTAAACATCTACTTGGGTTCTTGGGAGTGGAAGGGGTCTGTTAGACAGAGGCCCCTCTTCTTGATTTTCCCAAACTAACCACTTCACGCACCGCAATATACTGATGCTCAAAAACTCTACCAAGAATCTGCTACACTTACACTCTTATAGTACACAATCAACTCTTCCAACGTTTACCGAACACATACTAGTCAATAATCTCCTTAGCGTTCAACACAAGAACTAGTCAGTGTCGTAATGCAGAATTACTTGATTAACTCAAAGATTGTCCCGAACACAAAATACAGTAACAACCGAGATCATAACAGTGACTCAATCTTTACCGAATAGGTGCAGACAATCAACCAGAACCGAAAGACACAGAAAGATTCAAAATTCTCAAACACACAGTACTGAATGTAGGTTCCAACACCGATTAAGACTTACTCAGTGATCAGCGTACCATATCAGAACTAATGTAACACAACTCGTAGTCATAACCTTTGCCGGACAAAGAT
Source organism: Ceratopteris richardii (assembly GCA_020310875.1). Taxonomy (NCBI): domain Eukaryota; kingdom Viridiplantae; phylum Streptophyta; class Polypodiopsida; order Polypodiales; family Pteridaceae; genus Ceratopteris; species Ceratopteris richardii. Next base: position 2,732,218 of record CM035421.1, on the reverse strand, counting down.
TTCGTACTCAGCTTAAGACGAACCTTACTATAACTTAATCTTTACCGTACAATAGTGGATCTTCAACACAGAAGACAACCACAATACGACTCAAAGTTCCCAAACACACTACAGTTACTACACAGACTTCACCGACTAGACAGAGATTCACCAACCGAACAGGTATTGATAACCACAATGCAGAGATGAGAACAAGGTACTCAAAATGACGCAAACACACACCACAGTAACGTGCAGATCAATCACCCAGACAGACAGTTTGGTGATCCCACCGATCGTCACCGAGCACCTCTTTTTCATTCATTTATTTAAAGATACAAACATCTTTGTAACAACCTTTCGTACGCGCGGACTAGAAAAAGATTCAGTTTTTACAACTGCCAATCCGGCGGCCGACTAACACTTGGCACGCACGGTGGACTCGAACCCGCAGGTTTACAAAAATTAGGGTTCATCTACAATGCCTTCTAAATACATCGATCGGGCTAATCTAAAAGTTCGGGCGATTTTCTTCTTTAAGGCTTCTACCATTTGTTTCAAAATATCTGGTTCTACTAATTGGGCATCTGTTCGTACAGCACTTAAGGAAATGACTTCGGTCATCAAAACTTCTGCCTGTGTCTGCAGAAAAGTTTCTTGTAAGTAGAACTCATTTGACAATGCCGCATCCCTGGACACCTTCATTTCTGCAATTTGCTTATCCATTCTGGCTAATCTATCTTTCTGAGCATCCAGCTGGTTCTCCCTTCTTTCTATCTCCTGATTTTGGAACTGGATTGTCCTGGAATAGGCATCCCTTTCTCTTCGAAGATCTGTTATCACTTTTTGTAGTTGAGCTTCCACGGTCAATTTTCGTTTGAGAATACTGTTTACTTCAAATAAATTGGACTTGTTTCTCTAGAGTTCTTCATTAGTGTTTTTGAGCAGATCTGCCATTTCTTGTCCTTGCTGTATTGCTTCATGTAGTTGTTGTCTGGTTTCTTCTAACAGATTCCCTAAGGCTACTCGTGCATCTTCTTTATCCTGGAGTGACTGCTTCAAGTTGACTAATTCTGCATCTGCAACACTCAGTAATTCATCTTTCTCTTGGACTGCTGTCAGAGCCGCATCTCTTTGATTGATAATTAATTCCTGTTCTACAAGTATGGCCTGCAACTCCTGAATTTGTCTGTATAACGCATGATTTTCTGCCTTGACTACCTGTAATTCTTCCTGGAGAGGAGTGATGTCTGCCTCCAGCACATCAACCTTGTGTTGAAATTCATCTCGCATAGTATCTGTCACTTGCTTCATTTGTGCAGGTAGTTGTTGTGATAAGTGGATCAGCATTTGACCCATGGATTCTAACTAAGAAAGTAATGGGATTGAAGGAATCGAAGCTTGAGAACGGGGCTGAGATGAAGAAGCGGTGAGTAGTTGCTGGGAATTCGGTGGAGAGTAATTTGGTGAAGAGGACGAGGAAGCAGTGGGTTCAATGGGTGGGCTAGGAACAATGGGTTCTGCTGGAGGTTCGGTGGATGAATAGGAAGAATAGTAGTTTCGTTGATTACGTTTTCGGTGGGTTGTGTAGTGTTATCAGGGCCGGCAGCTGTAGACTTGACTGCTTTAAGCAGTTCTTCGAAAACTTCCTTAATGATAGTTTGCTTCTCTACTGACTTGTCCTGTTCGTCTTGTTGTTGAGATTTGATTTTAGAAGAACTGGCTGCCAGTGCTATCCTGTTCTTGTTGCTGCTTGGGAGATGGGTGTACCGAGTCATTATTCATAGATGTTGTTGTATCGTGAAAGGTTTCTTCTTCCTGTCCTTTGTCTTGTTTGTCATCTGCTTTATCATTTGCGGCTGACCTCTGTACTTCACTATCGGATGAACTGATTCTAATCCTTTTCCGACGGAGAAGGTGGAAAATCTCTTCGTCATCTTCGTCATCATCTTCTAATATTTGTGCAGATTCCTCATGGTGTAGAACGGGCCCGCGAGGTGGTGGTTGTGCTGCTTGGATGGCCGGAAATAAGAAACTGATAATGTGTGGTAGTCTGGATCTTGGCATATCTCCCTTGTTGACCTGCTTGATGATTGAAACGCATTCTTTGTGAATTCGGCGAAAGAAATACGAAGCAAAGTTGACTGGTTCTCGCGCAGCTAAATCTATAGCGGAGTAAAAGGGACGAGAGATTCCATATGTACGCTTTTGGAGATTCAAAATGGCAACTAAGAATTGGAGTGCCGATCTCTCAGGTTCGGGGTGACAGAGGATTGCATATTCGTTCGAGGAGTATCTAGGGAATAGCTAGATCATGGTAGCTATTGGTAAATTCGGGCCATTCTCTCGTCCTTGTCGAGCGAGTCGAAATGCATCAGCAAAAGATTGCAGGGTGATTACGGTTCTAGCGGGTAAAGATGTGATACGCCAACTCTGCTCGGTAGCAGGTGTGGCAGCGATGGCGGTGATTATATGAGCATAGAATGGGTGGCAATCCACTGAATTCCAAGGCAATTCAGCGAAATTGCCCAACCCTCGTATGCGTAGGAACTCTCCTACATTGGCAGGGAGTCCATCACAGAAAGCGGCAAAGTTTGCCAAAGCTTCCATGGCGCACAGACAATAGCAAGCATGGTAACACAAGCGCAGGGTAGACAGAAAACACAAACACACAAATCACGCAAACACAATAGTGTTTAACAGCGAAACGAAAAAGGTTAAGTAGATACTTGATACCGAGAAACAATTAAATTCGTGAATCATCTCACAATCTTGAGATGATAACCTCATAACTTCGGTGGGCATGCATAAGTGGAATCGATAAGGCAGGGCGGCTGTTCATCATAATTAGGTATCAAAACGCGGATATTTACAGACTTATTTTATTAAGTACGCAAAAAAAAAAAAATAAATAAATAAATAAAATGAAAAAACGCTGAACACGTCAGCGAGAGCCAGATGCTTGATGATACGGCCGCAGCTTTGAACCATTTATCACCTTCAGAAGAGGACTTCCGGTCAAAGTAGTCAACCGAAACGTAGCTGGGCCTATTTGTTCAGTAATCCGATAGGGACCAAACCATCGTAACTTGAATTTTCCAGCAGAGCGATTTGATTTTGCATTGTAAAAGAGTACAAGTTGCCCCACTGAAAAAATTGGAGTTTTCAGATATCGGTCATGTGTTCGAGCTTGTCTTAACTGCACTTCCTGCATAGTCAGAAAACTTTGCCATCGATGCTCATCCAGTTCTCTGAGTGTATCCAACCGAAATGACAGAGATTCTGCAGGTAGTAGTTTTTGAGTGAGGGCTACACGTAAACTTGGCACAACAATTTCCATTGGTGCTATGGCTTCCAGCCCATAAGCCAGTTTGAAAGGTGTTAGTCCTGTTGCTAGCTTGTAGGTAGTCTAGTACGCCCATAATACTGCATGTAATAGTTGATCCCACCTTTCCGGTGATTCCAGAATCAATTTTTGAAGCATATTCAACAAGGTTTTGTTTGTACTCTCAGCCAAACCATTGGCATGAGGATAATAAGGAGAACTGAATTTATGCATTATCTGAAAAGAATGGGTGAGTACTTTCATTAAGTTGTTAGCAAAATGCGTGCCTTGATCTGTAACAAGCTCCAGAGGTAAGCCAAAACACAGGAAAACATCTTTCATTAGACACTTTGCCACCGAAACAGTTGTGGCGGACCTTAAAGCCCATGCTTCTGCCCATCTGGTAGCATAATCTGTACATGTTAGAATATAACGATTATTACTGAGTATGGTTGGAGGTGTAATAGGTCCAACAAAATCTAGGCCCCACTTCTGAAAAGGCTCCAATGGCAAGACAGGTTGGAGAGGGAAAAAATGGCATTGTAGAGGCTGTCCAGACCTCTGACAAGTATCACATTGTTTGAAAAACTGAGATACATCCCTGTACATAGTAGGCCACCAAAGTCCACTTTGCAGAATTTTTCGGTGCGTTAAATCTGCTGCAAAGTGTCCACCGAAAGGAATTGAGTGAGCCAAAATAATGACTGAGTTAACTTCATGCAGAGGAATACAACGAAGTAAAATTCTAGTGTGATCCATATAGTATAATTCTCCAGCAATTAACCGGAATCTGCGACTGTACATTGCAATCTTCCTACGCATTGCAAGAGAGGTCTGAGCAGGAATACATCCATCAGTAAGAAAAGTTAATATCTGATCATAATATGTAGATGGCATAGGTGGTTCTGCATATTCATCATTAGTTGGTTCAGTAACATAAATCGCTGGTGTGGTATCATCTACACCGACCGGAGCTTCATCGGAATCTAAGCGAGAAAGGAAATCTGCTAAGGCATGTGAGCTGCCGGGCCGATGGATTATTCCGAAATCAAACTCTTGTAAAAGTAGAACCCAACGCGCTAACCGACCACCTAAATGCTATTGTCATACCAGATAGACAAGTGCCGCATGATCTACATGAAAAGTAAATTTACGGCCAAGTAAATAGTGTCTGAATTTCTTTACAGAATACACTAAACCCAGACATTCTCTTTCAGTTACAGAGTAATTCTTTTCTGCAGGAGCAAGTGTTCTACTCGCATAGACCTTTGGAAAGTACTGGGGGACATTTCTTAATCCAAACCACATAACAGTACAAGCAAAAACACCCCAATTGGTAATTGCATACACCTTTGGAAAGTACTGGGGGACATTTCTTAATCCAAACCACATAACAGTACAAGCAAAAACACCCCAATTGGTAATGAATGTTGTTTTTGCTATATCTTCCTCAGCCATTCTGACCTGGTTGTAACCACTGTATCCATCTAAGAATGAGTACATTTCATGTCCTGCTACTCTGTCAAGCATGGTGTCAAGAAATGGAAGGGGAAATGGATCTGGAACCGTAGCTGCATTCAGTTTCCGGTAATCTACACATATGCGTAGCTGCTTATTCTTTTTAGGGACGATAAAAATGGGTGATATCCACTCAGCATGCTCTACTGGTACAATGAATCCAACTTTTAATAACCTATCCAGCTCTGCCTTTACCTGTGCTGCATAATTCGGATTCATCCGGTAGCTGGGTTGTTTGATTGGTTTTGCTTCCGGCTTCAGCATGACCCTATGTTGATAAATGCAGGGGTCCAAACCTTTCATATCTTTGTAATCCCATGCAAAAACATCATAGAATTCTCGAAGCAACTGTATTAACTCTGCTTGAAACATTTCAGGCAATCCTTCCTTTATTTTTACAGGTCGCTGATTAACTTCATCACCTAAATTATATGTAATTAACTGATCTTTTGGAACATAGAATTGTCAGGACTTCTTTGTAACATGGGGTGGGTTTAAAAGTTGTTGTAGATCAGTGTCATCTATAGCAGCAATATCTTCTTTCTTGTCTTCTTCAGTCACAGGTATCACCGTACAAACTGCCGGATTCCAATTATCTACAACAGATTGTAGATCAATAGTTCCTAGGGAGATCAAATCAATATTATTCTTCAAAAACTCTTCTTCTTCATCATCTGACAAACCATCTAACATATGAACTAGTTCTACAAAATAAGGTCTAGCATGTAATTCACAAGGCTGTATAACATCTAATTTTACAACATATTTACGATTATTATCCTTGAAAGTGAGTTCGTGTGCGGACCAATCTTGTATCACCTTGGCTTGTTTCAACCAAGGACGACCGAAAAGCAGATTATAATCCAAGCTAGACTCTGGTAGTTCTAAGACGACAAAAGTCATCTTAAATGTTGTACCTTGCAAAGTTATGGGAACATCTCGTACTAGTCCCACTAGGTGGACTCTGGACTGACCATCCATCCTTACAAAAAACTGGACAGGCTCAATTTTTGTCCATCCTAATTTTTTACACTGCGGCAGTAGCAATGTTTACACCAGACCCTCCATCAATTAGTACTTGATTTATTTTATGATTTTTGTACCATACCGTAATCAATGGGACCGAATGATCCACCGTAGCGTCAGTTTCTGGTTGTACTGTTGCCGTTGTTGGAATGCAGGCAGACTCAGTACTAAACTGTTGCTAGAATTTTTTACGGAATCCTGGTATGAGTGCAAGTAATTGTCCAAGAGGAAGAGTAATGGACGCTTTAGATAAGATTTCCCATGCTTGATTACTTGACTTGTACCTTTTACTGATTCTGAAGACGATGCGTCGGTTACTGGAATCGACTCTTTCTCCTGTGCAGTTTCCTTTGGTAGTGGAACTTGTGTCACCGGAATAGGATTTGGGAACATTGGAGGTTCTGTGGTAGTCCAGTGACTAGCCTTGTCATATGTTCTTTATTGTTCTAGGATGCCTGGTTCAAATATTTCAGCTGCTCGTTGTAACGGCCTACCGGATCTGGTCTGAACTACTGCAGCTTGTGTTTCTATTGGTGTGATATGAACCATATTAGTCATTGGATTCTGCTGTTCTTTCTTTCTCTGATAATATTCTGCTGCATCTTTACAACATCTTCTAATGTGGCCAAATTCACCGCAAAAATGGTAGCGAGATGGTGGCAAATTAGTATTTTCATGTGCTGGTCCTGCCTGCCAACGGTTTGCATTGTAGTTATTATTTCTCTGTCCTCTGTAATTTTGATATCCCTGCTGCTGGTTGTTTCTCAATTGCGGGGGTACATAGTGATTGGCAGGTTGCCCTGGTTCTTGTATGATTGCATTCACTATTGCTGTTCCCTGTACTTTGGCGTTGTATGCACAGTTTTTGGTGGAATGTCCTGTTGTATTACAGATAGCGCAAAACAACTGGTTGAGGGCACAAGTGGCACTGTTATGCCCTGAATTCTTGCACGTGGTGCAGTACATCTGTCTGGTCGGATCTTCTGCAACATTTTTACTTGCTTTTAACCATTCCAGGTCTTCTGTAAATCCTCCAACCTTGTTTTCCAGCTGCAAAGCCATTGCGATCACCGCATCTAGTGTCATAGCTCCCACACAGCGTATGATCATAATCTATTTAAGTTGCGGAGTCAAACCATTGATAAACCATTGAGTGATAACGTCATCCGGCAGGTTGGCATGTGCTGGCGGTAATTGCCTCAAATACATTTGGAATAGGGTGGCATATTCCTGCACTGTTTTATTCATCTTCTGTCTATTGTTTTGTAGGTAATCAAAAATTTCGGCTGGATTCTTCTGTAGCCTAAATCTCTGCAAAAATGCGTCCCTTACTGCTTCATAGGTGCCGAAATGGTTAATATCATATTCTGTAAGCCACCTGGCGGCTTCATTAACCAATATAGACTGGAATACAATAGCTTTATACACCGGATCAAGTGGGTGATTGAGCACTACGTAACTTATCTCAAATGTGCGTACATGAGCATCTGGGTCATCGCCTGGGAATCCACCGAATTTAGTGTATGTTACTCCTGTTGGGGTCGGTCGGGGTGGAAATAGATGCTGCTGTTGCTGCTGCTGTTGCTACTGCTGCTGCTGTTGTTGTTGTTGTTGTTGCCCACTCATTGTGCTGGCAGTGGTATTGTGACTATCTTCTGTATCCTGAGGTTGAATATCTGAACCATCTGAATCTGTGTCGTCAGTCTGTACACTTTCTAGCTTGATAATATCGTTCAGTATGTTTCTGATTTCAGTTTTGAACAAGCTACGTTCCTCCTTGGTATCAGATGTAGGGGTACTTACTCCAAATAACGGTGACTGGACTAAAGATCCACCAAGAAATGGTAAACCGTCACCGGAAGACTGTGAATTCTCAGCAACTGGTACCAAAATAACACCGCAAGGTGTTGAATTTTCACCAAAACAAGGTGCTTTTTCACCTTCACTGATTTCTTTGGCCAAGACATTTCTATCCGCAGACAAATTCGAATTTTGACCCAATGATGTTAAATTAACTTCATGCTGCATCCTGGTAGACTCTGGAGTTACTATTTCTTCGACAGAATGTGCCGAAATCGCACCAGAATCTGCCAGAAACATAGTACACTCTACCAGAATACTACCGGAATCCCTACTGGCGTTCTTCAATTCCTTGGCAGCTGGGTTAGACTTATCTGCACTTCTACTTCCTGGAGGCGTCCTTAGCAAATTAGGTATCGCCTAAGACTGTTGGTTTCTTCTATGCTTGGGATATGATTCACCGGAACGAGTAACCGGCATATACTATGTTTGCAATACTTTGCGTACTATTCTTCTTTACGGTCGATTCACAATCTCTGACCACTTTCACAATCAATCAACGAACATTCTTGATGCTACATTCGCACAGGCAAACGACAACAATCTGGTGCCACTTTCCCATAGTTAGCTGGCAACACTCTCGATGCCACCTTCCCACAGACGGCACCAGTGTTAAACGCGAGAATAACCGTCAGAACCGCGTTTAAACATCTACTTGGGTTCTTGGGAGTGGAAGGGGTCTGTTAGACAAAGGCACCTATTCTTGATTTTCCCAAACTAACCACTTCATGCACCACAATATACTGATGCTCAAAAAATCTATCAAGAATCTGCTACACTTACACTCTTATAGTACACAATCAACTCTTTCCAACGTTTACCAAACACATACTAGTCAATACTCTCCTCAGCGTTCAGCGCAAGAACTAGTCAGTACCATAATGCAGAATTACTTGATTAACTCAAAGACTGTCCCGAACACAAAATATGGTAACAACCGAGATCATAACAGTGACTCAATCTTTACCGAATAGGTGCAGACAATCAACCAGAACCGAAAGACACAAAAAGATTCAAAATTCTCAAACACACAGTACTGAATGTAGGTTCCAACACTGATTAAGACTTACTCAGTGATCAGCGTACCATATCAGAACTAATGTAACACAACTCGTAGTCACAACCTTGACGGGAGAAAGATTTCGTACTCAGCTTAAGACGAACCTTACTGTAACTTAATTATTACCGTACAATAGTGGATCTTCAACACAGAAGACAACCACAATACGACTCAAAGTTTCCAAACACACTACAGTTACTACACAGACTTCACCGACCAGATAGAGATTCACCAACCGAACAGGTATTGATAACCACAAGGCAGAGATGAGAACAAGGTACTCAAAATGATGCAAACACACACCACAGTAACGTGCAAATCAATCACCCAGATAGACAGTCTGGTGATCCCACCGATCATCACCGAGCGCCTCTTTTTCATTCATTTATATAAAGATACAAACATCTTTGTAACAACCTTTCGTACGTGCGGACTAGAAAAAGATTCAGTTTTTACAACTGCCAATCCGGCGGCCGACTAACACTTCCATCTAAGTCACTAGATGGAACAACTCCATATGAAGTGTGGAATGGAAGAAGACCTAGTCTAGAGCATTGTAAGATCTTTGGATGCGTAGCCTATGCTCACATTCCTTCTCAAGTAAGAGGGAAATTGGATCCCAAGGCAGAGAAGTGTGTATTCATTGGTTATGATCAAAACCAAAAAGGATATAGATTGTACAATCCAACCAATAGAGGATTTCTGTGAGTAGAGATGTAATTTTTGATGAAAACAAATCATGGTTTGATGATGACAGGAAAGTGAAGCTGCCTTATGACTTGGATGAAGATTTTCCATCACTTCAACCAAAGGAGCCAAAGCAGATTGAAGAAAGTGATTCGGAGATTGACCTAGAAGACTTGGAAAGGCTAAAGCTATGGAAGAACAAAGGTAAAGCAAAGATGCAGGATGCTACATATGGACCTGAGAGCTCACATCAACCACTTAGAAGGTCTTCAAGGGAGAAGAAGAAACTAGAGAGGTTTGGTTATGATACTTCTTTGGTCACCAAGCACTCAATCTACATTGCAAAGGATTCAACCAATGAAGAACCTACCACATTCGAAGAAGCACAAAGCAAGAAAGCTTGGAGAGATGCAATGGATGAAGAAATGGAAGCCTTGAAGGAGACTGACACTTGGGAGCTTGTACCTAACAAGCCATCTATGAAGGTAATTGGATCCCGATGGATATACAAAATCAAGAGGAATCCAGATGGAAGTATAAATAGACACAAAGAAAGGTTAGTTGCTAAAGGGTTTGCTCAAACCCATGGTATTGACTATGAGGAGACTTTTTGTCCTCTTGCAAAAATGCCTACAATTAGGGTTCTCATTAGTATTGCTACATCTAGAAATTGGAAGCTCTATCAACTTGATGTAAAGAATGCTTTCTTGAATGGATGGATTTATGAGGAAGTGTATATGGCACAACCTCCTAGATATGAGGATGCACATCATCCTAACTATGTATGCAAACTAAAGAAAGCTTTGTATGGATTGAAGCAAGCTCCAAGAGCTTGGAATTTCAGATTGGTGACTTATTTGCAAGACCAAGGATTCAAAGCTAGCAAGGCGGATACCTCTTTGTTCATAAAGAGGAATGGATCTGAAGTGATCTATTTATGTGTGTATGTTGATGAGATTATTATCACAGGAAATGATCTTGAAGGAATCAAACATGTAAAGAGTCAAATGAAGGAGGAGTTCAAAATAAGTGACCTCGAACACTCACTTAATTTCTTGGATTGGAGTTGATCTACACAGATTCAGGTATATACATCACACAAAGGAAGTATGTCCATGACATGCTCGTCAAGTTCAAGATGGAAAATACCAAGTGTGCAGGTACACCTATGGAGCAAAATCATAAGCTTAGTGCTTATGAAGGAGAGCCAATTGAAGACATCACAAGCTATCAAAGCTTGGTTGGAAGTTTGAACTATGCAACACTCACAAGGGTGGATATATGCTATAGTGTTAGCATATTGAGTCAGTTTATGCATAAGCCAAGAAGACCACATATGGAAGCGGCCAAGAGAGTCCTCAAGTACCTAAAGGGGACTATGAATGAAGGTTTGTTTTATTCATTTACTTCAGATATTGAGCTAAAGGTCTACTCAGATGCAGATTGGACCGGATCTAGAGATGATAGAAGAAGCACATCCGAGTATATATCATTTGTAGGTTCAAAAATCATTTCTTGGTCATCAAAAAAGCAACCAATCGTGGCATTATCTTCTACTGAAGCCGAATATAGAGGTTTGGCTAATGCAACTCAAGAAATCATGTGGTTAAAGTCTTTGTACACAGATCTTGGACTTTATTCTTCAACACCTCACATTTTTGGTGACAACACAAGCTCACTACATCTAGCAGCTAATCCGGTATACCATGCTAGAACCAAGCATATTGAAGTCCACTACCATTATGTAAGGGAGAAGCTAATGAGCAAGGATATTCAACTATCCTATGTCTCTACAGATATGCAATGTGCAGACATGTTGACTAAAGCTCTTGATGGTACAAAGTTAAGTAGATTCAAGTTGATGATTGGCTTGCAGGAAATCAAGGACAATTGAAGACTTATTTGGAGGCCAAGCATATTAGGCTTGAGGGGGAGCTGTTGGTGCATTTTACCCAAGCCTACATGCTTGATATGCTTGATATTATGATCATTTGTAAGTCACATGTGTAATCATGTGAACCCCTCTTGTAAAAGAGTTTTCATTTTTATCTCTTGTAATTGAAAGAAAGAAAAAGGAAAAGGATGGCTTACCTCATCCATGATGTAAAAGCAAACTCGTGGCTCTAACTACCTAAAACCATAAATTTTTGAGCTGAGGGAATATCTCCTAACTTTGGGTATCACTTTTAGGTGGAGCCATTGGATTTCGAATTCAAAACTCCCTCCAAGAATAGCTATAAAAAGAACAAGAAGGAAGATGCAATTAGCAAGCCTTGTACGTGACCACTTCATGTCATTTTGTAGAGATTGAAGAGCTTACTCCATAGCTCTATCATTCTACTCCCATTGTGCAAAGATTCATTGCCAATGTGGTTGTAATCATATGTGAATCTATACATTTATCATTATCTACTTCTCTGTTTTGTATTCTGTTATACTCACTCAGAGCAGTAACTTCAGAAAGTCATATCTCGCCTTCTACACAACATTTTTCAGAGTTTTAACATGTGTTGGATAGCTCTTGCTGTCTAGTTTCTGGATATCAATTTTCATGGTGATTGGATTTATAATTTCGGAGATATCTACATTTTACTGCTCACTGGTCTATCTCTCCAGAGCCCCGAGAATGGTGGACATGTTCCAAATATTGATGAATCTTGTTCTCAATGCTCAGTCCATCATTTAAAGTGTTTTAACTTGGATTGGGAAGCTTGATAAGTCTATTTGCTATGCTCAAAAGAAATTTATCTAACTCCGACCAGGTTGAGAGCACTGTTCAATTTTTCCAGCAGGTGTATGTCCAAAAATAGCAAGATTTGGGAGCTAGTCATTCCGCAACTAGTCTGTCTTGACTTAAACTTTTGGGATACATGTTCCAAAGTACTTGGCTGATATTTTGGTGGATTTAGGAAGCTCAAAGGGTCTACTAATCAACTCTGAAGTCTCAGTTGGCTGTTGTGAAGCTGGTTGTAGCAACACCTACTCATCTTTGGATTGCATCCACCATCTCTCTTCACAACTTTTTCATCCAAAGTCCATTTTTTGAGCTCTATAGCTTGTTGGAAAGCTCGTTTCGAATGCTACATGGCCTCAACTGTTTTTATAAGAATAATGCATTCTTTTTTAGATAGATTAATTTGAAGTTGATCCTCGAGTGGGATTAGGAAACCAAGGGGGCTCCAAAGGATTTTGAGCCATACCAAAGGGAAATTTTGGGCTCTCAACCAAAGCTTATGAACCTGAGATCTGGTAGACACCTAGGAAAGGATAGACAAAGCATTAGATCTTCTGAGGCTAGTTTTAACCATACAACTAAGTCTTGGGCACAACAACTAAGTGGCCATCCTTACAGACTAAGTTCAGACACAAGTGACTCAGAAATGTCTTTTAGCATGGGGGAATGTGCAGGTAACTCAGGCACTGACTATTTACAAACACCAGAAGGCCCCTATAAGACACAGTTGGAATATATTCGGACCAACCGATTAGGTGCTCGCATCTATTAGGATGGCCTAAGGCGATCAGTGATCCAACTCAAAAATCTAGATCAACCCTCTAGACTTGAACACCCAGTAGTCAAGTTCGAAGAGGGTTCATACATTGATAAGGAAGGAACCATGTATGTGGTCACCGACCAACCAGATAGGACCGATGAGTTTGGAAATATCATTCCTGAGAATGAGATAGGAGACCTAGAACAAGGAAATGTAGGACAAGGACCTCAGACTCCTAGAGGTAAGTCAGTTTTGACTAGAGTGATCACTCCAAATTTGATCCCTCAAGACAACAAAAGCATAGACCTATTTTTGAATAGAGAAACAGAGGAAGCCTTTTGGAGAATCAAGCCAGATCAACCTACCCAATTGGGCATAGTAATCATCTATGAGTTCAAGGATCCAGAGATACCAGGCAAAGTTGTCTACCTAGATAACACATCTGAGAAAATGTTCTTGGTAACAGAATATGATAGACATGCATATACTTGGAAGAGTGAATTGATTTTCCCTCCACCAAGATCCAATGTTTCCCATAGCCTCCAAGGAGTAGGATCATCCCAAGCTCATGAAGCCCAGAGAGAAAGAACTAGAGAGAGACCTGAGGTAAGTTTTGCACACACTGTGGGTAGAAATAGATCAAGATTTGAAAATGAAAGACCTAAAAGAGAGAGACATCAAGCACATAGGCAACAAAGAGATGAACATGATTTTCCATTGCCTAGACCCCGAGAGCACCCAAGAACCCTTAGAGCCACCCAAGTGATCAAGGAAATGAAGACTTATTTTGATGGGACAGGAGATCCTTATGATCATGTGGCCGAGTTCAAACAAGTGTTAAGAGCTGAACAGATTGAGGATTTGTTCACCCAATACGAGGAATTTGGTTTGACTCTTAAGGGCACTACCTTAGCTTGGTTTCAACCATTGAGTAGTCGCAACTATCGCAATATAGGTCAACTGCTGGACAAATTCATTGTAGAATTTTCCAAGAGTGATATCAGACATAACACATCATCTTTGATCCACAGCTTCAAGCAGACACCCCAAGAAACAATGCGACTAGCAGGAAGAAGGTTCAGATAGTACCTAGAAAGATGTCATGCTCCAAAGTTACCCACACCTGCCAAACAAGTGGCCTTGCTCTTAGATGGCTTACTGAGCACAAGTTAAGGTCATATGTGTACTTGAAAGAGCCCAGATCCATAGAAGAGTGTGTGCGAATGTGCATAGATATAGAAGACAACTTGGGTGAGGAGTTAGGACTATCCAAACTCTATAAGGATTCTGATAGTTCTACTAGTCATACTTCAAGAGTCTCCACGGAAATAGATGAGATAGCTGAGCAAGTTGCCAAGAAGCTAGGAGTCCAAAATAGACAAACACAAAGAGTCACCTCATTGAATCGATGTTATAGTTGCGGAGGAGAACACATGGCTAATGTTTGCCCAATGTTGGCTCAACCTCAAAGAAACCCTAATGCTCCATATTGCACTATTGAGAGGAAATACACAAACCACACGGCTCAAGATTGTCCCTACAATAGGCAAGCTGTGAGACAGAATTATCAGCAACCTTACCCACAGGGTAGGTATCAAAACCAACACCAACAGCCATACTATAGACCACAATAGCAATATCAGGCACCATATAGGCCACAACCAGTCCTACGAAACCAACCACCGGCTCCTGCCAATGTGATCCCAGTTAAGTATGCAATAACAGAAGAGAATCCTAATAGAGCATTGGTGCCAATGACCCCTCTGGTCTCAGAGAATGAACATCATGCTCAGAGTTCTGACTACTCTTATGAAGATAGTCCACATGCTTATTATATAGAGTCACCTGAGCATAGTGAGAGTTACTCGTATCAATATGATGCACCACCTATGGAACAAAATTGGGAGCCTGAATACTCAAATGTCATGTACACAAACCCTAACCCTAGGCCCCAACTGAGACAAATGAGACCACAAGCCCCTAGAGGACCATGTTTTAGATGCCAGGGTGACCATTTCATTCGTGAATGTCCCCACCCACCTTCTCCAAGTCAAGGACAGGCTATCACAATACAAGCTTTTTGTCTTGAGTGTGGCAAGGACCGTCTCCCCAGAGATTGTCCAAGAAACCCCTCTAGTGCACCCAAGGATACACCCATTAATGTGGTAGGCTTAGTGGTAGATTCAAGTGCTAGTAGTAGTAATGTGGCTCCTATACAAGCTGTCACTAGAGCGCAAGTTTCAAAACAAGATAAACCAGTAGAACAATCTGAGTCAAGTGAGTCATGGGAGCCTAGTAAGGGAAAAACAAGAACATGGAAAGATACTAGAGAGAAGGCCAATCGCAAGTGGAATAAAAAGTTATCGGAACTAGAAGAAAGCCTGAAAGAAGCAAAAACAAAAATAGATGACATTGCATCTCAAAGTCCCTCGCATGCCGAAACTCCATCCACTTGTTAAAAGGGATTTTTCAATAGATCCGCTTTTAATCTCTTTTCGGGTTCTTGGGGATGGTAGGGGTCTGACAATGCAGAGGCCCTTTATCGATTTTCCCAATTAACTAATTACCCAAACAGTAATTATACACTCAGGCATTACTTCTGTTACACAGTCATAATCTTCCATTTACGGTATCATCACACATTATCTTATCGCACAGTCGTTCAATCACATAATCGAACATATCTATTCATGTTACTACAGTAATACTATGTAGTATTAGTTTACGGCAATTCAATAAGAACAGATTTAACCATACTCAGATATATGCAAACTCTGAACTACAACGTCTCCGCAAGGCCGCAAATCGCCCAGACAGACAGTCTGGCGATACCGTCTCTTCTCGCACCTGAGAACCCCGTAATGTCTCTTCATTAATGAATAAAAAGGGTTACAACACTTCGCTACGACCTTTCGGTAGGTGCAGTATATGAAAATATATTATTACATTACGCCAATCTGACGGCCTAACACTAGCACGCACGGTGGACTCAAACCCGCAGTGAAAAGAAACTAAGGCTCATCTACAATGCCTTGGATATACATAGTTCTTGCTAATTTGAAGATTCTAGAGATTTTCTGTTTCAATGAATCTAGCATCAACTTTGATGTCTCCGGCTCCACCAACTGTGCGTCAGTTCGGATCGAACTTGTGGCAATGACCTGACTCATCAAAACTTCAGTCTGGGTCTGCAAAAACGCTTCTTGTAAGTAAAAGTCATTGGCAAAGGCTGCATCGCGGCTCAATCGCATATCTTCAATTTGTCCATCTATTCTGGATGGTCGCTCTGCTTGAAAGCCTAACTACTTTTCTCTTCATTCCAGCTCCTGAGCTTGATATTGAATTGTTTGATAATAAGCATCTCTTTCTTTCTTAATCCCTGCTACCTCCTTCTGAAGTTGAATGGTCAGACTCGTCTGTGCGTTTAGAGTAGAATTCGCCTGGAAAAGATCGGCAATTGCGTTCTGTAGTTCGGTAGTAGTTTGCTTAGCCAAATTAGCCATTTCTTGTCCTCTCTGCACGACCTCATCAAGCTCAACACGAGTTTCTTCTAAAAGATTGCCGAGAGCAATCCAAGCATCCTCCTTATCCTGTACCAACTGATTTAATTGCTTGATTTCTCCATCACGAGAAATTAAAAGAACATCCTTGGCTTTTAACCCAACCAGAGCAGCATCGCGTTGAGCAATAAGATTATCCTGATCTGTAAGGCGAGCTTGAAGTTGCTGAAGTTGAACCTGCAAAGCATGATTTTCTGCCTTAACTACATTTGCTTCTTCCTGTAATGGGGCAATATCTGCTTCTAATATATCCACTTTGTGCTGTAATTCATGTCAAATATGATTAGTTATTGCCTGCTTCATTTGCATAGGTAAGTGCTGAGAGAATTGGATCAACATTCGACCCATCGATTCTTGGAGCCGGAAAAGGAAGAGGAGGAAGTGGCTGAGATGAAGAGGCTGATAATAGATGAGGGGAAGGTGGTGGAGAGTAATTGGGAGAAGAAGATGAAGTAGCGAGTGCTTCAAAAACAATAGGTTGAACAGAGACAAGGGACTCAACCGGGTTTATTGGTGGAGGAGTAGGTATCAAAATTGTCTGCCTGCTCACCTCAGCCTTGTCGATTACAACTTCAATCATGGTTATCACCTCGTTAAGAATTTCAACAACAGTTTCATCCACAGCTTCTTGATTCTGCTGATGAGAATCCTCACGAGAAGAAACTTCATCAGAGTCTTCGGTGTGGGCATCTTGATCCTGCTGCTTATTTGGAAAAGAATGATCGGATGATTTGACATGAATAGATGTAGCGGTGTCATGGAATTCTTCTTCTTCATTGCCAGCCTTTGATACTTGCACCTGGCTCTCAGAGGGGCTTATACGTCTGCGTTTTCAGCTAATGAGTTGGAAGAGATCTTCATCATCATCCTCTGCGTCCTCGAGCACTTGAGCAAATTCTTCATGGAACAAGTGGGAGCGGTTGGAGGCGGTTGCACGGCTTGTATTACTGCTGAATAATTCGGTATGGACTGAACCACCGTAATTTAAATTTTCCAGCAGACTGATTTGCTTTAGCATTGTAAAATAACACCAATTTCCCCACCGTAAACACAGGGGTCTTCAGGAAATGATCATGGGTACGAGCTTGACGAAGCTGAACTTCTTGAAGTACCAGAAAACTTTCCCATCGTTATTCATCCAATGATCGGAGTGTATCCAACCAAAATGGCAAGGATTCTTCCGGTAGCAATTTCTGAGCTAAGGCAACACGTAGACTCAGCACTACTACTTCCATCGGTGCAATGGCTTCCAATCCATAAGCGAGTTTGAATGGGGTCATGCCAGTAGCTACTTACGTAGTCCGGTAAGCCCATAGAACTACAGGTAGTAACTGGTCCCAACGTTTTGGACATTCCAAAAGCAATTTGCGGAGCATAGTCAACAAAGTCTTATTTGTTCCGCCAGACCATTGGCACGGGGATAATAAGGCGAGCTGAATTTGTAGACAATTTGAAATGTCTCGGTCAATACTTGCATTAAGTGGTTAACAAAGAGTGTACCTTGGTCCGTAACAATTTCCAGAGGCAACCCATAACGAGGAAAAACATCCTTCATTAGGCATTTGGCCATCGAAACTGCTGTGGCCGACCCTAATGCCCAAGCCTCCGCCCACCGTGTGGCATAATCCGTACAAGTCAAGATATAGCAACTATTGGTGAAAGTAGCTGGTGGTGTTATTGGACCAATAAAATCTAGACCCCACTTCTGAAAGGGTTCCAGAGGTAAGACAAGTTGAAGGGGAAAGAAGTGCCGCTGTAATGGCTGTCCAAACCGTTGACAGGTATCACACTACTGCACAAACTGAGTCACATCTTTGTACATGGTAGGCCACCAAAGCCCACTTTGAAGAATTTTACGGTGAGTAAGATCAGCTGCAAAATGTCCGCCCGAGGGTAATGAATGAGCCATAGCAATAACCGATTCTGCTTCATGTGGTGGGATACATCGAAGTAAAACACCAGTATGATCCACGTAGTACAGTTGACCTACAATCAACCGAAATCTGCGACTGTAAACTGCAAATTTCCGCCGCAGAGCAGGGGGAGTTTGAGGAGGAAGACACCCGTCAGTGAGAAAAGTTACTAACGTATCGTAGTATGTAGGGGGAACAAGAGGTGCAGTAGATTCTTCAATAGTTGGCGCAGTAGCATAAATTGCTGGTGTAGTGTCATCAACCCCCATCGGAGCTTCATCGGAATCCAATCAAGATAGAAAATTCGCCAAGGCGTGTGCTGTGCCGGGTCGATGAATAACTTCATAGTCGAATTCCTATAATAATAGAACCCATCGAGCCAAGCGACCACCTAAATGTTGCTGCCGGACCAAATACACAAGTGCGGCATGATCCACGTGGAAGGTGAACTTTCGGCCCAACAAATAATGGTGAAACTTCTTCACAGAGTACACCAACCGGAGACATTCTCTTTCGGTCACGGAATAGTTTCGTTCAGCAGGGGCTAATCGACGACTTGCATAATATACAGGCCGAAACCATTTATCCATTTGCTGCATTAGCACACTTCCAATAGCGATGTCCGATGCATCCACAAAAACATGGAACGGACGATCCCAATCAAGTGGTTGCAAAATTGGAGCTTGCGTCAATAACACCTTTAAACGATCAAATGCATTTTGGCACTCCAGTGTCCAATCATACTGCCGCGGAGCATTAGTCATAAGCCGATTGAGCAGTGTTGCTAAATGAGCTAACCACCGTAAATGTCTGCCATAAAATGAGGAAGAGTCTTCCTCATATAGATTAGAATCATATGTATTTTTTCTAGAATTTTTGGAAACTCCTAAATAGCATATTTTTAGATTAGAAGGGAAAAGGACCAAAATTCAAGTGTGAAAATGGACACTTGAAAATGTATAAAAGACAATTTCCTCTATTTTGAGAGGGTTGGTTATTTGTATTTGATGCTATCCAAGCAAAGAGAGAGAGTTTCTTGCAAAAATCGTGGTTCTTCCTTTTGTGTGAATTTCTTTGATTTGTTGAGTCTATTTTATGTGTATCCATGGAATTTGTAAGCTTCTATTGTGTATTTCTGATGCATGTGTATGAAGAGAGTTGATTCATGATGTGTTGAGTGAGAAATTGTTGAAGAATGATGCTGAAGATGGAAATCATCAAATTTCACAGAATCGCGATTGTCTCGTCTGAGGGTTACATGTATCATTTTTGAGATTTGACTTCATGATTGTGTTCTGCTGAGAAAATAACACACTTTAGACACCAAGATCATTGGAAATGGTGTAGTATTGCTCAAGATAATCAAAACCCTAGAAATTCCTCTTCATTTTCATTATTTCTCAGAAATCCAGCCAGTTTTCTCTTATTTCTTGGATTTTATCATCTAGAAGGGGCTGTGGTCTCTTGTATACTTCCAGGATTGACAAATATAAGATGTATTGTTGATTCTTTATGCTAAATGATTGGAGAGGACAACTCCAAAGGTTAACAATAAACATTTTTTGGCGCTGTTGCCGGGGAGTATAGCAAAAGCTTCATTGAAGTTGGACCTTGCTGGATCTTCTAATGTTGATGGTATTGAACACATTGAAAAGGTAATGCTCTTTAATCAAGAAATGGAAACATGAAAAAGGTAGGTTTCTTTGTTTTTCTTTTGGGAAAAGAAAGCAATAGATAATCTTTTTGAGAATAAGAAGTGATGAAATTTTTGCAAATTGATAGTTGCTCATATCATTTTTGAGAAGTAAAGTGCAGGTGTGTGACAAACTCAATCAATAAAGCTGAAGATAAGGTAAAATGTGTCTATCTTTGCATTTGTAGAGTGCTTTTTGACCAAGTACCAAGCAAAATTGTTGATCTTGGGATAGATAACATGATTGCCTATTGCAAGGATTGTGGCAGGGAGCATTTAATAAAGGATTGTCCAAGAAATCCTTTATTAAATGCTCCCTGCCACAATCTTTGCAATAGGCTCCTTCTATTCTTAGTGTAGGAGGTTGTGGACAGTCTCTAATGAAATGTTCTCCCCCACATCTATAACAAGTTATCTTTTGACTCCCTTTGAGCTGAGGTCTCTGATTAGACATGTAATTATTGGTGATGTACATAGATGTAGCTGTATCCATTTCAATTCTCCCATTTCCCAAATCTAGGGCTTGCAGTTCTGGTTCTCTCATCTCATATCCTTCCCACTCTTCCTAATATCCTTCATTCCAATGATAATCTTCTTTGTACGGTGATTTTATTCTTGAGTTTCCTTCTTCTATTGGTGTGTATTTGACTGGTACCACATTTGTTGGTAATGGAGGTTGTTGCCCAAGTGCAGGTCTTGGTTGCTCAATAAATCCAGATTCTCTTTGGTTTGCATATTCTCTCTCCTTAATGGGTTGTTTATTGTAAAAGCATTCTTCTCTGGTATGATTTGTCCATTTTCTTTCTAGTGTACAGTATTTGAGTGTTTTCCTATCTTGTAAATGTTGTGGTTTTTGATAGGGACATTGTTGTACCAAATGATTTTCTCCACAGTTATAGCATTTCTTATTTGTGGCTACCCTGGTGTTTATCAGATTTGTCTTGGTGCTAACTTCTAGAGCTTTGGCAATTGCTTGTGCTAATTCTTCTGCTGGTGGGATTTTATCATCATTTGTTCTTGATTGATCAAATGCTAATAGATCTTGTCCCTGGTTATCCTCTAAGTCTATTGCTTCTTTAACACATGCTCCTAGGTCTGGACACCTCTCAATCCTTTTATGAATAGGGATACTTGTCTTGCCATGGATGGTACCTCCTCTCTAGGACATCTATCAATGTACTGCTTGAATCTCCTTGCTGCCTCTCTAACATTTTCATCTTTTTGCTGTTTAAAGCTATGTATCAAGGTAGTTGTGCTATGTTTTATTCCAGTTTTTGAGAATTCCCCTATGAAGGCTTCAAGGAAGGATTCAATCTCTGGGTACATTTCCTTTCTCAAAGGAATGAACCAGGATAATGTAGGTCGTGTTAGGGTTAGACCAAATGCCTCAAGTTGGACTTTGTAATCCTCTACTTCTTCTGCACTAATTATTTCTCTAAATTTTGCAGCATGGGCATGAGGATCAAAATATCCTTCATATTGATATTTCATGCATTTGGCTACTTGATAGGGTCTAAGCATTCTGCCCTGATTTTGCCAATGATGTCTTCTTCTCAATGGAAAATCATTAAATCCTTCTGCTTCTTTTTCAAAAGGATTTGGGGAAGTATGTGTTCTCCTACCTTGTTGATGTTCACTATTATTGTGAGTTTCACGTGGTCTTGGCAGGTCTGATTGCCCTAGGTTTTGTTCCCAAGGTCACTTGTCTGCACATTGCCCTAGGTCATTAGAATTTTCTGGGTCTTGTGAGAAGATGTATACACATCCCTGCCTATCCTCATATCTACCATCCTTGAATTGTGCTATTGGTGTTATATTCAGAGGTACCTCTAAGTTTCTTAATCTAATGAGAAACTTATGCATTCCATCCTGATATACATAGGTTCCAAACCTATTTATATACATGTATTTGAGAATGTTTCTATAATCACCAGTTTCAAAGGATTCATTGGTTTCATTTAAATTCTCCATATTAATTTCTTGCCCTAAATCTTTTTCTTGCAATTCTCCTAGTACTGACTCTACCTCTTTCCTTCCTAGCTCTTGCTTAGAATGTGTGTACAATTTATTACCAGACCTAAGAATCATTAAATTAATTTCACGATTCTGTGGAGAGAATCGTGTTTTCCACAATTTTGTGGTGAAAATCGTGTTTCTCACGATTTTGTGATAAGAATCGTGTTTTTCACGATTATGTTGTAAAAAATCGTTTTTTCCATGATTTTGTGATAAGAATCGTGTTTTTCACAATTCTGTGGTGAAAATCGTGTTTCTCACGATTTTGTGATAAGAATCGTGTTTTTTACGATTCTGTGGTGAAAATCGTGTTTCTCACGATTTTGTCATAAGAATTGTGTTTTTCACGATTTTGTGGTGAAAATAGTGTTTCTCATGATTTTGTGATAAGAATCGTGTTTTTGACGATTCTGTTGTAAAAAATGGTGTTTTCCACGATTTTGTGATGGGAACCGTGTTTTTCACGATCTGTGGTGGGAATTGTGTTTTTCACGATTTTGTGGTGAAAATTGTGTTCTCCACGATTCTAAGCAAAGAATCGTGTTTTCCAGGATTTTGTGATGGGAATCGTGTTTTTCACGATTTTGTGGTGGGAATCGTGTTTTTCACGATTTTGTGATAAGAATCATGTTTTTCACGATTCTGTTGTAAAAAATCGTGTTTTCCACGATTTTGTGATGGGAACCGTGTTTTTCATGATTCTGTGGTGGGAATCGTGTTTTTCACGATTTTGTGGTGAAAATCGTGTTTTCCACGATTCTGAGCAAAGAATCGTGTTTTCCACGATTTTGTGATGGGAATCGTGTTTTTCACGATTTTGTGGTGAAAATCGTGTTTTCCACAATTCTGTTCCCAATCAATCGTGATTGCTCACAATCGTTAGAAAACACGATTTTCTTATGAAAATCGTGCTCTGGGAATCGCGATTTTGTGTTTTGTTTCAGAGAATCACGATTTTGTATCTGACTACAGAATCGCGACTCTGTGCAGATTTCTGAAAAAATTTTAGGTTGTTTATTTTTGAGTTTTGTTTTCTCACAAAGATTCGCCTAATTAAAATTTTATCATGTAATAAAAGAGCTTTCACAAAATTATTATTATTGTCTGTAAAATTCAAAATCCTAAAAGTCACGATTTCGTGATTTTACTGTTTCCTGAGTTTTTTTGTGTTCTAAACATAACCTAAGAACTTGAGATAATGCAAAAATTGATTAGGGAATCCTTACCTTGCTTGCTTGATCAGAAAATGTCCAAAAGCTTGTATTTGCTGAAAGTCGCGATTCTGTTCTTACTCTCACTCTCTCTCTCTTCCTCACTCAAATGAGTTTTCTTCTGAGATTCCAGGGTTTTATAGTGTTCACACAATTGCGATCTTGTGCAATTTCCTCATAATTTTCATTTTTTTTCTTGTCCAATTTTTATTCTTCAAAAATTTTATGGTTTTAATCCACAATTCCTAACTTTTCATCATTGATCACTCCCATTATCCACTGGTGAAAATCGCAATTTTGTACTTACTTTCCCAATTTTACTTATTATCCTCAATTTTCTTTGATATTTTTTGAAATTTGAATTCCTTAACTCACTTTATGAAATTCTCTTACAACCTCTTACCTCTATACCCAAATAGGCAAAAAAAATTCAACTTCTTTTTCTTACAGGAAATCGCGATCCTGTGCAAAGAATCGTTTTTTTCTGAACTTCTTGTTTTTTGCAATTGTGAGTCTTCTTTCCTCTTAATCCTCTTCAAGACTCTTTACCAATTCCAATTCAGCCGTCACCTCCAGTAGTCTGAGCATCATTTCTTTTTGTAGCCTTAGCCTCTACCCATTTTGTCAAGTAATCTGTGGCCACTATTATATATTCAGCATGGGATTGTTTTGCTGGAGGATGTATGGGTCCAATGAAATCCAACCCCCATTTACTAAAGGCTCTTGCTGAAATTAAAGGTATTAATGGCATATTATCTCTTTTATTTGGTTGACTCACTCTCTGGCAAATGTCGCATCTTTTTACATATGTTCTTGCATCAGGAAATAGAGTTGGCCACCAAAAGCCAAAATATAGTATGAGTTTAGCAGTCCTTTCACTTGAGAAATGACCTCCTGCCACTCCAGAATGTGCCATTTCCAACATTTCAACATACTTATCTTCAAGAACACAAATTCTTAAATATCCATCCATCCCTCTTTTATACAATTGATCTCCTATTAATTGATATTCTTTAGAAATCACTTATAAATTCTTTGAGTCTGCACTTTCTCTTTCTTGTTTTCCTTTCATTTTTCTTTTCAATTCCTCAATGATGTTCTCACTCCATCTTGGGTTTTTCTGAAACCAATATAGAGTTATAAGTTCTGAATTTTGCAAGGACTGGCATTCCCAACAGTTAGCAATATATTTTGTTACATCTTGAAACTTATTGGGTCAATGTACTCCCATCCTATTGAGATTACTAAGGATGCCTATTATGGAAGCATGAGTACAAGGGTTCCAACAATGAGCTCTTCTCAGATATTCCTGTTGCTCCTCTTCCGGAGTACAATATTACAATATGCCTGTATGGTTGAGGTGATACAAGTGCCCATCTAGCAACATAAAATTCCTGCTTTGTAATACTAAATGTGTGTTGTTTCCAAATGTTCTACAAGGTCCCATGGTTAGCAAAGGCACTAAAATCATGGCCCATTCAGGAATACTTTCTACTTTGAACAGATATGTATCTGGCAGGTCATCATCTAAAGGAGAACTTGGTTCTTTAGCTTGGATTCTGGACAAATGATCTGCTCTCAAATGTGTTTTTCATTGTTTGACCACAACCTCAAACTCAAACTCCATCAGTAGAAGAAACCATCTGACTATCCTACCAGTGTGACAAGGTTTGTTTACTAAATAGAGTAAAGCTTGGTGATCCACAAAGAATTTAAACTTGTTGGCCAAAAGGTAATGTCTATATTTTTTCACAGCAAATATCATTCCCAACCCTTCCCTCTTAGTGGTTGTGTAATTTTTCTCTACTGAATTCAGTTTCCTACTAGCATAAGCAATTGGGAAATACAATTTGCTTCCTTCTATTGGTTGTGCTAACACACATCCAAAGCATAATTTGAAGCATCCACATGGACATGGAAAATTTTATCCCACTGGGGTGTTTTCAGAATTGGTGCTATTACCAAACAAGTTTTTAGAGTCTCAAAAGCTTGGTCACACTCTTTGGTCCACTCAAATTTTGTGATTAAGGCATACAAAGGTTTTGCAATGTCAGCAAACTTGTGTACAAATTTTCTATAATATCCGCAATGTCCCATGAAAGTTTGAAGGTCCTTTACATTTGTTAGTTTTGGAGGTTCTACTATGGCCTTAATTTTCCTTTCATAAGTTGAAATTCCATTTTTGGAGACTATGTGACCTAACATTCTCCCTTGTCTTACAAAGAACACACACTTCTCTGGATTTAAACATACTCTGTATGTTCTACATTTCTTGAATATCTTTTCTAAATCTTCCAAATGATCTTGTCTTTTTAATGAAAAAGTACAAAGATCATCCACATAAATTTCCATTACATTTCTCAGGAATTCTTTGAAGATATGACACATCAATCTTTGAAAAGTTGTTGGGGCATTAGTTAACCCAAAGGGCATAACCCTAAACGCATAAATTCCCCATTCTGTGGAAAAGGCAGTTTTATGTTGATCTTCTAAAGCTATAGGTACCTGATTGTATCCTGAAAAACGATGCAAAAAACTATAAACCTCCTTCCCTACAACTCTCTCTAAAAGATGGTCTGTTATAGGCAATGGGTAACTATCTCTTATAGTTGCAGCATTCACTTTCTTCAAGTTAATGCATACCCTAAGTTTCCCATTCTTTTTTGCTACTACAACTATAGGAGATATCCATTCTGTATACTCAATCTCTTAGATGAAATTGGCAGCCAGTAGCTTGTCAATTTCTTCCTTTATTTTAGCAGAGTATTTATCATTGAATGTGTAATGTCTTTGTTTGCTAGGTTTTGCATCAGGTGTAATAGGAATCTTATGCTCACAGATTTTAGGATCAATTCCTTTCAAATCCTTGTAACTGTAAGCAAACACATCCCTATAGTTCTTAGCCAGTTTTCTTAATGCTTCCTCCTCTTGATTTGTCATGTCATCAGCTATTACAATATGTCTTTCTTCCCCCTCTTCCTGAGTGATCATGACCTTCTTAGTTTGTTCCTCATTATCATATGCCTCCCCTTTTTTCTTTTCTCTTTGGTTTCATTTTTAGAAGTAGTCTGTCTTCTACTTCATAAGTCTTGAAATTTGCAGGTACATCAAATTGTTGATCCTTGTTTGTCATTTTCTTAGGTTTTCCATCCGCTTGATCTTCTTCTATTTCTTTGTGTTTGTTTTTTCTATATTTGCCTGAGATTTTATCTTTTATTGCATCTGCATCTTTTACCTCTTCCAAATATTGTGTTTTTTCATTTTTCAATATCATATCTTTTTCCTTGTCCTCTTCTGTTTCTGATACCTTTATCATTTGTATTCCTATGTTTAAAACATCATATCCTTCTTCATTTTGGAATCTCATTCCCACATACTCATCTTTGGCTAGATCCATGGTGGCCAAAATCTAGTTCCACCCATAAGGCTCAAATTCTTCATCTTTGAATTTTTGTGGTATATAGCTCTCATCTTGTAATTTTCTCCCTTCTATACAATCTTCTCTTCTTAATCTTCCTTTTCTATTTGTAAGTTTTCTTAACACATTGCACTTCCATATTGATGCTTCTGTTTCATTCTGATCTTCCAACTCTGATTCTTCACTCAATTCTTGATTTTGATGTATTTTAAACCATTCTTGAGGGGATATGTCACAAATGACTATTTCTTAGATTCACTCTGGTTATCCTCCCTTTGCTCTGAAGGTATAGGCAATCATTACCCCAATCCTGCACAATTTGCATTTGTCTCATAAATGGTCTTCCTAGGATAATTTCATATGACGTGGATTGTGGAAATTCAACTATGGCAAAAGTATGCTCTATTTCTATTCCACATATGTCCACAATCACCTTTTCCCATATTCCTAGGGGTTTTTCTATATGTCCATCCGCAAGTTGTAATCTCATTTTAGTGGGTATCAATTCACTTTTTCCCCATCTTTCCCAAGTTTGTTTAGTCATGATAGCCACACCTGATCCACTATCCAATATGGCTTGGGCATGATTTATCCCAAATTGTATTCTTAGAGTTGAGTTCCCTTCTTCTACTTCACAATATCCTCCTATTTTATCAATAGGAATGTACAACAACTCTTCCAATTCTTGTGGTTGTGGATCAAAATTGTCTGGTATTGCTTCCCATTTTACTGTTGTGTATTGTAAGTGAGGATTCTGTTTTATCAATTCCTCCATTGTGGTGTGGTATAAGATTGTACATTGTTTGTCTATATTTACCTGGAATGTAATTTGTGAATTACCTTATTGATCCATAATTTCCTTTGTTCTTGTTACCCTCTCCAGCTGTTGTTTTAGAATTATCTAATTCCCCCAGTTTAAGTTGTGCTTCTTGTATGATTTGTTTGCATTTTTGCATTCTTTCATGCTCTATATCCGGTATAGGATAAGCCATTACATGATCTGTGGGATTTGGTCCCTCTTGAATTCTTCCCTTGTATGCTTTTATCATAGTTTCCAAACTTTGTGAATTGCTTATCTCTTGCTGGGTTTGTGTCTTTTGGGGTGGGCTATGTTTTGGTAGTTCCATATTTTCTTCTTCTTGACTTTTACCCACTCTCATTTTTCTCTCCCATCTCCCTTTTTGTCTATTTTTCTTCTCCTTTGGAGATGAATTCTTCTTTTGTTCCTTGATTATTTCCTGTTGTTTGGCTTGTGCTCTTGTTATAGCATTTACGTTTACTTGTTCAGGGTCACTCAATTCTTCTTGCTCCATGATGTTGACTGCTTGTAATGGTATGCTATTAGAAGTATTTTGTTGTTTTTGAGGAATATCAATTAATAGGAGATCAATTGTATAAAAGAGGGATGGATGGATATTTAAGAATTTGTGTTCCTGAAGATAAGTATGTTGAAATGTTGGAAATGGCACATTCTGGAGTGGCAGGAAGTCATTTCTCAAGTGAAAGGACTGCTAAACTCATACTATATTCTGGCTTTTGGTGGCCAACTCTATTTCCTGATGCAAGAACATATGTAAAAAGATGCGACATTTTCCAGAGAGTGAGTCAACCAAATAAAAGAGATAATATGCCATTAATACCTTTAATTTCAGCAAGAGCCTTTAGTAAATGGGGGTTGGATTTCATTGGACCCATACATCCTCCAGCAAAACAATCCCATGCTGAATATATAATAGTGGCCACAGATTACCTGACAAAATGGGCAGAGGCCAAGGCTACAAAAAGAAATGATGCTCAGACTACTGCAAGATTTCTCTATGAGTATATCATCACCAGATTCGGACTACCAATTGAATTGGTAAGTGATAGAGGGACTCATTTTTTGAACCAAATCATAGAAAACATAACTGAATATTTCATGATTAGTCATAGAAAGTCAGCCCCATATCACCCACAAGCCAATGGGTTAGCAGAGAGTACTAATAAAGTACTTTGTACTGTATTGTCAAAATTGGTAAACACAAACAGGAATGATTGGGATTTACAACTTAATCATGTCCTATGGGCCTATAGAGTGGCATACAAAACTGCATTAGGAACCACACCATTTAATTTAGTATATGGACAAAATGCAGTTCTACCTTTGGAATTCCTCATTCCAACACTAAAGGTGGGTAGTCAATACAATTGGACTGGACATGAATTATTTGAGAGAGTAATGGAATTAGAACAACTGGGAGCTTCTAGAATCCAAGCAATTATGAGTATATATGCAGACAAGAAAAGGCAAAAAGCTTATCATGATGTTCACATAAAAGAAAAAGATCTACAAGAAGGAGATTTAGTTTTGGCATACACAGTAAAGGAACATCAAAAGAAATTTCTGAAGAAAGGGCATGGACCATATATTATCAATCAGATCAGTAATAGTGGAGCTATTCAATTAGCTAATATAGATGGAGAAATCATGCCAAACTTCATAAGTGGATGTAGAGTTAAAAGGTATGATCTTCCATTAACTGCTTCTGAATGGAGAAGATTACATCAAGCTCAAAACAGGAAAAAGAAGAGGAAAACATTAGAAAAGAGGCTCAACAGGAGGCAAAGGAAAGGATAAGAAAAACCAAAAATCTTAGAGAAGTCCTTTTGTGTGACACCTCTAAAACAAAAAGAACATTTGCCTGTGATAACAATGGATTTTCAGGATGAAAAAATCAAGGTGTTGATAGACTTAGGAGCACAGGTAAATTTGATCAGTTCAACCTTGTTGAATAAGTTTAACATAAAAAGGACTAACAATAAAACCTTTATCAAAACCTTGGAAGGACAAATAATACAAAGCATGTCTTCACCTTCTAGTGAGGTCAAGTTCAATCAAGAATATATGAGAATAGACTGTGAAGAATGGTGAGATCACTTGATGACTGAAAAATTGATTTTGGGTCAACCATGGCTAAAGCAAGGTAAAGTAATTTTGGATTTTGAAAAAATGAAGCTCAAGTTGACAATAAATGACAAAAGGTTTTTAATGTTTTTATTGAGTAATGAAGAACAGGAAGATCAACAGGATATTCATGACCCAGACCTGGAGGGATTTTCTTTTTCATTAGAAGATACACAGACATTACCAATACAATCACTTTATGATCAAGCTTCATTTAATCAAAACCAGGAAAAAATTGAAGGAGTAAAAGTTGGTGAAGAGAAAGAAGGAAGGTGGCAACTATGGCATAGTCAGACGTATCCAGACATCAAAACGAGAAAGATGTGGAAACAAAGTACCCACAAGCCCTGCTCATCAAAACAAATTCCCAGAACAAAATGGATATGGAAGCCAAAAAATTTTAAGAACAACTTATCAAAAGAAGATGGGTGTATCTCTGGAACAGGGTCAGCAAGGATAAAATATTATTGGGTAAAAAAATCAGATTTGATTTAATGGAAAAGAACATGAGTAGTTGCTATGCGGTTAGGATCTTGGATAAGAAAAACAAAGTGTTACAGAGAACAAATTATGACATTTTGGAAATAATGGCAATTTGTTCTACCTTATCTTTTTTCTGAGAAAAGAAATAGGAGGGGAAGAAAGGAAGTTGAAAGCAATTATTTATTATTATTAAAAAAAAGAGAGAAAAAAATATATATATATATTATTAAAAAAACCCAAGAAATAAAAGAAAAAAAAAAGAGAAAAATTTTCCATTTCATTTTTCTTTTATGAGAAAAGAGAGAAAAATTATCCAATTTTTTTCTTTTATAAGTTATACAGCACAAAGCAAGACATAGATAGAAGTATAGCAGGTTTCTATAATTTATTTTTTATTTTTATTTTTTCAATTTTCTTCAAGTAATTATAGTTTTCAAATCTTTTCTTCCTTTATAAAAGTTGTCAGAAGAGAAGAGAGCACTAGACATCTTGCTACACATGTAATGATCACTTTAATTGAGTTTTTTGGGGAAGTCAGGATTTAATTGAGATTTTATTTTCATTTTTCTTTCATTTCATCTCAAACCAAATGTCATTTTTTACTTTCTTATGACTCATATGGGTGGAGTGTTTTCTTTTTTGTGTAATGCTACATTTTCTCCAGAATGGTGAATTCAAAGGAACTACCAATCCATGAGTTCAAAGCAGACTCAATCACTCTGTCTAGAGGACATTGGTTCTTAGACAATGAAGCAACAATGGAGACAGTAGAATTAGAATCAGATGAAGAGCAGGAGATTCCAGAAGCAGAAAAGATAGTCAAGGAACTCAAGGAAACTATGGATATTATTGGCCAGCACATATTTACAGTGGGAGTTGGAGGTTACAAATACACTATGCTGTGTCATGAATTTTACAAATTCCAGAAAAGTGCAGTCAATTACAAAAGATGGAAAGCAATAGGATTACACAAGTTGTTGGATGAAGCCATATTCTTTATAGACTTTGAAAGAGTTGCACAAGTGATGAATAGTCTGTTGGAAGTTGGAAGGGGAAATGATGCATATTTTAGGTGTTCAGTCAAGGACAAGGAGAACAAAGAGGTGAACATCACAATAAAAGCAGAGCATATCAGGGCAGCTCTTCAGTTTTACCCAATGGGAACTAAGTTGGATGAGAGCTTTGTCAAGAAGAATAAAGAAACATATACAAGATATTCTAAGTTTCTTGATTTTAAGGGAAAAGAAATTGAGGAGTATGCCATCAGAATGTTTTTGCAATATTTATGTTTTCCAAAACTACCTAGATACACCATGCCACACAAATCAGTAACATTGATTATGTTCAATAATAAGGATAGAACTAAGCCCTTTGGAATAATGGATGTATCACCATATATACATGAGCAATTAAAGGAAGCAGCCAAACATTTTGGGAGCAAAAGAGGTATATAAATGGAGCCCAATTCTTAACTAGAATTGCTGGCTCCAGCAGCCCAATATTTCAAAAATTTGATTGCAGCAATCAAAAGTCCTTCAAGGAAGATATCTGTAAGAGAATCAGATTGCCAATCAAGTATGAGGGGAGCAGAAAGGAAAAGAAAAGGAATTTCAAAAGAAGTCATTCTAGTAAAGAAAAGAAGATTGGATCCAAGAAAAGTGGAATTGGAACAGGTAGAAGCAACTAAGGAAGAGCATGAAGCTGCTCAGAAGCAGGTACAGTCTTCAAATGACCCACACCCACCTCAAATAAGCAAAGAGAAGTTGTATACCTATTTGACTCAAGGAAATAATAAAAGGGCAGTATATGAAGCTCAATATCAAAAGATGTTGGAGGACTACTCGTGCAAAGCAACTGATTGGATTCAGGAGGAAGTAGAACACTATGAAGAGCTGCATGATCAAATGATGGCAGCTAACACAGAGGAAGTTTTTGTCAAAAAAGAAGTGGAATTGTTAGCATATTTCAAAGAGCTACAAGGACCTCCTGAAACAAGAACTACAATTGTAGCAAAGAAGAAGGTTCAGAAGAAACCTGTACAAAAGAGGAAGTTAACCAAGAAAAGTAAAGGAAAATCAGTGGCAGAACCTATACCAAGGATGGAGACAGAGGAAGTAATAGTAGAAGAAGATAAGCAGGAGAAATCTATGGCTATGAAAGAATCAAGATTGGATAAATCAGGAGTAGCCAGCTCTTCACAATTTTCTTCAGATTCTTAAAGTGATACTGAAAATTTCTTGTTGAAAAGCTTGAACTTATCAGTGTAGAAATGTGATAACACAAGTCTCTGAAAAAAATAAAACACCAGAAGACTTGAACAGGAAGCCACAAGGAAAGCAAGTCCAAGAAGAAGCAGCAAAACAGGTTAGTCCTGAAGAAGAGAGAAGGCTGTTGAAAGGCAAAGCAGTGATGATGGAAGAAGAGAGTGAAGTCAGGAAGGAATTCAGTTGTGGATTAGTGGACTCAGGATTAAAGACAATATGGAAAAAACCTTTACGTCAAACCTATTTCAAATTGGATGAAGGGAAAGTAGAAGCAGAAAAAGAAGTTCAGTTATGCAGTTCAACACATAAACAAAAAGATAGATATCAAATCAAGGAAACAGAAGAAGTAAGGGAAAAGAAGAAAGCTCAAGAAATGGAAGAAGGAATTACAGAGAAAGAGATAAATAAAAGCATAGAAGACATACTATATGATTTGAATCATAATGAAGAGTTCACATCGACAGAAAATCAGGAACCAGAGGAAGATTTGGATCTCATGGATATAGATGAGCGAGAGGAAGGACAAAAAGAGCAGATAATCAATGATCAGAAAAAGTTTGGTGAGGAGACTGATTCAATCCAAATTTAGGAAAAGGAAGTACAGGTAAAGGAAAAACATCTTTTTGAAGAACAACAAGTAAAGGAGAACAAGAAGGCAGAAGAAACAAAGACAATTAAAGACACATCAGGACATGAGAATAAGGAGGATTAGATATTAGAATCTGAGGACAAAGAAGAAATGGAAGCAGATAAGAGCTATGAAAAACAAAATAACGAGGTCAGAGTATGAGGAAGACAATGAAGACTGTAAAGAAGAAAAGCAGATAGAAGTAAAACAAATGGAACTAGAAGCTGGGTTGGAAAGGATACCTAAAGACATAAGATCTGCCTGCAAGGTTATTATGAGCAATATAGAACAATTCAGACCATCAAGTAGAAACATGATCATATTAGGAATGGTGGATGAATCTGAGTTTGTAAGAGGCAGCAGAATCATTAATGAGCACAGGAAAGAAAAGGAGCAGTTAGCAGAACAATTGAGGATTGTGCAGGAGAAAAATGAGGATTTGACCAACAGAATGATTTCCTTGGAAGAATTGTAAGTTCAACATCAGAACAAAATTCAATTTCTTGAAGAGAAATGTGCAAAACAGACAGAGCATAGCAACAAAATGGAGATGGAGTTGAAAATATTTGAAGGGAGACACAGAACCCTGCAGAGTTCATATCAAATTACGGTCAAAGCCAATGAGGAAATAAACAAGTTATTAATGGAAGAAGGTCAGTTGAAGGAAGAAAGCAAGACTGTACAGGTGACACAAGATGAGAAGGAAGATCTGAACAAGAAATTATGACATTGCAAACAGAGTTGAAAGAAGTCAAGGAGTTGGAAAAACAAGCCAGTATACATGCTGCTACTTCTATGAGGGGATATAATAAGTTACATATGGATATAGAAAAAGAGAGAAGTGATTGGCAGTTGAGTATGGAAAAGGAAAGAAATGAGTGGAAATCAGAAAGAGAGTTGTGGACCTCCCAAAATAGAAGTTTAATGTTGACAATAGAAGAACTATAGAAAAATTTGGAAAAACCACAAACCCAAGTGGAAGAGCAGGTAGAGGCCACACAAACAGAAGAATATGAAGTAGGAGATGATGACAGAACCCAACATGATGGTGAACAAGAAAACAAAGCACCTGTAGAAGAGTACTCAGAAGAGTTTGTCCAGAAACTTCTGACAGACAGAGAATCCAAAATGGAATTTATTAGAAAGATGCATAATGAATATGAGAAACAAATTGTTAATTTTGCTCTGAATAAAGGAATAAATCCGGATCAACACCATTGGGCTACAGATGGCTTAGGTATACCCTTTTGCATGATTATGGAAAGCATTAGAAACTATCACTTGGCAAGGGTAGGATTACCTCCAAACAAGTATTTAGAATATGAAGAAGACATCAATGTGACAAAGGAGTTATTTGAGAAAGCTAATCCTAAATGGAGAAATAGGTGGTTGGATGCTAATAAAGAATGCAAGAAAATATGGAAAGAAGCACCAATATAGTTAAAAATCAATCCAGCATAGTGTCCAGTAGCAAGGAGAAGGGATTGGACAATCTTTTGGGAAAGAAGGAAGGAGGGACAGATTCTATCAAAATGGTTGAATTTTCCAAAGATAGCAGGTCCAAAGGCAGGAACATGGCCAACAAAGAAGTATATGGTTGACACAGCAGAGTCTGTCATATCCACATATAAAGATGTCAATGATCCAGCATGTATTTTATTAACATTAGGGCGAAAAACGGCCCAAAAAGGGCCGTGTAAGGATTTCAATTAGTTGTGCTTAATCGGGATTAAAGTTGTCAAATCCTTTAAGAAATTCCGTGTAAGTTCATTTAAAACGTATCTTATGCAAATTTTGAAGAGAGAGAAACTCGTATCATATAATCATGAAAAGTTTGTGTGATATCTTACGCCTCGAAGTTTGTGTGATATCTTACGCCTCAAAAGTTGAATTTTCCTCTTGTTCACGGACCTATATAATGTGTGCTGATCACGTTTTGCGCTTTTTTTCTCTACTTTTCATAGCAAGCCTATTTCTCCCTTTCACGTCATTTTAGACACTTGCTGGTCATTTTTCATAGTAGACCATGGAGAACGTTAACCCAAATACTCTCCCTGAGCTTTCAAACATTCGAAATCATTGTAAAAAGTTCCATATCAACATTGTAGTTAGTCAGGAGTATGCGACGACAAGAAACGTATTTCGAAGGGCTCTTCATCCTCTTGAAGTGGATGGATTGCGAAAGGAAGGCAAGAAACATATCGACATATGGACAGATGGATCTGTTTATCCAATTGATCCACAAACTGGAAGGTACCCCCCTTTTCATAATCTTCATGATCTGATTAGATTTGTGGGAGATGGTGAGGATGGTTTACGAGGCTATTGTTCAAGGCTCTGGGATATTTCAAGGAATTATGTTCAATACATAAACTATTTACAAAACACACTACACCAGAAGAATTTACATATGAGAGAGCTAGAAAACAAATTATCCACTTTATCTTCTCAGTTAGAGTCTTTTAAAAAAATGAAAGAAACTCCTATAGGTTTGAGAATGCGGTCAAAACGAGTAAAACCTTTTTTAGATTTGACTGAAAAATCTGGCCAGAAAAAGAAAAGAATGAAAATTGTTAGAGATCATGTGACAAATGTGTTAGGTTTCAATATGTCGAGCAGTTTTGAGCGCATACATTTCTGTAATGAAATTTTGAGTCAAAATGATGTTTTAAGACTATTGAAACTAAATGAAAATACATACTTGAAACGCTTTGTTTTTCAAAAACTCATGATAGAAATGAATCTTTTACTAGAACCATCTCAAATTCAAAATATTTGTGATAGTGTTGGAGTGAGTAGGAAAGGTTATAGAGCAATTTCAAAAGTTTGGTGTGAATTTTTAAAATTTAACAAAGTTAGAAGTTTTGGATTGCCTAGACCCCATCATGTAGGAAAGTTTCGGCTCTGCTTGAATAAGAAGATCACATCAGTATTTGGTGAATATAAACATATTCACGGTAACATGCCTTACGAAGTAGGAAAACAAAAGTTACATTTCACTTACAATGCATTTAACAACATATGGATAGATGTTATAAAACTTCAAACATACATGGTTCAGTTCTATAATATAAAAGAGCATGAATGTTCTGGTCTATTGAAATTTGTAATCAAACTTGATGAAGCTGAGCTTAAAAAACATCAAAAGATGGAGAGAATAAGCATTGCACTGATGAACAAAGCTTTGGACTATAGCCTTGGGAAATTGGATACTCCATCTCTCAAAGTACAATCAGAAATGGAGTTATGGTGGGTTGGCTGTGCTCAAGTTCCATCTAAGAGCCATAAAACACTTAAATGGTTATTCTCACAGACAAACATTCCGAATGTTATCCAAGGGCATCATGCAGGAGAATTGTTGAATGTCAAAGACTACGGAAACTTTCAAGTTGAGTGGCATTTGAGTGGAGACCTAAAGACACTCAAATGCATGTTTGGTATAAGTGGGGGAGCAAATTCTAAATACCCTTGCTTGTACTGCATGCAAAGCCCAGGCACAAATGGATGGATTACTAGAGCTGAGGGTGAAGAGGCTCCTTCTAGACAAAATGTTATTCTTCGTAACTACTCATCTTCTTCAATGATTTGGGATCCCATACTTCCAATAGCATTGACAAATGTACACATATGTACACTACATGCAGAGTTAAGAATCATTGACAAGTTGGTCCGTCTTCACTTGGATTATGCATATTCTATCAAGCCTACAACTCTTGCAGATGAATGCATAAAAAAATGTGAATGTCTTCTTTCAGAAATGGGGTTTCATGGTGGTGATGTTCATCTAAGAAAAGATCCAAAGCTTTCACAAAATACAGGTGATGTTTTACAGGATGTCTCAATGGGAGGTGCAAAAGCAAGGAGATTCTTCAGCAACCATGATGGCAAACAACTTAATGCCATGTGGAATTCATGGAAAACATTTTGTGAGGTCACGACTAATGTAAAAAGCAAACCAGAAATAACAAAAAAGAGAATGGAGGTGTGGGTCAAACTAGATAATCTTTTAAAGATCATGAGGCAGCAGGTAACATCAAAAAGTTATGTGACAGATTTCAGAAAGGCGACCACAGAGCTTATAGAAACCATCATAGAGGCATGGGGTGCCAAAGACATAACATACTACTTGGTGAGCTCCAAAGATATTTTATTCAATTTATTTATTTTTAATTGAAATAAAGATCTAATGAAATTCTTCTGCTTTCCAGCATATTCTTCTTGTGCATGGTGCATTCTTTGCAGAAAAAGAACCACTTGCCATGTGGAACACCCAAGGCATGGAAAAATCTCATTATCAAGCAAGGACAAGCTTCTTTAGGTGTACAAGGAAAGGAGGAGGAGTAACAAAGAGCAATGCCTTCAGAGAGCTTTTTGATTGGTTCTTTAGAAGACAATTACAAAGGACCTCATGCCAAATATAATCAGAAGGATATGGCTATCTCCAGACAAATCATGTATCAATATCACAAACTGAAAAAGATCACATTTCAAATAGAGCTTTAATATTTGCAATGTCTTTTATTTCTTTGAGAAATAAAAGATGTCATGTATGTACATTTCATGATGTATTATGCTTTGAAAAGAAATATGTCTACTACCATCAGATGACTTTGACTAGAGAATCAATAACAATTACACCAAAAAAATTTGCAATGTCTTATATCACATTGGGCAATTTTTGTATATGTACATTTGTTGAGATATAGAATTTGAAAAAATCAAGTCATTCCTTGAGCCTTTTGAAAGGCTCTGGCAAATCACCTCTATATCTCAGGAACTCTTTTCTCCTGTATCCAGCAATGCTTTTTAAATCTGACACCCCTGCAGCCATTGCATAGCTTGAATAACAAAGAAAGTACCCTGCCCTTGAAGCATTGAGTCCAGGGGCATATCCAAAAATTCTGAATGCAGTTGCTCTTTCAAGCAGTAAAACTCTGAAAGCATTAAAGGGTATTGGAGTAAAACCCATGTATTTTGATAGAGTCCTCAAGCAGAACAATCCAAAGTCTGGCTCCTCACTATAGTGCTTGTGAATAACACAAAAAGTGGCTGGGTTCAACTTTGGAAGATAGTGGATAATAGAATGAATATCCACCTTTGCTTTTCCTTTCTCTTCTAAGGCTTTTCTTGTTCCCTTGCCCCTGCCAAGGTAATTGTCTTCATCCAATAAAGTTAATTGTGATAAAAATGAAAAACATGGTTAGATGAAGTGCAAGCACACTTAAGGAAACATGTGAAGTAACTTGAAACTATTAGAAAGAAAAGCAAGAGACACGACTGATGCAAGCGATAAGGGTCTTCAGAGAAATTCAGATTGTCGTTATCGCTTGCATCGGTCGTCATCAATATCTATTTGCAAACTGCCTAGAAACATCTAATGTTTGATAAATGAGGGGAATTCCCACAAACAAGACATGTATAATCATTGCTGCATGCAACTCCTAGACACGACCGATACAAGCGATAAGGCCCAGCGGAAAATATCCGATGGGCCTAATCGCTAGCATCGGTCGTGATCCATTTCTGACACTTGGAATGGAGAACTTGGACAAATCTGATACAAGAAAGAGATTTTGCATTGGTCCCATCTCATATCCTTAACCTAAAGATCTTGAGAACATAGTTAACTGTATACCTTGATGTCATCTTCCTAAAGTCCAAACACGACCGATGCAAGCGATGAGGCCCAATGGAAAATATCCGATGGGCCTAATCGCTTGCATCGGTCGTGATCCATTTCTGACACTTCGAATGGAGAACTTGGACAAATCTGATACAAGAAAGAGATTTTGCATTGGTCCCATCGCATATCCTTAACCTAAAGTTCTTGAGAACATAGTTAACTGTATACCTTGACGTCATCTTCCTAAAGTCCAAACACGACCGATGCAAGCGATGAGGCCTAGCGGAAAATATCCGATGGGCCTAATCGCTTGCATCGGTCGTGATCCATTTCTGACACTTCGAATGGAGAACTTGGACAAATCTGATACAAGAAAGAGATTTTGCATTGGTCCCATCTCAAATCCTTAACCTAAAGTTCTTGGGAATATAGTTAACTGCATACCTTGACGTCATCTTCCTAAAGTCCAAACACGACCGATGCAAGCGATGAGGACCGACGGAAAATATCTGATGGGCCTTGTCGCTTGCATCGGTCGTGATCGACTTCTGACACTTCTAATGGAGAACTTGGACAAACTGACACAAGATAGAGATTTTGCATCAAGCCCATCTCATCTCCTTTTCCTTTAAATCATGAGAATATATTTTACTACATACTTGACCTCATCTTCCTCTTCAAGTCCAAACACGACCGATGCAAGCGATAAGGCCCAACGGAGATTATCCGTTAGGTTGTATCGCTTGCATCGGTTGTGGTCATTTTCTCACTTAAAAATAGAGATCTCGGACAAAAACTTTAATTGATAGAATATATCAAACAACATACCTTGACCTCATCTTCCTCCTCAATGAGCTCTTTTGAGTCAATACAAATTGTTCCTTTGTCCTCAGCGACATCCAAGAATGAATAGCCACGTCCAAACGAGTATATTCCAAGTTGCTTCTGATGCTCATCAAACTCTTCATCAGCAAGTTTTGGCTTCTCTGAGATAGCTTTCTCAAAGCATTTTGAAAGAGCTTGTGATGAATCTTTGAATTCTTCATTAGACAAATCCAAATCAAGACGCAAAAATTCCTCTCTTCTTTCTCCTTTCTTATTGATGAATCTCCTTGCAACTTCTTCTGCCTCAGCTATAGCTGCAAGACAGTAGTCCTCCCTTAGATTGAAAAGTTCCTGAATGTAAAATAGAGGTATGAACTCTTTCCCAGAGATAAAGTAAAAAGGTAGATTTGGGAGAAGTAGGGACTTCTCAGACACTTGAACTTCTTCACTTGGCTCCCTTATTGCAGTCTCTGCTTTAAAAGTGGCCACATCAAAATCTTTGACCTGCTCTTCTTCTGCTTGGAGATTGATCTCCTCAACAATCTCCATGACACCTTTCATAGTTTTTGAGCTAGCCTCAAGTGCCAGCTCTAAGCAAGGCTCGTCTTCATCATGAACATTTTCCTCCCTTTCAACTAAGATATGATCAAGCCATATCAAGAAAGCAATGTTTAAAGGGAGCAAGCAGCAGTCCTTTTCATGCTCTGGGCATAAATCAAGCTTCCCTGGCAAAGGGGATATCCTTCTGCATTTTCTTGTGATTTTAGCCCTATCTATTGGATCCTTCCCAAAGATGTGAGGATGGACATAGGTTTTCTGAGAAATAGAAAGGATCCTCCCATCGACCAACCCCAAGAAAATCTCCCACTCATCCTTAAGAAAACTTTTCGAGTTCTCTAAGAGTTTTTCAAAATCAATTTCGGGGTTGAATATGGTCATTGCATCAGGAAAATAATCTACACTTAAACCCTCTTGAACCATGAAATCAAGAAGTTTCTCTGATGGAGAGACACTAAGGATCTCATTCATTACCTCCATCTAAGCTGCAGCTTCTCTTGTATGTCTATTGGGAGAACACAACCGATGCAAGCGACTAGAGCGAGTCAACATAGGTCAAACGGCGAAAATCGCTTGTATCGGTCGTGTCAGCGACGAAAGAAACATACACATGTAGGTGAGAAATTCTCTGAAGGTTGAAAGTTTGAGTTTGTGAAGAAATAGGTATTTATAGGCGAGGAGGGAAGAAACGGTCGAATGAGGTGGACCAATCACAGAGTGCCACGTGGCAATGTGTACGTTGCCCGATGCAACGGATAGATGATGTGGATCAATCAAATCATGCCACGTGGCAAAAGACATTGGAATTCGCAACGGGTATCTGACGTGGACCAATCGGGGCATGCCACGTGGCACAACCGTCAACTCAGTTTTGGGACCTATTTAAGCTTCCCTATTCATTTGCTTTTTTTTTTTGTCAACACTTGCCAAGCGTGGAGGTTCCATTGCCACCAAGTTTTTTGGCTACTTCACAATTTCTATAGAGAGCGCTCTCTCCGTAAGGTAATGTGGACACGACCGATGCAAGCGATTAGGGACATCCGAGATTTTTGGATAACCCGAATCGCTTGGATCGGTCATGTTTTTTAAATAGCATCGTCCTTGATCATACCTTGCAAATTTTGGTTTCTTTTGTGTTGCTTGAGTATAACGCATTGTTACCTTTATTTTAACTTCTATTTATTGAAATATGATGATGAATTCAGGGACGACCGATGCAAGCGATGAGTGACATCCGGGCATTTACGGATGACTCTTATCGCTTGGATCGGTCGTGTCTCTAGTGAGGAGGGAAGAAACGGTCGAATGAGGTGGACCAATCATAGAGTGCCACGTGGTAAAGTGTACGTTCCTCGATGCAACGGATAGATGACGTGGATCAATCAAATCATGCCACGTGGCAAAAGACGTTGGAATTCGCAACGGGTATCTGACGTGGACCAATCGGAGCATGCCATGTGGCACAATGATCAACTCAGTTTTGGGACCTATTTAAGCTTCCCTATTCATTTCCTTCATTTTTTTCTGTCAACACTTGCCAAGCGTCGAGGTTCCATTGCCACCACGTTTTTAGCCTACTTCACAATTTCTATAGAGAGCGCTCTCTACGTAAGGTAATGTGGACACGACCGATGCAAGCGATTAGGGACATCCGAGATTTTTGGATAACCCTAATCGCTTGGATCGGTCATGTTTTTAAATATCATCGAGTCCTTGATCATAGCTTGCAAATTTTGGTTTTCTTTGCTATGCTTGAGTATAACGCATTGTTACCTTTATTTTAACCACTATTTATTGAAATATGATGATGAATTCAGGGACGACCGATGCAAGCGATGAGGGACGTCCGGGCATTTACGGATAACTCTTATCGCTTGGATCGGTCGTGTCTCTTACAGTGGAACGAGTCATTGATTATAGTTTTCCAATTATCTTTTTCTTAGTGGTAATTGAGTATTTTGCATTGTAAGATATATTTTATTGATATTTCATGATAAATTTAAAGACGACCGATGCAAGCGATCAGGGACATACGAGCATTTCCGGATGACTGCTATCGCTTGCATCGGTCGTGCCTCTGATAGTGGAAAGAGTCATTCATTATAGTTTTCCAATTATCGTTTTCTTAGTGATAATTGAGTATTTTGAATTGTAAGATATATTTCATTGATATTTGATGATAAATTTGAAGACGACCGATGCAAGCGATCAGGGACATCCGGGCATTTCCGGATGACTGCTATCGCTTGCATCGGTCGTGCCTCTGATAGTGGAAAGAGTCATTGATTATAGTTTTCCAATTATCTTTATCTTAGTGATAATTGAGTATTTTGCATTGTAAGATATTATTTATTGATATTTGATGATTAATTTAAAGACGACCGATGCAAGCGATCAGGGACATCCGGGCATTTCCAGATGAGTGTTATCGCTTGCATCAGTCGTGCCTCTGATAGTGGAAAGAGTCATTGATCATAGCTTTTAGAGAGTAAGTTTTGACAGTGGAATATTCCACTTTTCCTAATTCCTTGCCTAAAGATTGATTTTTTGCAGAGTATGGCTAGAACCAAAAAGACAGCAAGGAAGTTGTACCCTGAGGGTCAGGACAAGAATGCCCAAGGGGAAAATGTCCAGGAGCAAAATTCCCAGAAGGTTCAAGCCAATGTGCCAGACAAGCCTTCAAAAAAAAGGGTCAACTACCATGTTAAGTCTTTGAGGGAAATTAGAAGAGCCCAAAAGTCTGTGGGATTGTTGATCCCAAGACTTCCATTTATGAGAGTTGTCAAGCAGATCTCAGCCAACCTCTGTTCTTTGATGAAGACCTCATCCTTTGTCAATGTGAGGTGGCAAACTCAAGCACTGCTATGCCTGCAAGAAGCTACAGAGGACTT
Source organism: Ceratopteris richardii (assembly GCA_020310875.1). Classification (NCBI taxonomy): domain Eukaryota; kingdom Viridiplantae; phylum Streptophyta; class Polypodiopsida; order Polypodiales; family Pteridaceae; genus Ceratopteris; species Ceratopteris richardii. The sequence goes on along the minus strand of CM035421.1, from coordinate 2,689,242 downwards.
TGCTATTGATTTCATGAATGATGCCTACTTATGTGCTGCTCATTCTCATAGGGTAACTTTAATGGCGAAGGATTATGTTATTGTTTCAAGAATAAGATATAAGTTTGATAAAGCTCTGGTTCCTATTGATCACCACGACAAAAAATTCTTTGATATTTTAAATATACCTCCAGCTCAAGCACCTAAAACAACAGTTGTCATTGAAGAGATCAACGCTCAAGTCACTCATGATCATGAGACTAGAACTGCAGCAAATAGTGAGGAGGAGAGGAAAAAGCAGGGATTATTTACAGAGGAAAGTGCCATCTTAACCCAGATTCAAAAGTTACAGAAAGCAAATAAAGAGCTCCTCAAGAAAGGAGATGGGCAGGTTATAGTTAATGTTGCAATGCCATGGCAAAGTGAATTGTTTCTTGACATTAGACCTGAAGATAACAAAATGTTGAGGGAGCTTCATCTTGAAATATCAGATAGTGTGGTCAACATTTCACTCAGGTATATCTAGAGGCCTTAAAATGCTTTTGTTTTGCATAATTTTCTAGTTCCTTAACTGCATTTTTATTTCTTGATTTGTAGGGTTCTTCTTCAACAATGTGAGGAAGCGGTTCAAAGAAAAGTATTTATTTTAGATCCTCTGGTGACACAATGTTTTTTACATAAACATGGAGATGCCAAGTCCTTTCTACGGGGTTTTACAGAAGAAGTAGAATGTGTAATTTACCCATATATTGAAAAGTAAGTATTCATCTTCATTTTGGAAACATATTTGTTTCATTTAAGAAAGTATATTTACATGCAACTCATTGACAGGGGCCATTGGAGTTTGATTATTGTGGACTTCAATGCATATCAAGCTCTTTTCCTCAATTCTCTTCCATCACAGCATGGGAATTGCAAGTGTAAGTTACTATACATTTTGTTGTTCTCTATTTTAAAGCCATGCCCCGTTTTGATTTTCACTTTACAATGCAGTGCTGCAAAGCTTCTCAAGATGCATATTGATCAGAATCTTCCAGGAATAGCTAAAATGAACGAACAAAAGCAATTTGGATACAGCCAAATTCATGTGCCATTGCACAGAGACTCAACATCATGTGGCTGGAGAGTGATTGCAAATGCTGTAAGATTCTTGGAAAGAAGGTTCTACAGTCCTGGATTGAATTTATCAGACTACCCAGATGCATGGATCATCTTGATCAGAGAGAGAGCAATAAATAGTATCATGAAACATGCAATCTGCCCACATGATCCAGACTCACCTCCACCCCCTCCACCTGATAAAAAACAGTCTGAAGATAAAAAGAAAGGGCTTCCTCTTCACTCACCACTAAAGCATATGAACAACATAAAGAGTCAAGCTGAAAGCTCCAAAAAGGGACAGAAGCAACAGAGAAAGCAAGGCTCTAAAAAGGATAGAAAGGGTTAAATCAATTTTTGAGTCTTAGATTGAAATCAATTGTAAAGCCAACCGAGGTTGGAATATTTATTTTTTAACAAATTGTATGTAGTTATGCCAATCTTCATCTGGAAGATGGTCACAGTTGTATTGAACCTCTTGAGAGTTTGACAAAAGTTCATTGGATGGTCCAATTAAATTTATTAATGTCACAATTATGAATGCATTGTGGGTTTTTTACTTCATTCTTGTTGGAAAGTGTTTAAATTCGAGAAGTTACAGAAGGACATAAAGAATTAAGAGGACACGACCGATACAAGCGATACGGGGAATCGGAGAATCTTGGATTGCCCCTATCGCTTGCATCGGTCGTATTATCCATTTCATCGCTGTTGCTAGTTTTTATACTCGTGAGTCAAATCTTTACGCAAGGTCACTCCTTGAAGTCTCCCGCGGTAGTTTGCTAACACGACCGATGTAAGCGAAAAGGGCCATCCGATAATTTCAGATTGCACTAGTCGCTTGCATCGGTCGTCTTCACTTATCTCGTCTCCTCTGCTTTATGCCTTGAGACATGCTCTTCTAATATTGAAATACCAAACCTTGGATTGGAATTTGCACCAAGTTCTCCACTCTCTCTTATATTACTTGGTAGTTTGCATTTGTACCATGATAATTTCTCTCGCGGTAGTTTGCTAACACGACCGATGTAAGCGATAAGGGCCATCCGACAATTTCAGATTGCCCTAGTCGCTTGCATCAGTCGTCTTCACTTATCTCGTCTCCTCTGCTTTATGCCTTAAGACATGCTCTTCTAATATTGAAATACCAAACCTTGGATTGGAACTTGCACCAAGTTCTCCACACTCTCTTATATTACTTGGTAGTTTGCGTTTGTACCATGATAATTTCTCTCGCGGTAGTTTGCTAACACGACCGATGTAAGCGATAAGGGCCATCCGACAAATTCAGATTGCACTAGTCGCTTGCATCGGTCGTCTTCACTTATCTCGTCTCCTCTGCTTTATGCCTTAAGACATGCTCTTCTAATATTGAAATACCAAACCTTGGATTGGAATTTGCACCAAGTTCTCCACACTCTCTTATATTACTTGTTATGTGTACCATGATAATTTCTCTTGCATTACTTGAGGACAGAAAAGTTGGATAGAATCAAATTATTTAGCTGAGACTAGTGTGCACCTTTGATAGACTATAATTATTAAATTGAAATTAGATATTCAATTCTAGATCTCTTCTTCATCTAGAATTAACTTATGCAAGTTCCTGTATAATTATTTCTTAGTCATCAATTCACTCCTGCAAAAAAAAATCAATGGAAATATGAAATTAAGGACCTAAAAAATATCTAAGACATTTAAAATTAATAATTTAACACACATTGTTTGTAACCATCCTGCAAGGAAAATTCAATGGAAGTATCAATAGAAGCTTCTATTAGATGAAGATACATTATGTAAGAATGTCAGGGTTAACTTGTTACAATCTTAAAGGTTGGAACTTAATCACCCTTGGTGGCAGGCAGCTTATGCAAGATAATGATTTCTCTGATCTAATGTTAACTATTGCATCATCAATTGAGAATCTACACTGAGATGATACCTCATCAAGGTATTCTAGAAGCTCCCTTACATTTCTGAGATTCCAATTTGCAGTGACAATTATTTTCCTTGATTGAAAATCTGGATGAATCAATACTTCTAACTCAAATTCTGGACAGCTCTCCTCTGAGTCCAAGGCTATCCAAAGTCCAAGCTTTTCTTTCCACCTTCTATAGTCATATCCTAGAACCAGAGATTGTCGACATATCTGATATGAGATTGAAAGAGAATTGGGACTAACTTTACATAAAATAATGTCACCTAGCTTTTGAACTTCTTTGCTATCCCATTCCCTACCTAAAACATCATCAATCTCTGAAATAGGGACTCTCCTATTCAACCACATTGTTTTTGTTTTCTGTAATAACATGTTTTTAAAGCATGCTACAAAGACATGAATAGGCAAAAACCATTGAATCTTTATCCTTCTCGAAATTTGGCCTGCTGACATTGCCTTCTGGATGTCAAATTTAATTTTGCTGAGAAAACTTGAAACTGTTGAATGATCAGGAACATCCCAATCTAATGAAGAGATGCAAGGACTAGGTACGTGTACAAGAATTCCATAAGAACTCCTCCCTGACGGCACTTGATAATCTGCATAATGGACAAATAACTCTATGCTATTGAAGAATTGAACAGATTTCTCTGCATACATGAGTTCTGCATATTCCTTATGAAGAACTCTGAATGTTCCTGTTAAACATTCAACAGGTTGCCATTCCACAATATTGGAAGGAAAGATATCTGCAGTACAAAAACATATGTTTCATTATACAAAATCAACTGGAATGATAGAAGAGCATTGTCAAACTTCACTTACAGTACGAAGGGAATTGCAGATGATTTTCTAGAACAAGATCCTTAGCGGTGTACACATGCTGTACTCGTGCAAACCAACCGCATCTCTTCAATTTGAAACTGAGAATACGTCCCTTCCAATGGTTTCTTGTGTTGTCTCTTTTGGCACGCTTGACTTTATGGACACCTCTACAGCTAGGAAGCATAGTAACCCAGTCATTTACTTTCACAGAAAGAGGTTTCCACAAAGAATCCTCTCTTCTGTTGTAAACCTCACATGAAGTTACGCGATTGGAAGGACGACGAGAAGAAGAAGCCATTTGAACTTAGGAGAAGAAGAATGTTCAAAGCGAGAAACCGACGTTCACAAATTTTGGCAGTATTTATAGAAAAAAAGGCTTTGTACACGTGGAAACTTTTGATTTGATGTTAACCCTGTCGTTGAATGATCATGACATTTTGTGAACCCAAAAATATTTCGTATCTTCAAAAATCAATTCCTTCTTGGAAATTCGAGAATATGCTTTGTGTAGTGTGCAAAAGTATCTTTTTTTGCATCAAACCGAAAAATTGTACACTGAATACGAGACTCTTCATCACTTTAGCAGCGCTTTGAAAGAAAATTGTATTAAAAAAAGAAATTCTCCATACGGTTAAAAGAGACAGCAATGTTATATTCTTGTACACGTGGAAAGACGCTATTTGTCAATTTCCTTAATCTCTCATTAGCAAACAGCCCCTTTTCGGCCGTTTTTCGCCCTAATGATCAGAGTAATGAGACTCATATTGGCATGCATAGAGACCTTTACAGACACAGATGTCAGAATTCTCAATTACATTGGCTTTAATTCACCAACTGATGCTTTATTATTTGATCTCAGTGAAACTCCAGACAGGATATGTTTGATGGCTTATTATAGCAGAGTAATATTTTTGGGAAGCCATTATCTTCAGATTTTTGAGGATGCATTTGATTATGGATTTTTTGAAAGAGAATCAGAGATATTTGGAAACTTGTCAGTAGTAACGAAGTCTCGACTCACTGCTTATGAGGCTGCATACACAGAATACCTGAAGAAAGATGTAATAGATAAACTAGAGGCTGTTGTGCAATGGAGAAAAGCATTATTTGAGATGGTAAACAACTTGAACATTACTGAAAGGAAAAGCCATGACCTACTCTCACAGGTATATCAAAGAAAAAAGAAGTGAAGGAAGCATTCATGGAATATCAGCAAGAATGTCTTTTGTTAGGAGCCAAAAGGTTTAGGAGGGGAAGAATGTTAGAAGTAGTATTTTTGAGAGGAAAATAATTGTAAAATGCCAAAAATTGTAAAAATATTTATGAAAACAATGTAAAAATGAGGAAGAGTCTTCCTCATATAGATTAGAATCATATGTATTTTTTCTAGAATTTTTGGAAACTCCTGAATAGCATATTTTTAGATTAGAAGGGAAAAGGACCAAAATTCAAGTGTGAAAAGGGACACTTGAAAATGTATAAAAGACAATTTCCTCTATTTTGAGAGGGTTGGTTATTTGTATTTGATGCTATCCAAGCAAAGAGAGAGAGTTTCCTGCAGAAAATCGTGGTTCTTCCTTTTGTGTGAATTTCTTTGATTTGTTGAGTCTATTCTATGTGTATCCATGGAATTTGTAAGCTTCTATTGTGTATTTCTGATGAATGTGTATGAAGAGAGTTGATTCATGATGTGTTGAGTGAGAAATTGTTGAAGAATGATGCTGGAGATGGAAATCATCAAATTTCACAGAATCACGATTGTCTCATTTGAGGGTTACACGTATCATTTTTGAGATTTGACTTCATGATTGTGTTCTGCTGAGAAAATAACACACTTTAGACACCAAGATAATTGGAATAGAAATTCCTCTTCATTTTCATTATTTCTCAGAAATCCAGCCAGTTTTCTCTTATTTCTTGGATTCTATCATCTAGAAGGGGTTGTGGTCTCTTGTATACTTCCAGGATTGACAAATATAAGATGTATTGTTACCAGAATCACTGCTAGTTGGCTCTGATCCTTCGACAACTCGGCTTAAATGGCCTGCACTTCTACAACCTGGGGGTGTCCCTAATAGATTTGGAACTGCCCAGGGATGCTGGTCTCTTCTATACTTCGGATAAGACTCGCCGGACCGAGTAACCGGCATATATCACCTTTGCACCGCTTGCCTTACGCACTGCTCTAACTTTACTGAGTATTCTCAATCTATTGCCATCTTCTCATAGACGGCGCCAGTGTTAAAAGGTATTTTTCAATAGATCCACTTTTTATCTCTTTTCGGGTTCTTGGGGATGGTAGGGGTCTGACAATGCAGAGGCCCTTTATCGATTTTCCCAATTAACTAATTACCCAAACAGTAATTATACACTCAGGCATTACTTTTGTTACACAATCATAATCTTCTATTTACGGTATCATCACACATTATCTTATTGCACATTCGTTCAATCACATAATCGAGCATATCTATTCATGTTACTACAGTAATACTGTGTAGTATTAGTTTTCGACAATTCAATAAGAACAGATTTAACCATACTCAGATATATGCAAACTCTGAACTACGACGTCTCTACAAGGCCGCAAATCGCCCAGACAGACAGTTTGGTGATCCCATCTCTTCTCGCACCGGAGAACCCCGTAATGTCTCTTCATTAATGAATAAAAAGGGTTACAACACTTCGCTATGACCTTTGGGTACGTGCGGTAAATGAAAATATATTATTACATTATGCCAATCCAACGGCCTAACACACTCCACCTCATCCCATCCCACCACCCATGGTAAATAGACCACAACCAAGATTTGTTCTTGCAGATCCAACCCTAGAAGGCTTGGACATGATGTTCAAGGCCTACCAGGCTCAACTTCAAGAATGGCCAACAATTGCAAACCTAGACAAGAGTTACCCTAGAGCGGATTTAGAGATTGAACGGATGAAAATGTGCATGAAAATGGTAGAACAAGCTCAAGCTATACTCGAGACTAGTCAAAAGTTCAATCAGACAAACTCTGTCAAACTGGATTTGCGTTTCCAGGGCTTACTATAAAGATTAGAGCAGTTGGTAAACAAACCACAAGTTTCTTTACCTCCATAGGCTCAACCAGTTATTGAGAGAAGAAGCTCACCACCAATGGGAGCTTATGTTCCTAATTCCACGGATGCTGGAATGCCTCCTTCAATTTAGGAGCACTCTCAAGAGTTCTTGTGGGAAATACAAGAAGAGAAATGGGCCAAGGAGAAGGGTAATCCTCCTCCTATTCTTGAAATTGATGATCTTCATGATCAATCTCCCCAAGTCATTCCATCTATTTACGGAGATCAGGAAGAGCAACAAGAGGACGAAAGGTTAGATTTTGAATCTAATACCTTAGAAGAATTGCCTCAATTTCTAGGTCCATGGGAATCTGAGTCTCTTCAGATCAGAGCTCCCACAATATTGGTAAGAAGTGAAGACTCGGTGGTTCCAAGGAACACTGATGTCGTGAAGAACACTAAGGTTCAGTGTCATCTCACTGTAGAAGAGCTGCTCAAAGCAAAAGCTGAATTATGGAATCATGTGAAGGATCAGGTTCCAGAACTTGAGTCCAAAATGACAAAATCAGGGTCTAAGTAGAAAGTCCCAGAGATACTTCTAGACAAAATAGGGGACATGTGTGAGGGTGAAGAAGGTAATACTTATCTTCCAATCACCTACCAAGGTTACACAACCAAAGCAATCATAGATTCAGGTGCTTGTGTTGCTATTGCGACCACCTCCTTGTGGAAGCAATGGGGCAAACCCACATTAAGACCAACGAGAATGAAGCTTCAAATGACAGACATTCATTTTGAAAGACCTCTAGGATTGCTCGAAGGGATAACTCTAACCACTTGTGGTGTAGATTTTGAGCACACATTTACTATATGTGACTTTGAGAAAAATAATGTTTATGAGATGATCCTAGGAAGACCCTTCCTACGACAATTGCAAGTAGTATAGGGTTGGGGAACCAACTCCTTGTACTTATAGCACTTAGGGGTTACAACCAAGGTCAACTTGAAGGATTACACCTTCAGAGATGTACCACCCCTACAGTGGAATCCTATCCACAAAGAAAAAGAGGATTCTATCTCTATGCATTCTGGAAGTTCTCATAACCCATGCTGGTTGCATGAAGATACTCATTTGTGGATGTGCAAGGTCGTAGAGGAAGAGGAAAAACGCTTAAATGTGAGAGAAGAAGGGACTTCGCTAGGAAATAGACCAGTTAGAGACCCAGCCTACACACCGATGATCTTTCCAGATGAGGAATTTGAGCCTTATGGCTGGCCAGAAATCTTAGGCACCATGGACATTGCTGTCAATGAAGAACAGTGGACACCTCATTGCGATGAGGAGGGCTATGATATTTCAGTGTTCCTGTGTCAGCCACTATTAGAAGAGTGTGATCCTAGTGATGTCATACAAGAAGAGGAGAAGGACAATGATCTAGAGTCCATTGTGATGGATAGTTGCTTCAATTCAGAGCAATTCTATCTAGAAGATGTAGGAGTGTTTACTCAAAAAGAAGAAGAACCTCTCACAAGCATTAAAATTGTAAATTCAAAGAATGGAAGTGAAGGTGGTCAAAAGAAAAAGAAAAGAAAAGCAGTAAAACAAGAAGAGGAGGAATCATTGTTTGAGGCACCAGAAAATTTCAAGAAATATGAAGTTGACGATTTGGTACGAATGCCTAAGAGAGAGGCCATTACAAGAGAAGCATACGATAATAAAGAAAAGACCAAAAAAATTGTGGTAACCATAGAAGAGAACAAAGAACGATGTACATACATAGGAGATGACCTAAGTGCAAAAGAAGAAATGGAGCTTGTAGCTCTATTAAGGGAATATAGGGATGTGTTTGCATGGCACTATAGAGACTTGAACGGGGTAGATCCAAGAATATGCTCTCATACGATCCCCATGACTACTGATACCAAGCCCACCAAACAGAGGAACACCTATTGGAGCGTGTTGCAGGCAAGGAAGTTTATAACTTCCTTGATGGATTTTCTGGTTACAACCAGGTAGCCATTGCCCCAGAACATCAACACAAAACAACATTTGCCACAGAGTGGGGAATCTTTGCATTTCGTGTGATGCCATTTGGGCTCACCAATGCACCTGCAACATTCCAAAGGCTCATGTGTCATGTCTTCAAAGAGTTCTTGCGAAAGAGCTTGGAAGTATATGTGGATGACTTATGTGCTCATTCCCAAGAAAGAAGATATCACATCCCTGAGCTCAGAGACAGATCTTCAACAAGTGTAGAGAATATCGAGTTTGTTTGAACCTAGAAAAGTGTGTATTCATGGTACGACAAGGTAAAATCTTAGGTCATATTGTTTCCAAGAACGGAATATCAACAGACGAGGATAAAGTAAGAGCCATAGCAGAGTTGCCAAGGCCAAGGAATGTTAAAGAGGTACAAGCCTTTATGGGCCATTGTGGATATTATCGTAGATTTATCCACATGTATGCGATCATAGCTAAAACTCTTTATGGTTTATTGACAAATTTTGAGTGGGATGATGAATGTGAACACTCAATATGATGCTAAACCGAGTTGATTACAAAATGGTACTCAATGCCACCCCATTTCAGATGGTCTTCGGACAGAATGTTGTGCTACCATTAGATTTCCTCATCCCAGCTTTAAAAGTAGCACAAGAGCATGAGTGGAATGGACATGAGTTGTCATCCAGGATCTTTGATTTAGAACGCTTAGGTGAGACGAGGCTACGAGCGGCAATGGGTATCTACACTGCAAAGAAAAGGCAAAAGGCATACTTCAATGCACACATCAAGGATAAGGGACTAAAAGAGGGAGACCTAGTGTTAGTTTATACACTAAAGCAGCATGCCCGCAAGTTAGAAAAATGAGGATATTGACCCATGATCATTAATAGAATTTCCACTAGTGGTGCAGTTCAATTGGCCACTTTAGAAGGAGACATCTCGCCAAACTACATTAGTGGATGTAGAGTCAAGCTGTATCAAGAACCTCTATTGAGTTATGCTAATGAGACTCAACACTGCTAAGAAGCAAAAAGAAGAAGAGTTAAGGGTGAGAGAAGAAGCACAGGCAGAGGCTAGAGAGTGTATTAGGCAAAATAAGTTAAGGCAACTAGGCCTACATGTCAACTCAAAAGCCCCAAAATTATCACATGGATATGTGCCAAAAATCAGGCATCATTACTTCTTTAAACATTGACCAACGTCCCTTTGTGACCATAGAGATAGGACAAGGAAAGAGTGCAAGAACTGTGAAAGCATTGATTGACTCACGTGCAACAACTAGTGCAGTTAGACTTTCCTACTGCCAAGAATTGTAGTTGAACATCAATTCCATAGAAGCTTATCTCATAGGTTTGGGAGGTGTGGAAACTCCTTGTTTGGGCAAGGTGGAATTTCCCATCTACCTTCAAGTTGTTCCAATGAAAGTCAAAATGCTGGTGTGTCCAGATGAGGACCTTACGGAACCACTTGTCTTGGGTCAAGATTGGATTTATGACCATGCAGTCAACCTACACCTCAGAAGTCAACTTCTTCAAGTTTGGGTACATGAACAATGCATTACATTAGAATTAGAGAACTGCATGCTCACAAATCATGGCACCACACACTCTCTTAGTTCCTCTAAGACTAATCTTCATGAGCAAGATGTTGTATGTGTCAAAAGCTCTATAATCCAGAAGGACTCAATCATGGAAGGACAGTCGCAAAGGCAAGCAAACCCTCAATTTCTTTTTCAAAGAGTAACGCATCCATAGTAGTTCAACTTCAGAAGCAAGCACAACGATTCAAGACAACTGCTATAGCAAATAGAAAGACACCCTTCAACACGAAAGCAGTTCCGAGCATGAAGCAGATCTGGGTACGCAAAGGAGAGCAACCACCAGCCTTGCCCCCACAAATCCCATCCAGGCAAGCCAACCAGGCCAGAAGACGAAGGGAGAAGCTCGGACAAGCTCAACCACAAGGTATCCGACAAGTTTGGGTGCCTAAGAAATTAGTTGTAGCTCAACAAGGGCGGTTACAGATGTGGGTACCTAAGAAGCTCTTACATCCACAACAACCTATGTTCTCCCACATGTGAAAGGTCTCAACAAAGAAGCCAAAAAGAGAAAAGGGTCAGAATTACATACAGAGACCGAAAGAAGATCAAATCACCTCTTCAACAATAGTAGGAAGACGTGCAAAAAGGGTATGGGTTTGGAAGCCAAAAGTACAAGTAGCCTCCACCAAACCAAAGCGCCAACCACACCGGATACCACAGTTCAGAGAGCATCCAAAGATGAAGATGCCTAAAGTGATCTCTACAGTGCCAAATGCTGTTCTAAAATGGACCCCAATATGGAGGATTACATCATTTCGAGATCCAATGGATACCTCCACCAAAGCCGGCATCAACATCTACAAGTAACATCGAAAGCCTCGACGAGCTACAACCATGTGCTCCTTGCACAACCCTGTCTTTTGCACCATTCAAGTCATGCACTTCCAAAGTATGCATTAATATAGGGCCCTATTACACGGTCGTGCATAGACACATTTGAGAATCCCGGGCACAAGCGCACATTGACATATGTCAACTAGTTTTACTGATACTAACGTCTATCTTCTTGTTTTGTGACATTGATCCTCAAAAAAGAGAGAGAGAGAGAGAGAGAGAGAGAGAGAGAGAGAGAGAGAAAGAACTTGTTACCAAGTTTGGATCATGGAACAAGAATGAGTCTTGCTTAGTTGAAGGTGGCACCATTGATTACTAAGCATTTATCAATTGGATAGAAGTGTGTCTCGGTTAGCAAATGATGTTATTGCTGCTTTATCGGGTAGATGTCAAGCACTTGGCAGGAACATGGCATCCACAACTATTGTTTCCCCTTACCATGGTAGGAAGGAAGAGCTTGAAGGTCTGCAACTTGAGTCATGCTTAACTACTGTATGTATGAGAACATCCAAAAGATATCTATTCAGAGTAGTTCTGGTACCTTGCAAATCCTTGTATGTATACTAGGTGAGAAGACTCCTGCTTAGGGTGAGCTAAAGAGAATATGGGAAACTAAGATTGGTGTAGTTACCCAATGTTGTTTGCCAAGGAATATAAAGAAATTCAATTCTCAGTATTTGGCAAATGTTGCTTTGAAGAAAGGAGGCAAGGCGCGACACTCAAAGAATTTCATCAGTGATCCATCAACACGGACACTCATCGACAACAAAAGAATCGCTGGTGGTCCATCACAATGCCAGGTGTACAACACAAAGAAATATACATCGATCGACCATTCACAATGGTAAGCATCTTTACTTTGGCAACACCATAACCATGATAGATTAGGAAACCTCTTCATTGGCATACCCTTGAGCACTTCGCTCAAGACCCCTAATTTTTGCACCATACTTCTTCCAACGCATTCCCCAAGTAAGCATGCATAGGGCTACATTCCAAGGCCGTGCACAAGGCACATATTTGTTAGAACATCAAGCTTAAACTATGCTTGAGGTGGATTTGATCTACATCAAAGTCTATCACATCGAAAGAATATCCGTTGGAGAGTTTTTTTTCATATGCTCATTTATTGTATTTTTTTGAGAGATTTTTGATGGCTCATTTACCGTTGTAAAAGCCTTGAGCTTTACACATGTGAAGGTAAAAATATAGAGCCCAAATCCCACGAATTTGTGGTCGTTGAAGTTGAATTCAATCAAGCAATCAATCACCTAAAAGTAGATCAATCAAGATCTTCATTTTTCCTAGATTGTAGGAAAGTGAATTGATTCCCTCCAACAACCATTCCCACCTTGATTTGAATTCAAATTCAACTTGTAAAAGTGGTGGAACACTCCTAGAGTCTATATAAAGACTTGAAATCACTTATACATTACATGGAAGCAATATACATACACTTGTGACCATCATTGTCTTGCTCCTTCAATTTTTTGCATCATCTTCTTCGCCAACAGTAATCTTGCAGAGGCTGCTGCTCTCTCTCCAGAGCTTCAAAGTGAGTGGAAAATGACTCATTGGAAAGGTATAAGCGTCTAGTTTATGCCAATAAATTTTCAAAGAATTTGGCTCAGCAGATTGGGAGAAATATGATTTTTTCGGGCTCGGGGTCAATCTCTATGTATTCCTGAAAAATAGGAAGTACCACCGGTGAATGTCGCATTCATTCCTATAGCATATTTTGCTTATTCCTTATACTTTTGTGCATTCCATACACTCAACCCTATGTTTATCACGCCCATAAAAGGAGTTTTTCTAATTGTAATCATGCTGGTCGCTATGGGCATTTGAAGTTCATTGTCTCTTCCATAGATAGTAAGTTTTTTGAGCTAGTCGACCCGCGAACCTATCTGTTTTGTATCGACTCATTCTCCTTGATGCTCCAAAGTACATAGTGTGTTTCTTTGCACTTAGTGCATGCCTATAAGGTCTATTTGAGTCTCCATAAGCTCAAGGGCTGGTCTTGTGCCGATTGGCTTGACCAAACTTCGTCGCTTCGAAATGCACTTTTCTACCTTCTACAAGCTTCTCCAAGTTCTTTCAGTGGTATCAGAGCTAGATCAAGATGGGTGACGGATTTCCCTCAATGATCGAGAAGCTTGATCGACACAACTACACGGCTTGGCAAATCAAAATGGAGGCATATTTGCAAGGTAGAAATCTTTATGGAATTGTAGCAGGTGATGAAGCTATGCCTATTCCAAGATCCAAAGGAGGACCTACACAAGAGGGGACAAATAAGCTCACAATTTGGTGTGCAAGGGATGCTCAAGCAAGGTCGTACATACTGAACTCTATCTCTGACTTTCTATTACCACATATTAGAGGATGCAAGACATCTCAAGAGACTTGGGATGCCCTCGAGAATTTCTTTTCTGCTAGTACCAAAGCAAGAAAGAATCATCTTTGGAACGAGTTCAACCAAATGAAGAAGACACCTAAACAAACTATCACAGAGTTTGTTACCAAGGTCAAGGAGGTCCCGGATCAGTTAGCATCCATTGGAGAGCTAATTGAAGAAGAGGTCATTATGAGGCAAATTCTCAACGACATTCGAAGTGATAAGCAATGGCAATCCTTCACGATGGCTTATGATCTCATTAGGGATATGCAAACTCCAAATTCAAAGCTATGGGAGGTATTCAACCTATCAGAAAATGAAGACTCAAGCATACTTTAGCTTGAGGGGGAGCTGTTGGAACATCAAGCTTACACTATGCTTGAGGTGGATTTGATCTACATCAAAGGCTATCACATCGAAAGAATATCCGTTGGAGAGTTTTTTTCATATGCTTTGTAGATTCAAAGCTATGGCAGGTATTCAACCTATCAGAAAATGAAGACTCAAGCATACTTTAGCTTGAGGGGGAGCTGTTGGAACATCAAGCTTACACTATGCTTGAGGTGGATTTGATCTACATCAAAGGCTATCACATCGAAAGAATATCCGTTGGAGAGTTTTTTTCATATGCTCATTTATTGTATTTTTTTGAGAGATTTTTGATGGCTCATTTTTACCATTGTAAAAGCCTTGAGCTTTACACATGTAAAGGTACAAATATAGAGCCGAAATCCCACGAATTTGTGGTGGTTGAAGTTGCATTCAATCAAGCAATCAATCACCTAAAAGTAGATCAATCAAGATCTTCACTTTTCCTAGATTGTAGGAAAGTGAATTGATTCCCTCCAACAACCATTCCCACCTTCATTTGAATTCAAATTCAACTTGTAAAAGTCATGGAACACTCCTAGAGTCTATATAAAGACTTGAAATCACTTTTACATTACATGGAAGCAATATACATACACTTGTGACCATCATTGTCTTGCTCCTTCAATTTTCTACATCATCTTCTTCGCCAACAGTAATCTTGCAGAGGCTTCTGCTCTCTCTTCAGAGCTCCAAATTGAGTGCAAGATGATGCATTGGAAAGGTAAAAGTGTCTAGTTTATGCCTGTAAATTTTCAAAGCATTTGGTTTAGCAGATGGGGAGAAATCTGAGTTTTTCTGCCTCGGGGTCAATCTTTGCATATTCTTGAAAAATAGGAAGTACCACCGTGAATGTCGCATTCATTCCTATAGCATATTTTGCTTATTCCTTATACTTTTGTGCATTCCATACACAAAACCCTATGTTTATCACTCCCATAAAAGGATTTTTTCTAGTTGTAATCACGTTGGTCGCTATGGGCATTTGAAGTTCATTGTCTCTTCCATAGATAGTAAATTTTTTGAGCTAGTCGACCCGCGAACCTCTCTGTTTTGTATCGACTCATTCTCCTTGATGCTCCAAAGTACATAGTGTGTTTCTTTGCACTTAGTGCATGCCTATAAGGTCTATTTGAGTCTCCATAAGCTCAAGGGCTGGTCTTGTGCCGTTTGGCTTGACCAAACTTCGTCGCTTTGAAACGCACTTTTCTACCTTCTACAAGCTTCTCCAAGTTCTTTCAATATTTTCCTCAACCTATGCACGAACACACTTACCCATTCCACATTATGGGTTATGAGTACTTGGCATGACTACTCTGAACATCATCTTTCGAAGAGCTAGAGGACATCATGGGGACAACATCAATACCTAGAAAGCAGCACTACAAAGACTGAACACTACCTCTCTACATGGAACAACCCTTACAACGGGTCTGTCAGGGACGACAGACTCGAGAGGGGGGGGGGAGTGTTGAAGCTCAAGGTCAAGAACAAAGCATGGAAGTGCATCAAAGAAGTGGGCACACAAGAAAAGGGAGCAAGTAGGGAGCTCCAAGAAGTGTATGTCACTAGGTAGGTTGAGGTATGTCAAATTTTCACAAGAATTCCCTACAAAAATAGTGATTTTCATCACTACAAACCATTGTAAATACCATTTTCCATTTTTGTAACTCCAGTGTTTTCAAGCCAAGGAGTCCTTGAGCTTGAGGAGTATTAGAAGTACCATCATACCAATTTTCATAATTTTTAGACTTCGTTTGAGCCCTCAAATAAGCCTTGGAACCTAATTTTTAACTAGGTCGGGCACTAGGTCTGGACAGGGCCAAAACTAGTCAAAAAACTATAAAAAGAGCTAGAGAGCTCATTTTTGGGGTTAGCTGGTTAGAGAATAGAGCTTTTGTAAGAGAAATCTTTGGCATTCGAAGCTTTCCATTGTTCCTCTCTTTCATCTTACCTTGTGCACGCGTGTGTGTATGTGTGTGCATGTTTGTGTGCTTTCACTCATGCACTTGTGCCTTCACTTGCTCGTGGTCTTCATACCGGTCCTCACTTCTCTATGGATTGACAAGTAAAGGAGGTGGTGCTTACGCTTGAGCTACACTTCTCTTTGATGGTCCTTATCCCTACATCATCATCACCTATCACAAGCAGATTATCTACATATATGCATATCAAAGATATCTTGTCATTTGTTTTCTTCATATACAAGGATGGATATGCATCACTTGGAGAGAAGACACATCTCTTCAAGAAGTCCACTAGCCTTTGATTCCAAGCCCTTGGGGCTTGCTTTAGGCCATACAAGGCCTTCTTCAACTTGCAACATAGGTAGGATGTTGTGGATCCACATACCCTTGACGTTGTTCCATGAACACCTCTTCTTGTAACTCACCATTCAAGAAAGCATTCTTTATGTCTGTCTGGTAGATAGGCCACCTCCTTGTTGCACATATGTCTATGAGTGCTCTAATGGTAGCCTTGTTTGCTATAGGGCTAAAAGTCTCCTCATAGTCCGCCCCTTCTGTCTGTGTGAAGCCTTTGGCTACTACTCTAGCCTTGTACCTTACCAATCCACCATTTGTTTGACATTGGATGCCTTTGCCATCACAGAACTTTGACCAAAGCACACATAGAGATGATTCTAGTCAATTTGCCTTGCTCTCAAGCTAGAGTAATCCTCTCATTAGATGTTTTTTTTGGGAGATCCTACTCTCCTCTTCTCCTACCTTCCCACTAAGGAAATGCATCTACATGATGCCATGTGGCAAAGCATGCCACCTCCGCTATGAGGTGTTACCATGCAACACCCATGGTATGACATTTCCTTCCCCTTGAAAAGTATTTTTGTCCATGAAAATGTGCATGAAATGTCCATAATGGTAGAAGAAAGTTCTCGGACTCCCTTGAGCCCCATGTACTCTATGTACATGGTCACCTCTCTATGTGTAGTTTCCCCATATCCTTCCCCTTAAGAAGTCTCATAGGAGATCATCTCAAAAGTGGGAAACCGTGTGTGTGTAGTGTCTACTATCTCCCATAGATACTCAACCTCCAAACTATCACTCCCATGACCTATAACAATGACCTAAGTCCATATGATGTATGCTCTATGGAGCTATAATATAAAAAGTAAGTGTAAAGTGTCAAGAATATAGGCCTGACCATACTATAATGGAGATACTAGACCATAAAATCCTCTCACATATAGAACAAAGTCCCATAACAAATGACTCCAAGACCATCTAAGAATAAATGATAGATTGCCCTTGTACCTCTCTAGGTCTTAATCACCTTGAGTGTAATCACAAGTAATAGTTTAATCTAAACTACCTTGTGAACTATGCAAATCCATCATCTAGCTCATATATAACAATTTCTTGGTAGTAAAACGAAATCTCTACATTCCACCAACCAAGAAGTCTTTGGTTTGTCATCCCTTACCTTTTGACTAAGCTCTATTGGCACTAGTGCAAACTCTAAAACTGTCTCTTCCCTTTTGTTTGCCATATGAATGCAAAAAGCATTCCCTTTGAGATTCAGATAATCCACAAGTACCCATTGTGCTAATTGATGCTTACAGATCATCCTCATGATGTAACATCAACTAAGAATTTGGTACCCCAATAGATTAGATCTATCCATATCTCTTAAAAACCCTAAAGAGAGGAGTCATAACTGTATTCCCATTCTAACTAATGTCAATAACTAGATCATCTCATCTAGTTAAGGACCATCACTGGAAATAAACATAACTACTTCTCGTTAGAGTCTCCAATGCATGTGGAACTTGATCTAACCAGTATGATTACCTAATCTACCTCTTGTCTCTTATAGGAGAGTGCCACTTCTATCTAGACAATCTAATCTAGAGAATGTGAAACTCTATCTCTAATCTCTCTCTAATCTCATGGAACGAAAAGATATCTGGTAGTGGAATCTATTCGACTTTCCCTTTCCCTTTATAGAGATTCTATTGAATTCAGTTGCTCCACTTATCCATAATTAAGAACATGCACATAAGTTCTCCATGTTTTTTCCTTCCAAAATAGTGGACAATGAAAGTCCCATGTGAAGGAAAATTACATTCAAAAGTGGGGTAAATGAATTCCTTCTAAAATAAACTAAAATATGTTTTCTAAACATATCTTCTCTCTAAAGGAAAAGAAAATCTACTCTTCTCCAAAGAAGAAATCATATTTTCCTTTCCTTTTCCCCTTCAATGAGCATAGTAATCATTTTGGTAGTGAGGCTCCAACAATCACCACCACGTGGATGAATAAACCTAAAAGTATACTAAAGCCAACATTCTAGAGATGAAGTGGTGCTGCAAAACCCTGCTTCACACAAGCCAAGAACAAGTTGTGGAGAGTGTAATAGGCCCCTTGAGCTTCCTAATGATAAAAAATAATCACCCTATATGCTTTGGAGCATGATCCCCTAATCAATGGATCAAAATAGATGAGTGGAAAGTTCAACCAAGATCTTAGACTTGCTATTTTAGTCTCTACACATGTTTAGTAAAATGAAAAATGTTCTCAGACTCCTAGCAATTAGCCGAATTCCTTTTAGTAGTATCTAATTAACTTAGATAGCTACCAATCATGAGTTATTTCAATAAAAAAGTATCAACTATACACTGAGAATGATGCTTAGCAAGTGAGGGGTCTATCCTGACATTTACGGGGTGCTATAGTATGTAGACCAGTGAGCAGAAATATGAAGATATCTCAAGATTGAGAAAACAAATGCTAATGAAACTTTGTACTTATGAAATAGACAATATGTGTAATCTATAGCACTTTAATTCACATCTAATGAGAAAATATGCCTCGAGAAAAAGCTCTAAGAAGTTCACTGTTCTGAGATGGTCATAACAGAGAACTGAAGTAGAGGTATGATCAATGTGTATGTATTACACTACATAGAAATACAATGACATTGGAAATGTATAATTGAAAAATTTGAGGGTAGTGAAGTGGCTATAGAATGAGCTCACTATTCACACAAATCCCCTCAATTGATCACTCTAATTGGGGACATTTTCATGCGAGTATTTGACTCACTTTTATAGTTGAAGTTGGAGCCAATATTTGAATTCAAATAAAATTCTCAACAAAAAGTGAGTCCTAGACTTTAGGCTTTATTCTCGCATCTATTTCCCATCAAGGATTCAAGATTTGATTCCTCCTAACTGCACATAGGATTAGTGAATTTATCATATTCACTTTTACAAGGATAAAAGCTAATTAAACTTTTACAAGGGGATAGTCACATGTGACTATATGAGATACATGCTAATTATCCAAGTATGTAGGCTTGGACTCTTTTGCACCAATAGCTCCCCCTCAAGCCTAGCATGCTTGGTCTTCATCTCTCTTTTATTTCCTACAAGCCAATCATTATCTTGAACTTATTCATCTTAGTTCCATCCAAAGATTTTGTGAGCATATTTGCACATTGGAAATTGGTTGATACATAGGACAATTGGATGTCCTTGCTGAGTACCTTCTCTCTTACATAATGATAGTGCACTTCAATGTGTTTAGTCCTTGCATGATATATAGGTTTAGCAGCCAAATGAAGTGAACTAGTGTTATCTCCAAAAATCATTGGAGTGGAAGAATGTAACCCCAAATCTATGTAGAATAGTTTGAGCCACATAGCCTCTTGTGTTGCATTTGCTAAGCCTCTATATTCTGCTTCTATTGATGACAATGCCACAATTGGTTGGTTTTATGATGACCATGATATTATCTTTGATCCTGCAAAGGATAGCTAGCTAGAAGTGCTCCTCCCATCATCCTCGGAGCTAGCCCAATCTGCATCAGAATACATCTTGATATCCAAATAAAAAATGAATGTATAAAATGACCCTTCATTTATGGTACCCTTTAAATATTGTAATATCCTCTTGGCAGCTTCCATGTGAGGCTTTCTTGGTGTATGCATAAATTGGTTTAATGTACTTACTCCATATTGAGGTGCTCCTCCTATCACCCTTGGAGCCAACCCAATCTACATGATAATATATCTTTATGTCTAAGTCAGAAGTGAAGGGATAAAACAACCCTTCATTCATGGTGCCCTTAAGATACTTTGGTACCCTTTTGGAAGCTTCCATGTGAGGCTTCCTTGTTGCATGCATAAATTGAATTAATGTACTTACTCCAT
Organism: Ceratopteris richardii; assembly: GCA_020310875.1. Classification (NCBI taxonomy): domain Eukaryota; kingdom Viridiplantae; phylum Streptophyta; class Polypodiopsida; order Polypodiales; family Pteridaceae; genus Ceratopteris; species Ceratopteris richardii. The sequence goes on along the minus strand of CM035421.1, from coordinate 2,668,982 downwards.
AGGCAATGTATACTCTTGTTAGGGTAGTATAATTGAGACTACGTACACGTTTTTGATAACCTGTGACATCCTCAAGGAGTTCTCCTTCATGCGAACTAAGCTTATGGTTGAGTTCCATAGGAATACCTGCAATTTTGGTGTTCTCCATCTTAAATTTTACCAACATATCATGAATATACTTTCTTTGAGTAAGAAATATACCAAAATTTGTATACACAAGCTCTAATCCAAGGAAGTACGTTAACAAACCAAGATCAATGATTTTAAATTCTTCCATTAGTTGAGCCTTAACCTGCTTGATGCCAATAGCATCATTCCCTGTAATGATAATGTCATCCACATAGACACATAAGTAGATAACTTCTAAATTTATCTTCTTTATAATAAAGAAGAATACGCCTTGCTAGCTACAAAACCTTGGTTCTACAAATAAGTAACAAGCCTTGGAGGAGATGGTGGATAGTCTTCAGAGATGAAGTGGTATTGCTTGAACCTGCTTCACACTTGCCAAGAATAGTTGTTGGAGAGTGTAGTGGGCCTCTTTAGCTAGGTAATGATCATAATAATCATATATGATGTTTGAAATATGATCCACTAATCAATGGAATAAAACAAATAGGTAGGAATTGATTCAAGACTAAAAAAACTTGTTATTCTTGTCTCTACACTTGTTCAGTATTTTGAATAGTTCTCTGAGCACAGTAGCAATTACCTTAATTCCTTTTGGGGAAATGTAATTAGCTTAGATATCTACCAATCATGAGTGATTTCAAAAAAAATGATGGACTACACACTGAGCATGATGTTTAACAAACCACAAGACATTTTGGACATTTCTGGGGTGCATCAATCAACACACCAGAGAGCAATGTTATGCTAATATCTCACGATTGAGATGAGTAATGACAATGAGATTTTGTACCAATGTAGTAGACAATATAGTAAACATATCAAACTTTAAATCTTTGTGAATGATCCATCATGCACTGAGAATAAGATCTGAGAAGAGTACTGTTATGATGTAGTCATAACAAAGAAGTGAAGTGAAGATATGATAAAATGTATGTATTAAAAGATGTACAAATACAATGTCATTGGCAATGATCAATTGCACAATGTGAGAAGTTTAAGTGAGCTATAGAATGAGCTCTTCAAAATCACACTATGTCTTCTCTTATGATCTCATAGAATTGAGATAGCACGTGGATGCTTTGATCCCCATTTTAAAGTTGAGTTTGGAGCCAAATGCTTGAATTGAAATTCAAAAGTTCACCTAAAAGTGAATCCTGAAGTATAGGATATATTCTCTCATTACTTAACTACCAAGTACTTTGAGATTTGATGCTTCCTAACTTCCTCATGGTTGTAGGACACTTTTAGAAAGGTAAATGTGAAAGACTTTTACAAGAGATTGATCATATAGAGTCCCATAAGATTTATGCTAATTAACCAAGTATGCGGGCTTGGTTTCTATTGCACCAACACAAATAAGCCCGAGAACCTATTTTTTAACTATGCTAGACACTAGGTATGAAACCGGCCAAAACTAGTCTAGAATCTATAAAAAGAGCTAGAGAGCTTATTTTTCAGGTTGGCAAGTTAGAGATTAGAACTATTTTTGAGCTTGTAATAGTGTTCTTGTGCAGTAGATCTTGTTGATGACCTTCCATTGCTTCTCTCTTGTCTCTACCATGTGTGTGTGCATGTATGTGTGTGTGCCTTCTCATGCTTCTCACCTTCACCTTCACTCACCTCATGTGTTCACGATCTTCATATTAGTCCTATCTCATCCACAGATTGACAATTAAGGAGGTGGAAATTCTTAGTGTGGAGTGTTAAAAGTCAAGCTTCAAGCTAAAAATTCGTGGGGAATCTTTTATGGATATGTGGAGCAATCAAAGGAAGCCAAAAGCCACGAGATTCCATCAAGAAAAGTCACTCAACCACTCCCCAAGTCATCTCAACTAATTCCTCCAAGTTAGGAGGCTGATTTGGAAAGGTAGTTCCTAGATTTTAGGGGCACACCTCTCACTATAAAAGGAGCATGTATCCCGACTTCTTTTGGGCCATCTTTTTGGAGTTTTAGCTCATGTAAAGTGAGCACTAAGTGCTGGAGTTGTGATAAGCAAGCCCCTTGCTTAAGCAACCCCCTTGCTTGCTTGTTTGTTTTCTTTTAGTAGGCATATCTATGTGTGTGCGCAGGCAGTGTTGCAACTCTCTACCCCTGAGTTGTTAGCATTGGTTCTCCCTCATATGGTATCCATTTGATGTAATTCTTGTCTCATTGGATAGCTATAAGAGTCTATTTTATGCTTACCAATTCTCTGGAGCATTCTCTGAGTAAGCTGGGAGCAACATTCATTTTAGTGAAGTTGTGTGATTGATATCTCTCTCTTTGTGTAGGCTCTGTTGGAAATATTTTGCTCTCTGTTGTAAGGGCTGGTTCTCCTTCTCTATGTATCCATTTGCTATGATTTTGGTGTCATTGGTTAGCTATTAGAGTCCTCTAAAGTTGATATAAGTTTGAGATTCATTCTCTGTATAATCTCTGAGAAAAGTTTGCTGGAGTGAAGTGAGGTCTCTGCTTGACTAGCAGTTGTGAGCATTCAACTAGCTCATGTTGTAGACATTGTTTCTCTTTGTGTAAGCATCCATTTCAAGTGAAATTTGTTTTGTTGGAAAGCCCTTGGTGTCTACTACAGGTCTACAAAAGCTCACTGGAGTTCTCTGCATAAGCTCTGAGTAAGAGCATTTTTGGTGTGCAGAGGTCAAAGAAGGATACCTGTGGAGGTTATTCGCGCTTCATCGTTGCTTAGGGGTTGAGATACTTCCCCCATCAGTGGTATCAGAGCATTTGGGCATCTTGGAGGTATCACATACAAGCAAGAAGACCTCTTGGAGGTTGTGGTTGAAGAGTTGCATCAACAAAAGCTTCTTGGAGGTAGCTCACATCAAGGGGGAGCTATTCTACTCAAATTTGCAAGAGCACAAGGTGTCCATCTAAGGAAAGCTTTGGATTGAGGTAACCTCAGAGCCTCATTTTCATTTTACACACATTGGAGCATTAGCCAAGGGCTAGGTCAAGTATCAAAGACTAGATATGGGAGACTTCAACACTCAAATTGAAAAGCTAGACAAAGGTAACTATCAACCATGGAGATTTAGGGTCTCCAACTATCTTATGGGCAAGGGCCTTTGGGGGTTGATTAGTGGAAGTGAACCAAGACCTAGGTTGGATGAGAATCCAACCAATGACCAGAGAAGGGCCTTTAGGGAATGGAATGAAAGAGACAAGAGGGTTATCTTTATTCTTTCCCAACACATTAGCAATAGCATGATCGGCCATATCCAAGACCTGGATTCAAGCATGAAGGTATGGGAGACCCTTGAAAGGATTTATTCAACAAGCACCAAAGCAAGGAAGATCCAACTCAAGAATGAGCTCAACAACCTTAGGAAGAGCTCAGGGAGTAGCATAAATGACTACATACTTAAGGTCAAGGAGTTATCAGATGCATTGGGATCCATTGGAAGCCACGTAGACGATGACGATCTTGTGACTTATACTCTCAATGGTTTGAGAGATGATGAGAAGTGGAAACCCTTTACCACTTCAGTTTATGTAAGGGATAATCTTCCCGATTTTGAGCAATTGGTCCCTCTCATGGTCACCGAAGAAATGAACATAGGTGGAAGTTCAACTAAAAGCAAAGATGCACAAGTTTTCTATGCAGGTAATCAAAGGGGCAAAGGAAGACAAGGACAAGGAAGGGGCAAAGGAAGGTTTGGAGGAAGGCAAGGCCACTCAAGAAATCAAGGACATGACCAAGGCACCTCATCACAAAGAGGGAGAGGAAGATCAAGAGGAAGAGGAGGACGACATCAACAAAACAGGAATCAAGATGGCGAAGGATGTTACATATGTGGCAAGTTTGGCCACTATGCTAGAGATTGCTACCAAGGAGGAAACCAAAGGAACTATAATCAAGGTTCTTCATACAAAGGCCAAGGTAATTATGCTTCTACAAGTTCAGAAAATGACAATCTCTTGATGATGCACATGAATGGGAATTCAAGCAAAGTAGATAACACTTGGTATATTGATAGTGGATGTAGCAACCATATGAGTTGCAATGCTTCTTGGTTTACTAATCTACATGTTCCCAAAGGTAAAGGACATGTAGAAACAGGTGATGATACAGCCCATGAGATCTCCCATGTTGGAGATGTAGCTTTGGATGACAAGGAGGAAGGAAGATGTCTCAAGGATGTCTTGCATGTACCTACCATCACAAAGAACTTGGTGTCCGTTGGGCAAATGGTTGAAAGAGGCTATCAAGTAAGGTTCAACAAAGGTGGATGCTTTGTGGAGAACCCTAAGCAAGGTTACAAGGTCATAGCAAGAGGAAAGAAGCAAGGGAGACTCTTCACTTTGGAGGTAAATTCTCATTCTACTCAACATGTCTACTTCACATATGGAAACAAGAGGATTTCGGAGTTGGACTTGTGGCACAAGAGGATAGGTCACATCAACATACAAAAAATGAAGGAAATGCAATTCAAGAGGCTGGTTGAAGGTCTTCCCAACTTCCAAGGACAAGGTATGAAGCATTTATGTGAATCTTGTCAACTAGGGAAGCAAGCGAGACTTCCATTCAAGAAGAGTGGCTACATAAGCCAACATCCATTGGAGTTGATACATACAGATGTGTGGGGGCCAACGAAAGAGCAATCCATTGGAGGTAACAAGTACTTTGTCACTTTTATAGATGATTGCACAAGGATGGTTTGGGTTTATTTCATCAAAAACAAATCAGATGTGTTTACATGTTTCAAAGCATTCAAGGCAATGGTAGAGAAGGAAACAGGTACATATATCAAGCAGCTAAGGTCCGATGGAGGGGGAGAATATTTCTCAAATGAGTTTTCAGATTTTTTAATGGATCAAGGCATCAAGAGGCAAGTAACATGCAGGTACACACCCCAACAAAATGGAGTAGCAGAGAGAAAGAATAGATACATTGCCGAGATCGCTAGAGCAATGCTTAATGAGATGAATGTACCTAACATGTTTTGGAGTGATGCAGCAAATACCGCCGTGTATCTAATGAATAGGGCTCCTACCTCAGGGATCCATGGCTTGACACCATATCAAGCCTATTATGGTAAGAAACCTGATCTTTCCCACTTGAAGATATTTGGATGTACTTGTTATGTACATGTGCCAAGTGAATTGAGGCACAAGCTACAACCAAAGGCAGAAAAGTGTGTGTTTCTAGGATATTCAAATGATCATAAAGGTTACAGGTGCTTCAACCCAAATACAAAGGACTTGAGGATATCAAGGGATGTAGCATTTGATGAGCTACTCCCTTGGTATAAGAAGTATGATTGTATGCAGGACTATGAAGAAGAAAAGCATGGACATGATGAAGAACAAATCGACCTAGAGCTAAGCGGCCCAAGGTGTTCCATCAATGAAGATAGTTCAAGCATGAACTCACCATGGAGGGGAAGATCTTCATCAAGCTATGAAGCACAATCAATCAACAAAGGCAAAGCAACATTGGTGGAGTTGGATGAAGAAGGTAATGAAGTTGAAGATGATGAAGGACACATGATGGAGAAAGAAGCCACGTCAAAGAAAGAGATCAAGTTCCCAAGGCAAAGGAGGTTTATTCCTCCAAAAGGTGAAGAAAGGAAGTCTTCTAGAGTTAAGTATCCAACTCAAAGGTTTACTTATGATTCATACATGGCAACACATTATGCATATATGAACAAAGTAGTAGAAGATCATGAGCCCGATTGCTATGAAGATGCAAGCAGGTACACCGAATGGAAAGAGGCAATGCAAGAAGAGATCGACGCACTTGAGGAAACTCAAACATGGACTCTAGTGCCCAAGAAGGAGAACATGAAGGTAATAGGTAATAAGTGGGTGTATAAAGTAAAGAGGAATTCAGATGGATCTATTTCTAGGTTCAAAGCAAGATTGGTGGCCAAGGGTTTTGCACAAACCTATGGAGTGGACTTTGAAGAGACATTCAGCCCCGTGGCAAAGATGAGCACCATTAGGACACTCATTGCAATGGCTGCTAGCAAAGGATGGAAGCTCTTCCAATCGGATATCAAGAATGCCTTTCTCAATGGAGACTTGGAAGAAGAGGTATACATGGAGCAACCACTAGGTTTTGTTCATAAAGAGTTTCCACATCATGTTTGTAGGTTGAAGAAGGCACTTTATGGCCTAAAGCAAGCTCCAAGGGCTTGGAACCAAAGATTGGTGGACTATTTGATCAAATGTGGTTACAATCAATGCAAGGCGGATCCATCTCTCTTCATCAAACAAAGAGGAGAACTTGTGGTCTACATGTGTGTGTATGTAGATGATCTTATCATTACAGGTAATGATACAAAGGGCATTGAGGAGATCAAGGCAAAGCTTGGAAAGGAGTTTAGGATCTCTGATCTTGGAGATCTTAGGTATTTTCTTGGCATTGAAGTTGTATACAAAGAAGAAGGTATTATGCTCATACAAAGGAAGTATATTCTAGACCTACTTGAGAGGTTTGGGATGCTACATTGCAAGCCTATTTCAAATCCCATGGAAGTTAATGTAAAGCTAAGCTCCATTGATGGAGAGCCATTAGAGGATGTAACTTTGTATCGATCTATTGTAGGCTCTTTCAATTATGCCACAATAACCAGGCCTGACATAGCATATGGAGTTGGAGTGTTATCACAATTTATGCATAGTCCAAGGACTACACACTTGCAAGCTGCAAGAAGAATGTTGCGATATCTCAAAGCCACTATAAATGAAGGATTGTTCTACTCATTTGATGATGATATGCAGGTCAAAGCTTATTCCGATGCCGATTGGGCCGGTTCGAAGGAAGATAGAAGGAGTACAAGTGGTTACCTAGTCATGCTAGGTAGCAAGATCATCTCATGGATTTCAAAGAAGCAACCCACGGTGGCATTATCTTCCACCGAGGCTGAGTATAGAGCTTTGGCTCAAGTCACATGTGAGCTAATGTGGATTAAGAAGTTATTTATGGAGCTTAATTTGCAGGTTGACACATATCCAATTTTTTGTGACAACATGAGTAGCATTCATCTAGCATCGAACCCAGTCTATCATGCTAGAACCAAGCATATTGAAGTGCACTATCACTTCATAAGGGAAAAGGTGATATCCAAGGAAGTTTCAGTACATCATATTGGTACTAAGGACCAAGTTGCGGACATGTTTACAAAGGCTTTGGATGGGATGAAGATTTCAAAATTCAAGCAATGCATCAACATGAAGGAGCTTGGATGAGGATGAAGAATTGAAGCTTGAGGGGGAGTGTTAAAAGTCAAGCTTCAAGCTAAAAATTCGTGGGGAATCTTTTATGGATATGTGGAGCAATCAAAAGAAGCCAAAAGCCACGAGATTCCATCAAGAAAAGTCACTCAACCACTCCCCAAGTCATCTCAACTAATTCCTCCAAGTTAGGAGGCTGATTTGGAAAGGTAGTTCCTAGATTTTAGGGGCACACCTCTCACTATAAAAGGAGCATGTATCCCGACTTCTTTTGGGCCATCTTTTTGGAGTTTTAGCTCATGTAAAGTGAGCACTAAGTGCTGGAGTTGTGATAAGCAAGCCCCTTGCTTAAGCAACCCCCTTGCTTGCTTGTTTGTTTTCTTTTAGTAGGCATATCTATGTGTGTGCGCAGGCAGTGTTGCAACTCTCTACCCCTGAGTTATTAGCATTGGTTCTCCCTCATATGGTATCCATTTGATGTAATTCTTGTCTCATTGGATAGCTATAAGAGTCTATTTTATGCTTACCAATTCTCTGGAGCATTCTCTGAGTAAGCTGGGAGCAACATTCATTTTAGTGAAGTTGTGTGATTGATATCTCTCTCTTTGTGTAGGCTCTGTTGGAAATATTTTGCTCTCTGTTGTAAGGGCTGGTTCTCCTTCTCTATGTATCCATTTGCTATGATTTTGGTGTCATTGGTTAGCTATTAGAGTCCTCTAAAGTTGACATAAGTTTGAGATTCATTCTCTGTATAATCTCTGAGAAAAGTTTGCTGGAGTGAAGTGAGGTCTCTGCTTGACTAGCAGTTGTGAGCATTCAACTAGCTCATGTTGTAGACATTGTTTCTCTTTGTGTAAGCATCCATTTCAAGTGAAATTTGTTTTGTTGGAAAGCCCTTAATGTCTACTACAGGTCTACAAAAGCTCACTGGAGTTCTCTGCATAAGCTCTGAGTAAGAGCATTTTTGGTGTGCAGAGGTCAAAGAAGGATACCTGTGGAGGTCATTCGCGCTTCATCGTTGCTTAGGGGTTGAGATACTTCCCCCATCATGGAGCTTATCCTAGCCTAGAACAACATTGTTGAAGGAGAGTCCAGCAAAAAGAAAAGAAGAAGAAAACCAAGAAAGAAGCTTCACTAAAGATAATATATATGAAGACATATCTTTGTAAGAAGCCCCGCAGGGGCATGCACACCCATCTCTGCACAGAGCCCTGTAGGGGCATACAACAGGGGGAGGTATGCAAGAGGCAAGGATAGATCAAGGCCAACAAGTATCCATGAAGAAGTGCAAGAAGATATCCAGCAGATCCAGAGCCCCAAGAAGGTGCTTGAATCTCTTGATCTTTGGGAGGTCCAGATCGAAGGTTGAAGATCTAGACCTTCATACCTTCCACTGGTTGCATGCATGGCAGCCCGAATTAACATAGCAACCCAGATTTAAAAAGGTTATTGGTGAGCTAGACTACAAATCTCAGGTAGTCCATCTCCACGGGTTGCGACCGGTGAAAAGAAAAGAACATGCAAAAAAATGCATCACGTCCCAGAGGATGTGAAAGAAGATTCAAGAATAGGGCCTTCAAAACGTAACGCCAACTTGACAAGGAGGCAAGGCCGACCAAGTGATGCATGCGGTGGAAAGAAGTAAATGAGTTGTAGACAAGAAGTGAAGCTTGTCAAGGGATGACAGAGACAAAGAGGGGGAGAGTGTTGCAGAGCAAAGAAGAGCAAAGATGCAAAGAAAAAGAAAGGGCCATTGTAAATTAGTAGTGAATTAGTCTTTTAGTCAATAAAGTGCCGGTCTCTTGTGTGAAGGGACCATTTTTAGGGCACATGTATAAAGTCATTTCGTGACTCTTTGTAAAAACTTTTTGCCATTGTGGGAATCAAGAGCACAAAATTTCGAATTTCTATCTTCTCCTTTCTGTATCTTCTTTCTAGTGAGCTTGCATGCATGTGTGATGCTTGAAAAGAGTGCCTAACAGTGTTTTCTATTGATGAAAGTGCTTGTTTGTTGTTGGTAAGGTGTGTGAGAAGTGTAGGGAGTATTGAAGTGTGGAAAGATCATTCCCATGGCTCAGTATTTTGTTCATAACTTGAAGCAAGAGCGTCATAATCAAGTGAAAAGACAACCATTGGATGCGTCTTCTCGAGAGCTTCAAAATGAACTTCTATTCACTATATTCAAAGTTTGGAACTGAGAGAAAATCTCGATTTACTGTTGGCTGTTGTTCCAAGTGTCATGACACCATAACCAACCTTGAAAGCTTGAATGTGGTGGATTTGTACTTGCATGTACCTTGTTAGCTCTCATTTGCATTGACCATCATTTGAATGCACATCTTCATACACTCAGCTAGGTTTTGATACTCCTTGGATTAATAATTAAAGCGTGAATCCCCACTATATGCACTTGAAGGGGATAGAGGTATAGTATCTTTCTCCACAAGTCCCTGAGTTGATACTAAAGTACACATGTTTTTGGCGCCGTTGCCGGGGAGTGTCGAATCAAACCGAGGCATTCGTGTGATGGTGAAAAGCTCTTAGCATTGAAGTGAGTAGAGGAATGGTGAAATTTCTCTTCCTTGGTAAGTCACTCTCATCCGCACTTACTACTTCTCACCTTTGGAGTGTGTGTAGTGAGTTGATAGTTTAGGGAAGCAAGTAGAGAGAGACATAGGAGTAGGTAAGTGAGTAGGTTAGGGAGATAGGTTTAATTTTGAAATACCTTCACTTCAACCTTTTCTTTTCAAGTACCTTTCAGAAGTATAAAAACCAAAAAAACAAATCACTTCAATTCACTTGTTCTATGGCAAGTGTCGTGAGCGCTGAATGTTAGAGAACACGAGTTGGAGACCGGATAGCATGGGGGAGTACAGAGCCAGTGAGGTTGGATAAGAGCTTGAGGGCAGCTTGGAAGGTGACCCTATCAAGTCCCTACTCTCAACATCAATTTGAGTCAAAGGAAATAGCAAAACGACCTGCGGCAAATGTCATGAGGGGATTATCTAGGGACAGAGTGAGAGTTTAGTTGATTCAAGCACTTCAGAGGAGGGAGATAAGCACCAGGATCACCCACATTAAATTGAATATCAAAACTACATGTTTATATTTGAAAAAAAATGCAAGTGTCGTGATCTCCCAAGGTTGAGTGTCGCGACATTTAGGTGTCGTGACCTCCCTTGGTTAAGTGTCATGATACTTACACTTGTCGAGTATTGTGACTGAGGCATCGCGACCTTTGATGAGTGTCGAGTGTCATAGAGCCAGCTATCATGACATTTGATGAGTGTTGAGTGTCATAGAGCCAGCTATCACAACATTTGATGAGTGTCAAGTGTCATAGAGCCAGCTATCACGACATTTGATGAGTGTCGAGTGTCGTAGAGCCAGCTATCGTGACCTTTGACGAGTTTCGAGTGTTGTAGAGCCAACTATCGTGACATTTGATGAGTTTGGACTATCATAGAGCCAACTATCCCGACATTGAGTAGGTGTGATCTAGTGTCAAGTGTTGTGTGTCGTTTACTCCAAGTATCGCAACACTTTCTGAATTGTTGAGTGTCGAGTGTCATAGAGACCCGAGTCACGATACTTATCGAGTGTCGAGTGTCGTGGATTGAGTGATGTCAGGTGTCATGCAGAGAGACCTTTGGTGATACCTTAGTGGGAAATTCCAAATTAAGAAAAAAATTTCATACACCTCTGAGATTTTGCAAAGGGCATTGGGAGCTAGGGGTTGCCTAAACTCAATTAGATCTCTTAAATGAATGAACCTAAGATCAGGAAGAGTCCTAGGAAGCCGAAGAAGTGTAATCTCATCTGTGGGAAGTGTAGCTGAACCGACTATTCATTCTCATTACTCTGAAACCTCGAGTGAGTTGGAAGAGGAAATCATTATGGCCTTTGAAGACATGCAGAGTTCTGTACCCATAGTTGGCATCATTTCTATCGTTGAGGGAGAGTATTGAACATCTTTGGAATATGTGAGCACCAATCAACATGACTTACCCATCTACTTAGATGGACTAAACAGATTGGTGGCTAGGTTGAAGAAAGCCACATATACTCACATAGTGCCGAGGCCAGCTGTTATATGTGGGAGGATTCTATACGGATAAAAGAGGGATTGTATATGCAGTCACAGAACATCCTGAAAACATCAATGAGCAAAGAGAAGAAGGCAATGCCCACAACATTAATGAAGAAGGACATGAAGAACAAGTGTCTACCCCTAGAGGGAAGTCCATTGTAATTAGGGTTTGGAGAGGAGACTTAATTCCCCAAGATGATTCCCTGATGGATATTTATTTGGTCAACGGATGGAGCATCTACTTAGAACCAACTCTTCATTGTGGGAAGAAGCTACCAATCCAACCACCATTTATGAGTTACAAGATCTTGAAAACCCCACTCATATTACGTACTTGGATAAGAATCAGAGAAGATACTGGCCCTTAACGGAATTAGAAAGAGCAGGGTTGAAATATTAGAACATTCCAGTATTCCCACCTAGGGATCAAGCCAAACTTTGCAAAATCCCCAAGGAACTTATCAGGATACTTCTTATCAGCATTCAGGATAGATACAACAACCGAACATTCCAGTTAGACCCCACGTGCAGTTTGCTACACCTAGTAATAATCCTAACTACCGACCTCCTACAAATGTAGAACCAAGAAATAGAATCCCTATTCATGAGAGACCACCTATAGGAAGAGAAGCAGGTATACCAATACGACGACCAGTTTTCCCTGCAATGCCAAGACCACCTGAACCTCGAAGAAGATTGAGACCCATTCAAGTTGCCAAATGCCTGAGAAGTCACTACGATGGCTCTAGTGAACCATACAACCATATAGCTGAATTCAAGCAAGTGATAAGAGCTGAACAAGTGGAAGACTTCTTGATCCAATATGAATCATTCATCCTAACCCTTACAGACACAGCCTTAGCTTGGTTCCAACCCTTAGGTCCTAATAACATCCAAAACATGGAACAAGTCTATCAACAATTGATTGAAGAATTCCCTAAGACTGGAATAAAAAACAACTCGTCATCATTAATTCATAGCTTTAAATAGGATCCTAAGGAATCAATAAGATTGGCAGCAAGACGATTCAAGCAATACGTGGATAGATGCCCTATTGAGGAGAGTCCCACTCAAAATAAAATGGTTTCATTGTTTTTGGAAGGATTAGTGAATGGATCATTGAGATCATTAGTATATGTGAAGAGAGTCCAAAATTTACAAGAATGTATGAAAGAGTGTATCGACCTTGAGGAAAATCTGGCAGAAGACTTAAAAATACCTCCAAGTAGTGTGAAGAGTGAGGATAGTGTCAGCAGTATGTCAAATCCCAAGAACACTGTAGAAGAGATAACAAATTTAGTGGCAAAGAAATTGAATGTTCAAGGACAGAGGAATTACCCAAGTAATCCTATGAGAGTGCCCATGCTCAAAAGATGCATTCACTGTGGAGGTGACCATCCTTCTCACATGTGCAATAGGGGAGTAGTCCCACCACCTGCTCATGCTTACAATAGACCACCCGCCTAGGGCTCTACGCATTATTGTAGTTAAGAACAAAGATACAAAAATCACAGAACAAAGAAATCTCTTTACAATCGACAATCAAGACCAGTACAACCACGATTCAGGCCTTATGGATACCCCCAGAGAGATCAAGGAGGAGAAGCCTTTAGATACCCCTCATACCAGTAGCAAGCACCTGCACCAAGACCTTATGCTTATCAAGGATACAATCAACCCCAACCTGTGCTAGGACAACAACCACCACACCCCCAGAATGTGGTCCTAGTGAATACGGCTCAACTTGAAGAGAACCCAGAAAGAGCGGTAGTCCCAACCACCCCATTGGCTAGTACTGAGGCTTATGACCCATCTTATGACCCTAGTCAAGGAAGTTATTCCACTTATGAGGGCACTATAGCTGAGTATGGACAATCTTACGAGCCCTATACCTATGGCATATCCACAGAGGAGGTGGGAACCAGCTCTAAGAAACCAATGCGAGGAGCTAAGCGAGTCAGAGAAGAAGAAACACAGGGACCTCCACAATCAAAGCGGGCACATTTGCTACCAAGGATTTCATTGACGCAACCCCCTATCACGAAAAGAGATCTTTCAGCAGCACTAGAAGAAATGCATAATATGTGAGGCCAAGTAAACCTCACTGTCCAAGGACATCAATATAGGCAGGCAAGACAAGTGTAGCAACAGGAGGACAGGGAATAGTCCATGTTGCTCTGATACCACTATGAAGAGATGGATTTGAACTTGGAGAAGATGAAGTGGTCCTACAAAAACTTTGCACTACACGAGCCAAATAAACTTCAGGGATATGTGGTGGAACCTTTTAACTTGCCAAAGGATGTATTAGACACCTACGTACCTTGGAAGATCACTCTTAAAAAGATAAATCAAAACAGATAGGTAGGAGTTGAACCATGAGTAAAAAACTTGCTATTTTGGTTTATACACCTGTCCAATGTTTTGAACAATTCTCTTGCCACAACAACAATTAAGTTGATTCCTTTTGCGGAAATCTTTCTAACTATGTAAGATAAAAATCAAGATTTATTTCATCAAAATTGATAGACCACATAATGAGAAAGATTTTTAACAAGTTGTAGCATCACCCTGTTTTTCACGGGTTGTAGCAATACTCATACCCATGAGCAGAGAAATGTTGATATCTCAAGATTCCAAGGTGCAATGCTAATGAACTTCTGTAGGCATATACTAGCTAGTATGCAAATTCTATCAAGCTTTGAAGACTGGAAAATGATGAACTACACATTGAGAACCAGCTCTAAGAAAAACAGTGTTCTGATGGAGTGCTAACAGAGAAGTAGAGAATGAAGCGATATAGTCGACTTTATATGAACATAGCTCACGATTGAAAAACTTAATTGCAATGAAAATTTTAGAGTATATAGTAGAGGAGAAAATATTACTGACTTTAATCATTGAAAATAATGCACCAAGCTCAGAGAAATCATCTATGCAATCTGACTGAGAAAACTGAGAGATATGGTAGTGAACAGTACACTTTACAAAGGCATGAAAATATGAGCTCAAATGATCATGAAAATGAAAGTATATTGATTGTAAAATACAATGGACTTATAGATACATATGTGTGCCTTGAAAGCACACTCTAATATGGCATAAAGCAAAGCTCTTCGAGGTCTAAAAAATGAAAATAATTTGCCATGTATTTATAGTGATGGTTGGAGCCTAATTTTGAATTTGAATCTTCCTATAATCACTCTCCAAACGTTTTAATGATTGATGAGATTCTCCAACTACCTTCAATCACAAATTCATGGCTTTTCCTTTCTTTTTTCATCAAGTGGACTCAACCACTTTAGATGCTTTTACGTTTTACATCAAGTAAATACTCAACAATTACAAGAGGCAGTTCACAAGTGAACTTTACAAAGACTAGACATTTCCTTCAAGTCTCTAGGTCTTTTGATGACTCAAGCCATCACTTGGACTTGCCATGGACTTGTTGCAGCAATTTGGAGTTTTCTAGCTCAAGATATGACCTCTCCAAGTGTGAGGTGCCAAACTAGTGGATTAGTGGAGGGGCTCGAAAAAGTGTGAAAATGTGATTTTTGAAGTGCCCAAAAGCATTCTTCCATCAAGAAAATACTATATTTCTCTCCATAACCTCAGAGAGTAACATATGAAGATGCTTGTGCCTATGTTCACCTTACCAAATCCTTCGTTTGTGCATGCTAATTTGCCCGCCAAAAGAGGCCTAAATCAAAATTTTTACTTTCATGCAAAAAGTTAAATGGGAGTTTTTAGCAAGCTTCTAATCCACTCCTAATGTGGATTTTTCTTGGATTTTCTATTTTCCTATGGTAATATGTGTATTGTTCATACATTATTCCATGGGAACCCTCTTAAATTATCTCTTTTTCTTACGAATTTCTTATTTGATTCTTGAGTTACAAAGTGTAGGGGCACTTAGTGCCAAATAAAATCCTTGAGGTGAGGGTGGCTACCCTTTTGAAAATGCAAGATAATCCTTGGAAAAATGCCAAATTGAGTGCAACAATTGATGACTAGATCCTTGAGAAAAATACAAAACTAATCTCTTATAGAGTGAGTACTCAAGGGTTTCAAGTTAACAAGATATGCAAAGTTAAAACCCTTGAAGTAATACAATGGCCTTAGTAAATACTTTGGATATTTTTCCTTAAAAATTTGTCTTTAGAGACTTTTCAAATTGTGAACGAATTCTTTTGAGAGAAAACATTTGAATGAATACTCATTCATGCATTGAAGTTAATAGATTTTTGGCTCAAAAACAAGAGTGTCCAATAAGGTGAAAGTGTCCAATATGGTAAATGCATGCCAATGTGGTCTCTACTTTTGGTAAAGAAGGCTTGACTTAAATACCTTACTAGTGAGAGGCATCCCATTATACGCTTACATGTAGATCAAGAGAGTAGATATACGAAGATAGATACAGTGGACTTTGGCAAATGACATCAGTAATGATGTCATCCAAAAGATGCCATCACAAGTTGCCAAGTGGAAATCATTAAATGCATGTGAAGTCTACAAAAGAAGTGTACATGAGTTTTGCCACATCCATGGCCATCTTAAGATGATGTTAGATCGACTGAACTTCTCCCTCACATTCTGCTACAACTTGTTGGGTGAATTGCATCTAAAGATCCACTTTTGCAAGGCAAGGATGGATGGACTCTCTACTCCATCTACTCCAATGATATTGTGCTCTCCTTTTTGTGTAGTCAATCTCTCTCTCTCTCTCTCTCAAAAATTCTCATTCTCTTATTTGATAAACCAAAAACTCTCTTGAAAATTGGAAACTAAAGACTTGTGAATGATGTATGTGCAACTCTCCTCCCATCTAGTATATCCTCTTGCATCCAAATTAGTAATCCGTTGGAATGGTCTACCGCCATGTGGCCACCATGAAAGACTCATCCCCATTACCATTGAATTCCTTAGGATATCCCCTAAGCTTGGGACCTTGGCTATGGTTGGCCCTTGTCCCACACACACATGGAGTGGTCTCTATAGATCAATGTCTAACACTTTCTCCCCCTTCTAAAGATCATTGTCCTCAATGATCAATGAGGGAAAGTACTTGCAAACTAGAGCTTCTAATTCCCAAGTAGATTTTGTAAGTAGCAATCCTCTCTAGGCTACTAGATACTCCTAGATGACACGATTTCTCAACAACTTCTGTCCTGATCTAGTATCCTATTAGGATAATGATCCATGCTATCACTTTCTTGCAAAGAAACAATGCCCTCTATTAGATTACCCTTCTTAGAAATATACTTTCTAAGTTTAGTGATATGAAACATTGGATGGACTCTGCAATTTGGAGAAAGCTCTAATCAATATGCAACATCATTAAGCATCTTAACTATCTTCCAAGGTCCACAAAACCTTGGTGAGAGCTTAGTACACTTTCCTATGGATAATGAAGTAGAACTACTTGGCACTTGAAAAAAAAAATTATCTCCTTCCTCAAATACTCTAGGAGATCTCTTCTTGTTAGCATATTATTTTGCCCTATCAGCTGCTTGCTACATCTTGGCTTTAGCTATCTCTTAATTTGCTTGGAGGTTTGCTAAGAACTCCGAAGGACTAGGACATTTCTTTGGCATTCCTATGGTACTAGGGGTAGTGGGATTTATGCCATAGATCATCTCAAAAGGAGACGTTCTTGTCACCTTATGATCTCTATTGTTGTAAGCAAACTCTACTAGTGGCAAGTAACTATCCCAATCTTTCTGCCTCTCAGACACATATGCTCTCAATGTGTCCTCTAGAATTTCGTTGACCCTCTTGGTTTGAACATTTTTTGTGGATGATCACCACTATTAATTTTCAATGAAACTTTTACTTTGTCAAATACAAACTTCCAAAAGTGTCCTATGAATCTAACATCCCTATCTAAAACTATGGATGTCAGTAACCCATGCAATCTGAAAACATTCTAGATAAACAACTCCACTACCTCTAGAGCTTCTATCATCTACTACATGGGTATGAAAGAGCTATCTTGCTCAATCTATCTATGACAACTGTTGATATATTTAGGTAGTGATGTGTGTGAACACACTAGGACCGCCGGGGCACTTTTTTCCCTCTTTAGGAGGTTTTTTC
The DNA here is from genome assembly GCA_020310875.1 of Ceratopteris richardii. Taxonomy (NCBI): domain Eukaryota; kingdom Viridiplantae; phylum Streptophyta; class Polypodiopsida; order Polypodiales; family Pteridaceae; genus Ceratopteris; species Ceratopteris richardii. Next base: position 2,651,487 of record CM035421.1, on the reverse strand, counting down.
CCCCGGCTTGTATATATGCCTATTGCCCTAACGAGCTACTTATCTTTGTACATTCTCTAGTAATACATTCAGTATTGTGTGTTTGTGCTCCAAGCTTCTTCTTCTTCCTTGTGCTGTTTGCATGCTTCCGCAGATGTCTAACTCCAACAATTGGTATCAGAGTTGGTCCTCGCTTCATCTAGGGCACCGTCGACACTCCTCCGTTTGCAGTCTTAGAATCGTATGAATTTTGGTGAGCATACTCAGGGTGTTTCCGAGATCAAAACTGCTTTGCTCTGTGGTACCAAAATCGCGACCTGAGCTCGTTTCGACCTCCGAACACACTATCGCAGCGCTTATGCAGGCTATTTCATCTTTTTGTGCCAAAGGTATATACCAGTTTCTGTTCGCCAGTTTAAGCATCTCAAAGTCTTCTACAGGTCTAGCAGAACTCGTCTAGGCAGTTCTGTTCAACTTTTTGAGATACAGTCAATTTTCTGCATCAAGGTATTTTAGTCACCGGCCATGGTTGAAAGCAGTGATGTATTCCGTATGTTGGCTGTTGAGGATAAGTTGGATGGTACCAACTACCCATTATGGGCTTATATGATGCGACATGTTTTGGTTGCAAAAGGATTGTGGAACATTGTGCAGGGTGTTGAAAGACGTCCTGTTACACATGTAACGACAGGTACTGCAAATACAAGTGCTGGAGCTGATGAAGATGGTGTCGAAGATGATATTCCACAGATTTCTGTTCGTGCTGCTATTTCTGTTGCACCTACTGCAGAGCAAATTCGTTGGGATGGCAGAGATGCCCAGGCACATGCATTGATAGCTTTGTCTATCAAACGTGCCATTATTCCTCGTATTTGCTCTTGCAGAATAGCTAAGGATGCTTGGGATACACTTACCACATTGTACCAAGCTAGGAATGAGGCTCATGTTGCTTACCTCCAAAAACAGTTGGAGAGTGAGCACATGAATGAACGTGATTCTATGGACAGTTTCCTAACAAAGATCAAAGACTTGAAGGAACAGTTGATTTTTGTTGATGAGGTTATACCAGATAGCTCACTTGTGCAGACCGTTCTGAATGGTCTTCCTGATTCATATCAGAGTTTTGCTTCTACTCTTCGGTTGATGATGAAAGGCAATCCGAATGCCTTCTCATTTGAGGAGTTAGTCTCTGTTCTGTTGCAGGAAGACCAGTCCAGGCAAAACAGGTCCATTATGCATGTTGCAGATCAAGCTTTCCTAGCTAGTCAAAAGGGAAAAGGAAAATGGAGCTCTTCTACTAGTAAGCAGAAATCTGCAAATGCTACACATTCGAAGAACCAGGATAAAGATGAGAAGAAATCAGAAAAGCAGAAATTGTTTTGCAAGTACTGTAAAGGGAATGATCATATCATAAAGAACTATTGTTGCAAGGCAAAGAAAAAGGAGGCTGGAATGGTTGTTGCAAAAGCCTCTACACCAAAAACAGAGTCTGCTAATGTTGTGTAGGAAGAAGAATGGGTGTTTACTACTGTTTGCAGTTTTGACCCATCTTCTCATGAGCAGTGTGTTGGAGAAACAATCACTAATTGGACATATATTTGAAGGTCAAATCTTAGGAAGAAAACCCCATGCCTATGTGATGGGACAAATTCACAAGTGTATCATATTTGTAAAGTTAGTTCACTTTAGTTCTAGAAGTTTTTTTTTAAATCACGAGAATACGAAAATCTATATAAGTTAGTTTGTACTAACTGACGCGGTGAGAAAGAGAGAGAGAGAGAGAATAGAGAGAAGAAGTAGAAGAAGGAGTTCATTTTATACGACTGAGAATAGTCGGGCTTCTTTGAGTGAGAAAGCATCTGTAAAACTTCTGAGTTTTCATAGCTGTGAGAAAGAACTGAGTAAAGTTCTGTGTATGAGTCTCTCTCCATCATCTCCATGTTTGCCTACTGTGTGATGAATTCAAAAGTTCAAGTTTTCTGAGCAATTCGATGCCTGGCATCGAATCTTGGCTGATAAGTCATTTTTTCATTCTCTGTGTGTTAACTATTGTTGAATCTTCTAAAAATATGAAGTTTGTGGAGCAACTCGATGCCTGGCATCGAGTTCCAACATAAAATGGATGCCCGGCATCGACTTCTATCATATAAGTCATCTTCTTCATGTGTGTGTAAAATAGAGTGTTTCTGGTGCAGAAAAATAGCCAAAAAAAAGCCCAAAGTCGATGCCTGGCATCGACTTGGACTGAAATTCGATGCTAGGCATCGAATTTTTTATTTTTGGACATCAGAAATACTAAACAGGCAAGATTTCCAGTTTTGGAAGGTCATACATGGTCATCTTGTGAGGGCCATAACTTGCGTTCTAGAGCTCCGTTTGATGCATATGATAGCTTGTTGGAAAGCTCTACTCTTCTAGTTTCAGCTTATAAAGTTTCATGGACAAAGCATACTTGAGCTAGGAGAAATTAGCAAAATACGGAAGGTATGTCATTTCGGTGACTAGGAATTTCTGTAGAAGCAAAGTTCTCACTTTAAGCTATCATTTCTCAAAGTTTGGAGTGGCAATGAGTTAATGGTGACCATAGAGGTGTTCTAGTGTCACATTAATTCATTTCTTGTGGTGTTTTATACATCAACAAGTGGTATCAGAGCAGAAAGATTCTCGAGAGCAGAAGACGACAAAGGTACGAGAAGTTTTGTAAAGTTTTCCATTAAAGTTTGAAAGGTGAAGCATTTGAAGACACAAGGCATCAAAAGGTTACTTCAAAAGTATCCTCATACACAAAGAACTTCAAAAGGTATTATCCTTTATCCTTTAAGCTCACAGGTTGCAGCAGAAGGAAAGAACTATGGCAGATCATATCTCCATTGACAAACTGGAGAGAGATAATTACCCCGCATGGGTAATGAGAATGGAAGCCTTACTTATGAGTAAGGATCTCATGGTATATGTAACAGGTGAAGAAGAGAAGCCAATATTTGAAGATGAAAGCAGACCAAAGAAAGAGGAACTTGATGCTTTAAAGCATTGGCAGAAGAAGGATGCAAGTGCAAAAGCCTACATCTACAATACAATCTCTGATCATTTGCTACCACACATCAGAGGATTGGAATCATCTGAAGATATATGGAATGCATTGGAGTATCATTTCCAAAGTACTACTAAAGCACGGAAAGCAAGTCTATGGTCAGAGTTTACAACATTCAAGAAGAAGCCAAGTCAAACCATTAGTGATTATGTCACTAAGATGAAGGATCTAGCAGATAGTCTTGGATCCATAGATGAAGATGTTGAAGATCACAGATTGATTGCTCAACTACTTGCAGGCTTGAGAGGGGATGAAAGGTGGAAACCTTTTGTCTTATCAACAGAACTTTCATTAAATCATTATGTTCCAGATTTGAACCAGTTGCTTGGTTTGATGCTCACATATGAGCAAGACTTGAAGGGAGATGGAGATAAAGGTCAAAGTTCTGCAATGTACATGAAGAATAAGAAGAAAGGAGATAAAGGTAAAGCAAAGGATGAAGAGGAGTATAATTCTCAAGCTTATTATGCAAGAGGTAAAGGCACTGGCAGAGGAAGAGCAAGAGGTTTTGGAAGAGGAAGAGGTAATCAAAATAACAACAAAAAGGCTTGCTGGATATGTGGATTGAGTAATCATTTGGCTCATGACTGTTGGCACAACCAACAAGGATCAAACCAGAATCAAAACAACAATAGCAGAGGTCGAGGTGGAAGATATCAAAGTAATTTTCAAAGAGGTAGACAAAGTCAAAGAGGAGGCTATGGTAGAGGTGGAGGAAGAAGTTGGGGACATAATCAATCCTACAACACCACCTACTACAACTATGCAAATGACACACAGAATGAAAGTCATACATCATTGATGATGAATTCAATCAGCACATCAGATAAAGAAGATCTAAAGGTATTTTACATTGACTCTGGATGTTCTAATCATTTGTCAGGAAACATAGAATTGATGTCAGAATTGGAAAAAGGCATTTCTAGTCATACAGTTCAAACTGGTGATAATACAAGACATAGTGTACATTCAATTGGAAAAGTGAAATGCAAGAGTGGAGCAGATTTGCTAACCAATGTTTTGTATGTTCCCACAATACCTAAAAACTTGATTAGTGTGGGACAGATAGTTGAAAAAGGTTTTCAAGTCAAGTTTACAAATGAAGGAGTATTTGTGGAAGATCCAGAGAATGGATATAATCAGATTGTCTCTGGTAAGAAAGAAGGTAGACTCTTTACTTTAAGAGTGCAAGGGAACATTGGTCAAGCTTTGCTCACACATGGTGAAGGAGTGATTACAGAACTTGATCTCTGGCATAAGAGATTAGGTCACTTTAATGAAAGAGGAATTAAAGCTATGGTTGCTAATCAGTCTGTACTAGGATTACCAAATGTGCAAAGTCAACATATGGTTTATAAATGTGAAGCATGTCAAATGGGTAAAGCACACAGGTTACCATTTCAAAAGAAAGGTTTCAAACATGATGGAGTACTTGAGCTCATTCATACAGATGTATGGGGACCAACAAAAGAAGGATCTATCAGTGGCTCAAGGTACTATGTTCTTTTCATTGATGATGCTACAAGATGGATAACATTATATGTTTTGAAGGAAAGATCACAAGCGTTTGGAGCTTTCAAGCATTTTCATGCATATGCAGAGAGAGTCACAGGTCAAAAGCTTAAAAGACTGAGGTCTGATGGAGGGGGAGAATATTTTCTCCCAAGAGTTCAATGATTATCTTTGGAATGCAGGTATTAAGAGAGAAATAACTTGCAGGTATACACCACAACAAAATGGTGTAGCAGAAAGAAGGAACAGGACTTTGGTTGAGTTTGCTAGAGCTATGCTAAAGGAGAAGAATTGTCCAAATTATCTTTGGGCTGAGGCTGTAAATACAGCTACATATCTTGTGAATAGATTACCATGTGCAGCTCTGAATGGAATGACTCCATATGAAGCTTGGTGGGGTAAGAAACCAACACTAGATCATTGTAGAGTGTTTGGATCAATTGCATATGCTTATGTGCCATCACAGCTTAGGCATAAACTTGAACCAAAGGCAGAAAAATATGTGTTCATTGGTTATGATGAAAAGCAGATGGGTTACAGGTTGTGGAATCCTCTAACAAAACAATTTATTGTTTCTAGAGATGTTACATTTGATGAACAGAAAAGTTGGTATGCAGATCAAAGTCATACAGCTGAAGAATTTGAAGAAGAGGTAAGAAGATGTGAGAAAGGAAAATCAATTGTGCAGGTAAATAGAGATGAAGACTATATGCAAGCAAGTACATCCACAAGTGGATTAACAAGAAGAAATGAAGAAGCTCCTATATTTGATGAAGAAGTGTATCCAGAAACCTATGAAGAATGTGAACCAAGAAGGTCAAGCAGGACTAGAAGACAACCAGAAAGGTATTCTTATGATACTTCTTACATAACTCAGAAGAACTATGCATATATGGTCAAAGATGATGAAGAACCCCAGAACTATGATGAAGCTAAAGGTAAGAAGCAATGGGAAGAAGCAATGAAGGAAGAGTTCAATGCACTGGAGGAGAACAAGACATGGGAACTTGTTCCTAAACCAAATGGTAAGAAAGTAATTGGAAATAAATGGGTTTATAAAGTGAAGAAGCTTGCAGATGGAAGTATAGCCAGATACAAATCTAGATTGGTGGTGAAAGGCTATGCCCAGACCTATGGCATAGATTATGATGAGACATTCAGTCTCGTAGCTAAGATGTCAACTATAAGGACAATCATTGCTATTGCAGCTTCAAAAGGATTGACTCTAAGTCAATTGGATATAAAAAATGCATTCTTGAATGGATACATATCAGATGAGGTATACATGGAACAACCTCAAGGGTTTATAGATTCCAGGTATCCAAATTTTGTTTGCAGGTTGAGAAGAGCATTGTATGGATTGAAGCAAGCTCCAAGAGCTTGGAACTATAGACTGGTGAAGTATCTCAATGATCTTGGATATCAAAGTTCAAAAGCAGACCCAAGTCTACTTATCAGAAGAACAGAGGAAGGTACAATCTACATTTGTATTTATGTAGATGACATTATAATCACAGGTACTTCAGATGAAGGAATCAAGGAGGTAAAGAGATTGCTTGAAAAAGAATTCAAGATCAGTGACCTAGGAAAGTTGTCATACTTTCTTGGAATGGAAGTCACTTATACAGATCCTGGCATATTTGTGTCACAAGAAAGGTATCTTCTGAACTTGTTGAAGAAGTTTGATATGGAAAATTGCAGAGAAGCTTCAACTCCACTTGAAGTTAATCACAAGCTCAGTAAATATGATGGTGCAGACTACAAAGATATGAGGAAGTATCAATCTCTTGTGGGTAGTTTGATTTATGCTACACTAACAAGACCTGATCTTAGTTATGCAGTGGGAGTTTTGTCACAATTCATGCATTGTCCAAAGGACCCACATTGGATTGCAGGTCAAAGAGTTCTCAGATATATCAAAGGAACTATAAAGGAAGGATTATATTATCCTTTTACATCAGATTTGAAGTTGAGAGCCTATAGTGATTCATATTGGGCAGGTAATCAAGATGACAGAAGATCAACTCATGGTTACATGATATATATTGGTGATAAGCTTGTAAGTTGGTGTTCAAAGAAACAACATACAGTAGCATTATCATCAACTGAAGCAGAGTACAAAGGACTTGTGGAAGCAGCTAAGGAAGTCATATGGATGCAGACATTGTTCAAGAGCTTAGGCATTGATCAAGGTACACCTACAATACATGGAGATAATATGAGTTCACTTTATCTTGCAGCAAATCCAGTATTTCATGCAAGGACAAAGCACATAGAGATACAATATCATTTTCTCAAAGAAAAGGTAATGGAGAAGGAGATTGAAGTGGAGTACATTTCTACTAAAGATCAGTTAGCAGACATAATGACAAAGAGCTTGGATGGTGTGAAGATCAGCAGATTCAAAAGCATGGCAGGAGTAAAAGAAAAGAAGATGATATGAAGAAACAGGGAATGTCAATTAGTGATTGAGGGGGAGCTGTTGGAGAAACAATCACTAATTGGACATATATTTGAAGGTCAAATCTTAGGAAGAAAACCCCATGCCTATGTGATGGGACAAATTCACAAGTGTATCAAATTTGTAAAGTTAGTTCACTTTAGTTCTAGAAGTTTTTTTTTAAATCACGAGAATACGAAAATCTATATAAGTTAGTTTGTACTAACTGACGCGGTGAGAAAGAGAGAGAGAGAGAATAGAGAGAAGAAGTAGAAGAAGGAGTTCATTTTATACGACTGAGAATAGTCGGGCTTCTCTGAGTGAGAAAGCATCTGTAAAACTTCTGAGTTTTCATAGCTGTGAGAAAGAACTGAGTAAAGTTCTGTGTATGAGTCTCTCTCCATCATCTCCATGTTTGCCTACTGTGTGATGAATTCAAAAGTTCAAGTTTTCTGAGCAATTCGATGCCTGGCATCGAATCTTGGCTGATAAGTCATTTTTTCATTCTCTGTGTGTTAACTATTGTTGAATCTTCTAAAAATATGAAGTTTGTGGAGCAACTCGATGCCTGGCATCGAGTTCCAACATAAAATGGATGCCCGGCATCGACTTCTATCATATAAGTCATCTTCTTCATGTGTGTGTAAAATAGAGTGTTTCTGGTGCAGAAAAATAGCCAAAAAAAAGCCCAAAGTCGATGCCTGGCATCGACTTGGACTGAAATTCGATGCTAGGCATCGAATTTTTTATTTTTGGACATCAGGAATACTAAAACAGGCAAGATTTCTAGTTTTGGAAGGTCATACAGGGTCATCTTGTGAGGGCCATAACTTGAGTTCTAGAGCTCCGTTTGATGCATATGATAGCTTGTTGGAAAGCTCTACTCTTCTAGTTTCAGCCTATAAAGTTTCATCGACAAGGCATACTTGAGCTAGGAGAAATTAGCAAAATACTGAAGGTATGTCATTTCGGTGACTAGGAATTTCTGTAGAAGCAAAGTTCTCACTTTAAGCTATCATTTCTCAAAGTTTGGAGTGGCAATGAGTTAATGGTGACCATAGAGGTGTTCTAGTGTCACATTAATTCATTTCTTGTGGTGTTTTATACATCAACACAGTGCATGTCTGTAGTGGACTCAGATGTTTGGTACTTTGATAGTGGGGCGACCAAACATATTACCTCGCAGCACAGTTTCTTCTCTTCACTCGAGCCTGCCCCTACAGGGAATACTGTCACATGCGCCAACAACTCCTCTTATCCTATTATGGGAGTTGGTAAGATCATTCTGACTACTCCTGATGGTAGTTCTTTCACCTTGTCAGATGCTTTATTTGTGCCAGGGATCAAGAAGAATCTGTTATCAGTTTCTACATTAGCCAAGATTGGCTTGGTTGTGAAATTCATTGATGACAGGTGTACAGTTCATGATCTATCAAATGGCGATGTGATTATTGCTTCTGGCATTTTATGTCATGGGCTGTATAAGCTCATAGACTATGAAAGATCTGTGAATGATTCGGCATGTGCAGTTCATGATTCTCAGGCTATGTCAGATGCAAAGCTTTGGCATGCACGCTTTGGTCATCTAAATTTTGCTAGTTTGCTACGCCTGTAGAAATCTGAAATGGTGTCCTCATTGCCCAAACTTGAGGCACCTGGAAAACATGTTTATGAAGGCTGTATTTTGGGCAAAATGCAGCGTTCATCCTTTCCAAAAGATGGTTCAGTTCGGGATACTCAGAAATTGCAGCTTGTACATAGTGATGTCTGTGGTCCTATGCAGACACCTTCTTTTGGAAATTACCTTTACTTCGTGACTTTCATTGATGATTTTTCCAGGCATGCATGGGTATATCCACTCAAAGCAAAGTCCGAAGTGTTCATGTGCTTTAAAGAGTTTTTGGTTTTGGCTGAAAATCTGTCAGCATGTAAAATGGGCACCCTCCGTTCGGATCGAGGGGGGGAATATATGTCTTCTGATTTTAATGCATTTCTAGCTGAACGTGGGATAAAACACTAGTGTACAGTGCCGTATACACCTCAACAGAATGGATTTGCTGAACGAAAGAACAGGTCACTCATGGAGATGGCGAGGTGCATGGTCAAGAGTCAGGCTTTACCACATAGTTTCTGGCTTGAGGCTGTCATGTGTGCAGCATATGTACTGAACAGGTGTCCCACTAAAGCGCTGCAGTCTATCACTCCATATGAGGCTTGGCATAACCGCAAGCCATCTGTTGCTCATCTGCATGTTTTTGGTTGTTTGGCATATGCATTAGTGCCTGAACAACATCGCAAAAAATTGGATGATAAGGCAGTAAAATGTATTTTTGTTGGGAACAGTTCTGAAAGTAAAGGCTATTGTCTTTATCATCCACAGACTAAATGCATTCTGGTTAGCCGTGATGTTGTCTTTGTGGAAGATGCTATTCAGCCATTGCTTTCATGTACTAAGGAGACATCTGCTAGCTCCAAAGACATGTATGATACGTTGATGCCTCGTTTTACAGGTGGACAGTCTAGTGTTGGTCCTAATGAGGCAACTTCTCAACCTTTGCAGGTTTCATATGATGATGCAGATCATTCTATTTCTGATGCAGATTTACATGATGCACTTGTTGATGAGAGAGCTGACATTGAGCAGGCAAAAACTATGCCAAAATGGCTGGTGCAGACTTTGCATGACAGCAAATTAGATGCACCTTTGTCATATCGTACTTGTTCAGGCTCTCATAGTGCCTCCTTTGCATCAGATTGCTATGCTATGGCTGCGTCTAGTCTCTGTGATGAGAATGAGCCTGTTTCTTTTGATGAAGCAAAGAATTCAGAAAATTGGATGGCTGCCATGCAATCTGAATATGATGCTATAATGAAGAATGGTACATGGTCTTTATGTGACTTGCCTCCTGGCAAGAAGGCTATTGGCACTAAGTGGGTATACAAGCTGAAGCATAAACCTGATGGTACAGTTGACAGGTATAAGGCTAGGCTTGTTGCAAAGGGTTATGCGCAGGAAAGAGGCATTGACTTTGATGAGACCTTTGCACCTACATGCAGTATGACTACTGTTCGGAGCATTTGTGCACTTGCAGCCCATCATGGTGGGAATGTACATTAGTTGGACATTAAAACAACATTTCTGAATGGTGACTTGCATGAAGAAGTGTATGTTTTTCAGCCCCGTGGCTTTGTGCAGAAAGGGCATGAAAACCAGGTGTGCAGGTTAAAGAAGGCGTTATATGGTTTAAAGAAAGCACCACATGCTTGGTATGAGAAGATACATGCCTATCTGATTGCACATGGTTTTGAGAACAGTCCAACCAAAAGCAGCTTATATGTTAAGCATGCTAATGATGTGCTTCTGATCATTGTTGTCTGTGTTGACAACATGCTGCTCAATGGTCCTATTGAGAAGCATATTGCTGATTTTAAGGCTGATTTGCATGCCTCATTTGAGATGTCTGATTTGGGGCATTTGCATCACTATTTGGGCATTGAGTTTATGCAAGTTGATGGTGGAATGGCTTTGTGTCAAACAAAATATATTGACACATTATTGCAGTGTTTTGGCCATGAAGACTGTAAGCTTATTGCCACTCCTATGGAGACAGGTTTACGATTGAGTCTTCATGATGCTGGAGATGCATTTGATGCTGTTCTCTATCAGCAGGCTGTTGGATGCTTGATTTACTTATGCATTACTCGACCAGATATTCAGTTTGCTGTCTCACAGATGAGCAAGTTTATGCATTGCCCAAGAGTCACGCATTGGAAGGCGGTTAAGCGCATCTTTCGCTACTTGAGTGGTACTCGGCTACTTGGGTTGTTTTATCCCAAGGGGGGATCACTACTGCCAGATTTACATGCTTTTTCTGACTCACATTGGGCTGGTTGCTATGACACTCGTGTGTCCACGAGTGGTTTTTGCTTCATGCTTGGTAGCTCATGTATATCTTGGTTGAGCAAGAAGCAGCCTACTGTGGCCACTTCTAGCTGTGAGGCTGAGTATAGGGCAGCTTTCACAACGACTGTTGAGTGTGTGTGGCTCAGAAGCCTTATGGCTGATTTGGGTGTTGGTCAGTCTTCTGCCACCACCATCTTCACTGACAGTCAGAGTGCATTGGCAGTTGCGAGGAACCCTGTGTTCCATGCTCGCACTAAGCACATTGAGGTGCATTATCACTATGTCAGGGAGAGGTTCTCTACTGGGGAGATCAGCTTGGCATATGTGACCATGCAGGAGAACATTGCAGACCTTTTTACGAAGGCTCTGCCTAGGGAGAAGTTTGAAGCTTTCCGCAAAGCTTTGGGATTACTTCCTTTTGTGGAGTGATTTCCACATAGCTTGGCACTTCCTTATACATGAGTGTCAGCTCCTTGTTCACCGCATCACTCCCAGGGGGGATTTGTTGATATATTTAGGTAGTGATGTGTGTGAACACACTAGGACCGCCGGGGCACTTTTTTCCCTCTTTAGGAGGTTTTTCCCCCCGGCTTGTATATACGCCTATTGCCCTAATGGGCTACTTATCTTTGTACATTCTCTAGTAATACATTCAGTATTGTGTGTTTGTGCTCCAAGCTTCTTCTTCTTCCTTGTGTTGTTCGTGTGCTTCCGCAGACGTCTAACTCCAACAACAACTAGGATAGTATCCCACTTCCTTTGGGTCCACGGTAACCCCACTATGAATTCCATGGATACACTATCCCAATTGTGCTCTAGAATCTCTAAAGGATGTAAAAGAGCTAGTGTCTTTACCCTTTCTGCCTCCTTGACTTGACACATGAAGCATTTTTGAATGCATGTCTGGACATCTGTGGCGAATGAAAACCACCAAAATGTCCTTGTAACAATCTGAATTGTCTTGTGTTAGTCAGCCGCCGGATTGGGACAGGTATAACGGAAATCTTTGTAAAACACGCGCGAAAGGTCGTTACGCGCATATTTGTAATTTCTATATAAAGCAATGAAAAGGAATGCACAAGAGGAGGGCATTTTTTCAGGCCATGTCTGGGTATCACCCGACTGTTCGTTTGGGTGAATGTCTGAGTGTTGATGTAGTGTGTCTTGTTTAAGCTCTGCGTACTCTTGTGTACTGTGTATCTATGCTGTTCTCTATTGATCTCAATTGCGTTGTGATTTTAATTCCATTGAGTAAGTCGTTAGATCGTTGTTTGAAAGAGGTCACTGTGGATCTTTGTGACGATTCATTCTGGTAAGACGTACGACGTGGCGCTCCTCTTCTTGTTTGAACTGCTAAGTATTGATGAGTCTGTGTGACTGTGGTAATCTTTCCCTAAGAACGTTGTGCAGAAGTCGTGTTGTTATCGACCTGTAATTGTACGGTGAGAGTTACCTATAGTTAAGGATAATTCCAATGTGTGTTAGTCGTCAATACTGTAGGTTTGGAACTGTAGGAACCTTCTATGATCCGATTTGCCTGATTGTGAGCGTTGTTTGGTGAAGGTTGAACTACTGCTAAACGGTACAGTAGCGTGTTGTTCTGAATTAACTTGGTACCAAGATATTGACAAGTCTGGTACAGTGTAGTCGGTACATGTGGTTGAGCTAAGACTGTGATGACATTGCCTAAGGACAGTATATTCTGATAGATCTCTTAGTATCTGTACCTGACGTAGTTATTTTGGGAACTAAGTACAGGGCCTCTGTCTAACAGACCCCTACCACTCCCAAGAACCCACTTAGGTGCTTAGATGCGTTTCTGACAGTTAGAAGAAACTAACAGCATTTAACACTGGCGCCATCTGTGGGAAGGTGGCAACAGATCAAATTGTTGCAAACCTGTTGTGGAAACGTGACTGTAAAATTTTTTTGACAGTAATAGTATGCGATTAGTACAAAAAAATGATACATGCCGGTTACTCGATGCGGTAAATTGTATCCAAAGAACAGACAACCTGGGGTACCTAACCTGCTAAAGATGCCTCCAGGAGGTACAAGCGCGAGAACCAAACTAGTTGATAAGAAAGTAAAGAACGTTAGCAGTGATTCCGGTCATATTCCGGTGGAACGCACAGCATCTCTAGATTCCGGTACTATTTCGGCACAGTCTGTCGAAAATATAGTAACTCCAGAATCCACCAGAACGCAGCCTGAAGTTAACTTAACAACATTGAGTAAAGATTCAAATTTGTTGGCGAATAGGAACGCCTTAGCCAAAGAAACCAATGAAGAAGAAGGAATACTTTGTTTTGGTGAAAAATCGACACCCTCCGGTGACATTTCGATACAAGTCACTGAGAATTTACGGTTTTCCGACGACGGTTTACCATTTCTTGGTGAATCTGCAGCCCAGTCACCGCTATTAGGAGTAAGCCTTCCTACATTTTACATCAAGAAGGAAGGAAACTTGTTTGAAACCGAGATTCGAAATATACTGAAAAAGATCATCGAACCGGAAAGTGCGCAGGCTGACACAAACTCTGACAATTCAGATATTCAGCCCCGAGATACAGAAGATAGTCACAATACACTCGCCATGAACGGGCAACAACAACAACAGCAGTAGCAACAACAAGTATGCCCACCAAGGCCGACTCCGACAGGAGTAACGTACACCAAATTTGGTGGATTCCCAGGAGATGACCCGGATGCTCATGTACACACATTCGCGATAAGCTACGCAGTTCTCAACCATCCACCTGATCCGGCGTATAAGGCTATGTTTTCCAATCGACATTGGTCAACAAAGCAGCTAGATGGCTTACAGAATATGATATTAACCATTTCGGCACCTATGAAGCAGTAAGGGATGCCTTTTTGCAGAGATTCAGACTAAAGAAGAATCCAGCCGAAATTTTTGACTACCTGCAAAACAATAGACAGAAGATAAATCAAACTGTACAGGAGTACGCCACTCTATTCAGAACTCATTTGAGGCAGTTACCACCAGCACATGCCAACCTACCGGATGACGTTATTACTCAATGGTTTATCAATGGATTGACCCCGCAACTTAAACAGATTATGATTATACGTTGTGTAGGAGCTATGACGCTAGATGCAATGATTGCAATGGCTCTGCAGCTAGAAAACAAGGTTGGCAGATTTACAGAAGATCTGGAGTGGCTAAAAGCAAATAGAAATACCACCGAAGATCCGACCAGACAGATGTACTGCACTACATGCAAGAATTCAGGCCATACTAGTGCCACTTGTGCACTTAATCAGTTGTTTTGTGCTATCTACAACACTACCGGACACACCACCAAAAACTGCGCATATAACGCCAAAGTGTAGGGAACAGCGACTGTCAATGCAATTATACAGGAACCAAGGCAACCTGCCAATCACTATGTTCCTCCGCAAATGAGAAACAACCAGCAACAAGGATATCAAAATTACAGAGGAGAGAGAAATAAAAACTATAATGCAAACCACTGGCAGACCGGACCGCCACCGGAAAATCCCAATTTACCACCACCGCGCTGTCATTTCTAAGGTGAATTTGGTCACATTAGAAGATTTTGTAAAGATGCAACTGAGTATGATCAGAGGAAGAAAGAACGTCAAAACCCAATGGCTAATATGGTACAAATCACACCAGTAGAAACACACGCTGCAGTAATTCAGACCCGCTCCGGTAAACAACTACAACCAGCAGCAGAAATATTTGAACCAGGCATACGACAACAACAAAGGATGTATGATAAAGCTAGTCAATGGACCACCGCAGAACCTCTAGTCTTCCCACATCCTATTCCGGTAACCCAGACTCCGTTAACCAAAGAAGGAACACAAGAACAGGATTCCAATTCAGCAGCAGGCACATCATCAGCAGTAGGCACATCATCTTCAGCAGGCGCATCATCTTCAGAATCTGTGGAAACAATCCAATCACAAAAGGCCTGGGAAATTTTATCTAAGGCATCCATTACTCTTCCTCTGGGCCAATTACTTGCACTAGTACCAGGGGTTCGACAACAATTCGAACAGTAGTTCAGTCCTGTGCCTTCTTGCATTCCAGCGACAGCAACAGTGCAATCGGAACCCGGTTCTACGGTCGATCATTCAGTTCCTTTGATTACGGTATGGTATAAAAATCATAAAATCACACAGGTACTAATTGATGGAGGATCTGGAGTCAACATTGCTACTGGTGCACTATGTAAAAAGTTAGGGTGGACCGAAATTGAACCAGTTCAGTTTTTTGTCAGAATGGCCGATCAATCAAGAGTCCATCCCATAGGACTTGTACGAAATGTACCAATTACTTTACAAGGTACAACGTTTAAAATGACCTTTGTCATACTAGATTTACCGGAATCCACTCTTGATTACAACCTCCTTTTCGGCCGACCTTGGCTGAAGCATGCTAAGGTAATACAGGATTGGTCTGCACAAGAGCTCACTTTCAAGGATAAAAATCGTAAATACGTTGTAAAATTAGATGCTATACAACCTTGCGAGTTGCATGCTAGACCATACTTTGCGGAACCAGTTCATATGCTAGATGGTTTGTCAGATGATGAAGAAGAAGAGTTTTTGAAAAATAACATTGACTTGATCTCCCTAGGAACTGTTGATCTACAATCTGTTGTAGAAAACTGGAATCCTTCAATTTGCACGGTGATGACTGTAACAGAAAAAGATATGGAAAAAGATAAGGTTACCATAGATGACGCTGATCTACAAAAACTCTTTAACCCAACAAAAAATACAGAGAAGCCTCGACAATTTTATGTTCCAGAAGATCAACTGACCACTTACAATTTAGGTGATGAAGAAAATCCACGACCTGTTAGGATAAAGGAGAACTTACCGGAATCATTTCAAGCAGATCTAATCCAACTACTTCACAAATTTTCTGATGTATTTGCATGGGATTACAAAGATATGAAGGGTTTGGACCCGCACATCTATCAACACAGGGTCATGCTGAAGCCGGAAGCAAAACCACTTAAGCAACCCAGCTACCGGATGAACCCGAACTATGCATCACAGGTAAAGGCAGAACTTGATAGGCTACTCAAAGTCGGATTTATTGTACCAGTACAGCATGCTGAATGGATCTCTCCCATTGTTATTGTCCCCAAAAAGAACAAGCAGTTACGAATATGTGTAGATTACCAGAAACTGAACACAGCGACAGTGCCTGATCCATTTCCACTCCCTTTTCTTGACACAATGCTTGATAGAGTAGCAGGACATGAAATGTATTCATTTTTAGATGGGTACAGTGGATATAATCAAGTTAGAATGGTTGAACAGGATATACCGAAGACCGCCTTCATTACCAACTGGGGTGTTTTTGCATGTACTGTTATGTGGTTTGGATTAAGAAATGCCCCAAGCACATTCCAAAGGTGCATGCAGGAAATATTTTCTCCTTACCTTACTTATTTTATGCAAGTATATCTTGACGATTTTTCAATTTTCGATAAGATGATAGCACACCTGTTCCATTTACGGTGCTGCTTTGAAAAATGCAGAGAATACAAATCTGTGTTTGCGGTTTCATGTGGCAAGCTACTTGGCCACATTGTATCTGCACAGGGTATACAGGTGGATCTAGATAAAATTTCAGCTGTGTTAGAAGCTCCTATGCCCACTACACCGAAGGAAGTAATGCGCTTCATGGGCCAAGTGAGAGGGCATGCGACACCTACGATGGCTTGCTCACTTGGCAATACCACTGAACAGATTAATCACCAAGACTCCTCGACAGTTTGAGTGGACTCAGGAATGTCAGATAGCATTTGATCGCTTAAAGTGTTTATTAACACAAGTTCCCATCTTACAGCCTCCGGATTGGGATCACCCATTTCATGTATTTGTTGATGCTTTAGATATAGCAATAGGGAGCGTTTTAATGCAACAAACTGATAAGTGGTTCAGACCAGTGTACTATGCAAGTCGAAGATTGGCCCCTGCTGAAAAGAATTACTCTGTAACAGAAAGAGAATGTCTAGGCTTAGTATATTCTGTCAGGAAATTCAGGCATTATTTGTTGGGCCATAAATTTACTTTTCATGTAGATCATGCTGCACTTGTTTATCTGGTTCGGCAACAACATCTAGGTGGTCGATTAGCACGATGGGTTCTACTTTTATAGGAGTTTGACTACGAAGTCATTCATCGACCAGGAAGTTCACATGCCTTAGCAGATTTTCTCTCTCGCTTAGATTCCGGTGAAGCTCCGGTAGGTATAGATGACACAACACCAGCAATTTATGTTTCTGAACCAACGAATGATGACATTACAGACCCACCTATGCCATCTACATACTATGATCAAATATTGACATTTCTCACTGAGGGATGCCTTCCATCTAAGACTTCTATGGCAGTACATAGGAAAATTGCAGTTTTTAGCCGCCGATTTCGGTTGATTGCTGGAGAATTATACTATGTGGATCATACTGGAATTTTACTTCGATTTTGCGTGCTTAAATAAATAAGTCTGTAAATATCCGCGTTTGAACCCTATTTATGACTAAAACCCGCCCTGCCCTTTCGAGCTCTTCATGCATGCATACCGAAGTTAAGAATTATCATCTCAATACCGCGTGATTATTACTGCTTTTGATTACTCTCCGCTACAGCACTACATAACCTTCTCCATTTTGCCAGAAATCGCTATTGTGTTTGCGTGCTTTGTATGATCGTGAAATCCCTGTGTGCCTGCGTTTTGAGCTTGCTATCTTTGTTGCGCCATGGAAGCTTTGGCTAATTATGCCGCTTTTCGTGATGGACTCCCTGCCGACCTAGGAGAGTTCCTGCGCAACCGTGGGCTTGCAAACTTCGTTGAACTGCCTTGGCATTCAATGGAGTCCCACCCATTCTTCGCCCATATCATTTCCGCCATCACTCAAGCACCCGCCAACGAGCGAAGTTGGGCTTTCACATCTTTACCCGCCTGAACAGTAATCACCTTCCAAACCTTCGCTGAGTCGTTTCGACTCCCATCGCAAGGTCGCGAAAATGGCCCGAGTCTATTAGTTGCCAAAATGATAGCGTTGTTCCCCAGATATTCATCCAATGAATATGCCATCCTATGTCGACCGGAACCAGAAAGATCCGCCCTCCAATTCCTAGTAGCAATCGTAAACCTACAGAAGCGCACTTACGGCATATCTCGGCCATTTTACTCTGCCATAGACTTAGCTACTCGTGAGCCAATCAACTTCGCATCATACTTCTTCCACCGTATCCACAAAGAGTGCGTAGCAATAATCAAACAAGTAAACAAGGGAAGCATGCCTAGATCTAGATTGCCACACATCTTATCATTCCTCTTTCCGGCAATCCTTGTAGCCCAACCACCACCCCGGGGGCCTGTTCTACAACATGAAGAATCAGTGCAGCTGTGGGACGATGAGGAAGAAGATGAAGAGGAACTAAATCAGCTCTTCCACAGAAAAAGAATCAGAATCAGCTCATCTGAGAGTGAAGCACAGAATTCAGCCAGAGATGATAAAGAAGAAGAAAAGCAAGAAGAAGAAACCTTCCACGACACCACAACGTCAATGCAGAATGAGTCTTCTGCGCAATCTTCCCAGGAGCATCAACAGGAAAAACAGACGGAAGCTAACACATCCTCTACCGAAGAAGAATCACAGCAGCAGTCTCAAGGAGAACAACAAGCAGATAAAGAACAAGTGGCTAAAGAAGCGCTCGAAAGGCTTCTTAAGGTAGTTGAGTCCACAGCCACAGAAACTGAACAACAAACCACAAATGAGGTAACAAAATCTAACTCTGCCATTCCCACCCCACCACCGGAACCTCCACTCAACCCCATCCTTCCTATCCCATCCAATGCACCAATCGAACCTGCAGCTTCTTCAGCCTCATCCCCCAACTACTCTCCACCAAACTCACAACAACTGCTTACTGCATCGTCTTCCCAACCTCGTCCCCCTCTTCCACCACCCTCCATTCCAGTATTTTCCCAGTTGGAGTCTATGGGTCAGCTGCTAATAGATTTATCAAGACAACTGCTGCAACAATTGAAGCAAATCATAGACAATGTTCGAGAAGATTTCCAACACAAATTGGAAGTAATGGAGGCAGATATCACTCCCCTCCAAGAGGAACTACAGGTGGTAAAGACTGAAAATCACGCGCTTCATGAACAATTACAGCAACTACAGACTTGGCTTCAAGAATAGGAACAAATTACAACTCAGCGAGATGAAGCCCTGGCAGCAGCAAAAGAGAAGGAGGAGCTGCTGCTGGCTGCCGATGCAGAAATAAGTAAACTGAATCAACTACTGAAGGATAAAGAAGATGCAACAATGGCGTTAGGCAATTTACTAGAAGAAACCAGAACGCATTTAGACGAAGAAGTAAAGAAAAGCCAAGAACAGTAGAGGGAGGCTAAATTGACAGAAGAAGAACTCCATAGAACAAACGAGGCTCTAACAGATGTCAACAGAATGTTGAAACACTATTTGGCAAAAGAAGCTCAAGCACAAAAAGAAATCGCACAGCTTCGACGAGAAAGAGATGCCTGCTCTACAACGATACAGTATCAAAATCAAGAAATTGAAAGAAGAGAAAACCAAATAAGCAATCAGAAAGAACGAGTAATCAATATGCAGAAGCAAGTCGCAGATATGAAGATTTCCAGAGACGCAGCGCTGGCCAACGACTTTTACCTGCAAGAGGCTTTTTTGTAGAATCAAGCCAAAATTTTGCTAACCGAAGCCATAGCCATGAGTTCTATTAGAGTAGATGCGCAGTTACTAGAACCAGATACATTAAAACAGTTATTAGAAACACTTATGAAAAAGATTGCCCGTACATTTAGATTAGCCCGAAACATGTACTTAGAAGGAATAGTCGATGAACAATAGTTTTGCAACATGCGGGTTCGAGTCCACCGTGCGTGCCAGTGTTAGTCGGCCACCGGATTGGGACAGGTATAACGGAAATCTTTGTAAAACACGCGTGAAAGGTCATTACACGCATATTTGTAATTTCTATATAAAGCAATGAAAAGGAATGCGCAAGAGGAGGGCGTTTTTTCAGGCCATGTCTGGGTATCACCCAATTGTTCGTCTGGGTGAATGTCTGAGTGTTGATGTAGTGTGTCTTGTTTAAGCTCTGCGTACTCTGGTGTACTGTGTATCTGTGCTGTTCTCTATTGATCTCGATTGCGTTGTGAGTTTAATTTCATTCAGTAAGTCGTTAGATCGTTGTCTGAAAGAGGTCGCTGTGGATCTTTGTGACGATTTATTCTGGTAAGACATACGACGTGGCGCTCCTCTTCTTGTTTGAACTGCTAAGTATTGATGAGTCCGTGTGACTGTGGTAATCTTTCCCTAAGAACGTTGTGCAGAAGTCGTGTTGTTATCGACCTGTAATTGTACGGTGAGAGTTACCTATAGTTAAGGATAATTCTAGTGTGTGTTAGTCGTCAGTACTGTAGGTTTGGAACTGTAGGAACCTTCTATGATCCGATTTGCCTGATTGTGAGCGCTGTTTGGTGAAGGTTGAACTACTGCTAAACAGTACAGTAGCGTGTTGTTCTGAATTAACTCGGTACCAAGATACTGACAAGTCTGGTACAGTGTAGTCGGTACATGTGGTTGAGCTAAGACTGTGATGGCATTGCCTAAGGACAGTATATTCCGATAGAGCTCTTAGTATCTGTACCTGAAGTAGTTATTTTGGGAACTAAGTACAGGGCCTCTGTCTAACAGACCCCTACCACTCCCAAGAACCCACTTAGGTGCTTATATGTGTTTCTGACAGTTAGAAGAAACTGACAGCGTTTAACACTTGTCAATGCTAGGATGCCTTGCACAAGGAAATCATGGTTATCATGTATGACTTTTCTTCTCAAATCCCATGAATCTGGTATGCAAACCTTTCCTTTTTGTTTAACTATTCCATTCTTCTTTGAGAAATTGAAATATAGACTTGACTTGTTTGCTTTACTGGGGGAAGAAACACCTAAAACTGCCTCCTCACCTATGATAGATTCATCACTAATGGCTCTTATGATTTGTAAGAAATGTAGATCTTCCACCTCTGCTTCCTTTATATCTTGAAGCAATCAGCTTTCTAGAACTATAAAGCTCATTTGATACACCATCCATGAAAATGCATCAACTACTATATTCTCTTTGTCTCTTCTATATAGGATTCCATGTGAAACTCTTGCATGAGCTCAGTCCAATGAGCCTCTTTGCCTCAGAGATCCGGATGACTACAAAAGTAGTTGAGTGTATGGTGATCTATGTATACCTTAAAGTCTGGACCATAAAGATAGTGTCTCTAAACTTTAAGAGCATGCACCACTACATACAACTTTTGTTCATACATTGGCCACTTGCAGTGTGCACTAAACTTTTTGCTTTCAAAAGCTATTGGTCTGCCATCTTGGCTCAAGACCGCCCCTATGGCTATGCCACTAGCATGTGTATCCAACTCAAATGGTTTCTACGGATCTACCACTTTGCATATAGGAGCCTCTAAAACACCTTGTTTTAAAGTATCAAAACGTGATAAAAGTCATTCTTTAGGATTGCTTTGCATCTGACTCTACTCTATTCCGCATCCGCTTCTAGCTTCTTCATTTTCTCATTCTAATTAGTTAATAAATTTTCCATTATGTGGATTTCTTTTGCTTAAAATTCAGTGGTTTTGAAGTATGCTTGTTTCTCCTTTTGCGTCACATCTAATTCCTTCTTTAATTGAGTTGTGACACCTCTCTGCAGTTAATGCTTGTGCTTTCGTAAAAAGCTCCTCTTTAGTAGCTACCAGTTTGATTTCCCAATGGACAACTCTAGTCGTAATCTCGGTGCATGCTTGCTCCAATGCCGTAGCTTTCTCAGTTTGTTCTTTCAACACAGGACTCACTTTATGAGAACTTCATTCTTCTCAATGACCTCTCAGTATAGAGCTTCCAATTCAATATCTTTTTCTTGTAATTGTTGTTGTAACTGGAGCTCCTATCCTATGAATCGCATTACTTCCTCCTTCAAAAAAGAGAGATCTGCTTTGGCCATTTCTAATTTTTCTTGAAAATCTCTCTACAAATGCATTTTCACGGCTTCAATTTGGGTTTGAATAAGACTTGCAGCATGTACTAGGTACTGCCCAGCCTTGGCAAGATCAGCTAATGCAAAACTCTAGCCAATCCCCAATTGTAAGTAGGGATTGGTGGCATAGATTTTGCGATCAATGCACTCAGAGTGAATCCTTCAGCAATGGGTTTGGCGAAGGTGATAGTGGGAGGTGAATATGTCATGGAATCTGATGGCATGATTTTAGCGGCTTCCTCATGAATTGGGTCGGCCTTTGAAGATACGATAAGGCTGGATGGAACATCGTTATAATGTGTTCGAGAGAGAGAGAGAGAGAGAGAGAGAGAAGGAAGAAGAGACATCTTTGGTGAGTGGACTTTCTTTGGCACTCTCAAAAACTTGCTGCTCTATGATGCGAACAATAATATCATTGATAAAAGGTAAAATGACTTGTTGCAGTGGAGGGTTATGCAAGAGATTGTCTGATTTATCAATATCCATTAGTGGTGGATTTATACATTGCTCAATGCCATCTATGATTTGGACATCACCATCAATAAGAAATGTTGGAAGAACTTTGATTGCTATCGGAAAAACCGGTTCCTCCTTGGATGTGATGACAATGCCTGTGTCAGCTTGGGTAGAAGAGGATCTAAAAGCTATCTTGGGAATGACTGCAACATGTCTTTGTTTGTGAGAGAAACACATCAATATTGAATCCTCCTCTTCTTCTTCTTGTTCATCCATATGAGAGGATACTACAGAAGCGGGAATGATGGGGGCTATCAAAACAGGATCCTCAAGGAGGACCAAGGAGAAAATGTGGGAGAATCACATTTGCAAGAATTCCCCTTTGGATAACTGCTTCAGCACCACCTAACATTCCTTGTGAATGCGGAAGAGGTAAAACAATGCCCAATTGATAGATTCAAGGGCAGCCATGTCAATTATCGAGTACATAGGTCTCACGATACCATAGGCACATTTTTAGAGATTAACAGTTATGACTAGGAACTACAAGGAATGACACTCCATAGGAAATTGACACATAATGGCATACTCATTTGATGATTGATGGGGAAAGAGGGCATTCATGGTGGCTATGGGCAAAGGAGTGACCTTAGTGCAGCCGACATTAGGGAGACATAGATGGGAAATGATGGTGTCTAAGGTGATACAAGTCGTGAAGTATAGTTCTACCATGGGCCACGAGGTAACTCAAATGGGATAGTCTGCAATGGCTTGGACTAATGTTATGTACAAGAGGTGAGACGACAATGTGTGCCATGGCAACTATGCAAATGACAACAAGCCACACACTCAAAAATACTCAACTAGGTCATGATCCATAGCATCAAAGAACCCACTGAGGTGTGGCAAAGCTTCCATGGTCACAAAGAGAGCGGAAGACTAGGAAGAGTGTAGGGTTTTAGGGTAGCATGCAGAGTTCGCAATAGAACACATACATAGTGCACACCATAAAGGAATTAAGTAAAAATAGCAAACGATAAATAGAGATGGAAATGAGGAATATGATGTAACAACATGCAACTACCATCAAGGGAAATGAGAACATGTAATAGAATGCCACTACCCCAACCAAATTGCATGGAAAGTGAATGAAAGCAGGATGTGGATGGCGTGCACCCTTAAGGATCCATAAGAATAAGTATTCCTTGATGGGAGTATGAAAAAGGCATAACTTTGGTCCATTAAAGGGACTGTGTAAAATGCTCTTTGGTGAGAGTGGTCAATCGAAACATATTTGGACTGACTTGTGCTGTGATTCGATAAGGATCGAACCACTTGACTTTAAATTTCCCTTCTTTTTGGTTAGCTTTAGAGCTGCATACTAGAATGAACTAACCAACTTGGAACATCGGTGTCCTGAGGAAATTATCATGAGTTCTATCTTGCCGGATTTGCATCTCCTACATTAGTAGAAAGCTTTCAAAATGAGTTTCGTCTGGAGCATGGAGGTGATCAAGTGTGTTGTAAATTGATTGTTCCGGTAGAATTTGGTTCTCCATAGCAACACAGAGACTACAAACCACCATTTCCATGGGCGTGATTGCTTCAATGCCGAACACAAGTTTAAAAGTTGTGAATATAGTAGCAAATTTATACATGGTACAGTAAGCCCAAAGAATTGAAGGAATCAAATGATCCCAATGCTCAGCGGAGAACAAAAAAACTTCTCTGATGAACCACCAAAACTATTGTAACATTCTTTAGAGTCCACACTTCAGCCCATCGGGTTGCATAGTCAGTGTAGATCAAGATATACTGATTATTAGTAGAAACCACTAGAGGGGAAATGGGTCCAACAAAATCTAATCCCCATTTCCGAAATGGTTCAAGAGGCGTAATAGGCTAAAGGGGGAAATGTTTAGCCAGAATAGGCTTCCCAATCCTCTGACATGGATTGCATAGAAGCACATACTATCAAACATCTTAAATCATGGTAGGACACCATATCCCACTCTATAGTACTTTGCTTAAAGTTAAGTCCACTGAGAAGTGTCCACCAATGGGGTCAGAATGAGCAAAGGCAAGAAGTGCAGGCACTTTGTGGATGGGAACACATGGAAGACAAGCACGAAAAAAATCATGGTAATAAAGTTGACCTATAATAATAGTAAAGCACTATTGTAGGCTACTAGTTTATGATGCTTCAGTAGGGATAAGGAATCGATGGGTAGATTGGTCTTCAGATAGAGAAAATACTATTGTAGTAAGTATTAGTGAGATCCCATGAGGTCATAGCACTAGCTAGTTGGGCCATATAAATAGCCAGAGGGTTCATGTCAGTAATGTTAAGTGCCTCACCAAAATCCAACTGAGATAGAAAATCAGCTACAGTATGGTGTGTGTCTGGCCTGCACACAATATCGAAATAAAACTCCTATAACTGTAAAACCCATTGAGCTAGTATACTAATACCAGCTTGATATGAACTAAATAAAAAGAGCAGCGTGATCCACATGGAAAGTGAATTTTTGGCCTAATAAATAATTGTTGAAAGTGTGAACCATGCAAGGTTTAGGTGGACAAAGGGAATAAAAGATCTTAGTGTGGAAAAAATTCATAATTTACATCACTTAGGGTGGTCTCAAGGTTGAGCAAGGTCAGACAAGGCATTCCTAAGGCAATGGAAAAGTCAAGAGAGGCATCCAAGCTATGAAAGGAGGTGAAGACTTATAAAATGTATGGAAGAGACATATACTCAAGGTGGCTCAAGGAGAGAGTCATCAAAGGTGCAAGGATCTAAAATGTAGTTGTCCAAGCTAGGAAAAATGCAGAGGAGGTTACATGTGTTGGAGTCTGAGATCTGCGGAAGCACGTGAGCAATACAAGGAAGAAGAAGAAGCTTGAAGCACAACACACAATCCTGAATGTATTACCAAGAGAATGTACAAAGGTATATATCCCACTAGTTTAATACGCATATATACAAGCCAAGGGAAAAAACCTCTTAAAGAGGAAAAAAGTGCCCTCGCGGTCCTAGAGTGTTCACACACATCATTAACTAAATATATCAACAAATCCCCCTTGGGAGTGATGCGGTGAACAAGGAGTTACCAATTTTCATAATTTTTAGACTCCGTTTGAGCCCTCAAATAAGCCCTGGAACCTAATTTTTAACTAGGCCGAACACTAGGTCTGGACAGGGCCAAAACTAGTAAAAAAACTATAAAAAGAGCTAGAGAGCTCATTTTTGGGGTTACCTTGTTAGAGAATAGAGCGTTTGTAAGAGAACTCTTTTGCAATCGAAGCTTTTCATTGTTCCTCTCTTTGATCTTGCCTTGCGTGTGTGTGTGTGTATGTGTGTGCATGTTTGTGTGCTTTCACTCATGCACTTGTGCCTTCACTTGCTCGTGGTCTTCATACCGGTCCTCATGTCTCTACGGATTGACAAGTAAAGGAGGTGGTGCTTACACTTGAGCTACACCAAATTTTGGCGCCGTTGTCGAGGAGAGAGCTTCGAGGATGAGCGTTGTGATGGTAAGATCGTAGATTTGTGATGTTG
This sequence comes from Ceratopteris richardii, assembly GCA_020310875.1. Taxonomy (NCBI): domain Eukaryota; kingdom Viridiplantae; phylum Streptophyta; class Polypodiopsida; order Polypodiales; family Pteridaceae; genus Ceratopteris; species Ceratopteris richardii. The sequence continues at coordinate 2,625,438 of CM035421.1, read as the reverse complement.
GAAGGTAAAAAAACTGTCATTTCTGTTATTTTTCTTCTTCATCTTCATCATCATCACCATCTCCACCTTCTTTCATCTTCTTCTTCATAGAAATTTCTTGTTTTTTAGTGCATTTTCACCATTTTCATACCATTTTTCATGCATTATTGTGTGGGAAGGAGTTAGGAAGTGCAAGGGAGAGCGAGCTCCTGTGTTTTTCATGCTTTTCTGCTCATACGGAGCTCGTCATTGCTCGGCGCACAAAAATTTGAATTTCCCGCCAAAAAACACGATTCTGTGAAGAAAATCGCGATTCTATGAAAATTCAAATTTTTTGAAAAAATCACGATTTTCTATTTCCTGCCTAAAAACCCTCTGAAGAAAACATGATTCTGTGGTTGTGCTCAAAATCGCGATTCTCACAAATCACGATTTTCAGCCAAAAAACACGATTCTGAGAGAACACGATTCTGTGGTTGTGCTCAAAATCACGATTCTCTAAATTTTTGAAAACCACGATTCTCTGACATAAAATCGTGATTCTCTAAAACACGATTCTCTAAAACACAATTTTCAAAAAACACGATTCTCTGTTGGCAATCACAATTTTCATGTCAAAAACATGATTCTGTGAAAACACGATTCTCTGCTCAAAATCGCGATTCTCACAAATCACGATTTTCAACAAAAACACAATTTTGTGAAAACACGATTTTGTGAAAACACGATTCTGTGAAAACACGATTCTCTGCTCAAAATCACGATTCTCAACAACACGATTCTCTGCTCAAAATTGTGATTCTCACAAATCACGATTTTTAGTAAAAACACAATTTTGTGAAAATACGGTTCTATGAAAACACGATTTTGTGAAAACAGGATTCTCTGCTGGCAATCGCGATTCTCAAAAACGTGATTCTCTCTGATTTCACACAATCGCGACTCTCTTGGTTTCACAGGATCGCGATTCTCTGATTTCATAAAATCGCAATTCTCTTATTTCATAAAATCGTGATTCTCTTGATATTCATAAAATCGCGATTCTCTTGATATTCATAAAATCGCGATTCTCTTGATGTTCATAAAATCGCGATTCTCTTGATGTTCATAAAATCGCGATTCTCTGATTTCATACAAAATCGTGATTTTTCCAAAAGGTCATGTTTGCCTGTTTTGACCTCAGGAGCCTGATTTGACATAACTTTTTCATCCAAAGTCCATTTTTTGAGCTCTATAGCTCGTTGGAAAGCTGGTTTCGAATCCTACACGGTCTCAACTGTTTTTTATAAGAATAACATGTTGATTTTTAGATAGGACAATTTGAAGTTGGGCTTCAAGTGGGACTAAGAAACCAAGCGGGCTCCTAAGGATTTTTGAACCATACCACGGGGAAATTTTGGACTCTTAGCCAAAGCTTATGAACCTGAGATCTGGTAGACACCTAGGCAAGGATAGACAAAGCATTATATCTTCTTAGTCTAGTGTCAACCATACAGCTAAGTTTTGGGCACAACAACTAAGTGGTTGTCCTTAGGTACTAAGCTTTGACACAAGTGACTCTGAAATGTCTTTTAGCATGGGGAAACCAGTAGGTGGCTCAAACTGCCCATCTACAAACACCAGAAGGTCCCTATAAGACACAACTAGAATATATTCGGACCAACCGATTAGGTGCTCGCATCTATGAGGATGGCTTGAGACAATCAGTGGTCCAACTCAAAAATCTAGATCAACCCTTTGGACTTGAACACCCAGTAGTCAAGTTTGAAGAAGGTTCATACATTGATAAGGAAGGAACCATGTATGTGGTCACCAACCTACTAGATAGGACTGATGAGTTTGGAAATATCATTCCTGAGAATGAGATAGGAGACCTAGAACAAGGAAATGTAGGACAAGGACCCCAGACTCCTAGAGGTAAGTCAATTTTGACCAGAGTGATCACTCTAGACTGGATCCCTCAAGACAACAAAAGCATAGAACTATTCTTTAATAGAGAAACAGAGGAAGCCTTTTGGAGATTCAAGCCAGATCAACCTAGCCAATTGGGCATAGTCATCATCTACGAGTTCAAGGATCCAGAGATACCAGGCAAAGTTATCTACCTGGATAACACATTAGAGAAAATTTTCTTGGTAACAAAACATGATAGACATGCATATACTTGGAAGAGTGAATTGATTTTCCCTCCACCAAGATCCAATGTTTCCCATGGCCTCCAAGGAGTAGGATCATCCCAAGCTCATGAAGCCCAGAGAGAAAGAACTATAGAGAGACCTGAGGTAAGTTTTGCACACACGGTGGGCAGAAATAGAGCAGGATTTGAAAATGAAAGACCTGAAAGAGAGAGACATCAAGCACATAGGCAAAAAAGAGATGAACATGATTTTCCATTGCCTAGACCCCGAGAGCACACAAGAACCCTTAGACCCACTCAAGTGATCAAGGCAATGAAGAATTATTTTGACGGGTCAGGAGATCCTTATGATCATGTGGCTGAGTTCAAACAAGTGTTAAGGGCTGAACAAGTTGAGGATTTATTCAGCCAATAAGAGGCATTTGGTTTGACTCTTAAGGGCACTTCCTTGGCTTGGTTTCAACCATTGAGTAGTCGCAACTATCACAATATAGGTCAGCTGCTAGACGAATTCATTGTAGAATTTTCCAAGAGTGGTATCAGACATAACACATCATCTTTGATCCACAGTTTCAAGCAGACACCCCAAGAAACAGTGCGACTAGCAGGTAGAAGGTTCAGACAGTACCTAGAAAGGTGCCCTGCTCCAGAGTTACCCACACCAGCCAAACAAGTGGCTTTGTTCTTAGATGGCTTACTGAGCACAAAGTTAAGATCATATGTGTACTTGAAAGAGCCCAGATCCATAGAAGAGTGTGTGCGAACATGCATTGACATAGAAGACAACTTGGGTGAGGAGTTAGGACTATCCAAACTCTATCAAGATTCTGATAGTTCTACTAGTCATACTTCGAGAATCTCCACGAAAATAGATGGGATGGCTGAGCAAGTTGCCAAGAAGCTAGGAGTCCAAAATAGACAAACATAGAGAGTCACCTCATTGAACCGATGTTATACTTGCGGAGGGGACCACATGACTAACGTATGCCCAATGCAAAACCAAAACATTAGAGAAAGGAATGTTCCATATTGTACTATTGAGAGAAAATACACGAACCACATGGCTCAAGATTGTCCCTACAATAGGCAGGCTGTTAGACAAACTTATCAGCAACCTTATCAACAAGGAAGGTATTAGAACCAATACCAACAGCCATATTATCGACCACAACAGCAATATCATGCACAATATAGACCACAACTAGTCTTGGGAAACCAACCACCAGCTCTCGCTAACGTGATTCCAGTCAAGTATGCTGTGGGAGAGGAAAATCCAAATAGGGCATTGGTGCCACTAACCCCATTGATACCAGATAATGATTCTCATGCTCATAGTTCAGACTACTCCCATGAAGGTAGTCCACATGCTTATTACACTGAGTCGCCTCAGCATAGTGAGATTTACTCGTATCAATATGAGGCACCACCTATGGAGCGAAATTGGGAGCCAGAATACTCCAATGTTATGTACACAAATCCTAACCCTAGGCCCCAATTGAGACAAATGAGACCACAAGCCCCTAGAGGATCTTGTTTCAGATGTCAAGGTGACCATTTCATTCGTGACTGTCCCCACCCACCATCTCCGAGTCAAGGTCAGGTTATCACAATACAAGCTTTTTGTCCTGAATGTGGAAAAGACCATCTTCCCAGAGTTGTCCAAGAAACCCCTCTAGTGCACCAAAGATTACACCCATTAATGTGGTAGGCTTAGTGGCGGATTCAAGTGCCAGTAGCAGTAATGTGGCACCTGTACAGGCAGTTACTAGGGCACAAGCATTAAAACAAGATAAACCAGCAGAACAATCAAAGTCGAGTGAATCAGGAGAGCCTAGTAAGAGGAAAACAAGAACATGGAAAGATACCAGAGAGAAGGCCAATCGCAAATGGAATAAAAAGTTATCAGAACTAGAAGAAATCTTGAAAGACGCAAAAACAAAAATAGAAGACATTGCATCTCAAAACCCCTCGCATGCCGAAACTCCATCCACTCCATCTCATCCCACCCCACCACCCATTGTAAATAGACCGCAACTAGGGTCTGTTCTGGTAGATCCAACCCCAGAAGGCTTGGACATGATGTTCAAGGCCTACCAGGCTCGACTTCAAGAAGGGCCAACAGCTGCAAACCTACACAAGAGTTACCCTAGAGCAAATTGAAAGATTGAACGAATGAAAATGTGCATGAAAATGGTAGAACAAGCTCAAGCTATACTTGAGACTAGTCAAAAGTTCAATTAGACAAACTCTGTCAAAACAGATTTGCATTTCCAAGGCTTATTAGAAAGATTAGAGCAATTGGTAAACAAACCACAAGTTTCTTTACCTCCGCAGGCTCAAGCAGTTATCAAAAGAGGAAGCTCACCACCAATGGGAGCTTATGTTCCTAATTCCACGGATGCTCGAATACCTCCTTCAATTCAACAGTACTCTCAAGAGTTCTTGCGGGAAATACAAGAAGAGAAATGGGCCAAGGAGAAGGGTAATTCCCCTCCTATTCCCGAGATTGATGATCTTCATGATCAATTTCCCCAAGACATTCCATCCATTTACGGAGATCAAGTCGAGCAACAAGAAGACGAAAGGATAGATTTTGAATCACCTTAGAAGAACTTCCTCAATTTCCAGGTCCATGGGAATCTGAATCTCTTCAGATCAGAGCTCCCACAATACTGGTCAGACATGAAGACTCAGTGGTCCCAAGGAACACTGATGTCGTGAAGAACACTAAGGTTCAATGTTATCTCATTGTAGAAGAGCTGCTCAAAGCAAAACCTGAGCTATGGAATCATGTGAAGGATCAGGTTCCAGAACTTGATTCCAATAAGCCAAAAAGAGGCTCTAAGCAAAAAGTTCTAGAGATACCTCTAGACAAAATAGGGGACATGTGTGAAGGTGAAGAAGGTAATACTTATCTTCGAATCACCTACCAAGGTTACACAACCAAAGCAATCATAGATTCAAGTGCGGGTGTTGCTATTGCGACCACCTCCTTGTGGAAGCAATGGGGCAAACCCACATTAAGACCAACTAGAATGAAGCTTCAAATGGCCGACGGTCATTTTGAAAGACCTCTAGGATTGCTCGAAGGGATAACTCTAACCACTTGTGGTGTGGAGTTTGAACATACATTTGCTATATGTGACTTTGAGAAAAATAACGTCTATGAGATGATCCTAGGAAGACCTTCCTACGACAATTGCAAATAGTACAGGATTGGGGAACCAACTCCTTGTACTTACAACACTTAGGGGTCACCACCAAGGTCAATTTGAGGATTACACCTTCAGAGATGTACCACCCCTACAGTGGAATTCTATCCACAAAGCAAAAGAAGATTCTATCTTTGTGCATTCGGAAAGTTCACCTGATCCATCATGGCTGCATGAAGATACTCATTTGTGGATGTGCAAGGTCGCAGAGGAAGAGGAAAAATGTTTAAAGGCAAGAGAAGAAGGAACTTCGCTAGGAGATAGACCAATTAAAGACCCAGCCTATACACCGATGATCTTTCCAGATGAGGAATTTGAGCCTCATGGTTGGCCAGAAATCTTAGCCACCATGGACATTGTTGTCAATGAAGAACAATGGACACCTCATTGTGATGAGGAGGGTTATGATATCTCAGTGTTCATGTGTCAGCCCTTGCTAGAAGAATGTGACCCTAGTGATGTCATAGAAGAAGAAGAGAATGACGATGATATAGAGTCCATTGTGATGGATGGTTACTTTAACTCAGAGCAGCACTATCTAGAAGATATAGGAGTGTTCACCCAGAAAGAAGAAGAACCTCTCACAAGTATTAAAACGGTAAATTCAAAGGATGGAAGTGAGAGCAATCAAAAGAAACGAAAAGAAAAGCAGTGAAACAAAAAGAGGAGGAATCATTGTTTGAAGTACCAGAAAACTTCAAGAAATATGGAGTTGACGACCGCAAAATTCTGGTATGAATGCAGAGGCCATCATAGGGGAATCATATGATAATAAAGAAACGACAAAGAAAATTGTTGTGGCCATTGAAGAGAACGAAGAGAGATGCACATACATAGGAGACGACCTAAGTGCAAGAGAAGAAATGGAGCTCGTAGCTTTATTAAGGGAATATAGGGATGTGTTTGCATGGCACTATAGAGACTTGAAAGGGGTAGATCCAAGAATTTGCTCTCATACTATCCCCATGACTGCTGATGCCAAGCCCACCAAACAGAAGCCCTACACATATAATGATACATATGCAGCCAAAATAAAAGAAGAAATTGATAGGCTGATTGAAGATGGATTCATCTATGAGATTGAGCATACTGAATGGGTGTCCCCCATTGTAGTGGTGCCCAAGAAGAACGGAAAGTTGCGAGTGTGTATTAACCTTAAAAAAGTTAATGCCGCTACAATCAGAGATAGTTATCCACTTCCAATCACGGAACACCTTTTGGAGCGTGTTGTAGGCAAGGAAGTTTATAGCTTCCTTGATGGATTTTCAGGTTACAATCAAGTAGCCATTGCCCCAGAAGATCAACACAAAACGGCTTTTTCCACAGAGTGGGGAGTCTTTGCATTTTGTGTGATGCCATTTGGGCTCACCAATGCACCTGCAACGTTCCAAAGGCTCATGTGTCATGTCTTCAAAGAGTTCTTGCGAAAGAGCTTAGAAGTGTATGTGGATGATTTATGTGCTCATTCCCAAGAAAGAAGATTTCACATCCCTAAGCTGAGACAAATCTTCAACAAGTGTAGAGAATATCGAGTGTGTCTAAACCCAGAAAAGTGTGTGTTCATGGTGCGGCAAGGTAAAATCTTAGGTCATATTGTTTCTAAGAATGGAATCTCAACAGATGAAGATAAGGTACGCGCCATAGCAGAGCTGCCAAGGCCAAGGAATGTTAAAGAGGTACAAGCCTTTATGGGCCATTCTTGATATTACCGTAGGTTTATCCACATGTACGCAATCATAGCTAGACCCCTTTATGCCATGTTGTCTAATTTTGAGTGGAACGACGAATGCGAGAATTCTTTCAATGAACCGAAGAAACGTTTGTGCACAGCACCAATAATGACCACTCCTGATTGGAATAAACCATTCCATCTCCATGTGGATGCATCCAATCACGCCATAGGATGTGTGCTAGCACAACCCATAGGTGAAGGAAACTTAGATTTGCCCATAGCATATGCTAGTAGACAGCTCATCGCAGCTGAACGAAACTATACCACAACTGAGCGAGAAGGCTTAGGCATGGTATATGCTGTGAAGAAGTTTAGACACTATTTATTGGCCAACAAGTTCAAGTTTTTCACTGATCATTTGTTATATTTGGTCAATAAACCTTGCAATATTGGATGCTTAGTAAGATGGTTCCTCTTACTAATGGAATATGACTTTGAAGTTGTTGTCAAAAAAGGTAGAACCCACCTTCGGGCAGATCACCTTTCTCGTATCACTTCAGGGGAGTCACCACAAGGAGTGTTTGATGAATTACCCGATGCTTATCTGTTCAATTTAGAAGTTGTTCCTAAATGGGCAAATAAGTTGGTACCAGTCCTCACCTTCGGACCCGTAAATAAGAATGTGAAAACATCACAAGAAGAAATTGTAAAATCACAAAAATATCACATATTGAAGGGAAGCATTTACAAACAAGATACTGAGGGAGTATTAGCTTGTTGTGTCTAGGACGATGAACATAGTAGTTGGTTGCAGCAAGCTCATGAAGGATTGCTAGGAAATCACTATTCTAAACAACGAACATTGCAGAATCTAAAGCGTTTAGGAGTGTATTGGCCTAGCATGGACAAAGAAATACATGAGTGGATTAAGAATTGTCCAATGTGCAGAGAGAGACCCCCAGTGGAGCATGCGACCCTTTATCAAGTATCATTAATTCCAGATTGGAGTGCTCCATTGGTAGAATTTATGAGATCAGGAAGATTACCCAAAGAGGCTAGTCTAGCAAGAAGACGAAGCATGGAGCAAGAGGCTCAAGACTATGCTTTAGTTGGAGACAACTTATATCGAAGAGGCAAGGATGGTTATCTAAGATTGTGCGTTCACAAATAAGACTATTTGAAAGTCTTAGAAACTGCACATAGCGGTGTTGCAGGTGGACACTTTGGTCCTGATCGAGTAATCAAGACCATTCTATTCTCAAGACTTTGGTGGCCCACTCTTCATATGGATGTTCATACCTATGTGAAGAAATGTGACACATGCCAACGTGCACAATATCTAGTTAGAAAAGACGAGATGCCTTTGAGGCCAATGATGGGAGGACGTGCATTTCGAAGTGGGGCATAGACTTCATAGGTCCTATTAACCCCCCAGCTAGAAACTCCCATGTAGAGTACATTATTGTAGCCACAGATTACCTGACCAAGTGGGTAGAAGTAAAAGCCACAACAAAGAATGATGCTCAAACGACAACAAAATTCTTATTTGAGCACGTGTTCACGAGATATGGACTACCAATAGAGTTAGTAAGCGATAGAGGCACACACTTCTTAAATGAAGTCATTGAAAATCTTCTACAAGAATTCTTGGTGATACATAAGAAGTCTGCCCCCTATCATCCCCAAGCTAACGGACAAGCCGAGAGCACCAATAAGATCCTCTATAACGTATTGACAAAATTGGTAAATAATAAACGCTCTAATTGGGGCAAACAACTTCATCATGTTGTTTGGGCTTACCGAGTTGCCTACAAAACGGTACTCAATGCCACCCCATTTCAGATGGTCTTTGGACAGAATGTTGTTCTAGTAGTGGACTTCCTCATCCCAGCCTTAAAAGTAGCACAAGAGCATGAGTGGAATGGACATGAATTGTCCTCTAGGATCTTTGATCTAGAACTTAGGTGAGACAAGGCTACGCGCGGCCGCAGGCATCTATGCTGCAAAGAAAAGACAAAAGGCATACTTTGATGCACACATCAAAGATAAAGGATTGAAAGTGGGAGACCTAGTGTTGGTTTATACGCTAAAGCAACATGCCCGTAAGTTGGAAAAAAGAGGATATGGACCCATGATCATAAATAGAATTTCCACTAGCGGTGTTGTTCAATTGGCTAGTTTAGAAGGTGACATCTTGCCAAACTATATCAGTGGTTGTCGAGTCAAGTTATATCAAGAGCCTCTTACGGAGGACATGCTAATGAGACTCAACACGGCTAAGAAACGAAAAGAAGAAGAGATGAGAGTCAGAGAAGAAGCACAAGCAGAGGCTAGAGAGTGCATAAGGCGAAATAAGTTAAGGCGAGTAGGCCTAGATGTCAACTCAAACGCCCCAAAATATCACATGGATATGTGCCAAAAAGCAAGCATAGCAATTTCTCAAGTCATTGACCGACGTCCCTTTGTGACCATAGAGATAGGACAAGGAAATGGTGCAAGGACTGTGAAAGCATTGATTGACTTAGGTGCAGCAAGTAGTGCAGTTCGACTTTCCTATTGCCAAGACTTGCAGTTGAACATCAATCCCATAGAAGCTTATCTCATAGGATTGGGAGGTGTGGAAACCCCTTGTTTGGGCGAAGTGGAACTTCCCATCTACCTTCAAGACGTCTCAATGAAAGTCAAAGTGCTAGTGTGTCAGGATGAGAACCTTACAGAACCACTTGTCTTAGGACAAGATTGGATTTATGACAATGCAGTTAACTTGAACCTAAGAAGTCAACTTCTTCAAGTTTGGGTCCAAGGACAATGCTTTACATTAGAACTAGAAAATGGCATGCTCACAAATCCAGATGTCACATCTTGTAGTTCTGCTAGGACTAATCTTAGCAAACGAGATGTTGTATGCGTCACAAGCTCTATGTCACAGGAGAACTCAATCATGGAAGAACAGACTCAAAGACAAGCGGACTCCTCCTCTGGTGCAAGGACTAATGCCCCCACTACAACTCAACCAACAAGGCAAGCACAACAGAACAGGACAACTGCTATATCAAATAGACAACGGGATTTCCAAAGGAATTAGTGCCAGGCATGAAGCAAATGTGGGTACGAAAAGGAGAGCAGCCATCAGCCTTGTCAACACAGTTCCCACACAGGCAGGCCAACAATGGGAAGACCATAACCAAGCAACCATGACCAGATCAACAAGAATGTCTGCGATAAATTTGGGTGCCTAAGAAATTAATTGCAGCTCAACAAGGGCAATTACACATGTGGGTTCCCAAGGGACTCTTACATGCACAAAGGCCTATGCTCCCCACCAAGAAAAAGGTCTCAATCAAGAAGCCAAGGAGAGAAAAGGGAAAGAACCGAGCACAGAGACCACAGGAGGATAAACTCACATCTTCGACAATAGTTACAAAAGCAACAACAATGGTATGGGTAGGAAAGCCAAAAGCACCAGTAGGCCCCACAGAACCAAATAGCCAACCACAAAGTATCAAACCCTCAAGAAACCATCCAAACATGAAGCAGCCAAAGGAGAGCACTACACAGTCGAAAACCGTTCTCAAATGGATCCCTATAATCTGCAAGTGACATCAAGCCTCGACGAGCCACAACCATGTGCTCCTTGCACAACCCTGTCTTTTGCACCATTCAGGTCATGCATTTCCAAAGTATGCATTAATATAGGGCCACATTACACGGTCGTGCATAGACACACTTGAGAATCCCAAGCACAAGAGCACAAAAGTTAGTATCAATATTTCTATTGATACTAACTTTTGTGTTCTTGTTTTGTGATATTTTTTCCACAAAAAAAAAAAGAGAAGGAAGAGAGGGAGCAGAAAAAAAAAAGAGAGAGAGTGAGAGAGAGCTTGTTCCCAGGTTTGGCTCCTGGAACACGAATGAGTCATGCTTAGTGGAAGGTGGAACTGTTGATTACTGGGCATTTATCAAGTTTGGATAGAAGTGGGTCTCGGCTAGCAGATGATATAGTTGCTGAGTTATCTAGTAGATGTCAAGAACTTGGCATAAACATGGCATCCACAACTATGGTTTCCTCTTACTATGGTAGGAGTGAAGAGCTTGAAGGTCCAAAACTTGAGCGATGCTTAACTACCGTATGTACGAGAGCATCCAAGGAGATATTTGCAAAGGGTAGTTCTGGTACCCTGCAAATCTTTGTATGTATACTAGATGAGAAGACTCCTGCTTATGGTGAGCTAAAGAGAATATGTGAAACTAAGCTTGGTGTAGTTATCGAATGTTGTTTGTCAAGGAATATAAAGAAATTCAATTCTCAGTATTTGGCAAATGATGATTTGAAAAGAGGAGATAGGATCAGCCACTCAAAAGATCTCATCAGTGGACCATCAACACCGACATTCATCAACAATGTTCCATGCCAAAGGCCGAGTGTACAACACGAAGAGATGCACATCAATCGACCTTCTCCATGGTAAGTATCTTTACTTTGGAAACATCACAACCATGATAGCTTAGGAAACCTCTTTGTCGGCATACCCTTGAGCACTTAGCTCAAGAACCCCAATTTTTGCACTATACTTCTTTCGATGCATTTTCCAAGTAAGCATGCATAGGGCTACATTACAAGGCCGTGCACAAGGCACATATTTTCCTCAACCCATCCACGAACACACTTACCCATTGTCCATTATGGGTTATGAGTACTCGGCATGACTACTGTGAACATCAACTTTGGAAGATCTAGAGGACATCAACGGGGCCTCATAACAACACAGTCATGCTGGAATCCAGCGAAGAAGTACATACCAAGGCACTACGACTTGCAACGGCTCGCAGTCACAGATGAAGAACCGGACAACCAATCCTGCCACATCTGGAAGCCATACGACTTTTGTTCATACAGAAGGGACACTCCCTCTCAAAACACTATGTGGAACAACCACTACAACAAGGATCTATCAAGGATGACAGACTCGAGAGGGGGGGGAGTGTTGGAACTCAAGGTCAAGCACAAGCATGGAAGCACATCAAAAAGGTGGACACACACAAGAAGAAGGAGCAACTAGGGAGCTCCAAGAAGTACATGTCAAATTTTTAGAAGAATCCCCTACAAAAATAGTGATTTCCATCACTAAAAACCATTGTAAATACCATTTCCTATTGTTTTAACTCCATTTTGTTCAAGCCGAGGAGTCCTCGAGCTTGAGGAGTATTAGAAGTATCATCGTACCAATTTTCATAATTTTTAGACTCTGTTTGAGCCCTCAAATAATCCCTGGAACCTAATTTTTAACTAGGCCGAACACTAGGTCTGGACAAGGCCAAAACTAGTCAAAAAACTATAAAAAGAGCTAGAGAGCTCATTTTTGGGGTTACCTTGTTAGAGAATAGAGCGTTTGTAAGAGAACTCTTTTGCAATCGAAGATTTCCATTGTTCCTCTCTTTGATCTTGCCTTGCATGTGTGTGTGTGTATGTGTGTGCATGTTTGTGTGCTTTCACTCACGCACTTGTGCCTTCACTTGCTCGTGGTCTTCATACCGGTCCTCAGGTCTCTGTGGATTGACAAGTAAAGGAGGTGGTGCTTACACTTGAGCTACAATCACTAATCTCAATGTGGTGCATCCTTTTCAATGATTTAACTTGCTAAAGCTTTCTTTTATAGTCTACTATAGGCTCACAAAATCTTGTTGCTATTTGACTTCTCAATCTTGACTTATGTTCAATTGAATTCAACCCTGTCTGTTCATATTCACTCTCTCATATTTTTGATTTATGAGTCAACTTGTCAGAGCTGGTTCTTTGCATGTACTTTATCAAATTGCATGATTCAAAGCTTATTGGATTAAATATACTGTCTGTTATCAGCATACAAAATTTCATGATCATTGAATATCTGAATCTTGAGTTATGATAATTTTTCTACTCACTGGTCTAAGTACTATTGCAGCCCATGAAAATTGGGATAATGTCATAACTTGTTAGACTTCATTCTCATTGTGTGATTCACTATTTCTGATGCGATTAATCTTGAAAGTTAGCTTTCTAAGTTAAATAGAGTTCCCCAAAAGGAATTAAGCTAATTACTGCTGTGCTCAGAGAATTATTCAAAACACTGGACAGGTGTATGAATCAAAATAGCAAGTTTTTCACCTCTGAATTTATTCTAGCTCATCTGTTTTGATCTATCTTTTTGACATTGATCTTCCAAGGTACATAGGGTGTCTAACACATCCATTGGCAAGCTAAAAGGGTCCACCACATACTCCTGGAGTTCATTTGGTTGGTGTAGTGCAAGGATTTTGGCAAGCTAAAAGGGTCCACCACATACTCCTGGAGTTCGTTTGGTTGGTGTAGTGCAAGGATTTTGCAGCAGCACTTCATCTTCAAGCACGTATCTATCCATCTTTTCATAGTGGTATCAGAGCAAGGTTGGACAACATGGCAAATGGATTTCCTTCATCAATTGACAAATTGGATAGAGGCAATTACTCAGCTTGGTCATTAAGGTGGAACCTTATCTTCAAGGAAGGAATTTATATGGTTATATCGCTAGAGATGAAGTTATGCCAAGTTTCAAGAACAAAAGTCAACCGACACAAGAAGAGCAAGAAAGATTGAGCACATGATGCTCCAAGGATGCACTTGCAAGGTCTTATCTCCTCAATTATCTCAGATTTTTTGTTGCCTCACATTAGAAGTTGTAAAACATCCCAGGAAGTGTGGAATGCACTTGAAGCCTTCTTCTCTTCAAGTACAAACACCACGAAGCATCAACTATGGCTAGACTTCACAACTCTCAAGAAAGCTCCCAAACAAATTGTGACTGATTTTGTCACAAAGCTCAAGGACATAGCAGATCAATTGGGAAGCATTGGAGAGGTAATAGATGAAGAGCAAATTGTAAGGCAGGTCATCAATGGCTTGAAGGCACATGACTAGTGGGAAGCATTCACCACAGCTATGGATCTATACATGGATATGCATGTACCAGATTTCAACACACTCATGGGACAACTACTCACTCAAGAGGCCAAGCTTATCAAGAATGGAGAAAGCTCCAAAGTTAATCAATCTTCAGCTTTGTATACCGATAAAAGCAAGTCCAAAGAAAACAAAAGAAGTAAAAAAAGGTGGATGATGAAGCCGGAACATATCAATCTAACTATGCAGGTAGAGGAAGATATGGTAGAGGTAGAGGAAGAGGAGGTAGACAAGGCAAGGGGAGATCCCAAGACTCCAACCCATGTTCTATTTGTGCATTAACTAATTATACAACTAAAATTTGCGTTAGGAATTCCAGGAATCAAAGAGGCAGAGGATACAATAGAGGAAGTTATGGCTACTCAAGAGGAAGGTTCAACAATTATCATGGCAATTACAACTACAATCATTCAAAATATCAAGGAGGCTACAAAGGAAAGAGAGACTTCAATAACTACACAGAAGACTCAAGCAAAGAGGATTCATTATTAATCATGAACATGGCTATGCCACAAGGTAAATCTGATGATCATGTTTTCTACATAGATTCAGGTTGTTTAAATCATGTGGTAGGAAATGTGGCCCTCCTATCTGATTTAGAATATCCAAGGAACAAGCATGAGGTACAAATAGGAGATGATACAACACATATTATGGAGAAAATAGGAAATGTCAAAGCACCTGATGGAAACATCAACCTACTCAATAAGGTACTCTATGTCCCTACCATTACAAAGAATTTGATAAGTGTTGGGCAGATAGTAGAAAAAGGATTGCAAGTTAGGTTCACAAGAGGAGGAGCATATGTGGAAGACCCTAGCCAAGGGTTCAAAAGAATAGCAAAGGGAGAGTAAATAGGTAGATTATTCACCTTTGAGTTGCAAGACATAAGGAACATAGCTCTCTTCAACTATGGTAATCAAACACTCACAGAACTAGAGGTATGGCACAAGAGATTGGCACATATTGGTGAAAGGTCATTAAAGCAAATTTGCAAGGACCAAAGTGTACTTGGACTCCCTAACTTGTCAAAACAACACATGATTTTTAAGTGTAGTGCATGTTAATTTGGAAAGTCTCAGAGGTTACCATTCATGAAGAAAGGATATATGCATGGAGATCTCTTGGAGTTGGTTCATACAGATGTATGGGGACCTACCAAGGATGCTTCAATATCTAGATAAAGGTATTATGTCTCCTTTATTGATGATTGCAGTAGATGGACTATCCTATTCTTTATGAAACACAAAGATGAAGTTTTTTCATGCTTCAAAAGATATTTGGCTCTCGTGGACAATCAAACAGGTAAATCACTAAAAAGGCTAAGGTCAGATGGAGGGGGAGAATACTTCTCCCATGAATTTGATTCTTTTCTTCAAGAAAGAGGAATCAAAAGAGAGGTAACTACAAGATACACTCCTGAGCTAAATGGAGTGGCAGAAATAGGAATAGGACAATTGTTGAAGCTGCAAGGTCCATTTTAAATGAAAAGCATTTTCCTAACTATCTATGGGTTGAGGCTGTACCTACAACCACCTACTTGATTAAACGTTTGCATTCAAAATCCCTCGATGGGATGACTCCATATGAGGCTTGGAATGGAAGAAGACCTAGCTTAGATCATTGTAAAATTTTTGGATGTATTGGTTATGCTCAAAGAGGATACTCAAATATCTCGAAGGAACCATAAATGAAGGACTTTATTATCCTTATGTATCTGATTTAGGCTTGAAGCTATTTTTTGATGCAGATTGGGCTGGCTCCAAGGAAGATAGAAGGAGCACTTCAGGTTATCTTACCTTTGCAGGTTCAAAGCTTATTTCATGGTCATCCAAGAAGCAACCCACAGTTGCTCTCTCTTCTACTGAAGCTGAATACAAAGGTCTTGCCATAGCTACACAATAAGCTATGTGGATGAAGACATTATTCAAAGATCTTGGATTGGAGTTTGTAACTCCAACTATTTTTGGTGACAACATGATTTCTATTCATTTAGTTGCTTAACCTATTTTCTGACGAGTGTCGAGTGTCATGATTGTTTCACGACATCTAACGAGTGTCGAGTGTCGTGATTGATTCGCGACATTGGACGAGTGTCGAGTGTCGTGATTGTTTTGCGACATCTGACGAGTGTCGAGTGTCGTGATTCAGTAAGTGTCGAATATCATGGGCTTACCTGAGTGTTGAATGTCGAGTATCGGGGAGCCCTGAGTTACGACATTTGGCAAGTATCGAGTGTCGTGAATTCAGAAAATGACAGGTGTCATGCACGGAGATCTTTGGGTAATTCAGTGGGAACTTTCAATTTCTTACAACTTTGAAATATAGCAAAGAGCATTGGGAGCTGGAAATGTTCTAAACTAAAGTAGAGCTCTTAAGTGAATGAACCTAAGATCCGAGAGAACCCTAGGGAGCCGAAGAAGCATAATCTCTTCTATGGGAAGTGTAGCTGAACCAAGTATTCACTCACATTACTCTAAAACCTTGAGTGAGTCTGAGGAGGAAACCCTCATGGCCTCGGAAGACATGCAGAATTTTGTACCAATAGTTGGCATGATGTCAATTATTGAGGGTGAATATCGAACGTCTTTGGAATATGTGAGCACTAATCAACACGATTTACCCATCTACCTAGATGGGCTAAACAGATCAGTGGCTAGGCTAAAGAAAGCTTCAAATGCTTACATAGTACCTAGGCCAGCTGTTAAGTATGCAGGAGGATTCTACATGGATAAAAGAGAGATTTTGTATGTAGTTACAGAGAATCCGGAGAACATCTACGAGCAAAGAGAAGAAGGCAATACCCACAACCCTAATGGAGAGGGACATGAAGAACAGGTGTCTACCCCTAGAGGGAAGTCCATTGTAATTAGGGTTTGGAGAGGAGACCTAATTCCCCAAGATGATTCCCTGATGGATGTTTATTTAGTCAACGGAATGGAACATCTACTTAGAGCACACTCTTCATTGTGGGAAGAAGCTACCAATCCAACCACCATCTATGAATTGCAAGATCCTGAAAACCCCACTCACATTATGTATCTGGACAAGAATCACAGAAGATACTGGCCCTTAACGGAATTAGAAAGAGCAGGGTTGAAATATCGGAACATCCCAGTGTTTCCACCTAGGGATCAAGCCACAACTTCGCGAAACCCCCAAGGGACCTATCAGGATAATTCTTATCAGCATTCAGGACATACACAACAAATGAACATTCCAGTTAGACCCCATGTGCAATTTGCTACACCCAACAATAATCCTAACTACCGACCACCTACACATGTAAAACCGAGGAATAGAATTCCTGACCATGAGAGACCACCTATAGGAAGAGGACCAGGCATACCAATAGGACCACCAGTCTTCCCTATAATGCCTAGACCACTTGAACTAGGAAGAAGATTGAGACCCATTCAGGTAGCCCTGTATGAGAAGTCACTATGATGGCTCTAGTGAACCATAAAACCACATAGCTGAATTCAAGCAAGTGATCAGAGCCAAACAAGTGGAATATTTTTTGATTCAATATGAATCCTTTGGCCTAACCCTTATAGACACGGCCTTGGCTTGGTTCCAACCCTTTAGACCCTAATAACTTCCAAAACATGGAACAAGTCTATCAACAATTGATTGAAGAATTTACTAAGTCCGGAATAAAAAACAACTCATCCTCATTAATCCATAGTTTTAAACAAGCTCCTATGGAATCAGTGAGATTGGCAGGAAGAAGATTTAAGCAATATGTGGATAGATGCCCTGTTGAGTAGAGACCCACTCAAAACAAAATGGTTTCATTGTTTTTGGAAGGATTAATGAATGGATCATTAAGATCATTGGTATATGTGAAGAGAGTCCAAAATTTGCAAGAGTGTATGAAAGAGTGCATTGACCTAGAGGACAATCTAGCGGAAGATTTGAAAATACCTCAAGGTAGTGTGAAAAGTGAAGATACCGCCAATAGCATGTCAAATCCCAGGAACAATGTAGAGGAAATATCCGACCTAGTGGCTAAGAAGCTGAATGTTCAAGGACAGAGGAACTACCCAAACAATCCTATGAGAGTACCCATGCATAGAAGATGTGTGCACTATGGAGGTGACCATCCTTCTCACATGTGCAATAGGGGAGTAGTCCCACCACCTGCTTATGCTTACAATAGACACCAGCCCCAGGCCCTATGCATTATTGTAGGCAATTAAGACAAGTATGCCACCCATGAGGCCTTATGGATACCCCCAGAGAGATCAAGGAGGAGAAGCCTTTAGATATCCTACATATCAGGAACAAGGACTAGCACCATGACCTTATGCTTATCAAGGATACAACCCACCTCAACCTGTGTTAGGGCAACAACCACCACATCCTTAGAATGTTGTCCCAGTGAAAATGGCTCAACTTGAAGAGAACCCAGAAAGAGCAATAGTCACAGCCACTCCATTGGCTAGTAATGAGGCTCACGACCCATCTTATGACCATAGTCAAGGAAAGTATTCCACATATGAGGCCACTATGGTTGAGTTCGAACAATCTTACGAGCCATATATTTATGGTTCTGAAGGATCTGATAGCTCTTATGGATATGAGCAGGACTATGTGTCATTAATGTACACAGCTCCCAGAGCACCCGTACCCTCCCGACCAATGAATAGACCACCTACACCTAGAGGACCATGTTATAGATGCGGAGGAGATCACTTTATTAGAGAATGTACATTACCTAACCCACCACCACCGCAACGACTTTGGGAAGGATATTGTAGTGATTGTGGTAAAGAACATATTTTTAGAGATTTCCCCAAGAACCCCAACAAATTTAACTCCAATGTTCAGATTAATGTGATAGAAGTGGTAGAGTCATCGGGGAGTGATAAGGAGTACACTGTAGCACTGAAAGCAATAATGAGGTCTAAAGCGAGAGAGACCTCAAAAAAAAAACCAGAGAGAATGTTCATGCCAACAAAGACTTGAACATACCCACACCTCAAGTAGTTGCAGACTCTGAAGAGTCTAGGAAAAGCTCTAAAAGGAAACGGACCCATAGATGGAAGAATAGTAGAGAAAGGATGAAACAAAAGAAACTACAACAAAAGATGGGGAACGAGAATAATGAACAAGGCCAGGAAAAAAAACAAGAACTTGAGGGAAACAATAAGACAAAAAAGTGTAAAAAACAAGAGGCAGGATCAGTTCTAGCTGACCCTATGCCAGAAGAGTTAGCCATGTGGATTCAGGCATAACAGACACGAATAAAAGCAGGACCAACCATTGAGCAACACAAAAGGGAATATCCAGAATTCCCAAAAAGGAATTTCAGGAATATGTCATATCTAGTGATCTTAGGGAAGGGAAGAAAGACGAGATCTCTGGTGAGAATTACTGTGAGAATAAAAGAGAAGGATCCGTTATCCCCGAAGTCGATGGGGAATGGCCTAAAGACTTGTGGGCAAGAGTCCAGGAAGATAGATGGAAGAGAACGGAAGGAATTGAACCTCCCTTTGAGGAGTTAGAAGCAGAAGGTGAATTTGAAGGATTATTGCAACTCGACGAGAGCAAAAATGGCGAAGAAAATGTGAAGGCTTTGCCGAACTATACGGGAGAATACGAACATAAATCTAAATTATATTGCATTCCCTCAGTGAGGATAAAAGAGCAGAACCCATCGATTCAAACCTCAGAGACTTTGATGTTGGAAGAACTCTTGAAGGTAAAACCGCAATTGAAGGAGAAGCTCACTAGTCAATTAGAGACTAAGTCAGATAAAAATGAGAGGCCGGATGAAGTGGCCACAGTTAAAATCCTAGTAGATAAGGTTGGAGATTTCAGTGACGGAGATGAAGGAAACACATGCCTCTCCATCACTACAGAGGTTACACCACTAAATCCATCTTAGATTTGGGAGCGGGAGGAGGAATTGCTACCAAAGACATCTGGGAAAAATGGGGAAAACCAGCTTTACGACCAACCAAGATGAAGATTCAAATGGCAGACGGACACACTGAACGACCCCTCGGATTATTAGAAAAGGTAACCTTTACCACCTGCGGAGTTGCATTCGAGCACACCTTAGCAATCTGTCAATTCAAAAAGGCAAGCAATTATGAGATGATACTCGGAAGGCCTTTCATGAGGTAGCTTCAGGTAGTGCAAGACTGGGGAAAGGATGCTATATACTTGCAGCATGAGGGAACCACAACCATAATAAATATCCATACGTACACGTATCGAGATGTTCCCCCCTTACAATTGAATCTGATACATAAGGAGGACGACGATCGATCGATTCACAGTATAGGTGCAAGTGAACAAACTTGGATGAATGAAGACACTCATCTATGGATATGCTAGGCAGCTAAAAGGGAAGAAGAAAGGAGAAGAGGATGGCACCAAAGGCAAGGAGTATCTAGATCTGCAGAAGATCCGGCTTACATGCCCCAAATATTCCTAGATGAAGAATTCGAACCTCATGGTTGGATGGAGATTCTAGCTACTCTTGATGTATGCATAAATGAAGAAGTAATACATGAATGAATGCATTGATGAGGAAGGATATGATGTAAGCTTATACGTGGTTGTTCTTCAAGAAGCCGAAGAGGGAGAAGTAATCGAAAAAGAATGGAAGGAAGATTATGAGAGTATCGAAATGGAACACGAACACATTGAGATAGAAGGTGAAAATCAAAGAGCAAGTGTCATAAGTAATGAGTCAAATCAAGGAATGACACAAAGGGAAGAATTTGAACTAGATAAAGAGAACAAAGAGGGAGAAAACAAACCTCAAGACCAATTCAAAGTACCTGCTCACTTCAAGAAATATGAGGTAGAGGAGAGGAAGATTGCTATACAGATGCCAAAATGGGAAGCGAAACCAGGAATAGCATATGAAAATAAAGAACAAACCAAGAAAGTAATAGTAGCTTTGGAGGAAGGAGAAGAGAGATGCATTTCATAGGACAGGATGTCTCATTGAGGGAAGAACAAGAGTTAATACGACTCATAAGAGAATATAGGGACGTCTTTGCATGGACATATAAAGATTTAAAAGGAGTAGATCCCTCTATCTATGCCCATAGAATCCCTATGACATCAGAAGCCAAACCTTCCAAACAAAGACCATAAACTTATAACGGTGTTTACTCGGTGAAAATTAAGGAAGATATAGATAAGTTGTTGGATGCGGGCTTCATTTATGAGATCAAACACACGGAATGGGTATCACCTTTAGTGGTCGTGCCAAAAAAGAATGGCAAGTTAGGGGTATGCATTAATTTGAAAAAAGTAAATGCCACCACCATACGAGATAGTTACCCACTACCTATCACTGATCATCTTTTGGAAAGGGTTGCAGGAAAGGAAGTCGATAGTTTTCTAGACGGCTTTTCAGGGTATAATCAAGTAGCAATTTCTCTTGAAGACCAACATAAGACAACCTTTGCAACCGAATGGGGTGTGTATGCATTTAGGGTTATGCCTTTTGGTCTAACTAATGCCCCAACTACTTTCCAAAGGTTGATGTGCCATGTGTTCAAGGAATTCTTAAGGAAGAGCATGGAGGTATATCTCGACGACTTATGCACCTATTCAGCTATACGATCGAAACATATCCCAGAACTTTGAAAGATCTTTGCCTTAATAACATATCCCAGAACTTTGAAAGATCTTTGCCAAATGTCGAAAATATAGAGTCTGCCTTAATCCAAAAAAATGCGTCTTCATGGTTTGACAAGGGAAGATATTAGGAGACATTGTCTCTAAAAATGGAATTTCCACAGATGAAGTCAAAATCAAAGTGATTCTGGAATTACCGAGACCAAAGATTGCTAAGTGCAAGCATCTATGGGACATTGTGGATACTATCGTAGATTTATCCACATGTATGCCATAATTTCCAGACCCCTTTATGCATTACTGACTTAGTTCACTTCGACAGAGGAATGTGAGAAGACCTTCAACGAATTAAAGAATCGCTTGAGTTTAGCACCAATCCTCAGAGTGCCTGATTGGAATAAACCATTTCATATTCATGTAGATGCTTCCAAGTTTGCCATTGGATGCATCTTAGCACAACCAGCAGATACAGGAAAGTTAGAACACCCTATAGCCTATGCCAGTAGACAATTAAACCAAGTAGAGCGTAATTATACCACTACGGAGTGAGAAGGTTTAGGCATGGTGTATGCAGTAAAGAAGTTTCGACACTACTTATTGGCGAACAAATTCAAATTCTTCATTGACCATCAAGCCCTACTCTACTTAGTTAATAAGCCTTGTAATATGGGAGGATTAGTGCGATGGTTTCTATTTTTGATCATGGAATTTGATTTTGAAGTAGTAGTCAAGAAAGGAAATACACACATCCGAGCAGATCACTTATCGAGAGAATGACACATGGAGAGCCTTCCATAGGAGTACTAGATGATCTACCAGACACTTATCTCTTCAATCTCAAAGTATGTCCCCAATGGGCGGAAAAGTTGATCCCCATCCTCACCTATGGACCCCAACATAGGATCACTGAGGACAAAAGCCAGGAATTGTGGAAGACTAAAAATCTCCACATCATTGCCGGAAGTTTATACCACCAAGATCCAACTGGGTTACTTATGAGATGTGTGGAGGAAGAGGAGCAAGAGGTGTGGCTTCAAAAAGCACATGTAAATCAATGGAAAACGCATCGAAATGCGATTGGAAGATGGCAAGCACTGAAGAGATCGGGCATATACTGGCCAACCATGCAGATGGATACACATAACTATGTGTCTACCTGCCCTACCTGTCAAGAAAGAAGGCCAGAAGAGAACTCTACTATATGTTACTCTACTGTGGCACCAAGGTGGAGTATGCCTCTGGTAAAATTCTTGAAAACCAAGGAGTACCTAGAAGGAGCTACTTTAGCAAGAAAACGAGCCCTCGAAGAGAAAATCAAGGACTATGTTCTTATAGGGAAACAACTTTTCAAAAGAGGAAGAGACAATCATCTATGAATGTGCATTCATGAAAACAAGTACATTACGGTCTTAGAGATGGCTCATACGGGAGCTGCAGGAGGACACTTTTCTGCAGATAAAACTGCAAAAATGATTCTCTTCTCAGGAATGTGGTGGCCTACTCTACATCAAGACGTAGCCACTTACATTCAAAGATGCGATACATGCCAACGAAGGAAATACGCAATTAGAAGAGATGAAATGCCACTAAAACCTATGATGAGTGCCAGAGCATGTACCAAATGGGGAATAGATTTTGTTAGGACGTATTAGCACACTAACTAAAGGTTCCCATGCTGAGTACATAATAGTAGCAACGGATTATTTGAACAAGTGGGTAGAAGCCAAGGCAACCAAGAAAAATGATGCGAGGACTACGCCTAATTTTGGATTCACTAGGTTTGGATTGCCTATTGAAAGTGTAAGTGACAGAGGTACACACTTTGTCAATGAAGTGATAGAAGCCCTAATGAATGAGTTCTTAGTGATTCATAAGAAATCAGCTCCTTACCACCCACAAGCTAATGGAAAAGCTGAAAGTTCGAACAAAATCTTATGTACTGTCCTCAGTAAGATTGTTAACAATGGTAGATCCGATTGGGACAAGCAATTACATTACGCTTTATGGGCATTCCAAGTAGCATACAAAACAACTATAGGAACTACTCCGTTTAACCTAGTGTATGGGCAATATGCCATCTTACCAATTGATTTCCTGGTACCCACTCTTAGAGTAGCCTCAAACTATGAATGGACCGGACATGAGTTATCAACTCAATTGGACCAACTCGAAAAGTTACAGGAAACAAGATTACAAGCTGTGGCAGGTGTTTACGCTGCAAAAAGGTGACAAAAGGCATATTTTGATGCTCATATTAAGGATGAAAACCTGAAGGAAGGAGATTTGGTCTTGGTTTATACTTTGAAGCACACAAAAATACTAAAAAAAGAGGATATGGCCCCTTGATAGTCAATCATATATCTACCAGTGAAGCCATCATCTTAGCAACCCTAGATGGAGAAATATTGCCCAACTATATAAGTGGTTGCAGAGTAAAAAAGTATTTAGAACCATTGACAGAGGAAATAATGTCAGGACTTCTAACAGCAAAAAATAGGTGAGAAGCAGACGAGAGAACACGAGAAGAAGCCAGATAGGAAGCTCTAGAACGAATAAGGAAAATGAAGGAATGGATGAGAGATACAGAGATGAAAGATATCGACAAGGCGATGAACTCATCCCAATGGCTAATTTTAGAGCCTCTGAAAACCTAGGACATCTAACAAAGCAACCATATTTGAACTTGGGTGCTGGAACATAATGTTGGAGATAGACGTCTGCGAAAGCACACAAACAGCACAAGGAAGAAGAAGAAGCTTGGAGCACAAACACACAATACTGAATGTATTACTAGAGAATGTACAAAGATAAGTAGCCCATTAGGGCAATAGGCGTATATACAAGCCGGGGAAAAAAAACCTCCTAAAGAGGGAAAAAGGTGCCCCAGCAGTCCTAGAGTGTTCACACACATCACTACCTAAATATATCAACAAATCCCCCCTGGGAGTGATGCAGTGAACAAGGAGCTGGCACTCATGTATAAGGAAGTGCCAAGCTATGTGGAAATCACTCCACAAAAGGAAGTAAGCCCAAAGCTTTGCGGAAAGCTTCAAACTTCTCCCTAGGCAGAGCCTTCGTGAAAAGGTCTGCAATGTTCTCATGCATGGGCACATATGCCAAGCTGATCTCCCCAGCAGAGAACCTCTCCCTGACATAGTGATAATGCGCCTCAATGTGCTTAGTGCGAGCATGGAACACAGGGTTCCTCGCAACTGCCAATGCGCTCTGACTGTCAGTGAAGATGGTGGTGGCAGAAGACTGGCCAACACCCAAATCAGCCATAAGGCGTCTGAGCCACACACACTCAACAGCCGCTGTGAAAGTTGCCCTATACTCAGCCTCACAACTGGAAGTGGCCACAGTAGGCTGCTTCTTGCTCAACCAAGATATACATGAGCTACCAAGCATGAAGCAAAAACCACTGGTGGACACACGAGTGTCATAGAAACCAGCCCAATCTGAGTAAGAAAAAGCATGCAAATCTGGTGGTAGTGATCCCCCCTTGGGATAAAACAACCCAAGTAGCCGAGTACCACTCAAGTAGCGAAAGATGCGCTTAACTGCTTTCCAATGCGTGACTCCTGGGCAATGCATAAACCAGCTCATCTGTGAGACAGCAAACTGAATATCTGGCCGAGTAATGCATAAGTAAATCAAGCATCCAACAGCCTGCTGATAGAGAACAACATCAAATGCATCTCCAGCATCATGAAGACTCAATCGTAAACCTGTCTCATAGGAGTGGCAATAGGCTTACAGTCTTCAAGGCCAAAACGCTGCAATAATGTGTCAATATATTTCGTTTGACACAAAGCCATTCCACCATCAACGTGCATAAACTGAATGCCCAAATAGTGATGCAAATGCCCCAAATCACACATCTCAAATGAGGCATGCAAATCAGCCTTAAAATCAGCAATATGTGTCTCAATAGGACCAGTGAGCAGCATGTCATCAACATAGACAACAATGATCAGAAGCACATCATTAGCACGTTTAACATATAAGGTGCTTTCAGTTGGACTGTTCTCAAAACCATGTGCAATCAGATAGGCATGTATCTTCTCATACCAAGCACGTGGTGCTTGCTTTAAACCATATAATGCCTTCTTTAACCTGCAAACCTCGTTTTCATGCCCTTTCTGCACAAAGCCACGGGGCTGAAAAACATACACTTCTTCATGCAAGTTACCATTCAGAAATGTCGTTTTAATGTCCAACTGATGTACATTCCAACCATGATGGGCTGCAAGTGCACAAATGCTCCGAACAGTAGTCATATGGCATGTAGGTGCAAAGGTCTCATCAAAATCAATGCCTCTTTCCTGTGCATAACCCTTTGCAACAAGCCTAGCCTTATACCTGTCAACTGTACCATCAGGTTTACGCTTCAGCTTGTATACCCACTTAGTGCCAATGGCCTTCTTGCCAGGAGGAAAGTCACATAAAGACCATGTACCATTCTTCATTATAGCATCATATTCAAATTGCATAGCAGCCATCCAATTTTCTGAATTTTGTGCTTCATCAAAAGAAACGGGCTCATTCTCATCACAGAGACTAGATGCAGCCATAGCATAGCAATCTGATGCAAAGGAGGCACTATGAGAGCCTGAACGAGTACGATATGACAAAGGTGCATCTAATTTGCTGTCACGCAAAGTCTGCACCAACCATTTTGGCATAGTTTTTGCCTGCTCAATATCAGCTCTCTCATCAACAAGTGCATCATGTAAATCTGCATCAGAAATGGAATGATCCGCATCATCATATGAAACCTGCAAAGGCTGAGAAGTTGCCTCATTAGGACCAGCACTAGCCTGTCCACCTGTAAAAAGAGGCATCAAAGTATCATACATGTCTTTGGAGCTAACAGATGTCTCCTTAGTACATGAAAGCAATGGCTGAATAGCATCTTCCACAAAGACAACATCACGGCTAACCAGAATGCGTTTAGTCTGTGGATGATACAGACGATAGCCTTTACTTTCAAAACTGTACCCAACAAAAATACATTTTACTGCCTTATCATCCAATTTTCTGCGATGTTGTTCAGGCACTAATGCATATGCTAAACAACCAAAAACACGCAGATGAGCAACAGATGGCTTGCGGTCATGCCAAGCCTCATATGGAGTGATAGACTGCAACGCTTTAGTGGGACACATGTTCAGTACATATGCTGCACACATGACAACCTCAAGCCAGAAACTATGTGGTAAAGCCTGACTTTTGACCATGCACCTTGCCATCTCCATGAGTGACCTGTTCTTTCGTTCAGCAACTCCATTCTGTTGAGGTGTATACGGCACTGTACACTGGTGTTTTATCCCACGTTCAGCCAGAAATGCATTAAGATCTGAAGACATATATTCCCCCCCTCGATCAGAATGGAGGGTGCCCATTTTACATGCTGACAGATTTTCAGCCAAAACCAAAAACTGTTTGAAGCACATGAACACTTCGGACTTTGCTTTGAGTGGATATACCCATGCATGCCTGGAAAAATCATCAATGAAAGTCACGAAGTAAAGGTAATTTCCAAAAGAGGGTGTCTGCATAGGACCACAGACATCACTATGTACAAGCTGCAATTTCTGTGTAGCCCGAACTGAACCATCTTTTGGAAAGGAAGAACGCTACATTTTGCCCAAAATACAGCCTTCACAAACATGTTTTCCAGGTGCCTCAAGTTTGGGCAAAGAGGACACCATTTCAGATTTTTGCAGGCGTAACAAACTAGCAAAATTCAGATGACCAAAGCGTGCATGCCAAAGCTTTGCATCTGACATAGCCTGAGAATCATGAACTACACATGCCGAATCATTCACAGATCTTTCATAGTCTATGAGCTTATATAGCCCACGACATAAAATGCCAGAAGCAATAATCACATCGCCATTTGAGAGATCATGGACTGTACACCTGTCATCAACGAATTTCACAACCAAGCCAATCTTGGCTAATGCAGAAACTGATAACAGGTTCTTTTTGATCCCTGGCACAAATAAAGCATCTAACAAAGTGAAAGAACTACCATCATCAGTAGTCAGAATGATCTTACCAATTCCCATAACAGGATAAGAGGAGTTATTGGCGCATGTGACAGTATTCCCTGTAGGGGCAGGCTCGAGTGAAGAGAAGAAACTGCGCTGCGAGGTAATATGTTTAGTCGCCCCACTGTCAAAGTACCAAACATCTGAGTCTACTGCAGACATGCACTGATCATGAGAAGATGGATCAAAAATGCAGACAGTAGTAAACGCCCATTCTTCTTCCTCCACAAGATTTGCAGACTCTGTTTTTGGTGTAGAGGCCTCTGCAACAACCATTCCAACCTCTTTCTTCTTTGCCTCTTTAGCAGCCAGTTTTGGACAGTTCTTTATAATATGATCATTTCCTTCACAGTACTTGCAGAACAATTTCTGCTTTTCTGATTTCTTCTCATCTTTATCCTGGTTCTTCGATTGTGTAGCATTTGCAGATTTCTGCTTACTAGTAGAAGAGCTCCATTTTCCTTTGCCCTTCTGACTAGCCAGGAAAGCTTGATCTGCAACACGCATAATGGACCTGTTTTGCCTGGACTAATCTTCTTGCAACAGAACAGAGACTAATTCCTCAAATGACAAGGCATTCGGATTGCCTTTCATCATCAACCGAAGAGTAGAGGCAAAACTCTGATATGAATCAGGAAGACCATTCAGAACGGTCTGCACAAGTGAGCTATCTGGTATAACCTCATCAGCAGAAATCAATTGTTCCTTCAGGTCTTTGATCTTGTAAGAAAACTCTCCATAGAATCACCTTCATTCATGTGCTCACTCTCCAACTGTTTTCGGAGGTAAGCAACACGAGCCTCATTCCTAGCCTGGTACAAAGTGGTAAGTGTATCCCAAGCATCCTTTGTTGTTCTGCAAGAGCGAATGTGAGGAATAATGGCATGTTTGACAGACAAAGCTATCAATGCATGTGCTTGGGCATCTCTGCCATCCCAACAAATCTGCTCTACAGTAGGTGCAACAGAAACAGCAGCACGAACAGGAATCTGTGAAATATCATCTTCGACACCATCTTCATCAGCTCCAACACCTGTATTTGCAGTACCTGTCGTTACAGGTGTAACAGGACGTCTTTCAACACCCTGCACAATGTTCCACAATCCTTTTGCAACCAGTACATGTCGCATCATATAAGCCCATAATGGGTAGTTGGTACCATCCAACTTATCCTCAACAGCCAACATACGGAATACATCACTACTTTCAGCCATGGCCAGTGACTAAAATACCTTGATGCACAAAATTGACTGTATCTCAAAAAGTTGAACGGAACAACCCAGATGATTTCTACTAGACCTGTAGCAGACTTTGAGACGCTTAAACTGGCGAACAGAAACTGGTATATACCTTTGGCACAAAAGAACGAAATAGCTTGCACAAGCACTGCGATAGTGCGTTCGGAGGCCGAAACGAGCTCAGATCGTGATTTCAGCACCACACTGCGAAGCTCTTTTGATCTCGAAAACACCCTGAGTATGCTCACCAAATTTCGTGCAAATCTGAGACTGCAAACGGAGGAGTGTCGACGGCACCCTAGAAGAAGCGACGACCTGCTCTGATACCAATTGTTGGAGATAGACGTCTGCGGAAGCACGCGAACAGCACAAGGAAGAAGAAGAAGCTTGGAGCACAAACACACAATACTGAATGTATTACTAGAGAATGTACAAAGATAAGTAGCCCATTAGGGCAATAGGCGTATATACAAGCGGGGGGAAAAAAACCTCCTAAAGAGGGAAAAAAGTGCCCCGGCAGTCCTAGAGTGTTCACACACATCACTACCTAAATATATCAACACATAAGAGTACCACTTGGTGGATGCCCTAATTGACACGGGAGCAGCTATTAGTTGTATCAAGCTCATAAGATTAGGAAGAATTACGCCCACCCAGAGCATAGCTGATTGGAATAGGGGGAAAAGTTACTAAATGCATAGGCGAGATTACATTGTCACTACATCTCGAAAATAACACGATGGAACAAAAACTCTTGGTGTGTCATGATCAAGATTTATTGGAAGAACTTGTGTTAGGCCAAGATTGGATATATGAATATGAATTGACTATCCAATTAGCCTTGGGCTATGTATCAGCCAAGATAGGACAGCGTGAGGTATTCAGTGTGTTAGAAGAACGACCTGTCAAAACCAAGTGTATAGGCCCAAGAGATCAAATACTCATGCATGAAGATGATTGTACATTCACCTCCACTATGGAACCCCCACCACCAAGTATTCCCTATGGAAGTGCATCAAGTCTCAATCTCATGCACCATCTTAGTCCAATGAGCCCCACTATTAACAAAGTTTCCAAACAAAACCCATGTGAGGAATTGAGCACAGCAACTAGTCGACATGCTCACCACAATCCTTCCCCCATTAGAATTTATACCATCCCACACACCAGACAGGCTTGGATAAGGAAAGATCAGGTGACAACATATTATCAACAACGGAGCTGTAGACTACATAGAAAACACCAACAGTACGAGGACACAAGTCAAGCTGGACTCCGAGGTCCACAAAGGATTGCTAGAGTATGGATTCCAAAGAAAGTGATGGCTGCTCAACCTTATAGGACACAAATATGGATTCCCAAATCATATGCACCAATGATGGAAAAAAAGGAAAAGGTCAATACCCAAGAAGGATCAATACGACATGAAAATGAAGAATCAACAAATCGGCAACTACATGAATGATCAGAAATAGAAATACACAACAAAAACAATTCAAAGATTCGAAGGGCTGGCAAAGCGGAAGTATGACTTGAGAGTTACACCTAGCACCAGGAACTTTGGATATAGAGTCAAGCGCCGAAAATTAAAATAGATTTGGATGCCTAAATGCCAAGCAAACTGCATACATCAACCAAATACTTCAATTTGCACACATCTTGAGTTGCAAGAGTCTCGAGCATGCATAATAGGGCCACATTACAAGGCCATGCATTAGGCACCTAGTTATTCTCCTACTAGATAGTGAAGCACATTTCCCTGATAGGGAATAGGAGAGAACTTGTACAATAATCTCAAGGAAAATAATTAACGATACAATAAAATCTTTGGCTAGGTACTAAAGCTTTTGTTTTCTTTCAGAAAGAAATATAAAAGAAAAAACATATATGTGTAAAGAGAAAAAAATCCCAACACAAGTCACTTGGAGAGTTGCCAATTTCATGAAAGTCAAGTGAAGGATAACCCATGCTACCAGCTTCAACTGATCACTGGTGCGTATTGAGTGCAGATGGCATCTTCAAATTCTAAGGCCACACAAGAGGAAGAGGTCCTACTTCTTCCCTTGGAATTGATTTCTAAGGCGAGAGGTCATTGGTTCCTTGAAGACAACCCTATGTCGGATCTTCTTTTCATGGCCACCATCAAGATTATGGATAGGGATCACTACTTCCCAATCATGTCACAAGATTTCAAAACCATAATACAAGGATTACCGCGCATCACAGATGTTTGGACAAGAGCTGAAATGATGCATTTTTGCGACTTCCGATATATTTACCAGATTTTCAGAGATGCACACAAGTTATGAACACACTCCAGTCCACTGTAGATAAGCCATCAATCCCGAAAGCTAAAGTGCTCAACAAAATATGTGCATGGAAAACAATTCGATTCACTTATGAACTCATCAACAAAGCTTTTGGATGGAGTCATGACAGTCTCACTAATGTCAAAGATGAATGCATGATGCAAAAATGAAAACCTTTCTGGAAATCAACAGGACGGATATAGAAGAATCAGTTCGATTAGTGCATCAACATTTTTGTTTTCCCACCATGAACAAATATACAACACCTCAGAAGATTGTGGTTCAATTGCTCTCCCATGCAATGAGGCAAATCAGGAATCAAGTCAATTTTACTCCATACATTCAAGACCGTCTATTTGAAGCTAAGAATAAATGGAGTCAGAAGAAGTTTCTGAATGGAAGTTCGGCCTTGACTTTACTAATCTATGAGGATCTTGAGATGAAAGAATGTCTACGGTTGATGCCAACATCCACCGAAATGGAAAAATATGCCAAGTCGACTACCATTCCAAAGAAAAAGAAAACATTCATATCCTTAGAAGAAGTGGGAACAAGTTCCAAGAAACCAATGAGAGGGGCTAAGTGTGCTAGAGATGAAGCGGCGCAAGAAACAACACAATCCAAGCGAGCACATACACTACCAAGGATCCCTCTGACACAACCACCTATCATAAAAAGAGATCTCTCAGCGGCACTAGAAGAAACGTTGTTGAAGCTCAAAGTCAAGGACAAAGCATGGAAGCACATCAAAAGGTGGACACACAAGGAAAGGGAGCAAGTAGGGAGCTCCATGAAGTACATGTCAACTTTTCAGAAGAATCCCCTACAAAAATAGTGATTTCCATCACTAAAACCTTTGTAAATACCATTTTCTATTTTTGTAGCTCCATTTTGTGCAAGCCGAGGAGTCCTCGAGCTTGAGGAGTATTAGAAGTACCATCGTACCAATTTTCATAATTTTTAGACTTCGTTTGAGCCCTCAAATAAGCACTGGAACCTAATTTTTAACTAGGCCGGACACTAGGTCTGGACAGGGCCAAAACTAGTCAAAAAACTATAAAAAGAGCTAGAGAGCTCATTTTTGGGGTTAGCTTGTTAGAGAATAGAGCTTTTGTAAGAGAACTCTTTTGCAATCGAAGCTTTCCATTGTTCCTCTCTTTGATCTTACTTTGTGTGCGTGTGTGTGTATGTGTGTGCATGTTTGTGTGCTTTCACTCACGCACTTGTGCCTTCACTTGCTCGTGGTCTTCATACCGGTCCTCACGTCTCCGCGGATTGACAAGTAAATGAGGTGGTGCTTACGCTTGAGCTACACCAAATTTTGGCGCCGTTGCCGGGGAGAGAGCTTCGAGGACGAGCGTTGTGATGGTAAGATCGTAGATTTGTGACGTTGGAAGGTAAAAAAACTTTCATTTTGAGTTCATTTTCTGTTTTTTTCCTCTTCATCTTCATCATCATCATCATCTCCACCTTCTTCCATCTTCTTCTTCATAGAAATTTCTGGTTTTTTAGTGCATTTTCATCATTTTCATACCATTTTTCATGCATCATTGTGTGGGAAGGAGTTAGGAGGTGCAAGGGAAAGCAAGCGCTGTGTTTTTTTTTCATGATTTTTTGCTCATACGGAGCTCGCCATTGCCGACGCTCAGAAATTTGAATTTCCCGCCAAAAAACGCGATTCCATGATGAAAATCGCGATTCTGTGATGAAAATCGCGATTCTGTGAAAATTCAAAATTTTTTGAAAAATCACGATTTTCTGTTTTCCCGCCTAAAAGTTGGCTGAAAGAATCACGATTCTGTGGTCATTCTCAAAATCGCGATTCTGTGATTGTACTCAAAATCGCGATTCTCACAAATCACGATTTTCAGCAAAAAAAATACGATTATGAGAAACACGATGTTGTGAAAACACGATTCTCTGCTCAAAATCGCGATTTTCACCAATCACGATTTTCACCAAAAAAACACGATTTTGTGAAAAAGCGATTCTGTGGTTGTGCTCAAAATCGCGATTCTCACAAATCACGATTTTCAACCAAACCACGATTCTGTGAAAACACGATTTCTTGTTGGCAATCGCGATTTTCATGTCAAAAATGCGATTATGTGAAAAGACGATTCTCTGCCCAAAATCGCGATTCTGAAAAAATCACGATTTTCATGTCAAAAACACGATTCTGAGAAAACACGATTTTGTGATTGCGCTCAAAATCACGATTCTCAACAAATCACGATTTTCAGCCAAAAAACACGATTTTCAGCAAAAACACGATTTTGTGAATCACGATTCTCTGAGAGAAAATCGCGATTTTCAGAAACACGATTTTGTGCTCAACATCGCGATTTTCAGAAACACGATTTTGTGCTCAACATCGCGATTTTTAGAAACACGATTTTGTGCTCAACATCGCGATTTTTAGAAACACGATTTTGTGCTCAATATCGCGATTTTCAGAAACACGATTTTGTGCTCAACATCGCGATTTTCAGAAACACGATTTTGTGCTCAACATCGCGATTCTTTGACTTCACAGCATCGCGATTCTCTGAAAGTTCACAAAATCGCGATTCTCTTGAAGATCACAAAATCGTGATTTTCTTGAAAAGGTCCTGTTTGCCTGTTTTGACCCCAGCAGCCTGATTTGACATAACTTTTTCATCCAAAGTCCATTTTTTGAGCTCTATAGCTCGTTGGAAAGCTCGTTTCAAATCCTACACGATCTCAACTGTTTTTTTCAAGAATAATGCATTGATTTTGAGATAGGATAATTTGAAGTTGACCCTCAAGGGGGCTCCAAAGAATTTTGAACCATACCAAGGGGAAAATTTGGACTCTTGACTAAAGCATATGAACCTGAGATCTGATAGACATTTAGGCAAGGATAAACAAAGCATTAGATCTTCTGAGGCTAGTGTCAACCATACATCCAAGTCTTGGGCACAACAACTAAGTGGTCATCTTTTACTAAGTTTAGACACAAGTGATTCAGAAATGTCTTTTAGCATGGGAAAACCTGAAGGTGGCTCAGAGACTGCCCATCTACAAACACCAGAAGGTCCCTATAAGACACAGTTGGAATATATTCGGACCAACCAATTAGGTGCTCGCATCTATGAGGATGGTCTGAGGCGATCAGTGGTCCAACTCAAAAATCCAGATCAATCCTTTGGAGTTGAACACCCGGTGGTCAAGTTCGAAGAGGGTTCATACATTGATAAGGAAGGAACCATGTATGTGGTCACCAACCTACCAGATAGGACTGATGAGTTTGGGAATGTCATTCCTGAGAATGAAATAGGAGACCTAGAACAAGGAAATGTAGGACAAGGACCCCAGACTCCTAGAGGTAAGTCAGCTTTGACCCGAGTGATCACTCCGGACTGGATCCCTCAAGACAACAAAAGCATAGAACTATTTTTGAATAGAGAAACAGAGGAAGCCTTTTGGAGATTCAAGCCAGATCAACCTAGCCAATTGGGCATAGTTATCATCTATGAATTCAAAGATCCTGAGATACCAGGCAAAGTTGTCTACCTGGATAACACATCAGAGAAGATATTCTTGGTAACAGAACATGATAGACATGCATATACTTGGAAGAATGAATTGATTTTCCCTCCACCAAGATCCAATGTTTCCCATGGCCTCCAAGGAGTAGGATCATCCCAAGCTCATGAAGCCTAGAGAGAAAGAACTAGAGAGAGACCTGAGGTAAGTTTTGCACATACGGTGGGCAGAAATAGAGCATGATTTGAAAATGAAAGACCTGAAAGAGAGAGACATCAAGCACATAGGCAACAAAGAGATGAACATGATTTTCCATTGCCTAGACCCCGAGAGCACCCAAGAACCCTTAGACCCACTCAAGTGATCAAGGCAATGAAGAATTATTTTGACGGGTCAGGAGATCCTTATGATCATGTGGCCAAGTTCAAACAAGTGTTAAGAGCTGAACAGGTTGAGGATTTGTTCACCCAGTACGAGGCATTTGGTCTGACTCTTAAGGGCACTGCCTTAGCTTGGTTTCAACCACTGAGTAGTCGCAATTATCGCGACATAGATCAATTGCTAGACGAATTCATTGTAGAATTTTCCAAGAGTGGTATCAGGCATAACACATCGTCCTTGATCCACAGTTTCAAGCAGACACCCCAAGAAACAGTGCGACTAGCAGGTAGAAGGTTCAGACAGTACCTAGAAAGATGCCCTACTCCAGAGTTACCCACACCAGCCAAACAAGTGGCTTTGTTCTTAGATGGCTTACTAAGCACAAAGTTAAGATCATATGTGTACTTGAAAGAGCCTAGATCCATAGAAGAGTGTGTGCGGACGTGCAATGACATAGAAGATAGCTTGGGTGAGGAGTTAGGATTATCCAAACTCTATAAGGATTCAGATAGTTCTACTAGTCATACTTCAAAAATCTCCACAGAAATAGAGGAGATAGCTGAGCAAGTTGCCAAGAAGCTGGGAGTCCAAAATAAACAAACACAGAGAGTCACTCCAGTGAATCGGTGTTATACTTGCGGAGGTGACCACATGGCTAATGTATGCCCAAAGCAAAACCAAAACATGAAAGAAAGGAATGCTCCATATTGCACTATTGAGAGAAAATATACGAACCACACGGCTCAAGATTGTCCCTATAATAGACAGGCCGTTAGACAGAATTACCAACAACCTTACCAACCAGGTAGGTATCAAAACCCATACCAACAGCCATATTATAGACCACAACAGCAATATCAGGCACAATATAGGCCACAACCAGTCTTGGGAAACCAACCACCAGCTCCTGCCAACGTGATTCCAGTCAAGTATGCCGTGGGAGAGGAAAATCCAAATAGAGCATTGGTGCCAGTAACCCCATTGATACCAGATAATGACTCTCATGCTCATAGTTCAGACTACTCCCATGAAGGTAGTCCGCATGCTTATTACACAGAGTCACCTGAACATAGTGAGATTTACTCGTATCAATATGGGGCACCACCTATGGAGCAAAATTCGGAGCCAGAATACTCCAATGTCATGTACACAAAATCCTAACCCTAGGCCCCAGTTGAGACAAATGAGACCACAAGCCCCTAGAGGATCTTGTTTCAGATGTCATGGTGACCATTTCATTCGTGACTGTCCCCACCCACCATCTCCAAGTCAAGGACAGGCTATCACAATACAGGCTTTTTGTCCTGATTGTGGCAAAGACCATCTCCCCAGAGATTGTCCAAGAAACCCCTCCAGTGCACCCAAGATTACACCCATTAATGTGGTAGGCTTAGTGGCAGATTCAAGTTCAAGTAGTAGCAATGTGGCTCCTATACAAGCTGTCACTAGAGCACAAGCCTTAAAACAGGATAAACCAGCAGAACAATCAGAGTCGAGTGAATCAAGAGAGCCTAGTAAGAGGAAAACAAGAACATGGAAGGATACCAGAGAGAAGGCCAATCGCAAGTGGAATAAAAAGTTATCAGAACTAGAAGAAAGCTTAAAAGAAGCAAAAACAAAAATAGAAGACATTGCATCTCAAAGCCCCTTGCATGCCGAAACTCCATCCAGTCCACCTCATCCCACCCCACCACCCATTGTAAATAGACCGCAACTAGGGTCTGTTCTTGCAGATCCAACCCCAGAAGGCTTGGACATGATGTTTAAGGCCTACCAGGCTCGACTTCAAGAAGGGCCTACAGCTGCAAATGGTAGAGTTACCCTAGACAAGAGTTACCCTAGAGCAGATTTAGAGATTGAACGGATGAAAATGTGCATGAAAATGGTAGAACAAGCTCAAGCCATACTTGAGACTAGTCAAAAGTTCAATCAGACAAACTCTATCAAATAAGATTTGCATTTCCAGGGCTTACTAGAAAGATTAGAGCAATTGGTAAACAAACCACAAGTTTCTTTACCTCCACAGGCTCAACCAATTATTGAAAGAGGAAGCTCACCACCAATGGGAGCTTATGTTCCTAATCCACAGATGCTGGAATACCTCCTTCAACTCAACAGTACTCTCAAGAGTTCTTGCGGGAAATACAAGAAGATAAATGGGCCAACGAGAATGGTAATTCCCCTCCTATTCCTGAGATTGATGATCTTCATGATCAATTTCCCCAAGACATTCCATCTATTTACGGAGATGAAGCAGAACAACAAGAAGACGAAAGGTTAGAGTTTGAATCTAATACCTTAGAAGAACTGCCTCAATTTCCAGGCCCGTGTGAATCTGAATCTCTCCAGATTAGAGCTCCCACAATACTAGTAAGAAATGAAGACTCAGTGGTTCCAAGGAACACGGATGTCGTGAAGAACACTAAGGTTCAGTGTCATCTCACTGTAGAAGAGCTGCTCAAAGCGAAACCTGAGCTATGGAATCATGTGAAGGATCAGGTTCCAGAACTTGATTCCAACATGCCAAAAGCAGGCTCTAAGCAAAGGGTACCAGAGATACCTCTAGACAAAATAGGGGACATGTGTGAGGGTGAAGAAGGTAATATTTATCTTCCAATCACTTACCAAGGTTACACAACCAAAGCAATCATAGATTCAGGTGCTGGTGTTGCCATTGCGACCACCTCCTTGTGGAAGCAATGGGGCAAACCCACATTAAGACCAACTAGAATGAAGCTTCAAATGGCTGATGGTCATTTTGAAAGACCTCTAGGATTGCTTGAAGGGATAACTCTAACCACTTGTGGTGTAGAGTTTGAGCACACATTTGCTATATGTGACTTTGAGAAAAATAATGTTTATGAGGTGATCCTAGGAAGACCCTTCCTATGACAATTGCAAATAGTACAGGATTGGGGAACCAATTCCTTGTACTTACAACACTTAGGGGTCACCACCAAGGTCAATTTGAAGGATTACTCCTTCAGAGATGTACCACCCCTACAGTGGAATCCTATCCACAAAGCGAAAGAAGATTCCATCTGTGTGCATTCTGAAAGTTCACCTGATCCATCATGGCTGCATGAAGATACTCATTTGTGGATGTGCAAGGTCGCAGAGGAAGAGGAAAAACGTTTAAAGGCAAGAGAAGAAGAAACTTCGCCAAGAGATAGACCAATTAAAGACCTAGCCTATACATTGATGATCTTTCCAGATGAGGAATTTGAGCCTCATGGCTGGCCAAAAATCTTAGCCACCATGGACATTGCTGTCAATGAAGAACAATGGACACCTCATTGTGATGAGGAGGGTTATGATATCTCAGTGTTCATGTGTCAGCCCTTGCTAGAAGAATGTGACCCTAGTGATGTCATAGAGGAAGAAGAGAATGACGATGATTTGGAGTCTATTGTGATGGATAGTTGCTTTAACTCAGAGCAGCACTATCTAGAAGATATAGGAGTGTTCACCCAGAAAGAAGAAGAACCTCTCACAAGTATTAAAACAGTAAATTCAAAGGATGGAAGTGAGAGTAGTCAAAAGAAAAAGAAAAGAAAAGCAGTGAAAGAAGAGGAGGAATCATTGTTTGAAGTACCAGAAAACTTCAAGAAATATGAAGTTGACGACCGCAAAGTTTTGGTACGAATGCCTAAGAGAGAGGCCATCATAGGAGAATCATATGATAATAAAGAAAAGACCAAGAAGATTGTAGTGACCATCAAAGAGAACGAAGAGAGATGCACATATATAGGAGATGACCTAAGTGCAAGAGAAGAAATGGAGCTTGTAGCTCTATTAAGGGAATATAGGGATGTGTTTGCGTGGCACTATAGAGACTTGAAAGGGGTAGATCCAAGAATTTGCTCTCATACTATCCCCATGACTGCTGATGCCAAGCCCACCAAACAGAAGCCCTACACATATAATGATACCTATGCAGCCAAAATAAAAGAAGAAATTGATAGGTTGATTGAAGCTGGATTCATCTATGAGATTGAGCATACTGAATGGGTGTCCCCCATTGTAGTGGTGCCCAAGAAGAACGGGAAGTTGTGAGTGTGTATTAACCTTAAAAAAGTTAATGCCGCTACGATCAGAGATAGTTATCCACTTCCAATGACGGAACACCTATTGGAGCGTGTTGCAGGCAAGGAAGTTTATAGCTTCCTTGATGGATTTTCAGGTTACAATCAAGTATCCATTGCCCCAGAAGATCAACACAAAACGGCTTTTGCCACGGAGTGGGGAATCTTTGCATTTCGTGTGATGCCATTTGGGCTCACAAATGCACCTGCAACATTCCAACGGCTCATGTGTCATGTCTTCAAAGAGTTCTTGCGAAAGAGCTTAGAAGTATATGTGGATGATTTATGTGCTCATTCCCAAGAAAGAAGATTTCACATCCCTGAACTCAGACAAATCTTCAACAAGTGTAGGGAATATCGAGTGTGTCTGAACCCAGAAAAGTGTGTGTTCATGGTGTGTCAAGGTAAAATCTTAGGTCATATTGTTTCTAAGAATGGAATCTCAACCGACGAAGATAAGGTACGAGCCATAGCAGAGCTGCTAAGGCCAAGGAATGTTAAAGCGTTTCAAGCTTTTATGGGCCATTGTGGATATTACCGTAGGTTTATCCACATGTAGGCGATCATAGCTAGACGCCTTTATGCCTTGTTGTCTAATTTTGAGTGGAACGATGAATGCGAGAATTATTTCAATGAACTGAAGAAACGTTTGTGCACAGCACCAATATTGACCACTCCTGATTGGAATAAATCATTCCATGTACATGTGGATGCATCCAATCATGCCATAGGATGTGTGCTAGCACAACCCACAGGTGAAGGAAACTTAGACCTGCCCATAGCATATGCTAGTAGACAACTCACCGCAGCTGAATGAAACTATACCACAACTGAGCGAGAGGGCTTAGGCATGGTATATGCTGTGAAGAAGTTTAGACACTATTTATTGGCCAACAAGTTCAAGTTTTTCACTGATCATCAAGCTTTGTTATATTTGGTCAATAAACCTTGCAATACTGGACGCTTAGTAAGATGGTTTCTCTTACTAATGGAATATGACTTTGAAGTTGTTGTCAGGAAAGGTAGAACCCACCTTAGGGCAGATCACCTTTCTCGCATCACTTCAGGAGAGTCACCGCAAGGAGTGTTTGATGAACTACCTGACACTTATCTGTTCAATTTAGAAGTTGTTCCTAAATGGGCAAATAAGTTGGTGCTAGTCCTAACCTTCGGACCCGCAAATAAAGATGTTAAAACATCACAAGAAGAAATTGTAAAATCACAAAAATATCACATATTGGCAGGAAGCATGTACAAACAAGATACTGAGGGTGTAGCAGCTTGTTGTGTCGGGGATGATGAACATATTAGTTGGTTGCAACAAGCCCATGAAGGAATGCTAGGAAATCACTATTCTAAACAACGAACATTGCAGAATTTGAAACGTTTAGGAGTGTATTGGCCTAGCATGGACAAAGAAATACATGAGTGGATCAAGAATTGTCCAATGTGCAGAGAGAGACCACCAGTGGAGCATGCGACCCTTTATCAAGTATCATTAATTCCAGATTGGAGTGCTCCATTGGTAGAGTTTATGAGATCGGGAAGATTACCCAAAGAGGCTAGTCTAGCAAGAAGACGAAACTTGGAGCAAGAAGCTCAAGGCTATGCCTTAGTAGGAGACAACTTATACCGAAGAGGCAAAGATGGTTACTTAAGATTGTGCGTTCATGAATCAGACTATATGAAAGTCTTCGAGACTGCACACAGTGGTGTTGCAGGTGGACATTTTGGTCCTGACCGAGTGATCAAGACCATTCTATTCTCAGGACTTTGGTGGCCCACTCTTCATATGGATGCACATACCTATGCAAAGAAATGTGACACATGCCAACGTGCACAATATCCAGTTAGAAAAGATGAGATGCCCTTGAGGCCAATGATGGGAGGGCATGCATTTTCCAAGTGGGGCATAGACTTCATAGGTCCTATTAACCCCCCAGCTAGAAACTCCCATGCAGAGTATATTATTGTAGCCACAGATTACCTTACAAAGTGGGTAGAAGTGAAAGCCACAACAAAAAATGATGCTCAGACTACGGCTAAGTTCTTATTCGAGAATGTGTTCACGAGATATGGGCTACCAATAGAGTTGGTGAGCGATAGAGGCACACACTTCTTGAATGAAGTCATTGAAAATCTTCTCCAAGAATTCTTGGTGATACATAAGAAGTCTGCCCCCTATCACCCACAAGCTAATGGACAAGCCGAGAGCACCAATAAGATCCTCTGTAACGTATTGACAAAATTGGTAAATAATAAACGCTCTGATTGGGACAAACAACTTCATCATGCTGTTTGGGCTTATCGAGTTGCCTACAAAACGGTACTCAACGCTACCCCATTTCAGATGGTCTTCAGACAGAACGCTGTGCTACCATTAGATTTCTTAATCCCTGCCTTAAAAGTAGCACAAGAGTATGAGTGGAATGGGCATGAATTGTCCTCTAGGATCTTTGATCTCGAACGCTTGGGTGAGACGAGGCTACGAGCGGCAGCAGGCATCTACGCTGCAAAGAAGAGGCAAAAGGCATACTTTGATGCACACATCAAGGATAAGGGATTGAAAGAGGGAGATCTAGTGTTGGTTTACACACTAAAACAACATGCCCGTAAGTTGGAAAAAAGAGGATACAGACCCATGATCATTAATAGAATTTCCACTAGTGGTGCAGTTCAGTTGGCCACTCTAGAAGGAGTTATCTTGCCAAACTATATTAGTGGCTGTAGAGTCAAGCTATATCAAGAACCTCTTACTGAGGATATCCTAATGAGACTCAACACTGCTAAGAAGCGAAAAGAAGAAGAGTTAAGAGTGAGAGAAGAAGCACAGGCAGAGGCCAGAGAGCGTATTAGGCGAAATAAGTTACGGCGATTAGGCCTAGATGTCAACTCAAAAGCCCCAAAATATCACATGGATATGTGTCAAAAGTCAGGCATACCGACTTCTCAGGTCATTGATCGAAGACCCTTTGTGACCATAGAGATAGGACAAGGGTAGGGTGCAAGGACGGTGAAAGCATTGATTGACTCAGGTGCAGCAAGTAGTGCAGTTAGACTTTCCTACTGCCAAGACTTGCAGTTGAACATCAATCCCATAGAAGCTTATCTCATAGGATTGGGAGGTGTGGAAACCCCTTGTTTGGGTGAGGTGGAACTTCCCATCTACCTTCAAGATGTTCCAATGAAAGTCACAGCGCTAGTATGTCAAGATGAGAACCTTACTGAAGCACTTGTCTTGGGTCAAGATTGGATCTATGACCATGCAGTTAACTTAAACCTAAGAAGTCAAATTTTTCAAGTTTGGGTACATGAACAATGCATTACATTAGAATTAGAGAATTGCATGCTCCTAGATCATGGCACCACACACTCTCTTAGTTCTTCCAAGACTAATCATATGAAAGAAGATGTTGTATGTGTCAAAAGCTCTATGATGCAGAAGGAGTCAATCGTGGAAGACCAGGTTCGAACGCGGGTGGATCTTTCTTCTTCTCCAAAGAATCAAGTAGCCACAGTAGTGAGTCCACTACACAAGCAAACACAACCGTTCACGACAACTGCTACATCAAATAGAAAGACACCATTCGATAAAAAAGGAGTTCCGAGCATGAAGCAGAT
Source organism: Ceratopteris richardii (assembly GCA_020310875.1). NCBI lineage: Eukaryota > Viridiplantae > Streptophyta > Polypodiopsida > Polypodiales > Pteridaceae > Ceratopteris > Ceratopteris richardii. Next base: position 2,582,654 of record CM035421.1, on the reverse strand, counting down.
ATGGGTACGCAAAGGAGAGCAACCACCAGCCTTGCCCCCACAAATCCCATCTAGGCAAGCCAACCAGGCCAGAAGACGAAGGAAGCAGCTCAGACAAGCTCAATCACAAGGTATCCAACAAGTTTGGGTGCCTAAGAAGTTAGCTGCAGCTCAACAAGGGCAATTACAGATGTGGGTACCTAAGAAGCTCCTACATCCACAACAACCTTTGTTCTCCCACATGCGAAAGGTTTCAACAAAGAAGCCAAAAAGAGAAAAGGGTAAGAACCACGTACAGAGACCAAAGGAAGATCAAATCTGCTCTTCAACATTAGTAGGAAGACATGCAAAAAGGATATGGGTTTGGAAGCCAAAAGTACAAGTAGCCTCCACCTAACCAAAGCGTCAACCACACTAGACACCACAGTTCAGAAAGAATCCAAAGAGGAAGACGTCTGAAGTGACCTCTATAGTGCCAAATGATGTTCTAAAATGGACTCCAATAAGGAGGATTACATCAGTTCGAGACTCAATGGATACCTCCACCAAGGTCGGCATCAACTTCCACAAATAACATCGAAAACCTCGAACGAGCGACAACCATGTGCTCCTTGCACAACCCTGTCTTTTGCACCATTCAGGTCATGCATTTCCAAAGTATGCATTAATATAGGGCCACATTACACGGCCATGCATAGACACACTTGAGAATCCCACGCACAAGAGCACAGTGACATATGTCATATATTTCTATTGATACTAACTTTTGTGTTCTTGTTTTGTGATATCTTTTTCCTCAAAAAAAAGAAAAAAAAAAAGAGAAAGAAAAGCGGGAGAGAGCTTGTTTCCAGGTTTGTCTTATGAAACATGAATGATTCATGCTTAGTTGAAGGTGGAATTGTTGATTACTAGGGATTTATCAATTTGGATAGAAGTGTGTCTCGGCCAGCAGATGATATTATTGCTGCCTTATCTGGTAGATGACAAGCATTTGGCATGAACATGGCATCTACAACTATGATTTTCTCTTACCAGGGTAGGTATGAAGAGCTTGAAGGTCCGCAACTTGAGTGATGCTTAACTACTTCATGTACCAGAGCATCCAAGGAGATATCTGCAAAGGGTAGTTCTGGAGGAGAAGACTCCTGCGTATGGTGAGCTAAAGAGAATATGTGAAACTCAGCTTGGTGTAGTTACCCAATGTTGTTTGCCAAGGAATATAAAGAAATTCAATTCTCAGTATTTGGCAAATGTTGCTTTGAAAAGAGGAGAGATGATCAATCACTCAAAAGATCTCATCAGGGACCATCAACATGGACATTCATCAACAATGTTCCATCCCAAAGGCTGAGTGTTGAAGTATGGGGAGTAACCAACCCAAACCGCCTCACATGGAAGTGAGGGGCTCTTCCAAGAGGAGTTGCAAGAAGTGCAAGCAACGCACACACACCCACGTCCATGAACAATGGCACCATGGCCAACGTCAAAAGGAGCAAGGGAGGGCAATGCTCACACACAAGCCAACCCCAAGTGCCAAACCCACACACATGGACCAACGCTTAGCACACAAGGAGAAATGTGGAAGCCAAATGAACCTTCATTCCATTAGCATGGAGGCCAAGGCCATGGCCAAGGGACCTCCCTTTTACAAAATGAGCCCCTCCTTATATAAGAGAGGAGGAGGGATCCGTTGAGTACAAGTGGCCAAAGGCTTCATTAACTAAGATATTCTAAAAATGATAGGTAGTTGGGAAAAATCAAAAAGGGAATCTTCTTAGAGAGAGAGAGAGAGCTCTTGCACGTATCCAAAAGAGAGCTCTCATTTCTAAAATAAGGCAAGGACTAAAAAGAAGCCTTTTACAAAAAAGAAGGATAAGGTTGAGTTTTTATGTGTTTTCTCACAAAAGGAAGTAAGAGAGAGTTCCTATGAAGAACTTGTATACAAAAGGAAAAAATGGGAAATTTGAGAGACTGCCACACAAGGATTTGAGCCTCCAAGTATCCTTAGCTTCAAGGGAGGACTCCAAGTACTCCGTAGCCTTCATAGCTTCATGGGTCCTTCATAACTTCAAGGTTCCAACACCCTCCAAGTATCCTTAGCTTCAAGGGAGGACTCCAAGTACTCCATAGCCTTCATAGCTTCATGGGTCCTTCATAACTTCAAGGTTCCAACACCCTCCCCCACCTAGTCTTTGTCGTCCTCGACAAAGCTGAGAAAAAAGGACCATACATAGCTGATCAAGATCATGTTGAATCTTCAAGGTCTTCAAGTCTTCTAGTCTGCAAGTCTTCAGGTCTTCGGTGTTGAGTGACACAATACCCATGGGGGGCAGTCAGCCCCGCATACATCCTGCTTTGCAGCCCTTTGTAAGACTAGATTAGCCTTCACAAGGAGCCTTCAAACCTGAAATTAACACATACTAAAACAAGTAGACTGCTTTTTTTTCTTTTTTTTGCAATCAATAAACATGAATTCCCACTTCAGTTTCTACTTCCCATTAAGTGAAGTCAAGTACATGCATGCCCAAGTGCTATGCAGGTCAGGGAAGGCCCATTAACGAAAGGAAACCCCCATGGATGCATCATAAACTTGCTAACAATCCAAATGGCATGCCTTTAGTAGCATCATTTATATGTGTACAAAATTCATGATGTACATCAAGCATAGAAGCAATCAAACATCAAACATTCCAATGCATCCCCATGACTATAACCACCCAATTCTTACTTAAAGTGAATTGGCAATCACAAAAATCCAAGACAATTCCTTGCAGCCCAAGAGGGCAATGCCATCTTGAAATAGAAAGGATCAGCACATATTTTCAGCATGCCACAAAACCATGAAGTCACACCACTGCAAAGACCTCAATTGAGAGTGGTGAGTGCACCCAATTCCATGTAAAGCTTAAACCTAGCTCATCCAAGGATGATGAGAAAGAAAATGCATGAAGGGAAAAAGCATACATACCACTCAAAAACATAAGAAATTGTATAAAGAAAGTGAACAGAGAGGATCACCTTCCATTGTATGCAAAGAGTGGCCTTATACAATACCATCTTGAACATGCTTCTATCCCATAGCCTGACAACACTATGGAAATAAAGTGTGACATCCCAAAGTTGACGAGGACCTCCAAGAGAGTAGATGCTTGAACCCTCCATGCCAGAAGTGTGTCTTCCACAAATTCAAGATTTCTTGGACACCATCCCAGACATATGGGCAGTCACAAAAAACCAAGAATAAATTGTACTTGAATCAAAGCTGCAAGCGATTCCAACACCTATGCAAACCTTTCGAGCATAGTGAATAGATACATTTAACCCTACAATTAGACATCCGATTCCAGCATTGGCATACAGTTCGTAAAGAGTGATTATCATGAAGAGTGACTATATGATTGACTTGCAATTTACTAGCACAAAGTTCAAGTGCATGGATAGTCACCACAAGACAACCTTCAAAAAGCCATGGTTCCAACGTGTTAATCCATCAAACCTCTTTATCTTTACTAATAATCAATGATCAAATAGAGGCTACCAAGTCTGAGAGCAACTTTTACACTTTGTGCATGTGTGACAAGTTGTAAAATTAACGATAAGTGTGTGCTATGGTCCCTTGCGTGCATCATGCAAGTATTACAAGACATACTTCCCTTGTTCGTTAATGTGTGTTCCGATGTATTCTGATTTAAGCACACAATCACCAATGATGAAATAGGATGCCACACAGATGTAAAAAGACTATCTTTGTAAAGCTCAAACGTTTATTCTTGATAGACATATGGTGATTGCCGAAAGTGTGCATCTAAAATGGAAGTTTCAACAAGGTACCATGGATCATAATCATAGTGAGACACTTCTTGTATAGCACCTAAATAAGACATTGGCTATCAATCAAAGAACTGCCCTCACACATGCTTAGCCATCAGAATCGCATTGCTCAATTATGAATTCCCACCTCGCAAAATCTGCATATAATTCGAAACATAGAGATCCGGCTGAATATAAAGCTTATAGACTAGAAGATCCCATGATACGTGTGAGGTGAACTTCAAGAGTCAAGTTGTGCACAATCCATCCGAATGTGGGACTCACTCCTGTAATGCATAGCTACAATCAAATAAAAAGTCATCAAGTATTGCAAATCAGTAGCAACAAATTCGTTCGTTCTAAACATCGACTACTTCCATCAGATACATAGTCTGGTAAGGAGTGCGGACACATTCCCTTTCAAAACTATTACACACCGCATCCTTAGTACCTCAGGCTGAAATACACTTGAAATACACACCGCACCTGATTCTTCTCACCTGAAATATACTTAAAGCTACCAAACAAACAACAATATTACAATTGAGAATGACATCAAAAAAGGCATCTACATGGCTATCGTCATTTCTAACCACGATCAAGGATCATAGAGGGAACCTCTAAAAAAAACCCTGTGTTCAAGTTTCATTCATATAGACATATAAGAACAACAACTTCAATCCTCATGCAGATAAGAACATCAACCTCTAGGACACTCTTTGTTGTACGCTTAATTCATCAGAGAGAATATCAAGATATCACATAGGGAATGTTATGGCTTGAATTTGAATTCTTCGCTTTTAGAACATGCACGCGTGTGTGTAAAGATAATTCCAACCTTAATGTTTCTAAAAGAGAAGTGAGGATATATGCAGCCCTTATGACCTCCTACTTGTGAATATCACGCAATGACACAATTAGAAGGTTGTGCCCAATATTCCCTAGAATACCTTGTGCAAGGAGAAAAACAACACACCACCCAATACTCGGACACAATCAAAACTTCATACAAAATTAGTTCGCTCCTGCGCAAACTGTGTGTTGCCTTTCATATCTAAACATCTGTTTAGCATGTTGTCTTTGAACACTTCAGATATTTGCCTTTTGATAATGGTGAGAAAGACAACATGCTTCTCCATATCTTTCATAAAACCTGTAGATGAAAACTGAACAAAACCATAATATTGACACCAACTTTAAGAGTGAATGGAAGATAACAATGGCTACATCATGCATATGCTTCCTAGAAGAAAAATTCCTGTTACATCATCATCTGCCATCAACAACTTTTGGTTAGGAAATGCAGAAGAGAGTTGGTGACAAATCGTTGTGAGGTCTTGTGCGAATGGTAACATTGTGGCCACAAGAAACTGAGAAGAGCAACACAACCACATAACGTTCGATATTACAACTGCATGCCAGCGATGTCAGAACATAAGGCAATCATGAGACAAAGATATTGAATAAGAAGTAACATAAGACATACATCATCTGTTTCAATATCCAACATCCAACCGTGACTTCGAAGCTATCGCAAAAACACATTACCCATTTTTGTCATGCCTAGTGTGAGATTTTAATAATAACTTGGAAGCTTCGTCCATCAGCCCAAATCTGTGGCAAACAAAGAGAGAGGCTCGAGCACACATGGCAAACATGGGGTAGCAAACGACTGTCCGAATGTGTCGCTGATGAGGCCTACAATTGCAAAGTCTTTCCTAGTAAGCGAACTTGTCGTTTGAATGGCGAGGAGGAGCTTAATGTAGGTCGACCCCGAGGGCACCAAAATGAGCCCGCAAGGGAGCAAGGAGAAGCTATAACCCCAGCATGCATGAGCATATCACCACTAGGGAAATATCATGCGCATGCGTAAGCCTTGGCAGGAGAAAGAAGACAAGTAACAATGTTTGCCACAGAGAGTTGTTACCGAGGAAGGTGAGCTCTCATAGACCTCAACCCCCAAAATGCAGCCATAGAGATGGAGCCTCGACAAATTCAGCGTCCACATGGAGCATGGTGCTGGGGGAGCAACAGAGGCACACACCGCTATGTAGATGATAGTGATGGGGAAGCAAGAGAGGCGCCCGTAGCCATAGAATTGAGGCATGCAGCAGAACCACCTCCGTGAGCAAGAAAGCTCCCGATAGACTACGAGAGAGAGAGAGAGGAAGAGAAGGGAGAATGCTCCTCCCTCCCCGCCTTCCTAAGCACGGATCTTGCTAGATTGCCAGATCTTTTGAGCAGGAGAGAGAAAACAAGGAAACTACAATATAATGCAAGTATGCAAGCCCAAGACTCCAGCTCACATGCGCATGCTACAATGAATGCACTTAACTCTAGACGTTTGAGGATTTCAATGCACCTGCCCAATCACTACCAAAGGCGGCCTATATTCTTTCAAAAAGTAATCACATTAAATGAAGGGAATGTTACGCATGCATAAAGAAAAACGTCTTTTTCTATTCAAGTATTTCCTTGTGATCTCAAAAGAAATGGTTGTTTCTTTTTTTTTTTAATTTGAAAAAGAAATGGAAAGTGGGAGGGAGCCACGAGGACACTCCCCCACCCACTCAACATTAAATGAATATGACATACATGGAAAGTGATGCCACCGTCGATGGGTATGTGTGGAGGTGTGTATGTGAGCAAGAATGAGAGAGAGAAGGATTAGAGGATGTTTTTGTGCAACAAACAAAAAATTGAACTAATCTACTCAAAAAATTAAATAAATGAGAGGTACCCTTGCCCAATCGAAGGCCACACGGATCCACAACTCAATCCAAGCGTGAGGTGCATCCACCAAGTGTAGGCACGGCAAGCTTGAAAAAACCCAATGGTTGAAGGTCGATCTTCCCCGGCAACGGCGCCAAATTTTGTTGAAGTATGGGGAGTAACCAACCCAAACCGCCTCACATGGAAGTGAGGGGCTCTTCCAAGAGGAGTTGCAAGAAGTGCAAGCAACGCACACACACCCACATCCATGAACAATGGCACCATGGCTAACGTCAAAAGGAGCAAGGGAGGGCAATGCTCACACACAAGCCAACCCCAAGTGCCAAACCCACACACATGGACCAACGCTTAGCACACAAGGAGAAATGTGGAAGCCAAATGAACCTTCATTCCATTAGCATGGAGGCCAAGGCCATGGCCAAAGGACCTCCCTTTTACAAAATGAGCCCCTCCTTATATAAGAGAGGAGGAGGGATCCGTTGAGTACAAGTGGCCAAAGGCTTCATTAACTAAGATATTCTAAAAATGATAGGTAGTTGGGAAAAATCAAAAAGGGAATCTTCTTAGAGAGAGAGAGCTCTTGCACGTATCCAAAAGAGAGCTCTCATTTCTAAAATAAGGCAAGGACTAAAAAGAAGCCTTTTACAAAAAAGAAGGATAAGGTTGAGTTTTTATGTGTTTTCTCACAAAAGGAAGTAAGAGAGAGTTCCTATGAAGAACTTGTATACAAAAGGAAAAAATGGGAAATTTGAGAGACTGCCACACAAGGATTTGAGCCTCCAAGTATCCTTAGCTTCAAGGGAGGACTCCAAGTACTCCATAGCCTTCATAGCTTCATGGGTCCTTCATAACTTCAAGGTTCCAACACCCTCCAAGTATCCTTAGCTTCAAGGGAGGACTCCAAGTACTCCATAGCCTTCATAGCTTCATGGGTCCTTCATAACTTCAAGGTTCCAACAACAACACGAAGAGATAAACATCGATCAACCTTCTCCATGGCAAGTATCTTTACTCTGGAAACACCATAACCATGATAGCTTAGGAAACCTCTTCGTCGGCATACCCTTGAGCACTTAGCTCAAGACCCCAATTTTTGCACCATACTTCTTCCAATGCATTTCCCAAGTAAGCATTCATAGGGCTACATTACAAGGCCATGCACAAACACACTTACCCATCACTCAATATGGGTTATGAGTACTTGGCATGACTACTATGAACATCAACTGTGGAAGATCTCGAAAACATCAACGGAGACTCACAACGACACAGTCATGCTGAAATCCAAGGAAGAAGCATATACCAAGAGACTACAACTTGCAAAGACTCGCAGTGATAGATGAAGAACCAGACACATCTGGAAGTCAGACGACTTTTGTTCATACAGAAGGGACACTCCCTCTCAAGGCACTACTTGGAACAACCACTACAACAAGGGTCTGTCAGGGACGACAGACTCGAGAGGGGGGGGAGTGTTGAAGCTCAAAGTCAAGGACAAAGCATGGAAGCACATCAAAAGGTGGACACACAAGGAAAGGGAGCAAGTAGGGAGCTCCATGAAGTACATGTCAACTTTTTAGAAGAATCCCCTACAAAAATAGTGATTTCCATCACTAAAACCTTTGTAAATACCATTTTCTATTTTTGTAGCTCCATTTTGTGCAAGCTGAGGAGTCCTCGAGCTTGAGGAGTATTAGAAGTACCATCGTACCAATTTTCATAATTTTTAGACTTCGTTTGAGCCCTCAAATAAGCCCTGGAACCTAATTTTTAACTAGGCCGGACACTAGGTCTGGACAGGGCCAAAACTAGTCAAAAAACTATAAAAAGAGCTAGAGAGCTCATTTTTGGGGTTAGCTTGTTAGAGAATAGAGCTTTTGTAAGAGAAGTCTTTTGCAATCGAAGCTTTCCATTGTTCCTCTCTTTGATCTTACTTTGTGCGTGTGTGTGTGTATGTGTGTGCATGTTTGTGTGCTTTCACTCACGCACTTGTGCCTTCACTTGCTCGTGGTCTTCATACCGGTCCTCACGTCTCCGCGGATTGACAAGTAAAGGAGGTGGTGCTTACGCTTGAGCTACAAACGCATACGTACATGCGAGGTCAAGTTAACCTCAATGTCCAAGGACATCAATATAGACAGGCAAGATGAGGACAGCAACAAAAGGACAAGGAACATACTCCAGAAATAGCTACCAGATCTAAAGAATTGGGACTGGAGGATTCAAGTTCTAATGAGGAATCTAGTCCTGAGAAGGACATCTTGGACACCGACATAAGAACAAAAACAAACAATGAGGAATGGACGGAGATTTACCAGGTCAAAACCACACCCGATAATCAACAATCACAAGTACAAAATCAAGAAGCATCAACTGAGAGACCACACCTTATTCAATTGAATGAGCAATCCCGGATGAGCATAAAGGAAGCCTCAATCACACATAAGGATGCAGTGCCACCAATAAAGGAAGAAAAACAAACAAGAACGGAAAAAGAAAGGCTTGTACAACAAAATATGGAACCAATCGTGATTGAAATCCCTGACGATATGCCACAAGGAAAGTCAGTAATTAAGGAGACTGAGCCAAAGATACAACTTCATATTAGGCAGCCCCACGACACAACATTGCATGTGGCACAAGGAAAAGATGTTACCACTGGTGAAGAGCCTAGCATCCCGACAACATGGTTAAATGTAGATGTTACTCAGTTAAAACCAATAGTCAAACAAATGATACAAACGGCCATGGATACGCAATAGCAAATGATGGAAACAGACACAGATTATGATAAGGCCATGCGAGAAAAGAATCAATTTCAAGTGATGAGTGAACAACTGTTTGCACAGCTAATCCAGGCTCAACAAGTTGTTTCAGTTAAGGAAACAGAGATAATAGAAGTTAAAGGACAATGCACTACACTAATGGAGCAGAATCAGAAACTTCAAGAACCACTGATGGAGCTACAAAGATGATATGAAGCAAGTGAAGCGGACAAAGAAAGAATGAGGACTAGAAGCAGTCTGTTAGAAACACAGCTCAAAGTATACATTGAGGAAAATGATAATTTACGCAACAGGAATAAAGAACTGATGAAGGCCTTGTTATATGACCAACCAATAGAAAAACAAGAGACAACAGTGATTGAACAAAAGGAATTGAAAGATTAGGTTGCAAAATATGAAAATTTGTTGAAACAAGAGCAAATCCTAAAAGAAGAATGGGAACAAAGGTGTATACAGGACACAAATGAGCTTACGAAACAACTGAAAGTTACAGAAGAAAAAATCTTGGTAATCTATAATGAAGATGCAGATCAAATAACAAAAATCGGCAATGATCTTCTCGTGGCCAAAAATGCATTAACCACGGCCATCCAGGAAGTTAAAGAAAAGACTGAACGTATTGTACAATTGGAAGCTCAAATAGAACAAAAAGGCAACATGAGGACACCACTAGAGCCACAACCAAAGAATTCTACTGACGAGGTAGATGTACATCCTCTATCTCCCCGGATCTATCATTCTCCAATAAAAGAGCAGATGGCGGAACCATGTGATGATCATCCCATGCCATATACTGCAGAAATAGGTCAGAAGGAACGGGCACTATTGGTGTCCCGATTGATAGAAAATTTTGAAAATGAAGTCGTCAAAGTCATGAAAGAAGCCAAAATTAAAGGAAAAAGACTTGGATAAAATCATAAAGCGTTCCAATATTCTGTATGGTCTATTGAAAGAGCAAACATGGCAGTATATAAAGAAGATCACGCAAAAGGATCCTGAGGAGCAGTTACACTTCAAAGAAAACACATTCAATTACACTCAAGAAGAATTTGAAGCGGCACAACCTTTATGGAGAAGGAATTTTTTGGAGAAAAATCCTACTTTGTGGATGCATTGGCAAGCAGCACCATATTCACTATAGGTAAATCCTTCTTTTTGCCCAACACCACGTCACCGTGAAGCACGCAAATTTTTGGATATGCAAAAGACTGGTGTGATCAATAAACAATGGTTAAATTATCCTCTGCTTCCAAGTCCACCTCACAATTACTTGCCGACTGAGGATTACATGGTGAAAACCCTTGAATTTTGGCTCCACGATATGCAACAGTACCCGACCTAACTATCAAGATGACTAATAAAGTCCTCAGCATACTTACAGTATTGAAAGTTTTCAAACACGTCGAATACACATTTTTGAATTTCATAGGTATTAACCAAGGCACGGATATCCTTGTTTTTTATTTATCCGTTATGGCTAGTCGTCCTACAATCATGGCATATTATTCAAGATTGATGTTCTTGCCAAGTCAAGACATGCAAACTTTTGAGGAAGCATTTTTTATAGCATTTTTTGAAATTGACTCCGAAATTTTCCTAAAAATATCAACGAATTTGAATGCCATACTGGTGGCATATGAATTGAGTTTTTTCGCAGACCATAGACAACCACCACATGATGGTGTGAAAGCTAAACAATGGAAACAGTTGATGATACGTGAAGCTAATCTGTTTAATGAGACAGAGCAAAAGGTCTACAAGACGTACTCCTGTCGCAATCCAAAGCCTATCAGGGACGACAGAGTTTAGGAGGGGGGTAGTGTTGAAGGAGAGTCCAGCAAAAAGAAAAGAAGAAGAAAGCCAAGAAAGAAGCTTCACTAATGATGACATATCTGAAGACATATCTCTGCAGGAAGCCCCACAAGGGCATGCAACACCCATCTCGGCACAGAGCCCACAGGGGCACACAACAGGGGAAGACACGTAAGTGAGAAGGGCAGATCAAGGCCAACAAGTATCCATGAAGAAGTGCAAGAGGATATCAGGCAGATCGAGAGCCCCAAGAAGGTGCTTCAACCTCTTGATCTTTGGAAGGTCCAGATCGAAGGCTGAAGATCCACACCTTCATACCTTCCACGGGTTGCGTGCATGGCAACCCAACTTAACACAACAACCCAGATTTAAAGAGGTTATTGGTGAACTAGACTACAAATCTCAAGTAGTCCATCTCCACGGGTTGCGAACGGTGAAAAGAAAAAAAGGGAGGCCAAGACCAATGCAACATGTCCGGAGTTATAATATATTCCTTCACCACTGGTAAAACTATATCATTATGACTTCCAAAGGAGTTGGAAGTGGTCAACTATAAAAGATCTATTAGTAACAAGGAACTAGAGCAACTACAAGTACAACACTAAAAAAAAGCAAAGCCTTTCAAGGGACGACAGAGACAAAGAGGGGGAGAGTGTTGCAGAGATAAGAAGAGCAAAGAGGCAGAGAAAAAGAAGGGCCCCAAATGTTTTACGATTTGGACACTTTATTTTTGTATTATAGCCATTTTGAATATATTTTCCGATGTAAATGCACTAGAGGAGTCCTCTCGATGCATACCCATAGAGATTTGTATCTTACCCTTGTAAATTAGTAGGAAGTTAGTCTTATATTTAATAAAGCGCCGGTCCCTTGTGTGAAAGGACCATTTTTAGGGCACATGTACATAAGTCAATTTGTGATTCTTTGGAGAGACTTTTTGCCATTGTGAGAATCAAGAGCACAGAAATTCGAATTTGTGTCTTCTCCTCTCTATATCTTCTTCCTCGTGAGCTTGCATGCATGTGTGATGCTTGGAAAGAGTGCTTAGAAGTATTGTCTATCCATGGAAGTGCTTGTTTACTATTGGTAAGGTGTGTGTGAAGAGTAGGAAGTGCTGAAGTGTAGGAAGATCAATCCCGCGACTCAGTATTTTGCTCATAACTTGAAGCAGAAGTGTCCGAATCGAATGAGACTGCCATTGGACGCGTCTTCTCGAGAGCTTCGAAATGAACATGCTATTTGCTATATTCGGAGTTGGGAGCTGAGAGAAAAGCTTGATTTACTATTGACTATTGTTCCAAGTGTCGTGACACCATAGCTGATGTTGAAAACTTGAATGTGATGGATTTATACTTATTTGCACTTGGTGAAACTTCATTTGCATTGACCATCATTTGAATGTCTGTCTTCATACACTCGGCTAGGTTTTGATACTCCTTGGATTGATAAATAAAGTGTGAAGTCCCCACTATATGCACTTGAGGGGGATTGAGGAATAGTCTCTTTCTCCACAAGTCCCTAAGTCGATACTACTTAGGTACACAGGTAGCTTACCTTCCAAATTAAAGAATGAGTGCTTACTTGCTCAAAACTTTACACTGTGGAAGGAGAACTGACCAAAACATTAGCATTGAATTTGTGCCTCTTACAAACTTCAGTTCTTCACATTTACACATGTAAATGTTCCTACTCTCAATTCTCTTAGCCTGATCACAATTAGGATCTCAAAACTTGTACAAAGGTCAATCAACGATAGACTTAGATTTGTACAAAAGCATCCTAAAAGATTAAACACAGAAGGAGTACTCAACAAAAGATCGGGCGCAATTTTTCCTTCTACTAAAAAATGTTTACATATGAATGATGAGAGAGATCTTCTTCACTTCAAAAGTGTCTAACGACTCTTAAAACTTCTAATTCTTCATATCTCATGCTCTCTCATACTTGCCCCAACTTTCTACTTGTATATATAGGTATATATGTACAAGCTCATGACTATAACAAAAGTATAAATGAGCTAGTTACAAGTTTAATGTACATATGTATACAAGTCTTCATTTCCTGAATATGCACTATCTTCGAACTTCATTTGTTGATCTTTTCTTCATCTTTTGACTTCAATTCTTTATCTAAAACATCAATTGATGGTTGTCATGCATCAACACCTATTATGACACTCCTTCATGCAATAACCATGTGCCTAAATGCACAAACTTGTCTCTTGCACCATTCAGGTTAATTGCACTTAAAGTGAGCATCAAACATAGGGCCACATTAAATGGCCTTGCATGAGATATGTTTGTGTCAAACTTATGCATAAGAGTGAGCAAAGAACACATGTATATCTTGCATTAGTTCTCACATATTCCTTTAAAGAAATCATATAGTATCTATCTCCAACCATAGATGTTGATTACATACTTACCAAGATTAAACAATTCGGATCACTTCATTTGCTACAACACCAAGGAACCAATGCATGACTAGGAACACATCACAAAAAGGTGTCTGAATGTTTCTAGGAATTGAACCCTGTTATAAGAAATCTAATTGTCAATATAACATGTTGATAAAAGGTATCCACAACTTATCTCATCTAGGAGGATTCGAGTTGCATCCTAGCACCTTGTGATAGCATATTTGGCATGTAGCCATACCATTGCCACATTACGAAAACTTCTTCAAGTAGTTGGTTATTGAAGCTTTCCATTAGTTTCTTACTCTATTTCTAAAGACATGCAGGTGAGTACAAAAGTTTGGAGGACAAGGTTAAGAAGAAGAGACCAAACAAGATGAGACTGTGAGAAAAGATCAATCAATCAGTCCTTGTTTTGGTGCTATCTTCTTACTACAAATGTTACAGATGTGGCAAACATGTTTTATGTGATAAAGGCCATTGTGCTTTAGACGGTCTCTCTTCCTCATACTACTTTGTTATGTTCTCAAGAACTCATATGAAGGTGGACCTACTTGTTCATCCTTTCAAGATGTTGAAGACCTACTAAACAAGAAATCATCTCTTACATTCTCCACCTTCCAATCCAAGAAAAACATCTACAGAGGGGGAATCCAAGAAAGCATCATCAAAAGTTCAAATCATTTCCATCTTATGGATTGTACGTCTTATTAAGTACAATTAGAAAAAAAATTGTAAAAAAGAAGAAGAAAAATCGCATTGTCCTAGATTAGGTATCCTCTTTGTTGGATAACCCTTGGGCATATCACTCTAGATCCACATTTATGCATATTTTTCAAGAAGTGCATTTAAAGTTGCATTCATAGGGGTGACCTTCAAGGCCATGCATCAAACACTATTTCTGGATGCTCACACACTCCATTAAGCAGTCCCCCTACTTCCTCTAGTGAAGATGATATAACCTTAAGTACCAAAAGTTAAAAATTTTGCTAGAGGCCTCACTTCCCACTCTCAAACCTTCAAAATTAGTGAATAGGTGTGCACTAGGTGTGCACCCATGTTAATGATTAAAAATGTCCCCCTTATGAAGCCTGTTATGACAAGATATGTAAATTAACACACTTCAAAGTGTTTTGATATGCATTCTATGTTCACGTATTACAAGATGTGAAACATAAGCTAAATTCCAAGGTAGATAAATGCACATTTATTGATATTCCTAGAAACAAAAAAGTTTGAAGTGTTACAATGCTAAATTAAAGCAATGTGCATGATGCAAAGAAGAGATACCAAGAAGAGCAACGAGGCATAGATTTAAGTGGAATTCAACCACATCTTTTGAAGAAAGTATCACCTCCCATGGCAACAAAAGTCAAGGAAAATATCAATTTCAAGTGAAGGATGCAGCCACAAGAACATAGAAAAGGATAGGATGGATGATGAATCACATGTGGATACACAAGGACTCCAATAGTGATTAAGACATAGAGAAGTCAAGGTCTCTAGGTGCTACGAAAACTAAAGGAAGGAGGAGAAGGTTTCTTCCAATAAATGGTGAGGCAAGATCATCTATTACAACAAAGTATCGAGTCTAAAGTTTAAATTATGACTCTTTCATAGGCAACCATATGCATGCATGAGTCAAGTGACTGATTTTGAAGAACCAAATTGTTTCAAAGAAGTAAATAAGCACAAGGAATAGGATGGGTTTATGGAGGAAAAAGTTAAGGTCTTGAAAGAAAATGAGACTTGGATTTTGGTACCCAAGGAAAAGAATTTCAAGCTCATAGGTAGAGGCATGAATATGAAATAATCTCTAGGCTAAAAGCCAAATCTATTGTGAAAGATTTTTCCCAAGCCTATGGCATTGAGCTTCAAGAACTATTAGAAGTTTGATTGAAATTGTAGTTGAGCCTTTCTGCTCAGGCAGGATGATATCCTTCATAAGAGGCTTGAGTCTCCTAGCAAGGGAAGAGGCAAATATCTTGTATATACTGGTAAGATAGGTGATAGGCCTCCAGTTATTCAAATCCTCTTTAGGTCCTTTTTTATGGATCAACTTTATCACTCTAGTGTTGACTTCAATAGGAAAAGTGCCTCTACTAACAGATTCATTCCAAATCGAGAGAATAAAGGGAGTCAGGAAATCTTTCAAAACAATGAAAAACTCATTAGGAAGACCATCAAGGCCAGGAATCTGGCAGGGTTTCAATTTACCAATGGTTTCTTTAATCTCACGAGGAGTGAGCCGTAGGTCCAGCATGGCAGTCATGCCTGGAGGAATAGTTTTTTTTTCTTTTAAGAGCCATGTAGGCCTTGGCTCCACAAATATCCTCCCCCACTTGGGAGAACTAGATAAAACATCAATAAAGAAGCGAGAAGCCTCCTCCAAGTTCTCCTCAACATTGATAGCAAAACCACCAGACTTTTTCATCAACAAAGGAATAAAATCTTTATTTTTCTTCATTTTCAACAAACCAAAAATACTGTTGTTTGGTCTATCCAGATTCCCTGCCCAAAACTCTCTTGAAGAGGAAAGAATGCTGCTAGCTTCAATGTACTCTTCATATCTCAATCTCTCCTTAAGGGATAAAATCAAACCCATTTTATTAGGGCTTTGAGAGGAACCCATCAAGTCTATCTCCTTGGCAATGTCAAGTCTTCTCTTAGCCCTAGCAGCTCTCTTGAGAGACGTAGTAAAAAGAGCTTGGATTTCTCTAATCACTTTAGCCTAAGCCACACAAGGGTTAGAACACATACAGAAGAAGTGGGTGATAATGCTTTTCTCTAGTAGACAAGGGACTTTTAGAAGGGACGGATCCAAATGAGGCCAGCCTAATCTAGCATTAGGACAGTTATGCTTAAGGGACACTCTAATAGGGAAGTGATCCGAGATGCACAAGGACTGGTCAAGCTCAATTTTCAAATCCCAAAATTGATGAGATAAGGCAAGGTTGATGTAAGCACGGTCAAGATGAGCCGCATAGAAGTGGGGACCTTTTTGTCTATTATTCCACGTGAAACTACTCTAGGAGGAAAACTCTAACAAGTCATGCTTAGTAATGAGCCTAATCCACTCCTGCCGCTCTTGACCAACTATGACAGTGCCTTTTTTTTTCATATCTATCACTAATGGCAGAGACCATGTTGAAATCCCCCACAATAATAAGGGGGCCAACAAGGTGGTTGAGCTCCTCCCGACAAAGAGTTCTCTGGTTGGGGCAGTTGGAAGCATAGAGACTGATAACAATGAAGTCAAAAGGCTTACAGAGGGTAAAACCAACCCATTGATGCGAAGGGATCTGAATCTTGTCTTTAATAAAGTGTCTAATCGAATTGCTTAGCTCCCATGAGCTTCAGCTCCTATATGCATATGATATCAGGCACCAAGGAAAGATCAAACATCCACTTCTTCATGCATTTAGCTCTAATCGGATCAGAAATACCTTTGATGTTGTAAGAAATGATGTTAAGACTATTCATGGCAGTCATATAGGAAGAAAATATAGCAATTAATGTGCACAAAATCATTTCCTAATATTTTTAGTGAGCTTATTCAAAGACAATGAATTTTTCAGAATATCTTTCCTATTAGATTTTACAGAAGTATCTTTCCTCCTTGCTCAAGAAATTTTCTGACCTGACGGAGCCCAGATCTCCTTTTGGCTAAGGTTTAGATCCTCTACTACGTTAACATTACATTGGAGCCCATTAATTTCATAATCATTAGGCTTTTTTAGTTAGTCAATGAACCTCCAATCTTCAAATGACATAATGTTGTTAGCCTCCAATCTAGATCCATTCAAAGATTTGTCTGAATTAACAACATAAAGCATTGAATGTTTTTCCGTGTTTTGAACAAGATTCCATCCCGTTTCTAGTGCCTTGATGGCATTGGTTGTCAAATTTCCATCCTTCATTCCCACACGTTCTGAAGACTCACTGCAACTGGTGGATTCAGAAGGAAAAGTTTCAATATATTTATCTCTTTTATCTGTCACAGAAAGAGGAGTAGCAATGTCTTCCAACAAGACATCAAATGTATTTACCCACATTTTGTCCTTTTGTTTTAGTTGTTTAGACTAAGGCTTTTTGAGAACCGGAGCTGTAGACCCTTTATTGAGGTTTTGATCTTCCACTTTTGTAGCTTCTCTATTGGTACTCACCTCTTTCAATAGAGGACAATCTCTAACCTAGTGGCCTAAAATATTACACTTAAAACAGGCATTAGGTAAATTTTTGTAAAGCGCCTTTTGTTCATGCAGACACCTTCCTTCTGTATCATTAATCTTTAGAGATCCTTTGGGGGGTTTATTAATATCAATTTCAACAAGCACTTGAGGGTCCCATTTGGGGTTGATGCTACCCTTGGGCCTCTGACCTAGAACTTTATCTAGAAGAGAGCAAAGACCTTCAATCCAAGGATAGAAATCAATAGGTCGGTCTGAAAGTTCTATCCAAACTGGCACATGGGAGGGCTTAGGACCATGCATTAAAACCAGTAAACCATTTGAAGAAAGACACAGGTGTATTTCTTATTATCCATTGGCCCTCCATAATAACTATGAGAGCACTGATCGAATCATCAAAGAAAAACAAAAAGTATCCATTGGGCAAGTACTAAATTTGCTTGACAAATAAACCTCTAGATTCCAATTGGATTTAATTCAATGCTTTAAAACATCCATTGGGGGTCAAGGTCCGTGACACAGGGCAATCACAACGCATTTAGACAACTAAGTTTTCCATTGTGTGAATGAACCTTTGTCAATGACTAGGGTCGCATCATCTTGAAAACCAATATTATTACCCATTTCTTTAGAGAAGCACTCAGGAGTGAAATGGAGGGGTGATTTACCTTTGTTGATCTTTGAAGACGGTATTGGATATCTAGGAGCAAACACCTGTGTACTCCCAGATAAGAGGGCATCCGCAAACGATTTCACATACTCATTCCAAGGAAACACAACATGAGATTGAGGACTCACTTGGGGGATGAAGCCAATGTTTTGTTCTGTTGAATCTATATTAACATTGCCCCTCATCTCAAAACGGCTTCTGACATAGTTAACCTCCTCATTTGAACTTGCAAGGGGATGAAAACCAAGAGGAAACTTACCACTTGTAGGAATCCCATCCTCAGGAAAGAATATAGGTGTGTTCAGTATGTGTGAGACAATAGGGCCTCCTTTGACATCACACAAGAGTCCACTAGATGCCATAAGACCCGAAACCCCTCCCCCCATAGGGGGAGAGCGCGAAATAGACCTCTCTCAGACCCCGGTGAGAGAGCAAGGCTAGACACGAGAATACTCGTTCTAGGACAGTTGATATGCTTGCATAAGGGACAATAGTAAATTCGCGCAAAAACCCTCAAGCTTTCATATCAATCAGTAATGTCGGCCTTTCATCAGCATCCACGCATGGTGGACTTGAACTACCACTATCCCTTGATAAGTACTACCCCCTCATTAAAATGAAACCATTTATAGGTTGGGCACCTTTATACAACATTTCATACAACCATAATTGACACACCTAATCTCCAAGAATGCTTCAATATGTGAGCCTCCACATCTCTTATGCCCAAGGACATCGGTTCCATCATAGTCACCAAAACCAAATGCATCAAGTAAGGCCCTCACACCAAGGCAATCACTCTCCAAATCAAATTCTTAAAGATAAGAGCCCAATCCATAAACAACTTCCCTGTGAATCTCCATAGGGGTGAAGAAGTAGCACCTCCCTTGGCATAGGGTGGTTCAACTCCAAGAACATAGCCAATACTAGTGGCAAACCTTTCAATCAAGAAATATATGTGCATAGATGTTTATGTGCTACCCTTATGAGCAATACTTCCAAATGAAAGTGCATGGTTAGACCATGGTATGGAGTGCAAATAAATCTCATTACATATCCAAGGCTAAGAGCCATGTAAGCTACAAAGCAAAGTGCCTAGAACTTAATCCAAGATTCACAAATACAATTCATATAACTCATAGCTTGCCCTCTTATATGCATACAAGTGAAGTGCAAGGGTAGCTGATTTACATAATTCCATAAATCAACGGGTGTACAACATAGGGATGATATACAACATGAACCATAAATATGTAAGGCTAAAGGATTCCAACATCCTCAAGCTTAGCTCCATCAATAGCTTCAATCCTTCATTTCTTCATTTCAGTGTGATATCGCTTGTTCATTCTCCATACATGCTTTGAGATTTTCCTTTAAGTGTAAATCTTGCAAAATCTCCATCACAAATCAGAAGATACATCAACATAGTCAATAAAATAATATTCAAAGTCAAAAGATCAATGCATGGCATATGATAGCCTAAAAGGCACATAGCACAAGGATCAAACACCCTAACAATTACATTCATGACCATGGAGCGATTAAGACAACATAATCATTGCACATTTTGAGGAGAAGGAACAACAATTTATGAATATCAATGACAACATGAGCCAAAATGAATAATGCATATACTCCACCCATGATATGATGTCAATGAAGAACACGTTATTCATCCATAGTTGAAGAGCAACCCAAATAAATAGGGAAAGGGAAACACTTGCACAAATAAACCGTAGATTCCCAAAGGAGAACAAAAAAGTCTTCATTTCATTCACCTTTGCTTGCTTAAATGACAAAACTTGGTATTTTTGGCTAAGCCTCATAGTGCATATGGTAAGCCCCATATTGCATATGGCATTAGTATGCAAAAACTCCTAAGTAGTACTTCATGGTAGTACATTTGAATTGTTTCGATTCTGGTGAGTCCCATTATCATGGACACTTGAAGCTGACTATAAAAAATGTACACTCAAAAAGAAAATGGAGAGAATCATAACAAGCATCGGTAGTAGTGGTCTTATCACTAGCCGCACAAATTCCATACTAATACCATATCAAACAGCCATAAAAATAGCCCCTCGTAAATGCAAAACAACCATTTGTAATCCCCATAAAGGATGAGAAACACCCTATAGAACATGGTGCAATATAATGTAAAAGAAAGGTCTATAACTATCAGAGAAGAACAAGCATGCACCACCTCTATTATGTGTAATTACAATAGTTCTATCAACACCATTTTGAAGATTCAGACTCACACAAAGGAGATGACAACCTGCAAGGCTAGCAGAGTTGATGTGCAATAACGCAACAGGTCTCCATTGCTTGTCAAAGGAAGTGGCCTCAAGTGGCATCAACTAGAAGGGAAGTCGTCCAATGCTATGAGTGTGGCAGTGTTACATGGCACTTGCGCTTCCATGTACAGAGAATGAGAGGGAGAGAGAGAGAGAGAGAGAGAGAGAGAGAGAGAGAGAACAACATCACCATGTTGTCTACAATTAGAACAACCAGAAAAAGGGAGCAACACGCATTTCTAGACACAAAACAAGAAACATTAACTAACCAAGAAACAAGAAAGAAACACGTCTGCAACCATATTGGCAATCCAAAAAGAAGAGAGGATTTCCATTAATGCAATTGGCGCATTTATACAAGAAAGTGGCCTCAAAGGCTCTTCACACCCACACTTCCTTCACCCTTCAAATGAACCTTAGCATAACATTTTGCATCCAATCTCATCCAAATGCTTATAATAGCACTAAGGCTACAATGTGTCCCAGCATATATGATAGATCATGTTCTACTTTAAGTTCCTAGAATTGCAAGGTCTTATCAAACTTTATTTACATACTATGGAAAGATAGAGAGCGGTGTGGAGGTGATCACAATCAGGGTGGATCGGCTGCAGTCATCCCACATGCAAAGTGTATGAAGCTAGTGAGTGTTGGAAGGTCTATGTGATCCAAATGTGAAGGTGAAGGTGACGTTGGGTATGGAGAGGAGAGATGTGATAATTTGATTATGGGAAGGGAAGCATATGAATGCAAGATAAATCCATGAACATGAATGATGAGAACAAAAGAAAACCATACACATGAATCAAGTTTGAAAGGAAGAATGGTCCAAAATAGAGGTTCTTATACACTTTAAAAAGTTAATTCATATGCATGGGTTCTTTTGGATGGAGTGTATGCATGATGAAAAGAAAAGAAAACCATACACATGAATTGATTTTGAAAGGAAGAATGGTCCAAAAATGGAACTTCTTATACACTTTCTAAATTGATGCATATGCGTGGGTATTTGTGGATAGTATGCATGCATATGGGTCATGATTTATGAATATATAGAAACTTACCCTCACAATTGTTAATTGTAGAAGTATTTGCAAGAAGAATGGATCAATTCGATATTTATTGTTTTCTAGATCAGAATGAGCTCAGTTGGATTTTTGTTGAATCGAATCTTTATTGAGTCTGGCTTTTGACAGTTCGTTATAATATAGTTTTAACAACTTTGTCATATGATAAAAGAATGCTTGTGATTATGTGATGCGAATGCTTTGTTTCTTGATTAGGACTTACTTTAGATAAAAAGAGAAAAAGGGGCTGAACAAAACAAGAAACTGATTTTCATCTTCATCTTCATGTGTTGTTCACATACTGTGTATGCGTATATTTCAAATATCTTTTTTAGTAATCTTGCTGAAGAATTTGTTTACTTTGAGTAGTGGTATATAAGCTTTATTCTATTTTAATGTTTTCAGCATGTAGCGATAGTATGTGATATCTATTTTATTGTTTTCTTAAGTATTTCAAGATTGGTCATGAGATGAGTCCTACTGCATAAGTGAGAAGTGATGTATTGAAGAACCTCAACACATGTGGCGATCCTACTATGCTTATTCAAAGAAGTAAGTGTTGGAGATAGACGTCTGCGGAAGCACGCGAACAACACAAGGAAGAAGAAGAAGCTTGGAGCACAAACACACAATACTGCATGTATTACTAGAGAATGTACAAAGATAAGTAGCCCATTAGGGCAATAGGCGTATGTACAAGCTGGGTGAAAAAAACCTCCTAAAGAGGGAAAAAAGTGCCCCGGCGGTCCTAGAGTGTTCACACACATCACTACCTAAATATATCAACAAATCCCCCCTGGGAGTGATGCAGTGAACAAGGAGCTGGCACTCATGTATAAGGAAGTGCCAAGCTATGTGGACATCACTCCACAAAAGGAAGTCAGCCCAAAGCTTTGCGGAAAGCTTCAAACTTCTCCCTAGGTAGAGCCTTCGTGAAAAGTTCTGCAATGTTCTCCTGCGTGGGCACATATGCCAAGCTGATATCCCCAGGAGAGAACCTCTCCCTGACATAGTGATAATGCACCTCAATGTGCTTAGTGCGAGCATGGAACACAGGGTTCCTCGCAACTGCCAATGCGCTCTGACTATCAGTGAAGATGGTGGTGGCAGAAGACTGGCCAACACCCAAATCAGCCATAAGGCATCTGAACCACACACACTCAACAGTCGCTGTGAAAGCTGCCCTATACTCAGCCTCACAACTAGAAGTGGCCACAGTAGGCTGCTTCTTGCTCAACCAAGATATACATGAGCTACCAAGCATGAAGCAAAAACCACTGGTGGACACACGAGTGTCATAGCAACCAGCCCAATCTGAGTCAGAAAAAGCATGCAAATCTGGCAGTAGTGATCCCCCCTTGGGATAAAACAACCCAAGTAGCCGAGTACCACTCAAGTAGCGAAAGATGCGCTTAACCGCTTTCCAATGTGTGACTCCTGAGCAATGCATAAACCTGCTCATCTGTGAGACAGCAAACTGAATATCTGGTCGAGTAATGCATAAGTAAATCAAGCATCCAACAGCCTGCTGATAGAGAACAGCATCAAATGCATCTCCAGCATCATGAAGACTCAATCGTAAACCTGTCTCCATAGGAGTGGCAATAGGCTTACAGTCTTCAAGGCCAAAACGCTGCAATAATGTGTCAATATATTTCGTTTGACACAAAGCCATTCCACCATCAACGTGCATAAACTAAATGCCCAAATAGTGATGCAAATGCCCCAAATCAGACATCTCAAATGAGGCATGCAAATCAGCCTTAAAATCAGCAATATGTGTCTCAATAGGACTAGTGAGCAGCATGTCATCAACATAGACAACAATGATCAGAAGCACATCATTAGCACGTTTAACATATAAGGTGCTTTCAGTTGAACTGTTCTCAAAACCATGTGCAATCAGATAGGCATGTATCTTCTCATACCAAGCACGTGGTGCTTGCTTTAAACCATGTAGTGCCTTCTTTAACCTGCAAACCTTGTTTTCATTCCCTTTCTGCACAAAGCCACGGGGCTGAAAAACATACACTTCTTCATGCAAGTCACCATTCAGAAATGTTGTTTTAATGTCCAACTGATGTACATTCCAACCATGATGGGCTGCAAGTGCACAAATGCTCCGAACAGTAGTCATACGGCATGTAGGTGCAAAGGTCTCATCAAAATCAATGCCTCTTTCCTGTGCATAACCCTTTGCAACAAGCCTAGCCTTATACCTGTCAACTGTACCATCAGGTTTACGCTTCAGCTTGTATACCCACTTAGTGCCAATGGCCTTCTTGCCAGGAGGCAAGTCACATAAAGACCATGTACCATTCTTCATTATAGCATCATATTCAGATTGCATAGCAGCCATCCAATTTTCTGAATTTTGTGCTTCATCAAAAGAAACAGGCTCATTCTCATCACAGAGACTAGATGCAGCCACAGCATAGCAATCTGATGCAAAGGAGGCACTATGAGAGCCTGAACGAGTACGATATGACAAAGACACATCTAATTTGCTGTCACGCAAAGTCTGCACCAGCCATTTTGGCATAGTTTATGCCTGCTCAATATCAGCTCTCTCATCAACAAGTGCATCATGTAAATCTGCATCAGAAATGGAATGATCTGCATCATCATATGAAACCTGCAAAGGCTGAGAAGTTGCCTCATTAGGACCAGCACTAGCCTGTCCACCTGTAAAAAGAGGCATCAAAGTATCATACATGTCTTTGGAGCTAACAGATGTCTCCTTAGTACATGAAAGCAATGGTTGAATAGCATCTTCCACAAAGACAACATCACGGCTAACCAGAATGCGTTTAGTATGTGGATGATACAGGCGATAGCCTTTACTTTCAGAACTGTACCCAACAAAAATACATTTTACTACCTTATCATCCAATTTTCTACGATGTTGTTCAGGCACTAATGCATATGCCAAACAACCAAAAACACGCAGATGAGAAACAGATGGCTTGCGATCATGCCAAGCCTCATATGGAGTGATAGACTGCAACGCTTTAGTGGGACACCTGTTCAGTACATATGCTACACACATGACAGCCTCAAGCCAGAAACTATGTGGTAAAGCCTGACTTTTGACCATGCACCTCGCCATCTCCATGAGTGACCTGTTCTTTCGTTCAGCAACTCCATTCTGTTGAGGTGTATACGGCACTGTACACTGGTGTTTTATCCCACGTTCAGCCAGAAATGCATTAAAATCTGAAGACATATATTCCCCCCCTCGATCAAAACGGAGGGTGCCCATTTTACATGCTGACAGATTTTCAGCCAAAACCAAAAACTGTTTGAAGCACATGAACACTTCGGACTTTGCTTTGAGTGGATATACCCATGCATGCCTGGAAAAATCATCAATGAAAGTCACGAAGTAAAGGTAATTTCCAAAAGAGGGTGTCTGCATAGGACCACAGACATCACTATGTACAAGCTGCAATTTCTGCGTAGCCCGAACTGAACCATCTTTTGGAAAGGAAGAACGCTGCATTTTGCCCAAAATACAGCCTTCACAAACATGTTTTCCAGGTGCCTCAAGTTTGGGCAAAGAGGACACCATTTCAGATTTCTGCAGGCGTAACAAACTAGCAAAATTCAGATGACCAAAGCGTGCATTCCAAAGCTTTGCATCTGACATAGACTGAGAATCATCAACTGCACATGCCGAATAATTCACAGATCTTTCATAGTCTATGAGCTTATACAGCCCACGACATAAAATGCCAGAAGCAATAATCACATCCCCATTTGAGAGATCATGGATTGTACACCTATCATCAACGAATTTCACAACCAAGCGAATCTTGGCTAATGCAAAAACTGATAACAGGTCCTTTTTTATCCCTGGCACAAATAAAGCATCTGACAAAGTGAAAGAACTACCATCAGCAGTAGTCAGAATGATCTTACCAACTCCCATAACAGGATAAGAGGAGTTATTGGCGCATGTGATAGTATTCCCTGTAGGGGCAGGCTCGAGTGAAGAGAAGAAACTACTCTGCGAGGTAATATGTTTGGTCGCCCCAATGTCAAAGTACCAAACATCTGAGTCTACTGCACACATTCACTGATCATGAGAAGATGGGTCAAAACTGCAGACAGTAGTAAACGCCCATTCTTCTTCCTGCACAAGATTTGCAGACTCTGTTTTTGGTGTAGAGGCCTCTGCAACAACCATTCCAGCCTCTTTCTTCTTTGCCTCTTTAGCAGCCAATTTTGGACAGTTCTTTATAATATGATCATTTCCTTTACAGTACTTGCAGAATAATTTCTGCTTTTCTGATTTCTTCTTATCTTTATCCTGGTTCTTCGATTGTGCAGCATTTGCAGATTTCTGCTTACTAGTAGAAGAGCTCCATTTTCCTTTGCCCTTCTGACTAGCCAGGAAAGCTTGATCTGCAACACGCATAATGGACCTGTTTTGCCTGGACTGATCTTCCTGCAACAGAACAGAGACTAATTCCTCAAATGACAAGGCATTCGGATTGCCTTTCATCATCAACCGAAGAGTAGAGGCAAAACTCTGATATGAATCAGGAAGACCATTCAGAACGGTCTGCACAAGTGAGCTATATGGTATAACCTCATCAGCAGAAATCAATTGTTCCTTCAGGTCTTTGATCTTTGTAAGAAAATTGTCCATAGAATCACCTTCATTCATGTGCTCACTCTCCAACTGTTTTCGGAGGTAAGCAACACGAGCCTCATTCCTAGCCTGGTACAAAGTGGTAAGTGTATCCCAAGCATCCTTTGCTATTCTACAAGAGCGAATGTGAGGAATAATGGCACGTTTGACAGACAAAGCTATCAATGCATGTGCCTGGGCATCTCTTCCATCCCAACGAATCTGCTCTACAGTAGGTGCAACAGAAACAGCAGCACGAACAGGAAACTGCGGAATATCATCTTGGACACCATCTTCATCAGCTCCAATACCTGTATTTGCAGTACCTGTCGTTACAGGTGTAACAGGACGTCTTTCAACACCCTGCACAATGTTCCACAATCCTTTTGCAACCAGTACATGTCGCATCATATAAGCCCATAATGGGTAGTTGGTACCATCCAACTTATCCTCAACAGCCAACATACGGAATACATCACTGCTTTCAGCCATGGCCGGTGACTAAAATACCTTGATGTAGAAAATTGACTGTATCTCAAAAAGTTGAACAGAACTACCCAGACGAGTTCTGCTAGACCTGTAGCAGACTTCGAGACGCTTAAACTGGCGAACAGAAACTGGTATATACCTTTGGCACAAAAGGACAAAATAGCCTGCACAAGCACTGCGATAGTGTGTTCGGAGGCCGAAACGAGCTCAGATCGCGATTTCAGCACCACAGAGCGAAAATGTTTTGATCTCGGAAACACCCTGAGTATGCTCACCAAATTTCGTGCGAATCTGAGACTGCAAACGGAGGAGTGTCGACGGCGCCCTAGAAGAAGCGACGACCTGCTCTGATACCAATTGTTGGAGATAGACGTCTGCGGAAGCACGCGAACAGCACAAGGAAGAAAAAGAAGCTTGGAGCACAAACACACAATACTGAATGTATTACTAGAGAATGTACAAAGTTAAGTAGCCCATTATGGCAATAGGCGTATGTACAAGCCGGGGGGAAAAAACCTCCTAAAGAGGGAAAAAAGTACCCCGGCGGTTCTAGAGTGTTCACACACATCACTACCTAAATATATCAACAGTAAGAAATGAATGTCGCAAAGAAGGCGATGAGTCGGTAAAATATATTATACACAAGTGCAAACTCAAGCTGGTAACATGGATCCCTTTCCTGATTCATATGACTAATACGAGGCACAAGAAGATTCAATTTCAGAATTTGAAGAAGAGGGAGGAGGATCAAGTGCAGCAGAAGCAAGGCTAGTGGGCAGAATTTTAGAAGTGTTGATCTTAACAGAAGTAGTTGCAAGAGTAAGAAGGTGACTCCAATTTGACCTGCTTGCAGGGACTACCAAGCAAAGACCTAGGGGTACACCTCGGCCATTGCCTATGGTGCAACCACCTCCTAATCCCAAAGTCAAAGCAATACATTTCTAAGGAGGATCAAAAGAAGATGTAGATTTCCATGTTGCTCAATTTGAAATCAAATGGACAACCAATGGTTATCCATCATTATACGATGATGTAGTTAAACTATAACAATTTGCAGCCACACTAGAAGGAAAGGCCATGGGTTGGTTCAGCCAATATGGTATTGCTCATTTCGCTACTTATGATTCATTAAGAACAACATTTTTTCAAAGATTTAGGAGAGAAAAGACTCCTCTTGATGTTCTATGAAAATTTAGAGCAATTAGACAAAAGAATATGTTGGTAGAAGATTATGCTCATAAATTTAGAATTTTGATGGAAAGATTACAAGGTAATGAGAAACCTACTGATGAGATGTTAGAAAGCTATTTTCTAAAAGGATTAAGAAGCAGTATTAGGCATGTTGTAGCTAGTATTGATATAGCCAATGGCTTTGATGTGTTGGTAGTAGCAACTGCCAAGGTAGAAAAGAGGTTTGGCAGAATAAAGAAGAAGTACAAGAATTTTGTTCTGATGAAGAATCCAATATAGAATCGTATTTTGGAAAAGCTATGACCAATTTGGATTCGGAAAGTGAGGAAGAAGAAGTTCTTGTACGAAGGCATCATAAATCAAAAGGGAAATAGGACAAGGAGAAAGCTCTGATTAGTCATTTAAAGAAGCATGGGTATTGAATAATTGTCCCTATAGAAAAACGGTTTTGTGAGATATGTGAGAAAGAAGATCATACCACAAGTCAATGTTGGTATAATCCAAAGCAGAGAGGTCAACAACCAAGGTAGGATAATAGAAGTAACAATGAGGTTGCAGCAAATCAAGCCATTCTGATTCAGGGATGCGGTGGTTTTAAGAGGCAGTAGCAAGGGAGGCCTCCATGGAAAGATCAAGGAAATCACTAAGGAAATCACCAAGAATATCAACAAGGAAATCAACAAGGATGACCAGTTAAAGTAATGCCATGTGGGTATTGCTCTGCCCCATATCATTGGATTGCTCCTAATTGCCCATTATGGGTTAAACATAGAGAGGGAAGAGTTATACCAGTTATTTGGTATAACCAGAATAACCAGCAAGGGTTGCAACCACAACAGGCCCAGCAAGCTAGCCAAGCAAATGTCATTGTAATCGATTTATCAGATGAAAAGCTCCAAAGTGATCTAGGTTTGAGTACATTAGAAATGAGAAACAAGGATCATGATGACCAATAGAGTTGTGATTGTAGAAAGTGTAGTAAGAGGAAGGACGTGGAAGTTTTTGCAGTAACAAAATCAAAAAATAAGGGTCCGATTGATTAGAAGGAGCAATGGCACATTAGGGATCAGGTATAAAAACGGATCTAGCAAGATCAAAAGAAGTAGGATAAAATTCCGATTGTATCAAACATTGATGATAATGTAATGCCCACTCATACATGAAAGAAGGATGATAGGGACATGGACACTAAGTAGGAGTAGCACAATGATTGGTTTAAGGTAATTATTAATTCTCCTATGCAATTATCTTTGGATCAGTTATTATCTTTAGTGTGAGCCTTTAAGGAAAAGTTGTTGAAGAAGTTGGTTGGGCAACAATCAGAGCCACAAAATTCATCAATTAATAATATTGATCTAGCAGATGTGGATTTTGTAATACCAGTCATTCAAGCATAATATAAGCAGAGAGTGCTTCATGAAGTTTTGTTGGATGGTGGTTCATGTGTGAATACCTTACTGGAACATATTTTCAAAGAGATGGGAAAATTGATGGTCCTATCGACACATATGAGGTCTATATACATTGCATGGAGGACTAAAGCATACAGATGTACTACCATTTGATTATCATTTCATGCTTCATGTTTTACATTTCATTCTTCGAGGACCTACTTCTTGGCGATAAATATCTCATGGTGGATATTGTCAAATTTTGGAGGTTCCCATATACTACATGGAGTCATCCTATCTATCTTACATGGAGGTGATCTCATCTAGTGACATCTTGTTCCATTCATGTACCTCATTGGTGGCATACCTATGGATCATCCACTTGATCCATTTCCTTGACATCTTATGGAGTACCTTGTGATCACATGTGGTCGATCCCACTTGGAGACTTTCTTTTTGGTGCTCACCTTACTGCTGCTACAATCTTGATGGACATTTCTCTCATACCCTAGCAACCTCCAGACTCTACAAAATGGAGCTACAGAGGGGGTGTTGAGAAAATGTGATGCATCTCCCTTTTGTATTTAGGTGACTCTCCATTTTTAGTCCATTTCCATCTCTTTGCATTTGGGTACCTTGCCATTTGCTTCTACCTCTGTATTCATTCTCCGTCAAGATTAATTATCCCACATATGATGTACTTTGGAGAGCCCTTTCCAACTTTAAATAAGAAGGGCCTCTCCCCCCATTTGTACTTGGTTAGGAGCCTGTGGAGCCTACTCCATGCTCTTGACAAACTCACTCTAATCCATATGAGTTGCCCATTTTAAGATCTACTCACTTTTAAGTCTCACACTCTTTCATTTTTTGAGTACACTCTCCTTTTCATTTTTCTTTCGTGTGTGCACTCTCTACAAATATAGCTTATATGATCCAAAAGAATTCTATGTCACCATGCAAAAACCAAATGGCCAAACAGTTTTGTAAAGATCCTGAGTATGACATTTCAAAAGAGGCATGAAAGTCAACCATAAAGACAACAATGTGTGTCTCATTAGAACAAATGGGCATAATATCATCAATATAAATGACACGATAAAATTTCATTATATACATATTCCACATAGAAGATGCTTTCAATTGCAGTATTTTGGATTGCAATGCAAAATGACCGGCATATATTTTTATGCCAGTATGTGTGGTTCTTGGATTTTAGCATAAAATGGTTGATTTAACATTCAAAATCTTCATGTCTTTTTGCACAAACCATGGGGTTGAAATACATACACTCCCTCATAAAAATCCCCATCCAAAAATTAAATTTGTATGTGCAACTACGACGATTAATTAGAACTTCATATATGCTCTCAATTATTTCGTATGATTGATAGAAATAAAGGCCTTACTATTGAGTGGAGAATCAAACGAATATATACATTACAAAAGCCAAATTTGCATTGAAAATAACGATCAGTGTGAATGGAGCCCAAAATGAGCCCAAATGCAATTTATAATGAGACCTATCTCTTCAAATCTCCTTATAGTACTTGTCAATCCAAAAATGTCCGCCAACGTTTCTAGAAATATGAGACAATGAATAGATGCTAACAACAGTGCACTTCAAGGAGGCATGACCTACTCTGATATCGGCTCTTGGAGTTGAAGGAGTAGAGAATGCACACAAACAACACCATGAGGAAGAAGTTTGGTAGATCAATGTACATGGATATTAAAACCTATGTCCTCTACAGAGATTATCAGCCAGATGAAAAAAAAAACTCCGAAAGAGATAAGAAAATGTCGTGGCATACCTTAGTGTGCTCAGGCACATCACTACCCAAATACACTCATAGATAGCTCATCTCAAGGTTTAAAGGCTCCTAGAGCACTGGATCAACATGGAGGGTGGAGCATTGTCCTCTGCCTTTGCCACATATGGATGAATAGCCCTACCTGTTTGATTTCTGTTGGTCATCATCAAATTCTGAGATGGAAGAGCGATGGTAGTTTCACTTACTGTGTGCATCGAGATTCATACAGGTGAAGTGATCAATCCAAGAATCAAGCGCTACTATATATGAACTGTGCTATTCAACATTTTCAAGGTTGGTACAATGTCCCATCACGGTAGCTCTTTAGCTTTGATTACTAAGATCTTGACCTCATGTGTGTAGATGCAAACTTCACTTGTTTTGGACTTATAGAGTGTACGAGGGAGGTGGATTTTCCTAGACAGAAGTTCTCAAGCTCTTTTGAAGAGCAAAGTAGGTAGGATGTCCTTGCTGTGTGTGTCGTAAGATGGGGTCTACATAAAAATAATTGATGTATGAGAGCGATGAGACTTGCTAACGTCTTGTTCCTTCTAATCTAATTGAATAAGCCAACAATTATATGTGGTTTAGAATTGTATATTCTCGCTTTTGTTTCCTCGTGTGTGTGTGTGTGTGTTTAAAAGCTATTTGTTCTGGCGAAACAGACATGACTATCAGTTTGCTTACTATTATAGATCTCTAGCACTAAGCTGTATCAAACTTTGTGTTTTAAAATGTGATTCCATTGCCTTGTGTCAAAGCTCATAAGAATGGTCATATAGCAAAGCTCACAGGATCACAAGGAGCTCTTCAGCTAATGCCATACATGTTGAATGTGTATATGTGCGCGTGTGGGCATGCATATATGTGAAAGAGAGAGAGAGAGAGAGAGAGAGAGAGAGAGAGAGTGTGTGTAATTGAAGAGATAATTCTTACTTTGTAATGTCCTTCTCTCACATGTAATCCTGTGGAACAAATCTACGTGCTAGATGGCTTACCTTCTTCACTTTATTGTGCGAGGGACTTTGTGTTGTAATCGAGGAGAAAA
The DNA here is from genome assembly GCA_020310875.1 of Ceratopteris richardii. NCBI lineage: Eukaryota > Viridiplantae > Streptophyta > Polypodiopsida > Polypodiales > Pteridaceae > Ceratopteris > Ceratopteris richardii. Next base: position 2,550,328 of record CM035421.1, on the reverse strand, counting down.
GAGGCGATGGTTGAATACGATTCACCGTTGGCCCCGCGGAAATCAGTAGCGGCTATGGCTCTTGTAATATGGGAGCTTGCAATGACGAAAGCTAATGCATACAAAGTGTGATGCTCCGCTGGCATTTCCGAGTTGGCGGTGGTGATACGCCAGCAACCCACCGGGCCCTGGCGCTGCTTTCCTTTCCTCTCTTCTTTTTGACAGAAATGCAGCTCCAAGCTCGAACTCAGAGGATGTGGTAGTCTGGTTGCTTGCGTCGCAGCTGATGCCTTTAGCTTTCGAGCGGGCCCGCAAGTCGCTGAGATGTCTAAATTCAGCAGCAGTCGGTCTCTCTCCGCGGCCCCTCCGCCCTTCCTCCTTTTTTCCTTCTTCTATTGCCCGGCCCTTTGCTTCCTCTTCATGGGAGCATCTACGTCTCCGCCACTGTCGCTTCTTCTCCACGATTGCTATTGCAAAGATTTAGGACTGCTCCGATTTGTTATAGCACTTACGAGCTCATCATCATCACGATCTTCTGCTCCTTTGCACCAGCTCATGGATCAAAATTGAATTCTCCGTTTTTCTGGATCGCCCTTCGTGTTTGGGCGTTGTCAGTGTCCTGCAGCTCAGACACGCAACTTATCAGGCGGAGTAGATTGAGGATGGCGTGGCACCCACCAGCACCCATCGCTGCAGGTGGACAAACGCTAGTGCTGCTTCTCGCTCTCTGCACATTTGTGTCAATCTCAGGTAAGCTACTTGATGCAATCGCCGTCCAAATCAGCTGCGGCTTCGGCTTATTATTAGCGCTTCGCAGGCGAAGCTTGCTCCGATTGAGGGCTCATGCTTCTACCTAAACAGACATCTTGCTTGACAGAATTATATTTACTGTGTAAGTCCTGTGCTACAGATGCCTACGACCCCTTGGATCCAGACGGGAATATTACGATCAAGTGGGATGTAATGTCGTGGACGGGCGATGGATACGTGGTAATTAGCGGCACATGCACCTGATCACAGAGTATCAGAAGATATAAATCTGTTGATGCATTTTGGCTAATGAATTGCGAATTTGCGCAGGCGGTGGTGACGATGTATAACTACCAGAAATACCGCCACATCCAAACACCGGGGTGGATGATGGGGTGGTCCTGGGCGCAGAAGGAGGTGATATGGTCGATGTTGGGGGGCCAAGCAACGCTGCAGGGGGATTGCTCCAAGTTCCACGCGGCCATCCCGCACAGCTGCATGCGCAGCCCTACCATTGTGGACTTGATGCCGGGAGTGCCGTACAACCAGCAGATCACCAACTGCTGCAAGGGCGGCGTTCTTAACAGTTGGGTGCAAGATCCGATGTCGTCGGTGGCGGCGTTTCAAGTGATCGTCGGGCAGGCGGGAACCTCCAATATCACCGTCAAACTTCCCAAGAACTTCACCCTCATGACTCCCGGCCCAGGTTACACTTGCGGCCCCGCCTACCGCGTCCCCTCCACCCGCTTCAAGACCCCCGACGGCCGCCGCACTACGCAAGCTGTCAGTAAGTTCTATTGATGCCATACCTCTGTGCGGTTTATCTCTGCAATGATGAACTGAAGATCCCAGCTCCATCGAAAACAATGTTGACTTCTTTTTCCTCGCAGTGACATGGAACGTCGTATGTACGTACTCTCAGTTTCTCGCATCAAAGGCCCCAACCTGCTGCGTCTCTCTGTCGTCCTTCTACAATGAAACCATTGTCCCTTGCCCAACATGTGCTTGCGCATGTCAGAGCAACTTCAGCAGCTCGCAAGGCTGCTTACGGTGAGTACAGCTTCCACTTAAGAGAATCTACCAATCCATATCTGCTTTATCCAAGAACATGATACGCAAATGAAGAGCTCTTTCATGGAAGACGTTGTACCGTTTGAAATTGCAACCTTTGTCCTGCAGGGAAGCCCCAGCAAGTACGGGAGGTTCAAGTACAGGTCTTGCGCCTCAGCCCGTCGCCCCCTTGCTCCATTGCACACAAGACATGTGCCCAATCCGCATACATTGGCACGTCAAGCAAAACTACAAGTCTTATTGGCGAGTTAAAGTCACCATCTCCAATCGCAACTATGCCATGAACTACTCGCAGTGGAACTTGGTTCTGCAGCACCCGAACTTGAACAACCTCACTGAAGTTTTCAGCTTCTCCTATGAAGGGCTAGCTCCTTATGGAAACGCCATCAGTAAATCTCTGTCCTATCTCCCTCTACCTGGTTTTATATTTCTGCATGTTTTTCTCGACAGGATGCATAAAGTTCTCATAAACGTTGTTATGCCATGACACAGATAACACAGGCATGTTTTGGGGCATCAAGTACTTCAATGATCTTCTCTACCAAGCAGGTCCTTTTGGAAATGTGCAGTCAGAGATGCTCTTCGAGAAGGACGCTGCTACATTCTCATTCGGGGAGGGCTGGGCCTTCCCGCATAAGGTGTACTTCAATGGCGACAATTGCGTCATGCCGCCTCCCAATGCCTACCCATCATTGCCAAACAAAGCATGCCCATCTGCTAGGCATGTCCGCCCTTTCTTAAGGCACGCATGCCTCCTTCTTCTGTTTTCCATCCTGTTGGTTCTTCTATAATGCGCGTACAGGTTGATGCAAGTAGAGCACGTATTCCGATGGTGAACCTCGTACAAAATTCAAAATTTAATTAGCTGATTTGCTTCTCCTTCCCAGTTCTCCATTATTTCGTCCACCGTATTATATGGACATGTAAATATATCATAAGGTGATGGAAAGATTACAATATAAGCAAGAGAAATAGCATCAAAAGTTTTCCGGCATTGAAAAACAATTGTATCAACTCTATCTTTGGGACAAAATCAATAACAATTGTTGCCCACCTGATGATCATTGGATGGTCCTTGATACGAAATACAAAAGTACACATGCGTTGGTTGTCCAAACACTATAATCAACCTTTATATGTGTTATTATGTTCCACTTAACTTCCCTCTCTTGTGTTGATCAATCCATTCTAATCAACTTTTTCATAGATTTGTCAAAGAATGTCTGGTAAATCGTAAGCAACCAGTCATAAGGTGAGTGTGGCAACGATAGATATAGGCCAATCGGGCCATTAATTTGTGTGTATGGGATGAGCACAATTGGGTATGCGTGATTCGTGAGCTCTTTGAGGGTTCCATTGGGCTCTCGTGGGACTCTTGTGAGCCCCGGAAAGCCATCTCGTCTTTTCTATGCCCGCCATTGCCGTGTTTTTTTTTTAAATGGAGGTTCGGCCGAGGCCTACTCCTCCGGACTTTAACTTTGAAATTGCAATTGTACAAGGAAGGGCATAGTACCCATGGGACCCCCCTTATCCCACAAGAACAGGGGTTTACAAGACTGGGTTGAGGCGGGGGCGAGGGTTCAACCCCTGGCAGCAACATGTAGGGACATATGAATCCCAGAAACTATTGTATGTGGTTGTTGGCCACCGTTTGACCATCCCCGCGGTAGTTGTGACCGCCGCTCAACCATTGCCGTGTTTTTTTTTCTTATAAAGGAAGTTCGGCCTTAGCCTAATCTCCCGGACTTTAATTATATTAAAGAGAAAAAGTTACAAGTGAATGGGACTAGTGCCCATGGGACCCCCCAAATCCCACGACGCAGGGGAGGAGTACGGCAAGCTACAGGGCATTACAAATGAGGCGGATAACATTATCATCACCCTCATGTGGGACCCATTTGGGTTTTAGCTTGTTGTTTTCGAGGAGATAGATACAGTGATGTCTAAACGGTGGTGATCTCTTGACACGGGAGATTCTTTTACCAGGTAGAAATAAGGATTTCTCGATCGACCATTCCTTGGGAGTTTGGCCGAAGTTGACGGCACAGCGCTCTCTCCAAATCTTCCAGAGAGCCTCACCTCTGATGGCATTCCATAGTCTTGATGAGCAACCAATCGCCTCACCCAACATCACTTGTTGCCAGTTGATTTGACTCGTTAGTCTCAAAACGCGGTATACGTGATGCCAGATAACGCGGGACTTGGGGCAGTCGAAGAACAGGTGGGCTAAATCTTCGATGCATCGATGACAACGCTTGCACCATGGCGGCACACCACAGATTTTGTTAGCCCTTGCATTAGTCCAGATTCCCTTATGCAAGACCTGCCACATGAGAACGGGCTTTTTGACCTCAATTAGGGGGTGCCAAAGAGACATGAATTTTAGCTCCCACCGAAGTTTGGTCCAGGTAAGGCACCACCGCTTGTTAAGGGTGTGGTGAACATCCAGATCACCTTTGAAGTTTGGGATTTCGGAAAGCTTCTTACCATTGCTCCATTTGAGGCCTTCCAAGCAAGGCAGATCCTGACCGCAAAGAAGGCGGGTAGTTGAGCGGTCCCAAGCTAAGCACCTGCTTTGAAGGAGGGTCCATTCCTCGAAGGTAACGCTAATTCTCGGATCCAAATCTTCAAACCTAATCCACTGGTTGGTCTCTTGTTTCCAGAGCTGTTTCCACTGTTTGAATCCCTTGTTCCATAACCGCCTTGCAGTTTGGAGGTTCCAAGATTCCACTTCCCTAATGCCACTGATCGGGAACCAAATAGAGTCATTTTGTCTTATGCCAGCTGCCCACTTCCAGTCATCGCTGATTCTGATGAGCTGTTTGGCTTTGTTCCAATTCTTCCATAAGGAACACACGAGGCTAGAGCCTTTAGGGCAGACCGGGTGGGGGGAGAACAAAAGGGATTGAATCCCTATGTCCCTCCACCCAGGGATGCCGACGAAGGTAAAGTCTTCCGTGTTTCTGAAGATCAATTTAGCCCAAGAGGACTCCTTATTGCTCCAGGCCTTGATAAGCCATTTAGCCGCCAGCTTGTCAGTAAGACCAGCAATATCCAAGATTCCCAAGCCCCCTGAGTCTTTAGGGCTAATGCAAGTTTCCCACTTGATTTTGGGAACCCCCCTTCTGTTGGGGTCCCCAGTCCAAAGGAAGTTCCTGCAGATTCTTTCTACTTTGGCCAAGTCTTTCTCCTTAGGTCTCCAACAAGAGATAAAGTAGATAATTGTAGACAACATGAAAGTGTTAATAACCATAGCACGTCCTGCCAGGTTGACTTGCATACCTTTCCACAGATTCAGCTTGGTATCCAACTTGGCAAGAACCCAGTTCCATCGTTGGTCCATTGAGATGTCGAAACCCATCGGAATGCCGAGAAGACGGAAGACTTGACCACTAGGGATAACTTGACACCCCCGATCCACCAACAACTGGGGAGTAGGCCCGCTGATCGCTCTAAAAGCAGGTTTAGCATGGTTGATTTTTGAGCCTGATGCCACACAAAAGGTGTGGAGGCACCACCAAAACACCTCAATGCTGTTTATATCGTTATGCACAAAGGCATTCATGTCATCAGCGAAAAGTCTCACAACCATTTGGCCGTGATTTAGGGGTAAGGAGAGACCCTTGAGATTGCCAGCATCCAAGTGATGTTTTAATAGGCAGCTGAGCCCATTCGAGGCGATAGCGAATAGTAAAGGAGCAAGAGGGCAGCCTTGCCTAATTGATGTTTGTCCTGATTTGTGGGGACTTCAACATGGTTGAGTTTCCTGAGGACCGATGGAACAACAAAGGAAAAATTATTGACGGTCAGGAAAAAGAGATTTGGGATAAAATCAAGCTCCATCTCGACCTGGTCGAAGTGAAAGACAGACACGGGTTCTCCTGGTCTAATCTCCAGTCGGGGGACTCTTTGAGGAAAGCAAGGCTTGATAGATGCTACATCGATCAGAACACCATCCATCAGTGGGGCACCCCGTCGATTTCCCAACACATGGACCTCACTATCTCTGACCACTATCCGATTACTCTGTCCTTCAAACCGATTCGCATGCTCCAGAAAGCTCCTTGGTTTCACGCTTGTCAGCCATTGCCGTGTTTTGCACGAATTCGCAAGCCAAACAATGAATGCAACCGGTGAACTTTCCGTGTGTGATGTCTTCAATCGGCAAGTGAAGCTCATGCAAAAATTTCCTTGGCGCTAAATTCCAAGGAATGTCTAGTCCAAGTTCTGATTACGAAACATGAGCAACTAACTATTCAAGAGATGTGTGCAATTCACCTCCGATCCTTGTTATCCCCTTGCTTTCAAAATAGGTAATCTCTAGAGTGATCTACTATGGACATGCGGCAACCATGCGGATTCACTCTATTACCGCAAGCTAGGTGAGAGATTAGAGTGAGATCACATGCAGCATGACCAGCGAGAAACGGAGGAAGAGAACATCCCTTTTGATGCGCAATGAGAGATGACATTGAGTAACGAACATCAGATAGAGAATGCAGAGGAGTGCAGCAGAGCTCGAGGGAAGGACTTTTTTCCTTTGCCTACCGACTTGAAGTGCTCATCATTGTGGTTGTTGGTGAAGGGGATGCATTTATGGCAAGATGTGTAAATCAATTCGTGGGTGTAGCCAGTTATGGTCATCAAGTGATGATTGCCACCCACAATCGTGGACTCCCTATGTTGCATGCCAAATAAGTGGGCTCAATTTTATTGTCACATGGCGTTCGTAGAGCAAGGTAATGTCCACAGCTAAAGCCATCGTTGGGGATTTATCCCAGAGTCCTTTCCTTTTGCATAGGTTACCCCCCTAGGGGATAGTTGTAGAGATCTCACTATCACCGATGAAAGGGTGGCATGGTTGTATCATTGGTAGCAACAACACCTGATAGGGTGGCATGGCTGTATCATTGGTAGTAGTGTCACCTGTGAATTTATCCAATGGGAAAAAAGATTACCAATTATGCATATAAATTGGGTGTTGGAAATAAGGTAGGCCCAATAATTACCATAGGATCTTTCCAACGCCTATAAATGGTAAGCACACACATGCACCTTGGAAAACTAAAATAGAAGAATGACTATGAAATAGACAAGAGACAAGAGAATGTAATGAGTAGTAGGATGGTACTCTTAAAACAAATTTCTACATAATGAATGAATAACAACACAATGTGTGTTATATACAAAATTCGAATAAAAGATTGATTTGTAAGAGGTTTCTAGGTAAAAATGTATGAGAAGAGAGTGCCTAAGATTTGCAAGGAACGCTGAGTGTGCTAGAATAAAAGAATAATAGAAATGTACATAAGAAATAGAGCCTATTTGCTAGAATATGATGAAAATCCACAACCCTATTAGAGATTAGGGCTTCTGTTCTAAAATAAGAAGCAAAAAGTCTTCTCTTCTTGAAGTGATAGGTAGCAGAAACCTACTACAATAGCAAAAATTGAAGAAAACCTGAATATATGCAACCACTTCTAAGATTCGTCTATCACACACTCCAATATGTGTGTAAGAGAAGAAAATAGAAAATGACCAAGAAAAATCAGCAAAAACACCTCCAGTCTGCTTCTAGGATAGCTCCAACACCTAGATCACACTTGAGAATGCTCAAATGTGTGTATGATATATACCAAAAGTGACCCAAAAGGGGCTTTTATAGGATTTTAAGCCATCCACAAATTTCTTTTAACTAAAACCCATCTTTCCGTAGCTTTTCCAAATCCTTTAATGTGGATTTTGTGATTTTGTATGAAATCAACATGCTTTTGAAGTAAAAAATTAAATCTATAAAAATATCTTGGAAAATGATATGATATAGCTAAGATATGGTGTACTTTAGTTGATCTAGAGAACTAGAGCTACAAGGTGATGTATCTCATTCCTAAAAAGCTCAAAATCAAAATTACGGTTACGTTTTTGATACCTTAAACGATCTTTGATGATCAGGTGTTGTATATCATTAGATAGCTCTTGATGATAACTATATTTCTATATAACAATATTTTCAGCATGTTGATCGTTTTGACCATTTACACCATTTTTTTCAAATTAGGGTTTGATAGAGATTAGGATTTGGATCCCTTTATGTGAGATTGTTCTTCCTACAATTCTACCCTCAACATAAGATTCAATAATTTTCATAACTCTTGATGTCTATCTCTCGATAATGCTTTAGTAAAGATATATGCCACATTCTCGCTTGTAAGAACATAGATAAGCTCAATGTGCTTCTTAGATACTTGTTCTTGAATATGATACAATATGTTTAGTTGTATGACATGAACAAGATTCTTTGCAATATCAATAGCACTCTGACAATTTGAAAATATTTACCTAGGAAGATGAACATAAACAACATGATAACTTTGAATTGTTTTGCAAGAAGATAACCTCAAGTGTAGCTATAAATGCAATCCTATTCTCTAATTCACTTGAAAATACACCCATATTGGTTGTTTCTTAGAAATCCATGATATAAGGCATTCATGTGCATGAAAATAGTAGCACTTGTATTGTCTATGTCACCTACCTAATCAAAAGCTACAAAACCTTGAAGTATAATATGTGATGACTTTGGAAAAATCATTGCATAATTCATGGTTCCTTTCAAACATCTAATAATTTATTTAACATCTTTTTGAATGATTTTTTAGAGCTTTGTGCATAAACCCTGAAATGTGAGAAACTATGAACTGAATATCAAGATGTGTATTACATAGATATATCAAGCATCCCACTACTTTATTATAAAGTGTATCATCAAAAGGTTTTGAATCTGCATTTGCTTGTAACGACACATAAACATCCATAGGTGTCTGTATAGATTTAGAATTTGACATTTCAAACATTTCCCATAGTTTTCCAATGTACTTTTATTCTTTCATATTGATATAGATACAATCATTCTTGAATATGAATTCAATGCCAAGATAATAGTTTTAAACACCAAAATCATTAATATCATATACCTTTTTAAGCTGTGACTTCAAAACTAAAGATCCAACTCCTTGGGACCTATCATAATCATATCAGAAACATAAATGATGATTATTATGGAAAAAAATTTCTCTAATTTAACATTATGGGTTGAAGAAGATTCTCAATTTTTAAAGCCAATAGATAAATGATATAGATGAATCTTTTCATATGAAGCCCATGATGCTTGCTATAAACCATAGAGACCTTTTACAAGTTCGCATACTAAATGTTATTTACTTTACTCTTTGAAACCCTCTAGCATGGCTATCTTACCTAACCTTTGTAAGAAAATAACAGCACAGTGGAATAGACTTGTGGACAGAGTTGAGAGAAAAACACAGACAAAGATAGATGTAGACTGAGAGATAGAGAACTCAAATTCTCAGATTGCCGAGCATAATGAAGTTACAATGATGGTGCTATCCACCCGTGCGCTCCCAATGTGGAGCTTAGATGGCGATCTAGACAAACTCTAGATGAAGGGCTTACCAATGCGCAATGCAATGTAAATCTCAATCTAGGCCATGCTTATATAGATTTTACAAGGCAGTTCAGTATAGATAAACATAGTCGGGAGATGCAAAATACTCAGTAAAATATATAATTTGACAATATCTCCACGATCAGAAGTCCTACCATCTCCGCTCTATGGACCCCGTAGAAGGGGGCAAGCCCCCCTCTACACTCCCCTCATTAAGGTTCTATGGGGAAACCACATGACCCCACACTGCGTTTATTTTCACCTTAAATGGCAATCCAATGGCCTAGAAGTTTATGCCCTACCTAACCTAACCGCTAGGCTCACAAAGATCATCTACAACCATCAAAAGTCACACATGGACCTCATCTAGCTTGGAAGTTAGGGTTCCACAAATGTCTGGGCTCTCATTATGGCTTCTCCTCATAATGGGGGCCTTACAACTTTGAGCACCATGGATCATTTGTGGTCACATGATGGTGAAATATTGAGCATATCTAACACCCCCCTCAATGTCCACCCTACGGTGAACTACCTCCTTGGTCCAATCCCAAGCTTTGGAAAGTGTCAAAGAAGTTGCTCCCTCCAAAGAGCCTTGGTGAAGATGTCTGCTCCATTTTCTTCAGTAGGACAATAGCTTATCTCCACGATCCCGTTGTCGGGAAGAAGGGGGTCAAGCGAATGGCACTGGTTGGATCAGGCCCCTTTCTGGTGTGCGCCGTTCCCGCTGTCCTGCGAGCGGCGTCTGCGCGCTGGGCGCTTCGCCTAAATCTCTGGAGTGTGTGCAATCCTCGTAGGGCCCCCGCCTCTCGGAAGTGATGAGACGAACGCGTGAGACCGTAGGTGTCGGAAGGGAAAGAAATCCAAGTACAATGCTGCCCGCTACAGTGCAGGTCGATGGTACAATAAAACCGCTACAGTGCGGTATGGGGATACAATATAAATGCCGCCGCTACACTGCGGATCGGCCAATATAAACTATACCCCTCGCTACAATGCGAGAAATTGCCCACGGGACTTTCGCTTCGGTCTTTACGGTCCAAGCTTTACTTCAGGTCTTTTGGTCTTTAATCTTTACTTCAAATCTTTGCTTCAAATCTTCATCAAATGATTCTATTCACTTCATAAATCGCAATAGCCTCCAATCACACAGTACCCTGGAGGGAAGATCAGCAAGGATAGTCCATGAGGTGTACTCTTTTCTTTAGTCTCAATCTTCAATTCTTTACTTCATATAATCCTCTAATATCATCAACCGCTCCAACCCCCTGCGGGATTTCATCCCGACATCCGCCCCCACTAAACCTGCACATCGTCTCGATGGGTCAAACTGCAAGATCCAACAGAAGCGTATCAGGGTTCTTTTGAAATCTCTTTACACTTTTTATCTTTCTTTTCAAAACTTAAATCATGATCTCATGCAGTCATGCAATTTTTATAAAGGTTAGTACAAATTTTAGAAAATTAGGTAGATTCAAGCTTCACAAATATCATACTATGTTTCTGCATCTGCAATCTGACAAGTAGTCACATGAATAAACCGTTGGCTTTCTAGATCTTCTGTTTGTTCAGCTGGTTCAGATCCAACTGCTCATTCTTAGTACTAGCATATACTTATATTTTTACTAACTTGGTTTGTAGAATATACCTCGATTCCCACTATTTATCTCCTACAATCCAACTCTCCATTAGATCTCTTTCTCTTTCTTTTCCTTTTTTCATTTTCATTTTCTCTTTCTTTATTTTCCACTTCATCTCAGCTCAGCATTTTTCCTTTTACTTTTAATTTCACAAATCGACCTATGTCGAAATCGGGTGCGACTCATGGACTTGTCCGCCCGGCCAAGTTTATACCACCTGTCTGCCGACCCGACATAGTGCATGACATACACAATGTCAGCCCTACATGAAATCGACGTCAGCTCGTGGCTCTGACCACCCGGCCAGAGTAGCTCCACCCACCTATCGACCCATGCAGGCACATGACAACAAATAGCTCAGGCCTACGACGAAACTAGCTACGGCTCCTGGCCTTGATCGCCCGACCAAGGTGGTTCCACCCGCCTACTAGCCCATCGCAGCACATTAACAACATACACACACATATAAGCTGGCTTGAGTATGAACGTCTTTCTATAACTCATGATCCATATGGAGGTAAGATCTTGCAGGAAGCAAATAGTAGACCCAAAGAATCCCATTCACTAAGCGTTCAAATCAATCAGCATATATATGCACTCGGTCTAAGCATGCCATCACATTCCCAAGCTTTCACTCCCAAAAGTCTCTAGTCTGCTAACTGACTCCATTCATATAATTCCTAGTCGTTCATGCTTCATGCAAAACCCATAATAGATATTTGCTATCTTCCGTCTACATGATTTTCGTAAATTCATACATATCTTTATCACATACATAAATGCAATGCATATGCTCTATGAGAAACGAAACATATTTCAAATCAGAAACATTTCACCTGGTGATTTTAGTCCATCTTCATCATTGATTGATCCAGCTTTTCTTCATCTTCATGATCTATCATTCTTCATCAGCATGAGCATCAGTGTCATCAGTATTCTCCAATATCATAATCATCATAATCATCATAATCATCATAATCAATGATCATAAACCATCATCATCGACCATTTTCAACATCAATCATTATCTTTCATTATCATCATTCATCATTGACCAATCATCATAAATCATCCATCATCAATCCTCATCATTTATTAATCATCAATCATTAATCATCATCATTCATTAATTATTATTTATCATCATGAATCAGTCACTAATCATTCATCAATCATCATACATTCATCATCAACCATAATCATCATATAATCATCATTATACAATCATCTTTCATCATCATTCATTAATCATCAATCATTATCATTCATCAATCATCAATCATCATACATTCATCATCAACCATGATCATCACATAATCATCATTATACAATCATCTTTCATCATCATTCATTAATCATCAATCATTATCATTCATCAATCATTATCATTCATCAATCAATTTCAACATCAATCATTATCTTTCAATCATCAACAATCATCATCATTATAATCATCTATCATCATCAATCATTATAATTCAACTTCATTCATTAATCAACATCAATCATCATAAAACATCAATCACCAATCATCAATCATCATCAATCAATCATAAACCATCAATCATCAATCTTTCATTATCAATCATCAATCATTAATCACTCGTCAATCATCAATCATCAATATTATCCATCATAAACCATCAATCATCATCATTAAACACTAATAATTCATCAATCATTTATCATCATGAATCATCAATCACCCTCATTCATTCATCACAATCACCATCAACATCAATCATTATCAATCACTTATCAATCATGATCAACTATCATTATCATCATCATCATTCATCAACATTTAATAGCTCTTGATCATTCTCATGCATTTTTATTATGATTCTACTTCAATCATCATTCAAGGTTTGCAAATATGTCTTGAAACATTAGGTTTCTACTTTTTCTATTCTTCTTCAAACTCTTGGAAGTCTTTGAAGTTGTCCTTACACTTCCCTCGATTTGCTTGATAATATCATCAAGCAACTGTTTTTCCGCTTTGTTAACTCGTTTATCAGATTTTATATCTTCTTGAATTTCTTCTTCACTCTTTTCTAGTTCAATCTATTTATCAAAGTTCATTTGGGATTGTAATTTTGCAACTTTTTCTTGATCAAATAGATTCTCATTAGTTTAAAATTTTGGATCAAACGAAACATATACATCATGCTCTTTCTTTGATTTCTCTTTAATTTCTCTATCAGATTCTCTTTTATGGTCAATTTCCATTTGTTCTCTTAATATCTGTTCAATATTTTGCTTCTCGACCTTTATTTGTCTACCTTTGGTTTCTTCAATAGATTTCTCTTGACTCTCAATAGATAGTAGGATCTCTTTTTCATGAGATTTACTATTCTCAAGTCTTTTTGGTTTCCACACTCTTTGAATTGATTTCGATCTAGTTTTAGTCTCTTCAAAATATTCTCTCATTCCACCTTTTCCTACATTCAAAGATAAAGGGAATTGATCTTGGTATTTACAAATTTTTCCTTCATGCTCACTTACAAGTCTATGTCTGCATGCACTCTCATATGCTATGCAGTCCCAGAACATATGTCCAAACTGATCGCACCAAAAGCAACGTATAGGTCTCTTCTCAACCCGACTTGATTTCCTAGGTATCACTCTAGGTGTGGGTCTTCTAAGACCTAAAGACTATTTGTGTGCAGATATGCCTTGGACTTTTACCTCGTGCTCATTATCACATTTCAATACTTGTAGGTCATTAACTTGATTTGTCAACAAGTCAACCTTATTTCTCAATTCAGAAATCTCAGAATCCATTTCATTTTTTAGGTCTTAAATACATATGCCCATAAGCTGAATAGTGTCGGATATTGCATTTATTGTCTGCATTAAGGTCATTATGATACCAAACTTCGATTTTATAGATTCATTTGTGTTAAATTCTATTTCCTTAATTCGCTCTTCATATCTTCTAAATTGTTCCTTAATCATTTTGTTCATTTTTTTTTCCTCTTCTTATGATCTAAGATGAGAAGTAGATTCTTAATCTATGCGTCAATAGAAAAGTGCACACTCGTATGTTCAAAACTGATGCAAAAAGTGGATGATCAAAGTCAGGCAGTAAAACAATCTTTCTCTTTAAAGTGTGTGGAGCAATGCAAATAATTCAAATAACCTGAAATGCTAGTACCTGGAGTCTCCGATCTGACACCGAGGTTCCTGTCTGTCTTCTAAAGGAGTGGGTGACACGTTGAGGATCACCGGGCAACCGCCTCGCTTCACGTCGGGTTCAGATGTCGGGAAGAAGGGGGTCAAGCGAACGGCACGGGGTTAGATCACGCCCCTTTCTGGTGTGCGCCGTTCCCGCTGTCTTGCAAGCGGCGTCTGCACGCTGGGCGCTTCGCCTAAACTCTCTGGAGTGTGTGCGATCCTCGTAGGGCCCCTGCCTCTTGGAAGTGACGAGACGAACGCGTGAGACCGTAGGCGTCGGAAGGGAAAGAAATCCAAGTACAACAGTAAAACACGGAGCTCAATGATACAATGCTGCCCGCTACAGTGCGGGTTGATGGTACAATAAAACCGCTACAGTGCGGTATGGGGATACAATATAAATGCCGCCGCTACAGTGCGGATCAACCAATATAAACTAGACCCCTCGCTATAGTGTGACAAATCGCCCACGGGACTTCCGCTTCGGTCTTTACGGTCCAAGCTTTACTTCAGGTCTTTTGGTCTTTAATCTTTACTTCAAATCTTTGCTTCAAATCTTCATCAAATGATTCTATTCACTTCATAAATCGCAATAGCCTCCAATCACACAGTACCGTGGAGGACGAATGTTGGGATGAAATCCCGTAGGGAGTGTGCATTGATTTTTTTCAAAGATGATTGATTTATGAGTTTTGTGTGATGTTTTACTGAGAAAGTGGTAAAAATTGTATATGTTTCGGCCGATTTGATTGATTATGCGATGTGAAACCATGTTAGAGATGTACGTAGGACTGTGTGTGTAAACAACTTATGTTTGACCCATAAACGTTGAGATTTGATCCTTAAAACTTACTGAAAATGTGGGTTTACCCCATGAAAAATGAACTTGAATCCTTAGAAAACCCTATGATTTTGCCTGTAATTGTAAATAAAGCTTTGAATTGACGAGGTTGAGGTAATTGTGAGCAAACCCCTAATTTTCCCGATAAAAAATCCTAGGTTGGACCCCTAGAATTGGTGTTTACCCTAGGTCGAACCCTTAAAATGAATTAATTAATGTACATAGAGTGTGAAACCAAAACCTTAGTGTAGGGAAAAATTAAAAGGCTACCGAAAATGGAAAGTTCATTGAGGAGGTTAGAACGTTCTAGAAGCAAGTCTAGGGGGGCCTATAAATAAGTGCAAGTTCATTTGTTTCTTCCCCACCCCGTGGATCTTGCTTGTGGATCTCTCCTCGAGGTATGCTTCTTTTCCATTTTTTCATGTTCATCTTCTTGCTCGTGCTTTACGATAGTGCATCTAAGGAGAGAGAAAGATCCGATTAGCTATAGAGGAATTCACATGAGCTTAAGAGCTCCCATGCTTTCAAGGAAGAGGGTAGCTTATGGGGATAGCAGGTATGGAGGCAAAAGAGGGAGGGAAAGTAGAGTCTTGTTTTAAGGATGGTACTTTAGTGTTTTGGTGTCGTCATTACAGTCGGCTAAAGAGCTCATTATCCCTATGGGTTTGTCATACACAAGAGAAAATCTTGCCCCGTGCAGAGTAGCGCGTGATCGATTACCAACGGACCAATTCCGGAGTGGAGAGCAGAGAGATGCGGTCCGACGGTAGTTAATTTCCGTAGAGGGAGATGTCAGCGTGCCAAGTGGCACTATGGGTGTTGGCGGCTGTAGACGCACGCGATGGATGTAGAGAGAGAATCAGAGGAACTGAGATCGGTGGTGGAATCTGAATCTGCCGCTTCTATGCAAGAGAGAGGAGGGGCCAATCAGTACACAGGCGGCGCTGCTCTGACGGAGACAGGTGGAGGTGGTACTGGCTTGCGCACGTCAGAGGAGAGAGAACACTTGTGGCCGTCGGGGACGTCGCAGGAGAGATAGAGAGAGACAGAGACATGGCGGCGTCAGAAGCTTCGTAGAGAGAGATATTCTGGGAGAGATGGTCGGCGGTAGAACACTACGAGAAAGAGAGGGGAGTGAAGTATGGCAGAGAGAGAGGATTCGGCTGAGAGAGAGGATTCGGCAGAGACTCACAGAGAGAGGGGAGATTGGTCGCCTGATGCGCGCCACACAGATCGGAGGAGAGAAATGGTTGCACAGTTGCACTATGATAGAGAGAGGGGAGATTGGTCGCCTGATGCGCGCCACACAGATCGGATGAGAGAAATGGTTGCACAGTTGCACTATGATA
Organism: Ceratopteris richardii; assembly: GCA_020310875.1. NCBI lineage: Eukaryota > Viridiplantae > Streptophyta > Polypodiopsida > Polypodiales > Pteridaceae > Ceratopteris > Ceratopteris richardii. The sequence goes on along the minus strand of CM035421.1, from coordinate 2,534,059 downwards.
TGATGGTATAGATAATAGAGGGGGCTTGGAGCCGACTGCTGCTGATACGATAGAGAGAGAGTGATGCTGGAGAACATAGCTGGAGGCTTATGACTGGCGGTTGTCGCTGTAGAGAGAGCTGCTTGCGTGCGTGGACTGCCGGGAGAGGTTCTGCTTGCGTGCGTGGACTGCCGGGAGAGGTTCTGGTGGAGAGAGAGAGAAAGAGAGAGAGAAAAAGAGAAAGAAACCTCAAAGGAAGAGAAATGACTTGAGATAGTGAAAGGGGTTTATGCTCAAATTAAACCCTAGGAAAAGAGGGTAGAAACCTTTGTTTTGGGTTGGAATTTTTATGATAAATTGTTGCATATAGAATTATTAGAAAAGAGAAATTAAAGAATAAATGTAAATGAAAGTTTCATGATATTTTTAATTGTACTAATGATTTTTTTATGCCCCATCCTGTGGATTGCTCTTGTGGATCATCACCTCCAGGTTTATGCGGTTTCTGACTATCTGAAGTAAAGAGAAGGAAGGCCATTGCGGAGGATACTTGAAGAAAAGAACGGACCGAAGTAAAGTTGGAAGAAAAGCTTGGACCGTGAAGACCGAAGCAGAATCCCGTGGTCTTTCTTGTGGAACCTTCCTACAGGTTGGGCGGATTGATGATTTTGGAGGCTTATATGAGCTAAAGAAAAGATTTGAAGACCGAAGTAGAGTATCCCGTGGATCTTCTTGGGGCATCTATTCTCCAGGTTTGTGTGGATTTTGAAGTAAAGAGCAGCAAAGTGAAGAGTTGAAGAAAAGCTTGGACCGAAGAAAAGTGAAGAAAAGATTCAACCGCAAAGACCAGAAGACAAAGATCGAGGGCGCTTTTAGCACTGTGGCAAGAGGCTTACCCTACATTCAGTCAATCCGCACTGTAGCGGCGGCTTATATTCGTATTCACTCACCTGTTCCGCACTGTAGCGGATTTCCATATTTCCGACCCGCACTGTAGCGGGGATCTTTGTATGATTCAAAATTTATTGGACGAATTCAGTTGCGTTTGACTTCCGTGCCTTAGTGTTGCATACTTGGATTTTCGCACTTCCGACGCCTACGGTCTCACGCGTACGCACGCACGTCCCACTATTTCCAAGAGGCGGGGACCCTACGAGGATCGCACACACTCCAGAGAGTACAGGCGAGACGCCCAGCGCGTAGACGCTGCTCGCAGGACAGCAGGAACGGTACACCAGAGAGGGGCCTGATCCAACCCCAGCGCCGGCTTCCTGCCTGACCTCCTTCTTCCCGACACCGTGATCAGTCAACTCACGCACATAGTGATACTAGATTTCTATATGCTTGGTACGTGCATGGAAAATAGGATTTTTGGCGATGGTCATGCAACTTTGGTTATTACACTTCAACTCTGTAGCCTCTTATCCTTGTATTCCTATGTGCCATAGGATCCTCCTCAACCATACTGCTTAACATGTTGCAATGCATGTAGCATTGTTCTTAGCTTCAGTAGAAGATAATGCTACAATCGGTTGCTTCTTACTAATCCAAGAGAAAATCCTTGATCCTAAAGAAAAGCAATATCCAAAAAATGATTTTCTCGTATCAATATCTCCTACCCAATCTGAGTCACAATATCCGACTAGAGATGATCCTTCTTCATAAAGAATACCATAATCAGTGGTTCCTTTCACATACCTGAGTATCTGCATGCTTGCCTTCCAACTATTTTGGCAAGGCTTATTAGAGAACTTGCTTACTACTCAACAACATAAGAGATGTCTGGTCTACTATTGCACAAGTAGATGAGACTTCCAACTAGTTTCCTGTATCTTCCAATATCCACTGGAGGTGAAGTATCTTCAACAGATAATTTTTTGTTGACCTCCATGTGTAGAAATTTCCTTGCAATCGTCAATGTCGAATGCCTTCAATATCTACCTTGCATACTTTTGTTGAGAGATGAAAATCTTCCATGGTTCCTGCCAAACTTCAAGACCAAAGCAATAATGCATTAAGCCCAAGTGTGTCATTTCAAATTCTAAACTCACGGCATCTTTTGTTTGTTGAAGAAGAGCATCACCATTTCCTGTAATCACAAGGTCATCTACATAGAGTATGAGCACAACTGTCTTCCCTCCTCTCTTTAGAACATAGAAGTTAGTATCAGAAGCACATCTTTTGAAACCTAGGTCCAAGAGATACTTATCTATCTGTTGTTACCATGCTCTAAGGGCTTGTTTTAGCCCATATAATGCCTTCTTCAGCTTACATACCTTGTTTTCAAAATGGGGAGCCTCAAACCCTGGTGGTTGAGACACATATACCTCCTCCTTGAGGTCTCCATTCAGGAATGTTGATTTGACATCCATGTGATAGATTGGCCAATGCTTGTGTGCAACCATAGCTAGTACTACTCCGATAGTAGTCATTCTTGTAGTCGAGGCAAATGATTCACAAAAGTCAATGCCTTCAACTTGTGAGTGATCTTGTGCAACAAGTCTTGCTTTATACTTTTCTAGAGTACCATCAGCCTTGTACGTTAGCTTCCACACCCACTTGGTGACAATGACTTTACGCTTAGGGGGTCCATCCACTAGCTCCCAAGTTCCATTCTTCATGATATTTTTGTATTATGTTTGCATGGAAGCCCTCCAATTCGGATCATGGAGTGCCTCTTCCACATTGGTTGATTCCTTTGCTTCTTCTTGAAGGAGATCAGCCATCAAGGCTATGTTTACAATATGGGCGCTTGTCCGTCTCTGTTCCTCTATTCTATGTGATCGTCTCGGTCCATCTGCAACCTATTCTAGTGACTGTGGGATGGGGTTTGCAGAATCATAGAGCTGCCTCACTCAAAGTGGCAATGGCTTTTCCACTTGGGTGTTGGTAGGTTGGTGACTTTCAGACTCATCATCTGAAGATGATGCTTCCTTCTCTTGTGTAGAAGGGATAGCTCTTGGGCCAGGTTCATAGTGGATTGCCCCTTCACCTGATGATAAAGTGGAAGCTCTCTTTTCGTCCTCCATTGCATGTGGCTGCTCCTCCTTAAACACCACATCACGAATCGCCATGATCTTCTTAGCCTCAAGTTCATAAAGCTTATAAGCCTTCTTATCTTCGATGTACCCTAGGAAGATACATTTGATGCTTTTTGGTTGAAGCTTGTTTCTTTCCCTATCTGGAACATGTACATAACATTCACTTCCAAATACTTTGAAATCGGAAACAGAAGGCTTTTTACCAGTGTAGGCTTCTTGTGGAGTCTTTCCATCAAGTACCTTGGTGTAGCTTCGATTTAAGATATAGACAACAGTATTGACAATCTCTATCCAAAATTGATTAGGCAAATCCTTTCCTTTCAACATGCACCTTTCCATCTCCATGATGGTTCGATTCAGATATTCTGCAACACCGTTCTGTTGAGGACTATGTGCCACAGTGAGTTGTTCTTGATTCCCTTACTCTTGCAAAAATCTTCAAACTCTATTGATGTGAACTCACCACCCCCGTCTATCCTGAATTTCTTCATCTTCTTCCCTGTTCCAGTTTCAACAAGCTAAAGCCATTCTTTAAACTTACCAAAAGCTTGAGCCTTATCAGGAAGGAAGTACACCCACGTCTTCCTGCTATGGTTGGTCCGCCCAAGGTCTATGTAGGCATTTTTCTGCACAAGTCAACATGCACCAACTCTAGAGGATAGCTTGCCTTGTTCTTGCTTTCTTGTGGAAACACCTTCCTCTCTTGCTTGCCCATCATGCAAGCTTCACATGGTTCCTTCATTTCTGCAATCAATGGTATGTGTGCAATCATACCTCTGCGATGCATCTCCTTCAGTACAGGGTATCCAATGTGGCCAAATCTCTCATGCCATAGCTTACTTGTGCCCACGTTTGTAGTGGTTGTAAGAGCACACAACTAATACAGGTTGTTCCTCCTCATGCCAATCCCAACAATGTTGTTGTTATCGTCCATAATCTTAGCTCCTGTCTTAATGAAAGATACTTGATGACCTTGATGAGTTATAGAAGCTACTGAAAGTAGATTTCATTTTATTTGTGGAACATGCAAGACATTTGAAAGCTTTCTCATATCACCAATAGAGTTAATGAAAGAAATCATACCTTCGCCCTCTATAGGACATCTTGCATTGTTTCCTACCTTTACTGTGATGGGTTCCTTTAGAGGTTGTAAGGAATTGTAAAGGTCTTTTCTACTCATCATGTGACAAGATGCACCACTGTCCAACACCCATGAGTCATCTGTTCTTGAATCTTCAGTCAAGGAGCACACCTCCTCTATCGTAACAAATAACTCAAGCTCTGTTTCTGTTGTGTTGGCAGACTCCTTGCCCTTGCCACCTTTTGAAGAGCCACTCTTCTCTTTTGACTTCTTGATGCAATAGTCTTGGATTTTGTGTCCTTTCTTCTTGCAGTGGAAACACTCTCCCTTGAACTTCTTTTTGTCGTTCTTCTTTTTGTCTCCATCTTTTGAAGAGTCTGTTTTGCCTCCTTTGGCATTTGCTGTGAATGCAGCATCTCCTTTGCTACCACCACTCCTTGCCTTTAGCCGCAGCTCCTCCTCCATGAGTAAGGCACTAAATTCTTTAAAAGTTAGTGGTTGAGGTCTGATTTGAGTGTTAAGAGTAGTTATCAAACCATCAAACTGAGGTGGACAGATTCGAAGACAATGACGAGCTAGCTCCTCACTTGACTTTTGAACACTTGCTCTTGCCATTTGATCTCATAGATTCTTTATGCGAGTGATAAACACCTCTACAGTCTCCCCATTAGCAAAATGTTTTGTTGCAAGCTGATTCTCCAAGTACTGAATCCGTGTCTGATTATGAGTTTCATATTGATTTCTCAATATGTTCCATGCTTCACATGCCTTTGTAGTATGCTGAATGAAAGTCAGAACACTATCAGAAGTACTTGTAACTAGAGCATAGAGTGCATCTTCATTTCTACATTTCCAAGCACATAGAAGATCAGCATCAAGAGGAATCATTGGACCAGGATTATTTGGATCATGTCTTTCTTGGGCTCATGATTAGTCCCAAGAACAGTCTCCAAAAGCTCATACGAATCAAGAATAGAAATGATTTTGAACTTCCACAGGGTGTAGTTTGTACCATCAAGCTTACCTTTTATGAAGATTGGTGGCTATATCCGCAACTTTGGGATGATCGGCATCATTGCTGCTCTTGCTTGTGCACCACCTACCCCTATTGATGAACCACCTTGACTCCCAGTCATAGATGATGACATGCCGCTTGACATCTTCTCTCTTTTGTTGTTCAGACCTCTGCAACCTCTGCATTTCTCCTTCTCCACCACTCAGATCCTCTTGGGCTCTGATACCATGTAAGAAAATAACAGCATAGTGGAATAGACTTGTAAACTAAGTTGAGAGAAAAATGCAGACAAAGATAGATGTAGACTAAGGGATACAGAACTCAAATTCTCAGATTGTTGAGCATAATGCAATTACAATGATGGTATTGTCCACCCGTGTGCTCCCAATGTGGAGCTTAGATGGAAATCTAGACAAAATCTAGATGGAGGGCTTACCAATGCACAATGTTATGTAAAGCTCAACCTCAATCATGCTTATATAACTTTTACAAGGCGGTTCGGTAAAGATAAATGTAGTCGGGAGATACAAAATAGTTGGTAAAATATATGATCCGACAATATCTCCATGACCAGAGGTCCTACCATCTCGGCCCTATGGGCTCTAGTGATAGGCCCCTCGGACCCCACAGAAGGGGGCAAGCCCCCCTCTGCACTCCCCCCATTAAGGTTATATGGGGAAACCGTGTGATGCCACATGGCCTTTATTTTCACCTTAAATGGCAACCCAATGGTCAGGAAGTTTATGCCCTAATTAACCTAATGGCTAGGCTCACAAAGATCATCTACAACCATCAACGGTCACACATGGACCTCATCTAACTTGGAAGTTAGGGTTCCACAAATGGCCAGGCTCTCATAATGGCTTCTCCTCATAATGGGGGCCTTACAACTTTGAGCACCATGGATCATTTGTGGTCACATGAGGGTGGAGTATTGAGCATATCTAACAACCTTCATATGAACTACTTACTTACCCAATGTTAGAGTACAACCATGTTGCAATGTCCTCTTGTATCAATTACTTGTTTGTTTTAATTTCCTTTTGGTGTAAGATCTTGTCTATATAGTTGTCTTGTTAGAAATAATTGACTTTTAACATTGTTTTTAATTTGACCAATCGATTACATTCTTTCTTGTTAGGGTTTTCCACCATTTTGCTCTAGCTACTCTTGAACTTAAGAATATTAGGATTTGTTGAAATTGTTTTGGTTCCTATTGTAGCCCTACTTATTCAATACCACCTAAGCACATTAGCCTAAGCTAAAAATTGATTGAGGGCATTACGAGATCTTCCAACCTTGAATCACATGCACTTGAAATAGCTGAGACAAGAAATTCATTCCCAATCTTACTCTACATTGGGATCTTGTTTTTCCACACAGATAGCTCCAAAGTCCTATACAAATTCCAAAATTTAGGCTTAATTTGATAATATTTTAACAAAAAATAAATTGCTAAAAATATTGGTCATCATGATAGATGGTGTTTGTCACGATAGAGGGTATCTTTCATGGATGTATATCTATCATGATAGATTGGTCTATCATGACAGACTTGTCTATTGTGATAGATGGTCTATCACGATTGATGCTATCTGTCATTTATTGTCTGTCCTAGTCTCTGTCTATTGCCATAGATTTTCTATCGTGATAGATGGCCTCTATTGTGGGCTCATATCTATCGTAATAGATGGTCTCTGTGGTCTATCATCTATCATGGATTACAATCTACTACAATCAATGTGTGTATCATGATAGGTGTTGTATCACGAGAGCCTCTCTATCACAATAGACAAGTCTATCATACCTCTCTATGTGTCGTGATAGAGATTGTCTGGCTTGAATCTCCAAAATGCTTCATGTGTCTCTCTATTCATCAAGAGTTCTATAATTTTATTGTCTTGGGAAATCAATCTTGTGTTATGGTTCTCGATACGATTGACTTGCCTCTAGGTGTCCTAGGCTCAATTCCTTGGTTTTCCTAATCTAAGTCTCATATCTCTGACTCAAGGATAATTGATCCAAACTCATATGTCCTATCAGGTAAGCTTGTTATTGCATACTGTTGATATATTTAGGTAGTGATGTGTGTGAACACACTAGGATCACCGGGGCACATTTTTCCCTCTTTAGGAGGTTTTTCCCTCAGCTTGTATATACACGCCTATAGCCCCAATGGGTCACTTATCTTTGTACATCCTATTGGTAATATATTCAGTATCGTGTGTTGTACTCGAAGATTCTTTTTCTTCCTTGTGCTATTCTCGCTTCATCTAGGGCATCATCAACACCCCTCCGATCACAGTCTCATAATCGTATGAAATTTGGTGAGCATACTCAAGGAGATTAGGAGATCAAAATAGCTTCATTATGTGGTGCCAAAATCATGAGATTAGCTTGTTTTGGCGTTTGAACGCACTATCATAATGCTTGTGCAAGCAATTTCGTCTTTTTGTGCCAAAGATATATACTACAGATTTCAGTTTGCTAGTATAAGCATCCAAAAGTCTTCTATAGGTTTAGCAGAACTTGACAGGGTGGTTCTATTCAAATTTTTGAGATGCAATCATTTTTCTACATGAAGGTATTTTAGTTAGTGGCCATGGTTGAAAGCAGTGATGTATTCTATATGTTGCTTGTTGAGGATAAGTTGGATAGTATCAATTACCCATTATGGGCTTATATGATGCGTCATGTATTGGCTGCAAAAGAACTATGGAATGTTGTACAAGGTGTTGAAAAACATCCTATTACACCTGCAAACCACAGTTGCTAAAGATGATGCAGACGACATTGAAGATGACAATATTCTTCATGTTCCTATCCGTGCTATGGTTCCTACTGCACCTACTGCAAAGCAAATTCATATTGGGATAGTAGAGATGCTCAGGGACATGCATTGATAGCCTTGTTTGTCAAACGTGCCATTATTCCTCACATTCGGTCATGTAGGATAGCTAAGGATGCTATCAAGCTTTCCTAGCTAGTGAGAAGGGCAAAGGTAAATGGAGCTCTTCTACTAGTAAGCAAAAATCTACTAATTCTACACAATTAAAGAAGGAAGAGAGAGATGAGAAGAAAAGAGAACAATAGAAATTGTTTTGAAAATATTGTAAAGGAAATGATAATGTCATCAAGAGTTGTCCAAAACTAGTTGTTAAAGAGGAATGCAAGAAAGAGGCTAGCATGGTTGTTCTAGAGGCCTCTATACTCAAAGCAGATTCAGCTAATCTTGTGCAGAATGAAGAATGGGCATTTACCACTGTCTGCAGTTATGACCCATCTACTCATGAACAGTACAGCATAGTTTCTTCACTTCAGTCAAGCCTTCCCCTACAACGAATACTATCACATGTGCTAGCAACTCCTCTTATCCTATTATGGGCATTGATAAGATCATTTTAACTACTAGTGATGGTAGTTCTTTTACGTTGTTGGATGCTTTACTTATGCCAAGGATCAAGAAGAATATGTTATCAGTATTAGTTTTAGCAAAGATTTTCTTAGTTGTGAAATTTGTTGATGATAGATGTACATCTCATGATCTGTCAAATGAAGATGTCATTATTGCTTCTGGCATTTTATGTCACGAGATGTATAACCTCATAGACTATGAAACGTTTGTGAATGATTCAACATGTGCAATACATGATTCTTAGGCTATGTTAATGCAAAGCTTTGGCATGCATGCTTTGGTCATCTAAATTTTTCTAGTTTGCTACGCCTGCACAAATCTGAAATGGTGTCCTCTCTGCCCAAACTTGAGGCACCAGGTAAACATGTTTTTGAAGGCTATATTTTGGGCAAAATGTAGCGTTCCTCATTTCCAAAAGATGGTTCAGTTTTGAGCTACTCAGAAATTGCACCTTGTTCAGAGTTATATTTGTGGTCCTATGTAGATACCCTCTTTTGGAAACTATCTTTAGTTCGTGACTTTCATTGATGATTTCTCCAAGCATGCATCGGTATATCCATTGAAAGCAAAGTCCGAAGTGTTTATGTGCTTCAAATAGTTTTTGGTTTTGGTTAAAAATATATTAGCATGTAAAATGGGCACCCTCCATTCTGATCAATGGGGGAATGTCTTCTGGCTTTAATGCATTTCTGGTTGAATGTGGGATAAAACATTGGTGCAGTGCCGTATACACCTCAACAGAATGGGGTTGCTGAACAGATGAACATGTCACTCATGGAGATGGCGAGGTGTATGGTCAAAAGTCAGGCTTTACCACAAAGTTTCTAGCTTGAGGATGTTATGTGTGCAGCATATGTACTTAACAGGTGTCCCACTAAAGCATTATAGTCTATCACTCCATATGATGCTTGGCATGGTCACATGCCATTTGTTGCTCACCTACGTGTATTTGGTTGTTTGGCATATGCATTAGTGCCTGAACAACAACGAGGAAATTGGACGATAAAGAAGTAAAATGTATTTTTGTTGGGCATAATTCTGAAAGCAAAGGCTATCAGTTGTATCATCCATAGACTAAACACATTCTTGTTAGCTGTGATGTTTTTGTGGAAGATGCTATTTAGCCATTATTTTCATGTACTAAGGAGATATTTGTTAGCTCCAAAGACATCTATGATATTTCCTACCTCTTTTTACAGGTGGACTGTCTAGTGCTGGTCCTAATGAGGCAAATTTTGAGCGTTTATATGTTTCATGTGATGATGTAGATCATTCCAGTTTGATGCAGATTTACATGATGCACTTGTTGATAAGAGAGCTGATATTGAGGAGGCAAAAACTATGCCAAAATGGCTGGTGTAGACTTTGTGTGACAGCAAATTAGATGCACCTCTGTCATATCATACTCATTCAGGCTCCTATAGTGCCTCTTTTGCATCAGATTCCTATGCTATGGCTGCCTCTAGTCTCTATGATGAGAATGAGCCTATTTTGTTTGGGAAAGAACAAAATTATGAAAAATTGGATGGCTACTATGCAATCATAATATGATGATATCCTAAAAAATGGTACCTAGACTTTATGTGACTTGCCTCTGGACAAGCAGGCCATTGGCACTAAGTGGATATACAAATTGAAGTGTAAGCCTGATGGAACAATTGACTAGTATAAGGCTAGGCTTGTTGCAAAGGGGAATGCTCAGCAAAGAGGCATTGATTTTGATGAGACCTTTTCTCCTACCTGCCAAATTACTACTGTTCATAGCATATAAGCACTTTCAGCTCATCATGGTTGGAATGTACATGAGTTGGACATCAAAACTAGATTTCCAAATGGTGACTTGTTACACTTATGTGTTCCTCGAGTAGCTTTGTTGTGAACCTTTTCCCTTTACATGGGCACTTTTTACTCTAGTGTTGGCTAGAGGTATTTTCCCCATGTTAACACATACTTGATACTCTCATATGTGGTGGTACTTTGTACTTAGGGATATTATTCAGCTCTTACTTTAGTTCAGTTCATTGTCAATAGAGAGAGCTATTCCAGCCATCATCTTCTCTGTGTGTCTTGCTACATTTGTGCTCCCTTGTGTGTGCTTCTCGTGTGTCTCTCGCACTTCTACACACACCCAACATTGCTATCAGAGCAGGTTCAGCTCCTTCTTAAGTTTTGGTTTTTCGCATCGCAGCGTGCATGCACTTTAAACTATGCAAATTGACTTCGGAGCACAGAGCTGTGAATTTCAGCAACCAAGAAACATTTCGAGCAGGTGTGCTGGGGGTTTACCCCCATTTCAAAGCCATTCGTGCCATAAAAATTACGGTCATCAGAGTGACGATTTGTGAGCTGAAATTTCAGCACTCATTTTAGCTTTTGTCGAAGTAAAGTCTTTATCACTTTCTTGTTCCTTTGTGAAATGGCGGGCAACAATGACTTGTTTGGCATGCTTCAAGCTGAAGATAAGCTTGATGGGACCAACTATCCAATCTGGTCTTACATGATGAAGCATGTTCTTGTTGCTAAACAACTTTGGAACATAGTGGCAGATGTAGATCGAAGACTTGCAGGCGCTTCTACTTCACAATCTACTATCACAGATGGAGCTTCTTCTTGGAGTATAGTGGTTTCTCCTTCTCCACCTACATAGGAGCAGCTTAGATGGGATGGAAAAGAAGCTCAAGCTCATGCTTTGATTGCGCTTTTTGTGAAGTACCATATAGTTCCTAACATTCAGTCATGTTCTACATCACAACAGACATGGGACACTCTTGCTTCTTTTTATGCCGTGCTTAATGAAGCACATGTTGCATACTTGAGGAAGCAACTTGAGGATGTATTTATGGCTGAAAATGAGTCGGTGGATGTGTATGTGACACACATCAAGGACTTGAAAGAGCAATTGGCAAACATAGATTAGATTATTCCGGATGCATCACTCATTTCTACATTGTCGAAAGGATTACTGGAATCTTTTCAAAGCTTTGCTACTACACTATGTTTGGTTGTAAGAGGAAATCCTAATATATATGCATTTGATGAGGTTGTGTCTCTTCTTTTGCAAGAAGAGCAATCTAGAGTGAATAGAAGTGGTTTGATTGAGGGAATGAAGCACTTGCTATGTCACAAAAGGGGAAAAGCAAGTATGGCTCAACTTTGGGTTCATCAAAACCAAAGCCTCAAGCTTCCTCTTCCACTCATTCCTCTAATGATGCCGATTTGCAAAAGAAGAAGATATGCAAATATTGTCAAAAGGTTGGTCATACTATTGATGAATGTAGAAAGCTTGCTAAATGCAATCAAAAGAAGAAGGAATCTGGCATGTCTATTGCTGAAAATTGAGCAAATGCAAAGAATGATGAAGCTAACATGGCTCAATATTTTTGGGCATGTGTTGTTACATGTCATTATGATGCATCTTTGCATTTTAAATGTGTGGTTGTGAATGAGGCTGATTCGGATTGGTTCTTTGATAGTGGTTCTTCAACGCACATAACATCATGAAAAAGATTTTTTGCCTCTTTGAAAGATGCACCCGAAGGAGGACATGTGGTGTGTGCAAACAATGCCTTTCATCCTATCATTGGAGTAGGAGAAATTGAGCTTACGACTACAAATGGAGGTGTGATTCTCTTGAAAAATGCACTGTATGTGCCATGTATCAAGAAGAACTTAATTTCAGTTCCATTGATTGCCAAAGCTCGACTTCATGTACACTTTGTTGATGATAATTGTATGGTTCATGATTTCAGTAATGGCGATGTTAGCGTGATGTCCGGTACATTATGTAATGGTTTGTATCACATGGATACATACAAGAGGGTTGCCTCGAATGCCTTGGTTGCTCAGACTTCTTCCGTGGCTGAAATGGAGCTTTGGCATGCTCGTTTTGGTCACTTGAACTTGAGTAGTTTGCTTTACTTGCAAAAGAAGGACATGGTTATTGGCTTGCCTACACTTGAGTCCATTGAAAAGCATGCATGTGAAGGTTGCATTCTTGGAAAAATGCATCGTACTTCTTTTCCAAAAGATACTCATACATGTTGGAGTTAGACGTCTACGGAAGCACGCGAACAACACAAGGAAGAAGAAGAAGCTTGGAGCACAACACACAATACTGAATCTATTACTAGAGAATGTGCAAAGATAAGCATCCCATTAGGGAAATAGGTGTATATACAAGCCGGGGGAAGAAAACTTCCTAAAGAGGGAAAAAAGTGCCCCGACGGTCCTAGAGTGTTCACACACATCACTACCTAAATATATCAACAAATCCCCCCTCGGAGTGATGCAGTGAACAAGTAGCTGGCACTCATGTATAAGGAAGTACCAAGCTATGTGGAAATCACTCCACAAAAGGAAGTAAGCCCAAAGCTTTGCGAAAAACTTCAAACTTCTCCCTAGGTAGAGCCTTCGTGAAAAGGTCTGCAATGTTCTCTTGCATGGGCACATATGCCAAGCTGATCTCTCCAGCAGAGAACCTCTCCCTGAAATAATGATAATGCACCTCAATGTGCTTAGTGCGAGCATGGAACACAGGGTTCCTCGCAACTGCCAATGCACTCTGACCCTCAGTGAAGATGGTGGTGGTAGAAGACTGACCAACACCCAAATCAGCCATAAGGTGTCTGAGCCACACACACTCAACAGTGGCTGTGAAAGCTACCCTATACTGAGCCTCACAACTAGAAGTGGCCATAGTACACTGCTTCTTGCTCAACCAAGATATACATGAGCTAGCAAGCATGAAGCAAAAGCCACTAGTGGACACACGAGTGTCATAGCAACCAGTCCAATCAGAGTCAAAAAAAGCATGCAAATCTGGCGGTAGTGATCCCCCCTTGGGATAAAACAACCCAACTAGCCGAGTACCACTCAAGTAGCGAAAGATATGCTTAATCGCTTGCCAATGCTTAACTCCTGGGCAATGCATAAACCTGCTCATCTGTGAGACAACAAACTGAATATCTGGCCGAGTAATGCATAAGTAAATGAAGCATCCAACAACCTGCTGATAGAGACATCTCTAGCATCATGAAGACTCAATCGTAAACCTGTCTCCATAGGAGTGGCAATAGGCTTACAGTCTTCAAGCCAAAATGCTGCAATAATGTGTCAATATATTTTGTTTGACACAAAGCCATTCCACCATCAACGTGCATAAACTGAATGCCCAAATAATGATGCAAATGCCCCAAATCAGACATCTCAAATGAGGCATGCAAATCAGCCTTAAAATCAGCAATATGCTTCTCAATAGGACCGATGAGAAGCATGTCATCAACATAGACAACAATGATCAGAAGCACATCATTAGCACGCTTAACATATAAGGTGCTTTCAGTTGGACTATTCTCAAAACCATGTGCAATCAGATAGGCATGTATCTTCGCATACCAAGCACATGGTGCATGCTTTAAACCATACAATTCCTTCTTTAACCTGCACACCTAGTTTTCATGCCCTTTCTGCACAAAGCCACGGGGCTGAAAAACATACACTTCTTCATGCAAGTCACCATTCACAAATGTTGTTTTAATGTCCAACTGATGTACATTCCAAGCATGATGGGCTGCAAGTGCACAGATGCTCCGAATAGTAGTCATACGACATGTAGGTGCAAAGGTCTCATCAAAATCAATGCCTCTTTCCTGTGCATGACCCTTTGCAACAAGCCTAGCCTTATACCTGTCAACTGTACCATCAAGTTTACGCTTCAACTTGTATACCCACTTAGTGTCAATGGCTTTCTTGCCAGGAGGCAAGTCACATAAAGACCAAGTACCATTCTTCATTATTGCATCATATTCAGATTGCATAACAGCCATCCAATTTTCTGAATTTTGTGCTTCATCAAACGAAACAGGCTCACTCTCATCAAATAGACTAGATGCAGCCATAGCATAGCAATCTGATGCAAAAGAGGCACTATGAGAGCCTAATCGAGTACAATATGATAGAGGTGCATCTAATTTGCTATCATGCAAGGTTTGCACCATCCATTTTGGCATAGTTCTTGCCTGCTCAATATCAGTTCTCTCCTCAATAAGTGCATCATGTAAATCTGCATCAAAAATGGAATGATCTTCATCATCACATGAAACCTACAAAGGCTGAGAAGTTGCCTCATTAGGTCGAGCACTAGACTGTCCACCTGTAAAAAGAGGCACCAAAGTATCATACATGTCTTTGGAGCTAACAGATGTCTCCTTAGTACATGAAAGCAATGGCTGAATAGCATCCTCCACAAAAACAACATCACGGCTAACCAGAATGCGTTTAGTCTGTGGATGATACAGACGATAGCCTTTACTTTTAGAACTATACCCAACAAAAATACATTTTACTGCTTTATCATCCAATTTTCTGCGATGTTGTTCACACTAATGCATATGCCAAACAACCAAAAACACGTAGATGAGCAACAATGGCTTGCGGTCATGCCAAGCCTCATATGGAGTGATAGACTGCAACGCTTTAGTGGGACACCTGTTCAGTACATATGCTGCACACATGACAGTCTCAAGCCAAAAACTATGTGGTAAATTGTGACTCTTGACCATACACCTCGCCATCTCCATGAGTGACCTGTTCTTTCGTTCAGCAACTCCATTCTGTTCAAGTGTATACGGCACTGTACACTGGTTTTTTATCCCACGTTGAACCAGAAATGCATTAAAATCAGAAGACATATATTCCCTCCCTCGATCAAAACGGAGGGTGCCCATTTTACGTGCTGACAGATTTTCAATCAAAACCAAAAACTATTTGAAGCACATGAACACTTCGGACTTTGCCTTCAATGGATATACCCATGCATGCCTAGAAAAATCATTGATGAAAGCCACGAAGTAAAGATAATTCCCAAAAGAAGGTGTCTGCATAGGACTAGAGACATCACTATGTACAAGTTGCAATTGAAGAGTAGCCTGAACTGAACCATCTTTTGGAAAGGACGAACGCTGCATTTTTCCTAAAATACAGCCTTCACAAAGATGTTTTCCACGTGCCTCAAGTTTGGGCAAAAAGGACACCATTTCAGATTTCTGCAGGCATAGCAAACTAGCAAAATCCAGATGACCAAAGCGTGCATGCCAAAGCTTTGCATCTGGCATAGCCTGAGAATCATTTACTGCACATGCCAAATCATTTACTGATCTTTCATAGTCTATGAGCTTATTCAACCCACGACATAAAATGCCAGAAGCAATAATCACATCACCATTTGACAGATCATGAACTGTACACCTGTCATCAACAAATTTCACAACCAAGCCAATCTTGGCTAATGTAGAAACTGATAACAGGTTCTTCTTGATCCCTGGCACAAATAAAGAATCTAACAACGTGAAAGAACTACCATCAGCAGTAGTCAAAATTATCTTACCAACTCCCATAACAGGATAAGAGGAGTTATTGGCGCATATAACAGTATTCCCTGTAGGGTTAGGCTCGAGTGAAGAGAAGAAATTGTGCTGCGAGTAACATGTTTGGTCACCCCAATGTCAAAATGCCAAACATCTGAGTCTACTGCAGACATGCACTGCTCATGAGAAGATGGGTCAAAACTGCAAATAGTAGTAAACGCCCATTCTTCTTCCTACACAAGATTAGCAGACTCTGTTTTTGGTGTAGAGGCCTTTGCAACAACCATTCTAGCCTCTTTCTTCTTGGCCTCTTTAGCAGCTAGTCTTAATCAGTTCTTTATGATATGATCATTCCCTTTACAATACTTACAAAATAATTTCTACTTTTCTAATTTCTGCTCATCTTTATCTTCCTTCTTTGAATATGCCAAATTCGTAGATTTCTGCTTACTAGTTTAAGAGCTCCATTTTCCTTTGCCCTTCTGACTAGCCAGAAAAGCTTGACCTGCAACTCGCATAATGGACCTGTTCTGCCTGGACTGATCTTCCTACAAAAGAACAGAGACTAACTCCTCAAATGATAAGGCATTCAGATTGCCTTTCATCATCAACCAAAGAGTATAAGCAAACTCTGATATGAATCAGGAAGACCATTCAAAACGGTCTACACAAGTAGTGATCCCCCCTTGGGATAAAACAACCCAACTAGCCGAGTACCACTCAAGTAGCGAAAGATATGCTTAATCGCTTGCCAATGCTTAACTCCTGGGCAATGCATAAACCTGCTCATCTGTGAGACAACAAACTGAATATCTGGCCGAGTAATGCATAAGTAAATGAAGCATCCAACAACCTGCTAATAGAGACATCTCTAGCATCATGAAGACTCAATCGTAAACCTGTCTCCATAGGAGTGGCAATAGGCTTACAGTCTTCAAGCCAAAATGCTGCAATAATGTGTCAATATATTTTGTTTGACACAAAGCCATTCCACCATCAACGTGCATAAACTGAATGCCCAAATAATGATGCAAATGCCCCAAATCAGACATCTCAAATGAGGCATGCAAATCAGCCTTAAAATCAGCAATATGCTTCTCAATAGGACCGATGAGAAGCATGTCATCAACATAGACAACAATGATCAGAAGCACATCATTAGCACGCTTAACATATAAGGTGCTTTCAGTTGGACTATTCTCAAAACCATGTGCAATCAGATAGGCATGTATCTTCGCATACCAAGCACATGGTGCATGCTTTAAACCATACAATTCCTTCTTTAACCTACACACCTAGTTTTCATGCCCTTTCTGCACAAAGCCACGGGGCTGAAAAACATATACTTCTTCATGCAAGTCACCATTCACAAATGTTGTTTTAATGTCCAACTGATGTACATTCCAAGCATGATGGGCTGCAAGTGCACAGATGCTCCGAATAGTAGTCATACGACATGTAGGTGCAAAGGTCTCATCAAAATCAATGCCTCTTTCCTGTGCATGACCCTTTGCAACAAGCCTAGCCTTATACCTGTCAACTGTACCATCAAGTTTACGCTTCAACTTGTATACCCACTTAGTGTCAATGGCTTTCTTGCCAGGAGGCAAGTCACATAAAGACCAAGTACCATTCTTCATTATTGCATCATATTCAGATTGCATAACAGCCATCCAATTTTCTGAATTTTGTGCTTCATCAAACGAAACAGGCTCACTCTCATCAAATAGACTAGATGCAGCCATAGCATAGCAATCTGATGCAAAAGAGGCACTATGAGAGCCTAATCGAGTACAATATGATAGAGGTGCATCTAATTTGCTATCATGCAAGGTTTGCACCATCCATTTTGGCATAGTTCTTGCCTGCTCAATATCAGTTCTCTCCTCAATAAGTGCATCATGTAAATCTGCATCAGAAATGGAATGATCTTCATCATCACATGAAACCTACAAAGGCTGAGAAGTTGCCTCATTAGGTCGAGCACTAGACTGTCCACCTGTAAAAAGAGGCACCAAAGTATCATACATGTCTTTGGAGCTAACAGATGTCTCCTTAGTACATGAAAGCAATGGCTGAATAGCATCCTCCACAAAAACAACATCACGGCTAACCAGAATGCGTTTAGTCTGTGGATGATACAGACGATAGCCTTTACTTTTAGAACTATACCCAACAAAAATACATTTTACTGCTTTATCATCCAATTTTCTGCGATATTGTTCACACTAATGCATATGCCAAACAACCAAAAACACGTAGATGAGCAACAATGGCTTGCGGTCATGCCAAGCCTCATATGGAGTGATAGACTGCAACGCTTTAGTGGGACACCTGTTCAGTACATATGCTGCACACATGACAGTCTCAAGCCAAAAACTATGTGGTAAATTGTGACTCTTGACCATACACCTCGCCATCTCCATGAGTGACCTGTTCTTTCGTTCAGCAACTCCATTCTGTTCAAGTGTATACGGCACTGTACACTGGTTTTTTATCCCACGTTGAACCAGAAATGCATTAAAATCAGAAGACATATATTCCCTCCCTCGATCAAAACGGAGGGTGCCCATTTTACGTGCTGACAGATTTTCAATCAAAACCAAAAACTATTTGAAGCACATGAACACTTCGGACTTTGCCTTCAATGGATATACCCATGCATGCCTAGAAAAATCATTGATGAAAGCCACGAAGTAAAGATAATTCCCAAAAGAAGGTGTCTGCATAGGACTAGAGACATCACTATGTACAAGTTGCAATTTAAGAGTAGCCTGAACTGAACCATCTTTTGGAAAGGACGAACGCTGCATTTTTCCTAAAATACAGCCTTCACAAAGATGTTTTCCACGTGCCTCAAGTTTGGGCAAAAAGGACACCATTTCAGATTTCTGCAGGCATAGCAAACTAGCAAAATCCAGATGACCAAAGCGTGCATGCCAAAGCTTTGCATCTGGCATAGCCTGAGAATCATTTACTGCACATGCCAAATCATTTACTGATCTTTCATAGTCTATGAGCTTATTCAACCCACGACATAAAATGCCAGAAGCAATAATCACATCACCATTTGACAGATCATGAACTGTACACCTGTCATCAACAAATTTCACAACCAAGCCAATCTTGGCTAATGTAGAAACTGATAACAGGTTCTTCTTGATCCCTGGCACAAATAAAGAATCTAACAACGTGAAAGAACTACCATCAGCAGTAGTCAAAATTATCTTACCAACTCCCATAACAGGATAAGAGGAGTTGTTGGCGCATATAACAGTATTCCCTGTAGGGTTAGGCTCGAGTGAAGAGAAGAAATTGTGCTGCGAGTAACATGTTTGGTCACCCCAATGTCAAAATGCCAAACATCTGAGTCTACTGCAGACATGCACTGCTCATGAGAAGATGGGTCAAAACTGCAAATAGTAGTAAACGCCCATTCTTCTTCCTACACAAGATTAGCAGACTCTGTTTTTGGTGTAGAGGCCTTTGCAACAACCATTCTAGCCTCTTTCTTCTTGGCCTCTTTAGCAGCTAGTCTTAATCAGTTCTTTATGATATGATCATTCCCTTTACAATACTTACAGAATAATTTCTACTTTTCTAATTTCTGCTCATCTTTATCTTCCTTCTTTGAATATGCCAAATTTGTAGATTTCTGCTTACTAGTTTAAGAGCTCCATTTTCCTTTGCCCTTCTGACTAGCCAGAAAAGCTTGACCTGCAACTCGCATAATGGACCTGTTCTGCCTGGACTGATCTTCCTACAACAGAACAGAGACTAACTCCTCAAATGATAAGGCATTCAGATTGCCTTTCATCATCAACCAAAGAGTATAAGCAAACTCTGATATGAATCAGGAAGACCATTCAAAACGGTCTACACAAGTGAGCTATCTGGTATAACCTCATCAATAGACATCAACTGTTCCTTCAAGTCTTTGATCTTCGTTAGGAAACTGTCCATAGAATCATCTTCATTCATGTGCTCACTCTCCAACTGTTTTCAGAGGTATGCAACACGAGCCTCATTCCTAGCTTGGTACAATGTGGTAAGTGTATCCCAAGCATCCTTAGTTGTTTTGCAAGAGCGAATATGAGGAATAATGGCACGTTTGATAGACAAAGCTATCAATGCATGTGCCTGGGCATCTCTGCCATCCCAACGAATCTGCTCTGTAGTAGGTGCAGCAGAAACCGCAACACGAACAAGAATATGCAGAATATCATCATCTTGGACACCTTCTGCATCAGCTTTAGTACCTGTAGAGTTAACAATTGCAGGTGTTACAGGACGTTTTTCAACACCCTGCACAATGTTCCACAGTCTTTTTGCAACCAACACATGTCGCATCATATAAGCCCATAACGGGTAGTTGGTACCATCCATCTTATCCTCAAAAGCCAACATACGGAATACATCATTGCTTTCAGCCATGGCCGGTGATTAAAATACCTTGACGTATAAAATTGACTATATCTCAAAAAGTTGAACAGAATTGCCTTAACAAATTCTACTAGACCTGTAGCAGACTTCGAGACACTTATACTGGTGAACAGAAACTGGTATATACCTTTGGCACAAAAAGACGAAATAGCCTGCACAAGCGCTGCGATAGTGCATTCGGAGGCCAAAACAAGCTTAGATTGCGAAGCTATTTTGATCTCTGAAACACGCTGAGGATGCTCACCAAAACTCGTGCGATTCTGAGACTGCAACCGGAGGTGTTTTGACAGTGCCCTAGATGAAGCGACGAGCTGCTCTGATACCAATTGTTGGAGTTAGACATCTGCGGAAGCATGCAAACAACACAAGAAAGAAGAAGAAGCTTGGAGCACAACACACAATACTGAATGTATTACTAGAGAATGTACAAAGATAAGTAGCCCATTAGGGCAATAGGCATATATACAAGCCGGGGGAAAAAAACCTCCTAAAGAGGGAAAAAAGTGCACCGGTGGTCCTAGAGTGTTCACACACATCACTACCTAAATATATCAACAATACACACACTACAAAAAAATTGCAGCTTGTTCATAGTGATTTATGTGGTCCCGTCAAGACTCCATCTTTTGGAAAGCATGTATATTTTGTTTCCTTCATTGATGACGCTACTCGCCATACATGGGTGTATCCTATGAAAGCAAAGAATGAGGTATTTTCTTGCTTCAAAGCATTTTTAGCTATGGCTGAAAATTTTTCTTCACAAAAGCTTTTGACTCTATGCACAAATCATGGTGGTGAATACATGTCACATGAGTCTAATGCTTGTCTTCGTGAAAGAGGTATTTCACACCAATGTACGGTGCCATATACACCTTAGAAAAATGGTGTTGTCGAGTGTAAAAATAGAAATCTACTTGAAATGGCACGATGTATAGTTAAAGGAAAGCATCTTCCTGATAAGTTTTGGATGGAAGCAGTCATGTGTGCAAACTATGTGTTGAATCACTACCCTACAAAAGCATAGAGAGTCATCGTCCTTATGAGGCTTGGAATGGTCATAAGCCTATGGTTATTCATATGTGTGTGTTTGGTTTTTTGGCATATGCTCTTGTGCCATCACAACAAAGTCACAAACTTGATGACAAGGCAAAGAAATATATATTTTTTGGTTATAATGCTGAAAGTAAGGGATATCGTTTGTACCATCCATTGACAAACACAATTATTGTGAGTCGAGATGTGGTATTTGCTGAAAATTTAGTTTTCCCTCTACTTGAATGCAAAAAACAGCCAACAGTTAGCTCATAAGATGTGTTCGATACACTCATGCCTTTGTTCCAAAATGGTGCGCTTGACTATGGCCATGTAGAGCAGCCAACTGAGGCTCAAAGGGCTGAAACATTTCATCAAAATGGTGCTGAAATATCAAAGAATTTCTAGCCAAACATGGCTGAAAATTTTCAACCAAAAATTATCAAAACTGCTGCAAATTTCCAGCCACATATGGCTGAACATTTGCATCAAAATATGGCTGAAAATGAGCATGAAATTCAGCCCACGCATGATGTACATATTGAAGTTTTTTTACATAATGAACGCATGTCTATCAAGAGTGCACAAACTATTCCAAAGGTGCTGATTTGAGCACTTGAGTCATGCAATATCTCCACCCAAGTGTCTACCACGAATTTAGATGTATTAGGAAGGTTTTAGATTAGTTTCCCATGCTATAAAAAGAGGAGAGAAGTCGTGATCTTGTGGGAAGTCCAAGAGAGTCATATGTGTATCTCTATGCTGCTTTAGTTTTGTATGCAGAGATTGCAGAGCTTGTATCTCCCTCATTATATATCCAAATTACATATTGGATATTGCATTTGAAAGCTCTTACTATCTATTTTCATACTCTCAATTTTCAAAATCATTGGATTTATGAGCTGAGAGCAGTACTCTCTGCAAGTAGTGTGCGTTCTCGGGTTCACCCCTGCTGAAGATCTCCATTAAACCCCAAACTTGGAGAGGTCATATCTCCTTGTGTATTTATCCAAATTGCATGTTCTTTGGCTCATTGGAACGCTCTTGGTCTCTAGTATATGTGATTAAAACAGTTTTAAAAAATTTCTGAGTTAGTAGAGAGTAGTAAGCTCTGCAACCATGACTAGTTTTTTGTGATGAAGTTTGTGAAAAGGTCAACTTGTTCCTAGTGGGTTCCACCTACTTCTAGCTATATTTTGGAGGTCAATAAACTCCAACATTGGTATCAGAGAAAGGAATTGAAGCTTGGAGAAGGTTATAATACCTTGATGATTAATTTGAAGCTATTGTAGCAGAGGTTCATCATTGATACTACACAAAGGTAGAAGGAGATAGCAAGGAAGCATCTCAAGCATCATTCAAGCAAAGGAAGGTGCATAAAATTTATTACAAAGGTAAATCTCATACTTATTCTTATCACACATATCCAAAAGGAGGGTTGAAGGAGGAAGTTTAGTATTTACACAATGGGCGATCAACATGCACAAATAGAGAAGCTTGATAAGAACAACTATCAAGCATGGCGATTTAGAATCACAACATACTTGCAAGGTAGAGGCTTGTATGGCTTGATTGATGGAACATATATCAAACCTATATTACCAGAGGATCCAAATCAGCAACAATTGAGGAAGTTTAGACTTTAGAATGAAAGACACAAAAGCGTTATATTCATTTTATCACAAAATATTCAAGATTCAATGGTAGGACACATACAAGATCTAGAGACAAGTAGAGATGTTTGGCTTGCATTGGAAAGGTTGTATGCTATAGGTACAAGAGCAAGGAAGATTCAACTAAAAAATGAGTTGAATAACATAAAGAAAGATACAAGGACATCGGTCAATGATTACTTGTTGAAGGTTAAAGAGATTGCAGATCAACTAGGATCAATTCAAGCTCATGTGGAGGAGGACGACTTGGTTGCACATACTCTCAACGGACTCAAGGATGATGAGAGATGGAAACCATTCATTACTTCTATTTATGTTAGAGGAGAATTACTAGACTTTGATCAGCTTGTTGCTCTTATGGTCACGGAGGAGATGAATCTAAATGGATCTACTTCAAATCAAAAAGGATCTCAAGGACAAGCTCTTTATGTAGGATCATCAAGAGGTGGAAACAGAGGAAGAAGAGGTTCAAATAGAGGTCGAGGAAGAAGGAGCGATGATCAAGGGACTTCCAGTGGCTTCTTCAACACAAGAGGAAGAGGAAGATCAAGCGCTAGAGGTACGAGAGGCTACTACAACTATAATCAAAGATAAAGGAGTGAAGATAACAACAATTTCTATATATGTGGAAGGTATGGACACTATGTCAAAGATTGCTATCAAAATGAAAATAATCAAGGTGGTAATCGAAGAGGAGGCTATTCAAGAAGAGGTAAACAACAAGGAAATTATGCAATTGAAGGTAAAAGTGATGATTATGATTCTCTTCTTATGATGAATGTAGAAACTAAGATGAATTGCAATAGTGATGTATGGTATGTAGATAGTGGTTGCTCTAACCATATGTCACATGATGCTTCATGGTTTTCAAATATGCATAATCCTTCATGTAAAGGTCATGTTGAAACAGGAGATGATACAACACATAAGATTATGCAGGTTGGAGATGTTGTTATGCAGGATAAGAGCAAGAAAAATTGCTTGAAGGATGTACTTTATGTGCCAACGATCACTAAAAATTTGATGTCAGTTGGTCAAATGGTAGAAAAAGGTTTGCAAATAAGATTTAATCATGCAGGTTGCTTCGTTGAGGATCCAAAGCAAAGGAGTTTAATTGCTAGAGGTCAAAAACAAGGTAGATTGTTTACATTCAAGGTAAACCCAAATCATACAAACTATTTCTCTTATGGTATGCATCGAATAGCAGAGCTTGATCTATGGCACAAAAGGATTGGACACATGAATGTACACAGGTTAAAGGAGCTATCAAAGAAGAGGATTGTTGAAGGATTACCTGATCTTACTAACCAACATATGGTGCATCTTTGTGAAGCTTGTCAAATGGGTAAGCAGCGTAGAGAGCCTTTCAAGCATTCAAGCTATGTAAGCAGTGGATTGCTAGATCTTATACACACGGACGTATGGGGTCTTACTAAAGAGACATCCTTGGCTGGTAGTAAGTACTATGTATCATTCATTGATGATCATAGTAGAATGACATTTGTGTATTTCATTAAACATAAGAGTGAAGTCTTTGATTGTTTCAAAAATTTTAAATCATTTGTCGAGACGCAAACAGGAAGTTATGTTAAGAAGCTAAGATCCGATGGAGGGGGAGAGTATTTCTCTCAAGCTTTTACTGATTTTTTGTATGATGAAGGTATCAAAAGAGAAGTTACATGCAGGTATACTCCACAACAAAATGGAGTCGTAGAAAGAAGAAACAGAATCATAGTAGAAGCATCTAGAAGCATGCTAAATGATATGTGTTTTCCTAATTCTTTTTGGGCTGAAGTTGTTAGCACAAGTGTGTACATTATGAATAGAGTACCTACTGCTAGAGTTCATCATTTGACACCATATGAGGTATGGCATGGAAGGAAACCAAGTGTAAGTCATTTGAAAGTATTTGGTTGTGTATGTTATGTACATGTACCTAGTGAAGTGAGATCAAAACTTGATATGAAATCAGAAAAGTGTATATTGATTGGTTATCCAGATACTCAAAGAGGATATAGATGTTATAATCCTCATACCAATAAGGTGGTTGTTCCAAGAGATGTAAACTTTGATGAATCACTTTCATGGTATGTAGATAAGAAAAGTTTGCAGGTCATAAATGGAGATGAAGAAGATAGAGGTGAAGGAGATGAGTGCTTACCTCAGCCCACAAGAAGCTTAAGTGATGAGAAAAGTGGTTTGGATGAAGAAAGAGAGCTACCTTTCAATGGAAGATTAAGGCAAGAGTCACCTCCAAGTGTTAAAAGTAAAGGTAAACTCAAACTTGTTGAAGTTAATGATGAAGGAGAGGAAATTAGTGATGTATGTGAGTATGGAGAATCATCAAAGGTTCCTAATAAGAAAGGAAGAGCATGTACATTGGAGGTAAGAAGAACTTCAAGAGTGAGTAAACAACCTCAAAGGTATACTTATGAATCTTTTATGAATACTCATTATGCTCTTATGACAAAAGTTGAGCAGGAAAATGAACCCACATGTTATGATGAGGCAAAAGGAGATGAAAAGTGGGAAAAAGCAATGAGAGAAGAAATGGAAGCACTATAGGATAACAAGACTTGGAATTTAGTTCCAAAGACACCAAAACAAAAGGTAATTGGTTGCAAGTGGGTTTTTAAGATTAAAAGAAATAGTGATGGTAGTGTGTCAAGATATAAGGCTATACTTGTAGCAAAAGGATATAATCAAACTCAAGGATTGGACTATGAGGAAACATTCAGTCCAGTAGCAAACATGGCAACAGTGAGAACTTTGTTGGCTTTAGCTGCAAGTAAAAGATGGAATATATATCAACTTGATATAAAGAATGCCTTTCTTAATGGTGAGTTAAGTGAAGAAGTGTATATGTCACAACCAGATGGTTATCTGGATGCAAAATGTCCTAATCATGTATGCAGGTTAAAGAAGGCATTGTATGGTCTTAAATAGGCACCAAGGGCATGGAATGCAAGGTTGGTAAAGTATCTTATGCTGCAAGGATACACAACAAGTCATGCTGATCCTTCACTTTATGTAAAACATATAGATGACATGTGTGTCTATGTATGCATTTATGTGGATGACTTGTTGATTACAGGGCATGATGCAAAAGCAATTGAAGAGATAAAAGGTAATTTGGGAAAGGAATTTAAAATTTTAGATCTTGGTTTGCTTAGATACTTTCTTGGGATTGAAATTGTGTATGGCGATGAGGGTATGAGGTTGATACAGAGAAATTATATATGTGATATGCTGAAAAGGTTTGGTATGCAGGAATGTAAATTTGTTTCTACTCCAATGGAATGTAATGTAAAGTTGAGTGCAAAGGAAGGTGATGAGTTGCATGATATGAATGCATATAGATCCATGGTAGGATCTTTGGTTTATGCAACAAAAACTAGACCTGATATATGCTATGCAGTGGGAGTATTGTCATAGTTTATGCATGAACCTAGAGTACCTCATATGCATGCAGCAAAAAGAGTGCTTAGGTATTTGAAAGGTACCATGAACAAAGGATTATTTTATAGTCATGGTGCTGATCTAACTCTTAAAGTCTTTAGTGATGCAGATTGGGTTGGAAGCAAAGATGACAGAAGATCCACAAGTAGATATGTGGTTATAGCAGGAAACAATACATTAACATGGAGCTCAAAGAAATAGCCTACAATTGCTTTATCTTCTACAGA
The DNA here is from genome assembly GCA_020310875.1 of Ceratopteris richardii. Lineage (NCBI taxonomy): Eukaryota > Viridiplantae > Streptophyta > Polypodiopsida > Polypodiales > Pteridaceae > Ceratopteris > Ceratopteris richardii. The sequence continues at coordinate 2,507,330 of CM035421.1, read as the reverse complement.
GGCTGAGTATAGAGGTTTAGCATTGGCTACTATTGAAGTTATGTGGTTTAAAAAGTTGTTTCATGACTTGAATGTGGAGGTTGATGTACCACTGATATATGGGGATAACTTGAGCAACATTCATATGACCTCAGATCCTATTTTTCATGCTAGATTAAAGCATATAGAAGTACACTATCATTATGTTTGAGAGAAGGCCATAAACAATGAAGTACAAGTTTCTTTTGTGGGAACAAAGGATCAAGTTGCAGATATCTTCACCAAATCCTTGGATGGACCAAAGCTTCAAAGATTCAACTATATTCTTGGCATGAAGGAAATAACCTTTGAAACTTGAGGGGGAGAATGTTGTGAACATTTGTTTTATGTAGGATACAAGTTTCAAATTATGTAAATACCTTTGGGATTTCTTCAAATACTTCAAGAAGGCTCATATTATTTGTAAAAGATAGCCAAAATACCACGTGAGTTCTAGAACATGGTCAGTCAAATTAGTGAGTCACAAGGAAGCTCTAATGGTATCCTACTGGAAGGTCGATGTGGCGAGTTCTCAAAGTCCATCAATACTTTGCTTATTTGAGCACTTGAGTCATGTAATATCTCCACCCAAGTGTCTAACACGAATTTAGATGTATTAGGAAGGTTTTAGATTAGTTTCTCATGCTATAAAAAGAGGAGAGAAGTCGTGATCTTGTGGGAAGTCCAAGAGAGTCATATGTGTATCTCTACGCTACTGTAGTTTTGTATGCAGAGATTGCAGAGATTGTATCTCCCTCATTATATATCCAAATTACATGTTTGATAGCTCATTTGAAAGCTCGTATTGGTTATTTTCATATTGTCAATTTTCATAATCATTGGATTTGTGAGCTGAGAGCAGTACTCTCTGCAAGTAGTGTGTGTTCTCGGGTTCATCCCTGTTGAAGGTCTCCATTAAACCTCAAACTTGCAGAGGTCATATCTCCTTGTGTATTTATCCAAATTGAGTGTTCTTTGGCTCATTGGAAAGCTCTTGGTCTCTAATATATGTGATTAAAACAGTTTTAGTTAGTAGAGAATGGTAAGCTCTACAAGCATGATTGGTTTTCTGTGATGAAGTTTGTGAAAAGGTCCAACCTACTTCTAGCTATATTTTGGAGTTCAATAAACTCCAACAAAAAATGCTCCATGTAAGTAGTGAAGGTATACCCCTCCTTTCATGTGAATGTGGTCCATGACCAATGAACGTGTAGATGGAAGTGAGGAGGGAGAATAGATTCCTTACCCATCTCTTAAAAGGCCTTCCATTTCATGGGCCAATTTTCACTATGCTCTAAAACATTCCACCAGAGTTGGGTCTCCATGTACTCTGCTAGATGAGTCTACAAAATGTGTGTATTTCTAATTTTTTATTACATCAATGAGGGCAGTGCTTTGAAAAGCAAGTGTGAAAGTAAAAATTTGCTCTCTTTTATGGAGAACCTTATCCCTTATTTCAAAAAAATCAAGATTCTACAGCGATCCTTATCTCAACCACTATTTTTATGAATTTCTAGAAAGAACCCTCTACGTGGGTCACCAAGTCTCATGATACCAAGAGACTTTGTTTCATAAGTAGAGACCCTGTTGGTATACAAGTCAGATGAAGAGCATACCAACACAACAGAGCGGTCATGCACAATATGGCAACAAGGCCTAATCATTTTTTCCATGGACCATTCACAACTCAAGCGATTTTAATCACTACACAAACATTGTAAATTCCGTTTTTGGTAGAATAGACTCCATTTTGTTCAAGCCGAGGAGTCCTCGAGCTTGAGGAGTATTAGAATTATCTACATACCAATTTTCATAATTTTTAGACTCCGTTTGAGCCCTCAAATAGGCTCTAGAACCTAATTTTTAACTAGGCCGGACACTAGGTCTAGACAAGGCCAAAGCTAGTGAGAAAACTATAAAAAGAGCTAGAAAGCTCATTTTTGGGTGAGATTGTTTGTGAATTGAGCTTATGTAAGAGACGTTTTGACTAATGCAAAGGACTCCATTGTTCCTCTCCTTGTTCTTGCCTTGTGTGCGTGTGTGTGTGTATGTGTGTGCATGCTTGTGTGCTTCTCGCTCACTCACTTGTGCCTTCAGTTGCTCATAGTCTTCATACTAGTCCTCATGTCTCCACAGATTGACAATTATGAGGTGAATCTTCTCACGTTGGTACTCACCATTGTGCTAGAGTGATACCAAATTTGGCGCCGTTGCCGGGGAGAGAGCTTCGAGGACGAGCGTGTGATGGTAAGACGTCGACTTGAGACATTGGAGTTATAGGTAATATCCTTTCTTTTCCTTATTTTTCTTCATTTTTTCTTATTTTTGCATCACCATCATCATCCCCACCATCTCCCACCTCCATCTCCATCTCCACAAAAATCTCAGTTTTTTGGTCATATTCCACTCCCCACCTCATTTCCCTCATTTCATTGTGAGAGAGAGTGAGAGAGAGCTTGCATGCGATCTATTTTTGTGTATTTTTTGAGCTTTTGTTGTAGGAACTAGCTGTACCACCATCTCCAGTAGCTTACGCAAGTACGACAGACTCTGCACAGGTCCCAGCATGACTACCTCTATCTATCGCGACAGACAGGAAAACTTGATATTTTTTGAATGCGTGTTTGGCACGGTAACCTACACCATTAGAGCACTCCAAATCACTAGAAGTTTCTAAAAAATTTGTGTTTTTTCAGTCTATCATGACAGACACCGTCTATCGCGACAGACCAAACCACGACAGACGATAGACCCCGTCTATCGCGACAGACAGAGACCCACGATAGACCCCGTCTATCGCAACAGACACCCGTCTATCGCGACAGACAGAGACCCACGATAGACTCAGTCTATCACGATAGACACCGTCTATCGCGACAGACCAAATTCCACCAAATTTGGTCTGCCGCGACACCGTCTATCCCGACAAACCAAATTCCACGATAAACTCAGTCTATCGTGACAGACACCGTCTATCGCGACAGACCAAAACCACGACAGACGATAGATCCCGTCTATCGCGACAGACACCCGTCTATCGCGACAGACAGAGGCTCACGATAAACCCCGTCTATTGCGACAGACCAAAACCACGACAGACCATAGACCCCGTCTATCGCGACAGACACCCGTCTGTCGCGACAGATAGAGACCCACAATAGACCCCGTTTATCGCGACAGACACCGTCTATCGCGACAGACAGCCCCACGTGACACTTAGTGTCTAACGCGACAGACACCGTCTATCGTGATAGACAGACATTCTCGACAAAAAATAAAGGGGTAATTTTTTGGAAATTTAGGCTAAATTTTGGGCATATTTACATACCCACTCACTCATACACTTAGTAGGCCATGAAAAAAATGCCCTAGAACCCTGAAAGGTCCTGTTTGTCTGTTTTAACCCCCTAAATCCTGAACAGTCATAACTTTTTCATTTGAAATCCGTTTTTTGAGCTCTAGGGCTTGTCAGAAAGCTCGTGGCATATACTACACGCCCTCAACTTTTTTTATAAGAATACTGCATTGATTTTTAGATAGGGTATTTTGAAGTCGACCTACTGAGGGGTAGGTACACCAAGAGAGCTCTAGAGGAAAAAAGTTTTTGACAATAGCAAAGGGGGAAAAAAGGGTCATTAAAAGTGTCTGTGATAAATTGTCTGTCAATTGAAGGATCAAGTTGGAGCTAAACTTGGGAATTTTTTACAGGATTATCGAGAGCTCTTGGAGAAATCAAAGCGAGTGCCATTGTGTGCAGGCTTGGGAACTTGCTTCCTGGGCAGAGAAGCAGAGCAAGGAGGAGCGTCTTGAGGTTGGAACATCTCTTAACCCCCTCAGTCCATTCTTAGCATAGGCTAAGTGCGAGTAGTTGTCTTGTTTGAATACAGGTACGATAGGAATACTCAAGTTCTAAGAGTCTTTAACTTCTCAAGTCCAAGAATAGTCTGAATTGCAGTCAAGGGATAACTTAAAGGAAAAGAACTTAAACTAAGCGGACGCAGAACATCAAGTACGACACACTAAATTGCTCCTGACGATGCTTAATTAAAAACAAGAAAACACATCCAAAGGAACTTAAAAGGAACAAGTGACTGGTACCAAAGAAATCAGCAATGTACAAAGGGCATATGAACCTTAGATCAGGACGACATCTAGGGAGAGATAGACAAAGTCTTAGGTCTTCAGAGGCTAGTGTCAATCACACTGCTAGGTCTTGGGCCAAGCAGCTGAGCCACTTTTCACATTACCCTAGCTCTGAGACTAGTGAATCAGAGATGTCTCAAGGTATGGAGAGACCTACGGGGAGTTCAGGTGTGCCATATTTGTATACGGTGGAAGGCCCCTACAAGACACAGCTGGAATACCTTAGGACCAACCGATTAGGTGCTAGCATCTATGAGGACGGCCTAGGAAGGTCTGTGGTATAAATCAAAAACCCAGATCAATCCATTGGACTGGAACACCCAACAGTCAAGTTTGAAAACGGAGCATACTTGGACAAAGAAGGAACCATATATGTAGTCACTAGTCACCCCAACAGGACAGATGAATTCGGGAATGTGATCCCTGAGACGGACATAGGTGACCTAGAGCAAGGGAACATAGGAGGAGAGCCGAGGACCCCTCGAGGAAAATCTATTCTTACTAGAATCCTTAATCCCGAGTGGGTTCCCCAGGACAATAAGAGTATATTTCTGCTCCTGAACCAAGAGACTGATGAAGCCTTTTGGAGGTATAAATCTGATCAGCCAAATGAGGTAGGAACAATCATGATATATGAGTTCAAGGACCCGAATAGCCCAGGCAAAGTGACTTACCTAGACAATGCATCAGAACGGATCTTTGTGGTTACAAAACATGATAGGCATGCTTACACTTGGAAAGGTGAATTTATTTTCCCCCAACCTAGGTCTAATGTGTCCTTTGGTCACCCAGGACCTGGAACATCCCAAGCTCATGGAGCTCAGAGAGACAGAAGTAGAGTTAGACCTGAGGTAAGCTTTGCCAACCCAGGGGGCAGAGAAAGAATGAGAACGGGAACAAATAGAGGGGAACCTGAGGTACTTAGAGCTCCAAGGAACTAAAGGAATGTGGATGAATTCCCTCTACCAAGACCTAGAGAGCACACGAGGACTTTGAGACCTACCCAGCTAGTTAAGTCCATGAAGAACTACTTCGATGGCACAGGAGACCCATATGATCATGTGGCTGAGTTTAGGCAAGTCTTGAGAGCTGAACAAGTTGAGGACCTATTCATGCAGTATAATGCCTTTGGTCTAACCCTTAGGAACACAACCCTTACATGGTTTCAACCATTGAATGAGAGACAGTTTAGGAGCATAGACCAACTCTTGGAGGCTTTCATCACGGAATTCTCTAAGAGTGGGATAAGGCATAATACTTCCTCATTGATACATAGCTTCAAGCAGACCCCTCAAGAGACTGTGAGACTTGCAGGAAGAAGATTTAGGCAATATCTGGAGAGATGCCCTGTGCCTGAGTTACCCACACCAGCCAAACAAGTGGCTTTATTCTTGGATGAATTGCTAAGTACCAAACTGAGGTCATATGTGTACTTGAAAGACCCTAGGACCATAGAAGAGTGTGTACGCATGTGCATCGACATTGAGGATAACCTAGGGGAGGAATTAGAGCTCTCAAAAATCTATAAAGATTCAGATAGTTCTAGTAGCCTCATTTCCTCACAATCCACATCAATTGAGGATCTAGCAGAAAAGGTAGCTCTGAAATTAGGTGTCTCTAGCAAGCAGATTCCAAGATTTTCCCCTGTGAAAAGATGTTACACTTGCGGAGGTGACCATATGGCGAACGTATGTCCCATCATGGCTCAACCCCAAGTGAATCCCAGTAGTCAATACTGCACCATAGAACGGAGGTACACCAATCACACTACGCAAGATTGCCCCTACAATAAGCAAGCAGTTAGGCAGACGTACCCACAACCATACCCTCAACAGGGCAGGTACCAAAACCAGTACCCACCGCAGCAGTATGCTAGGCCTCAACAAACCTACCACCCACAATACCAAAACCAAAAAAAGCCTCAGCCTGTGTTAGCACAACAACCCCCTGCCCCAGCTAATGTAATTCCTGTAAAGTACGCAGTTGCAGAAGAGAACCTGAATAGAGCCATAGTGCCAGTAATTCCATTGTTGTCAAAAAGTGACCCGAGCGACCATAGCTTTGATTCTACACATATAGATAGCCCCCAACCCTACTACATGCAATCTCCTAAACATGGTGAGTCCTACTATAGTGAAGAGCCAAGTGAACCTAGTTGGGAGCCAGAATATGCAAATCTCATGTACACAAATTCCAACACTAGACCTCAACCTAGGGAAGTAAGACCCCCATTCCCTAGAGGACCATGCTACAGATATCAGGGAGATCACCTCATTCGCGATTGCCCCTTACCTCCACCTACACAACCCCAGTCATCGGCAATCCAAGGCTTTTGTACAGATTGTGGAAAAGAGCATCTCTTACGAGATTGCCCAAAGAACCCCAATAATATGCCAAAAATTACTCCTATCAATGTTATTGGGTTAGTAGTAGACTCTACATGAAGCATCACGTCCACCACGCCAATACAAGTGGTCACTAGAGCTCAAGCGTTGCAACAAAACCAAGACTTAGGCCAGGAAAAGAATGCGAAGGTTAGCGAGACTGACAGTCAGAATAAGAAGAGGACAAGAGCTTGGAGAGATAGCCGTGAACGTATGAAAAGGCAATGGGCAAAAAAGATGAGCGAACTTGAGGAAAGCCTACGAGAAACCAAAGCCAAAATCATAGAAATCACATCTCAAACGCACTCTCACACATCCCCACCACTACCATCCCCTTCACCCTCCATTTCTCAACCATCTAATCCACCACACATAACCCACCTACCACCCCGAGTAGGATCAGGTTTAGCAGATCCCACTCCCGAAGACATAGATATGATGCTCAGAGCATATCAGGCCAGGATCCAGGAAGGACCAAATGTAACGGATCATGAAAGATGTTACCCTAGAGCTGACCTAGAGCTTGGACGAACTAAGTTGTGTGCCAAGATGGTGGAATTGGCTCAAGCCATGTTTGAGAGCAGTCGCCTTTTCACTTGCTCTAGCTCCACTAGAACACCATTGCATTTTGATGGTCTGTTAGACAGATTGGAGATGTTAATTGCAAAGTCTCGAAAAGGAGCCAACTCCCAAGCTAAGGAGAAGGCAAGTGATAGAATAAGCATTCCTCCCAAGGAAACTTATGTGCCTAACTCCACTGAACTAGACACCTCTTCTTCTATGAATCGATACACACCAGAATTCTTGCGAGAGATTCAAGAAGAGAAATGGGCTAAAGAGAGTGAAGTTCCTCCTCCCATTGAACTTGTGATGACACACACGATCAATTCCCACAAGACCTTCCTTCCATTTATGGAGAGAAGGAGAGTGCCCAATCTCTAGAGAAATTAGAATTCGAGTCCAATTCCTTACAGGAGCTACCCCATTTCACAGGTCCATGGGAAGCTAAGTCTACTTGTATGAGAGCACCGACAGTCATGGTAAGAAACGAAGATTCAGTCATACCTAGGAACACGGAGGTAGTGAAGAACACTAAGGTGCAGTGCAATCTCACTTTGGAAGAGTTGCTTAAGGTTAGACCAGAAGTGTGGAAACATGTAGCCAATCAAGTGCCCCAAGTAGCAAAACCGCGTTCCCAGGTAGGATCTCAAAGAACAGTGCCAGAAATACCCTTGGACAAGATAGGAGACATGAGCGAGGGAGAAGAAGGAAACACCTATCTCCCCATCACTCATCAGGGCTACACAACCAAAGCCATTTTGGACTCAGGTGCAGGAGTTGCAATTGCTACCACTTCCTTATGCAAACGTTGGGGCAAGCCAGCACTCGGGCCGACGAGAATGAAATTGCAGATGGCTGACGGTCACATAGAAAGACCCTTAGGACTACTAAAGGGTATAACTCTCACTACTTGTGGTGTAGAGTTTGAGCACACATTTGCTATCTGTGACTCTAGCAAAACTCAAGCCTATGAGATGATTTTAGGAAGACCCTTCTTGAGGCAGTTGCAAGTGGTACAAGATTGGGGGACCAATTCTTTGTATTTGCAACACTTGGGAGTCACTACCAAAGTGAATCTCAAAGATTTCTCTCATAGAGATGTGCCCCCTATTCAATGGAATCCTATTCATAGAGCCAAAGATGATACAGAGTCAGTGCACTCCATAGGATCAGGATCCTCATGGATGCATGAAGACACTCACTTATGGATGTGTAAAGTGGCAGTGGAAGAGGAGAAAAGAGAAAAAGCCAGAGAGGTAGGTGCGAAGGAAACACATAGGTCAATTCAAGACCCAGCCTATGCACCTGTAGTATTTCCGGACGAAGAATTTGAACCTCAAGGCTGGGCAGAAATTCTAGCAACTATGGATGTATCCATCAATGAAGAGCAATGGACACCCCACTGTGATGAGGATGGCTATGACATTTCTGTCTTCTCCATAGAGCCAATGATGGGAGATGCATTTTTAGAAGAATGCGAACCTAGCCCTGATGCATTTGAAGATGCAAGTGACTCCGATCTTGAGTCAATCATCATGGACCCACCCTTTGCATCAAACGATGAATATTTCTATGAAGTAGAAGTTTACCCTCAGAGACATGAAGAGCTCACTAATGATGTGAGATTAACCACACGAGTGACCACTAAGAGTGAAGGAAAGAAAAGGAAGAAGAGAGAAGCCGCACCAGAGGAGGAAGAATCCCTGTTTGAGGTCCCTGAAAATTTCAAGAAGTATGCAATAGAAGATAGGAGAGTCATGGTAAGAATGCCAAAATGCGATGCACAAGCACGAGAGGCCTATGATAACAAAGAAACCACCAAGAAGGTAGTGGTAGCCATAGAAGAAGGAGAAGAGAGGTGCACTTACATAGGACATGACCTCACTGAGGAAGAGGAGCATGAGCTGATAGCTTTGCTAAGAGAGTATAGAGATGTATTTGCTTGGAGCTACAAAGATTTGAAAGGTGTAGACCCTGACATATGCGCCCATACGATTCCCATGACCTCAGAGGCCAGACCTTCTAAACAAAAGCCATACACATACAATGACAACTATGCTGCCAAGATCAAAGAAGAGATAGACCACTTGGTTGAAGCTGGATTTATCTATGAAATCGAGCACACTGAATGGGTGTCCCCCAATGTAGTGGTGCCCAAAAAGAATGGTAAATTACGTGTATGCATTAACTTGAAGAAGGTTAACGCAGCCACTATCAGAGATAGTTATCCGCTTCCTATCACTGAGCATCTATTAGAAAGGGTAGCAGGCAAGGAAGTGTACAACTTCCTAGATGGGTTTTCAGGCTACAATCAAGTAGCCATTGCTCCAGAGGATCAGCATAAGACGGCTTTTGCCACAGAGTGGGGCATATTTGCCTTTCGGGTAATGCCATTCGGGCTGACCAATGCCCCTGCAACCTTCCAAAGATTTATGTCACGTGTTTAAAGAATTCCTGAGGAAGAATTTAGAGGTCTATGTTGATGATCTCTGTGCTCATTCCAACATTAGACAGACACATATACCAGAACTCAGGTAGATCTTTGACAAATGTAGAGAGTATCAAGTCTGCTTGAACCTAGAAAAGTGTGTTTTCATGGTCAGGCAAGGCAAGATTCTAGGACACATAGTGTCAAAGAATGGCATATCCACCGATGAAGAGAAAGTAAGAGCCATAGCCGAGTTACCTAGGCCAAAGAATGTCAAGGAAGTGCAAGCCTTCATGGGGCATTGTGGTTATTACCGACGGTTTATACACATGTATGCCATCATAGCAAAGCCTCTGTATGGACTTTTGACTAACTTCGAGTGGACTGATGAATGTGAAAACTCCTTCAATGAGCTCAAAAGAAGATTGTGTTCAGCACCAATCTTGACCACACCGGATTGGAACAAGCCCTTCCATGTTCATGTGGATGCATCCAATTATGCTATTGGATGTGTACTTGCACAACCTACGGGCGAAGGCAATATGGATCTTCCAATTGCCTATGCTAGTAGACAGTTGAATGCGGCTGAACGAAACTATACAACCACTCAACGAGAGGGATTAGGCATGGTATATGCAGTTAAAAAGTTTAGACACTATTTGCTTGCAAATAAGTTTAAATTTTTTACTGATCATCAAGCACTGTTGTACTTGGTAAACAAGCCATGCAATACAGGTAGATTAGTAAGATGGTTTCTCTTACTAATGGAATACGACTTCGAGGTTGTGGTGAGGAAAGGGAAGACCCACTTGAGAGCAGACCATCTCTCTAGGCTCACATCGGGAGAAGCCCCACAAGGAGTATCAGATGACCTTCCTGATGCTTACCTATTTAATTTGGAAGTTGTACCTCAGTGGGCTAAGCCATTAGTGCCAGTATTGACATACGGGCCTAACCACCCAGTCATAAATACTCAAGATAGAGAGGTAGTAAAAGCCCAGAAATATCATATCATGGCAGGAAGTGTGTACAAACAAACAGATCAAGGGATATTGGCTTGTTGTGTGGAAGAGGATGAGTACGCTAAATGGTTGCAATCAGCACATGTAGGTGCATTAGAGCAACACTACTCAAAGCAACGAACCCTACAGACACTAAGGAGACTCGGAGTGCATTGGCCTACTATGGAAGCTGATATCCATAAGCTGTGCAAGGAATGCCCGATCTGCTGCACTAAACCACCTGTGGAACATGCCACTCTTTATCAGGTATCCATAGTGCCAGATTGGAGTGAACCACTAGTAGCATTCTTGAGGACGAAAACATTCCCTCAAGATATGACATTGGCCTGACAAAGAATTCTAGAACAAGAAGCCCTGGATTACTCACTCATTGGTGATAATCTATACAAGCGTGGTAAAGATGGTTACCTGAGACTATGTGTCGACGAGAGCGAGTATCTGAAGATATTAGAGACTGCTCACCAAGGTGTAGCAGGAGGACACTTTGGACCAGATCGGGTAATCAAAGCGATCCTATTTGCAGGCATGTGGTGGCCAACCCTTCACATGGATGCACATACCTATGTGAAGAGGTGTGATGTGTGTCAACAAACTCAGTATCCTATACGTAAAGATGAGATGCCATTGAAACCTATGATGGGTGGACGTGCATTCTCTAAGTGGGGAATAGACTTTGTTGGTCCTATTAATCCCCCAGCTAAGGGTTCACATGCTGAGTATATCATTGTGGTCACGGATTATCTAACCAAGTGGGTAGAAGTGAAAGCCACATCGAAGAATGATGCCCAAACGACCGCTAAATTCTTATTTGAGAATGTGTTCACTCGATACGGGCTACCCATAGAGCTAGTAAGTGATAGAGGGACTCACTTCTTGAATGAAGTTATTGAAAATCCTCTTCAAGAGTTCTTGGTGATACACAAGAAGTCTGCCCCCTATCACCCATAAGCTAATGGACAAGCCGAAAGCACAAATAAGATTCTATGCAATGTCCTAACCAAATTAGTGAATAACAAACGCTCTGATTGGGACAAACAGCTACACCATGCTGTTTGGGCATACAGAGTTGCCTATAAAACGATACTCCAAGCCACGCCCTTTCAGATGGTTTTCGGCCAGAATGCAGTGTTACCATTGGATTTTTTGATACCAACCTTGAAAGTAGCACAAGAGCATGATTGGACAGGCCATGAGTTGTCCTCTAGAATCTTCGATCTTGAACGATTAGGTGAAACACGATTGAGGGCTCCAGCAGGAATTTATGCAGCCAAGAAGAGGCAAAAGGCATATTTCGATGCACACGTCAACGATAAGGGCTTGAAAGCAGGAGACCTAGTCCTAGTCTACACCTTGAAGCAACATGCACGGAAGTTAGATAAGAGAGGTTATGGGCCAATGATTATCAATAGGATCTCCACAAGTGGAGCAGTTCAACTAGCCACTCTAGAGGGTGATATTCTACCAAGTTACATAAGTGGATGCAGAGTCAAGTTATATCAAGAACCCCTGACTGAAGAGATGCTAAATCGACTCAACACTGCCAAGAAACGTAAAGAAGAAGAGAAACGAATTCGAGAAGAAGCACAGGCAGAAGCTTTAGAACGCATCCGACGAATGAAATTGAGGAGACAAGGTAGAGACCAGCCTATGCCTGACACTCAAGAATCTCTAGGCTATCCCATGGCCATGTGCGAGGCTTCAGGTGGACATTCCCATAGAATAATCGACCGACAGCCTTTTGTAACCCTAGAAGTAGGACAAGGAGAGAGTGTAAGGACAGTGAGAGCTTTAATTGACTCAGGGGCATCCACTAGTGCAGTTCGACTTTCTTACTGCCAAGAGCTACAATTACAAATCAATTCTATAGAGGCATATCTCATAGGATTGGGAGGTGTGGAAACCCCTTGCATTGGTGAGGTGGAACTTCCCCTCTACATTCAAGAGGTGCTAATGGCAGTCAAAGTGCTAGTGTGTGAAGACGAGGATCTTACCGAACCTCTTGTCCTGGGCAAAGACTGGATCTATGATCATGCAGTCAGCCTCAACCTAAGACGTGGACTTCTTCAGGCATGGGTAGGCCAAAACCACATAACGATTGAATTAGAAAATCAAGCACATAGGCCGCTAAAGGAGGCACCGAATCCTGGTCCTTCCAGGAGTCCACCTGAAATGAACCATGCTACTCTTGACCAAAGTTCTATGGTGCAAAAGATTGCCACTCATGACGAAGGTACAGAAGTCCACAAGGAGTTCCCTTCTTTTCCAAAGAGAATTCGAGGAAAGCAAGCCGGAAAATACAAGATACAGAGGAGCCCGAGGACCAAGAAGAATGAACACCAACCGGTACAATACAGAATACCCCATGGCATGAAACAGATCTGGATACGCAAAGGTGAACAACCCTCGGCTTTGGAGACAGGATTCCAAAGAGGCATCAAGCAAGCTACAGTGTCGAGGACTACAACGAAAGAGTACCCTAGGCATCAATCTAGACAAACCATTTCTATTTGGGTTCCAAAGCAGTCAATGAAGGCGATCCCAAAAGCTAGACAAATATGGGTGCCCAAGACCTGCTTACTAGCTCAAATAACTTCACCTCCAATCACAAGATCAAACCAACACTCACGAGTCCTATTGGCTCCCATCCAAAGGCAAACATCTACACTCCACACCACCACATTCACGGTCATGCCTCAGAATGTTTGGAAATGGGTACCCAAAAGGTACCAAACCCAACACACTCTAGTACGCAAACCTTCACGCATCATCGCCAATAAAAGCAACGATTCTAGCATCAAAGTTTGGAGACCTAAACCCCATATCAAACCCCCTGACCCACCTCTGTAAATCCTTCCCCTCTGATGTAGGTGCATTCTGAGAACATTGCACATCCAAAGTATGCATCTAGAGTGAACCCTAACCTACTAACCCACATGTACACACATCACGAACACTTCACCCACTAACCTCTAACCACTCGGAATGTCATGTTGCTATTGTGGAGGGAACACCATAAATCCTATTTCCTATGCAATGCTAATGTGCCTCTCTCTTCTTCTAGCAGATAAGCATCAACAACTACAAGCACTCTCATGGTAGAAGCAACAGGTCCGAGCTCACAGGCAGGAGTAAGTATTGCAGGAATTGATGTGGATAGTCTACCTATTGATGTGCCACCAACTGAACGACCTGTGGAGCTACAACACCTTCAGTAGATCCCGGTACCGGATCCACCCATAGGGATCACAGAGAGAGTCCATGCCAATTCTCATTGGTTCAATGGCATGCCAGGTCCATTAGGAGAGGCCAAGTATATATGGGAGTCAAAGTGCGAGTATGATAGATCATGGGTCCGATTCCAATTTTTCTCCAAGGAGTTTGAGACTCTATAGAACACAGAAGACCTCCAGACCATATGGCAACGTGCAGGGCTAGCCGAATACTTTGAAGCACCACTACCTAAACCGGATCTCCTCCGATGCTATTATTTGGTCTCCACATTACAAGCTAACGAAGAAAAGGACAAACCAGGAACATTCGTACTTCCTTCTTTGCTGGGCAACAATGAGTTGAAAAGGTTTGAACTTACACTGGAATTGGTGAGCGCTGCTTTGAATATGCACGGTACACATGTACCTTCTGAGAAGGATGCTCTCATTCCTACTAACATGAAGGATAGGAAACGAACAGAGCAGTCGGGTGCTCATAGCTCAGCTTTTAGAAGAAGCAGGGGTTGACTCAGAATACAGAGAAGGTCTCTTATTGATGGCAGAAACATAAGGGGTAGTAGAAGCAGTTCGAACCGCGATTTGGAGGTCTCCAGTTCAATATGATCCACGAAGATTCCAAACACAACCACGGTCAGGGAAAAACATCCAGATCCCCATTACGAGAGCAGAAGGGCCTATTATTACGTCAGAACCCATTGAGACAACCTCCCAAGCAGCTGTAACTTCTGGCCAAGAGCACTCAGTCACCCATGATGAATCAATCGAGCCACTACCACCCACACCCCCACCATCGCCTCCTAGAACAGAAGCCGTGGAGATCACCTCGACCACTCAACCCACCGAACAAACCTTCATCTTCCGTACTCCCACCTCTAGTTCAACCCTATTCTCCACCCATGAAAACCCAATCTATGAAGCTACCACCATCACTACACAATCCACCGAATCACTCATAGAGCCTGCCTTAGGACATCCATCCCCCATGCCCTCAGCCATAGGCCATCCCGATTCTAGATCCATATTCTTGGGATTCCCTGCTACCACGCCACCTTTTATAGCCTCCCTGCCTTCAGAATCTCACCTCCCAAACCCTATCCCTCCAATTCTCCAACCCCTCCACACCTTTCTTTTAAGAACATTTCAACCCCGGTCTCAATCATTTCCTCTATTTTCAAATCCCACACCCTCTTCTCACTTATTCACCACTTTCACACACACACCACCTACCATTCCAATGTATATGGTAGACACCACACTCGCATTCGCTCCTGAAAGCATGGACATTTCACCACCCACAGCACCTCCCCCACCCCCCACACTTCCACCTCCTCCCATTCCC
This sequence comes from Ceratopteris richardii, assembly GCA_020310875.1. NCBI lineage: Eukaryota > Viridiplantae > Streptophyta > Polypodiopsida > Polypodiales > Pteridaceae > Ceratopteris > Ceratopteris richardii. The sequence goes on along the minus strand of CM035421.1, from coordinate 2,492,205 downwards.
CCTCCACCAATTTCACCCACACACACGTCTTCAATAGACACATCATTCACTCTTCCCCTTCCCCAATTCCCTTCCCATGCATCTTCCATTGTACACACAACACCCTCATCCATAGGCAATGCATTGGACACTATGCTAGCATGTATATCACAGTTAAGGACAGAGTACAATCAGCTCCAACAACATAATGCACGACTACAAGAGCACTCGGAGGTACTGCAACATCGTCTAGCTACACTAGAAGAGGAGAATGCTCGCCTCCTTACACAATTCCAAACTCTCCAAGAGGCACATAGCATATTGGAGGTACAATTACAGAACACAGACCAGGAAGCAATACAAGTGGTAGAAGGTCATCTACGGACATAGCTAGAACGCAATTCAAAGCTTCAACGAAAGATGGCCCTACTCAAATGACACCTTGCAGCCGCTCATGAAGAGAATCGACGCCTACAATTACAGAATCAGGAAAACCTAGAAGCAGCTATCGAAAACACACCTAGGGCATCCATCAGTCCCTCAAAGTTTCAAGCTGTGACCCCCGATAATATCAAGATAATCTTGGAAGACTATGCCACCCTACTTGAAGCCCATGACTAGTTATCAGAGGAACTGGGTCAACTGAAGCAGAAACACCAAAAAGAAACAACAACTGCCTCTCAAACCACCTCCTACGTGGCTTCACTTCTCACAGACTCAGAGGCCTTAAAAGATCTCCAGAAACAGGTCACAGAATTGCAAGCACGCCTACTACAATATGAGAGACCTCCATCCCCACCAGAGGCTCCCACCGATGAGGAAACAATACAAATTCCTGTGGAACAAATATTTAAAGAAGAATATGACCCACAACCATTCCCAGGAGGTCAACAAACAAAAGAAGGTCAGGATACGTTCGAAGCACCACGACCCCCTTGGCTACGACAAGTGGAGGAAATTGGGAGTTCACATGAAGAGCGAACAGTCGTGCAAAATCAGGCCATGAGGGTCATAGAAGACACTGTATTACAATCCAATTACTTCAAGAACCTGTCATCTAGATGCCTTATCCTCTCATCAGAACTCCAATATAGGCTGTACTATATCATTTTGGCAGACTATAACGCAGAAATACAGAGAGTCACAGGCAAGATTCCTACCTTCGCTACCCAGTTTCAACCGGAAGACCTTCCTCTAGACGTGCAAAAAGGCAAAATTCGTCAACCAACATGGCGGTAGAAACTTCTTGAGACATATCCTGAAATGCTGCGGACATGGAACAATGCGCCTTTATATCTCCTATACAATCCATGCTACGGTCGAGTTCCACGACGCAGGTCTTGGAAAGCATTCAACATTAAAGTTCAGAACAATGCACAATGCAAGGAATGGCTAAACTACTCGTACATAGCGCCACCGCAGGGACCACCATCGATAGCGTACATGATGGCCAGAATTCGACATTGGATGCCTCGATTGAAGCCCATGCCAGATGTGGCAGCTCAAATGATGCTTAAGATTTTAGATATGATGCAGGTAGTACTGAAAACCTTTAGAAATGCAGCCGCACCACAGGTACGTCTACTGGGGTTTACCAATGGAAATTACGATTTGGTGTATAACATGAGCACCACCCCCAGTATTCATGTGGCTTACGCCTGGCATGCACGCATCAAATACCTCCCTGCATGTTACAAACAGACATTCGAAGAAATGTTCAGATCAGGTTTCTGGGAGTATCACTCGGAGGTCTTCGCACCGAAGCCAACACACCTACTCCATCTCTTTGCTTGTGAACAAGCCATGTACTCCAAGTACTACACCACACCGCAACCAGAGGTCCCCGGTGCAATAAACTAGGATGCATTGGAAGCAGACCTAGCAAGAGGCTTAAGGATAGGAGAACATGAATTAGCCACCAATGCCATCCAATACTATATCGACCACCCTATAGAGCAGAGGTCTGTCAGGGGCGAGAGACACTAGGAAGGGGGGAGTGTTGGCATACAAGTCAGATGAAGAGCATACCGGCACAACAGAGCGGTCATGCACAATACGGCAACAAGGCCTAATCATTTTTTCCATGGACCATTCACAACTCAAGTGATTTTAATCACTACACAAACATTGTAAATTCCGTTTTTGGTAGAATAGACTCCATTTTGTTCAAGCCGAGGAGTCCTCGAGCTTCAGGAGTATTAGAATTATCTACATACCAATTTTCATAATTTTTAGACTCTGTTTGAGCCCTGAAATAGGCTCTAGAACCTAATTTTTAACTAGGCCGGACACTAGGTCTGGACAAGGCCAAAGCTAGTGAGAAAACTATAAAAAGAGCTAGAAAGCTCATTTTTGGGTGAGATTGTTTGTGAATTGAGCTTATGTAAGAGACTTTTTGACTAATGCAAAGGACTCCATTGTTCCTCTCCTTGTTCTTGCCTTGTGTGCGCGTGTGTGTGTATGTGTGTGCATGCCTGTGTGCTTCTCACTCACTCACTTGTGCCTTCACTTGCTCATAGTCTTCATACTAGTCCTCACGTCTCCACGGATTGACAATTATGAGGTGAATCTTCTCACATTGGTACTCACCATTGTGCTAGAGTGACATACCCATATTCTATGTGTTGTCACATGGAAAGAAGCACAAATGTTTGGCAGCCACATGTGAGAAAGAGAACCAGTTGTAAGAGACTCACTGAGCACAATACTTTCAAGTGTTGACATATTAGCATCATCAAAAGAGGAATTAATTTCTTCTATCTTCACACTCGAAGTAGATGTGCAACTAAATGTTCAACATGCTCATCAACATGTTGTTCTTTACCTTTCGAATTATTTGACATAGAGTCTTTCTTCATATGTACTTTCTTATGATAATAATGGCATGCAATGTCCCTCATCCTTGATTTGCTTCTACTGTTACTCCTTAACCTTTTTTTTCCTTGTTCTTGCTCCCACCATGTTTTTTATTCTTTTCTTGGTATGATTCATGAACACTATATCCATCACCACTTTGAGTGCCGACCACACAATTTCTATAGATCTCTTCACTCAAGGATGTTCCACACACTAATCATTCTAGAGCAATTTACCACCAAGTGCACTATTTCTAATAGCTATGCAAAACTTATCCCATGATGATGGAAAGGTGCATAGAAACAAAACTAGTTTCATTTCATAGAAATGCAAAAATAGGTGTCACTTTAGATGAGCAAAAATGCTATTTTGTCATTCTTGCTAAGGTCATATAACTTTCTCATCATATTCACTTTATTTGATGTCATTTCTTTTCCATACGTGTTGCATAAATTCTTCCAAAGCTCCTCTATACTTTCACAATCCAATACTTTTGAAGACCCATGTTCTCCAAAACTAGCATCTCTACTTGTAGTAAATTGCTTGGTTGAAGGATTATAGAACCTGTAACCCATCTGAGTTGAGTCATATCCAATAAACAATGCCTTTGTTTCCCTTTCATCTAGCTTACCTCTTATTTGTGATGGTACATGAGCATAAGCTAAACAACCAAACACCTTGCAATGTCTAAGACTAGGTTTTCTTCCATACCATGCTTCATAAGGAGTCATAGCTTGAAGTGATTTCGATGGTAGTCTATTGACAAGGTAGAGAACAGTTGAAATAGCCTCTACCCATAGATAATGTGGCAACCTCTTCTCTTGAAGGATTGTTCTAGCTGATCCAACCAATTTCTTGTTTCTTCTCTCTGCAATTCCATTTAGTTGAGGAGAGTACCTAGTAGTCACTTCCCTTTTGATACCTTTATCCTACAAGAACTCATCAAACTCTTTGGAGAATTATTCTCCCCCTCCATCAGATTTGAGCTTCTTGAATTATCTACTTGTATGATTCTCCACATGTCCTAGATACTTTTTGAAGCAATCAAACACTTCATTCTTACTCTTGATAAAGTATAGAATATTCCATCTACTATGGTCATCAATAAATGAGACAACAAGGTTCTTGTATTGGTCCCCATACATCTGTATGTACTAATTCCAATAAGTTGTTGTGGATGTAGCCTTTGTGGTTGAATGGTTATCTTTGTGCCTTCCCAATCTGACATGCATCACATCTATTGATCATGTGTTGCTTTGATATGTTTGGTGATCCAAGAACACTTTGATCCCTACATATAACCTTTACGGTTCTTTCATTCATATGAACTAGTCTCTTATGCCACACTTCAAGCTCACTTAGGGTTTGAGACCCAAAGTTGAATAGAGTTGTGTTTTTGGTTTCTCGTACTTTGAAAGTAAAGAGCCTACCATGCTTCTCACCAATGGCTATCTTCTTTAACCATTGACATGTATCTTTTGCAAAAGCTCCATGTTGGGTGAACCTAACTTGCAAGCCTTTGTCAACTATTTGGCCTACACTTATTAGGCTTTTTGTAATATTCGGAACATAGAGTACCTTTCTGAGAATATTTTTCCTATCGTCTGAAGCTTTGACATTACCAATCTTCTCCACACTATGATTTGTGTCATCCCCTATTTGAACTTCATGTCTATGCCTTGGATTTCCAAATCAGGTAAGAGAGCTACGTTGCCTCCAACATGATTTGAACATCTTGAATCTATGTAGAATAAATGATCTTCTTCTTTACCTTCCTTGTGGCTTAGATTCATCAAGAGAAATGAGTCCTCATGTTGTTGATCTTTAGAATAATTGTTGTCATCCCTTCTGTTATGGCCTCTATTGTTATTGTTGAACTTATGTCCACCTTTGCCTCTATTGCTACCATATCCACCTCTTCCACTTCCTTTCTGGGTCTTCCCATTGAACCAACAATTTCAAGTGTTGGTTGCTCTTATCATAGATGGAACAAGGTTGAACATTTTGGCCTTTGGTCTTTTCATGCTTTGGTCCTTTCTTCTTCCCTTTCCACTTGCTCTTGCCTGCAAAGTTGGCTTCGGAAGTCTCCTCTTCATCGTCTTCCTTCTTCTTGCCTTTTGGCTTCTTGTCCTTCTTATTTGCGTATAGAGCACTCGTTGAATTACCATGATAAGAGTTACCTTCCTTTATGCTATTGTTGGCCTCTTGATTGAAGATCTGTCCAAGAAGGATGTCGAAGTCTAGAGTTTGCACATCCATGATGAGACCATAGGTTGTGGTGAAAGATTGCCATTTCTTGTCACCTCTAATCCCATTGAGAATTTGCCTCGTGATGGCCTCCTCTTGGATCAGCTCTCCAATGGATGCCAATTGATCAGCAACCTCCTTGACCTTTGTAACAAATGCTGTGATGGTTTGTTTTGGTGTCTTCTTCATCTAGTTGAATTCATTCCAAAGATGTTCTTCCTTGCCTTTATGCTAGTAAAAAAGAAAGTCTCTAGAGAATCCCAAGTCTCTTCAGATGTTTTGCATCCTCTAATATGTGGTAATACAAAATCAGAGATAGAGTTGAGGATGTATGACCTTGCTTGAGCATCCCTTGCACACCAAAGTGTGATCCTATCTGTTTCCTCTTGAGTAGGTCCTCCTTAGATCTTGGAATAGGCATAGCTTCATCACCTGATACAATCCCATATAGATTTCATCCTTGCAAATAAGCTTCCATTTTGATTTTTCGAGAAGCATAATTATGTCTATCAAGCATCTCAATCATTGATGGAAAGCCATCTCCCATCTTGAAGTTGCTCTGATACCACTGAAAGAAGTTGGAGAAGCTTGGAGAGGCTTAGAAAGTTGAGTTATCAAGTGGTGAACTTGGTCCAACAAACCAGCATAGCAATAGCCTAGCTCTTTGGATATGTAAAATAGACCTTGTAGGCTTGTTGTTGGTGCAATAAAACCCAATAAGTACTTTGGAACATCAATAAGAACAAGTTCATGCAAAACAAATAACTTGCACCTTGACTAGCTCACAAAAACCTTCTAAAAAGGGATGGAAGTTGTGACTTCAAACACTAAGAGCAGCCAACACAGTTACAATTGGAAAAATTCCTCTGAAGGGAGTGTCATACATAGAGTTGGCTTGCTATAGTGCATAAAAGGCCTAATTTATAACAACTATAGAAGGAGCAATCACCTTAACACTGAGCTAGTGTCATCCCGATTTTTCAAGGATGTATATAGAATGACCCTGAGACTGTAAAACTTGAATTTCTCTTAAAGTAATGAACCAAATGATTTGAAACTTCGTAAGCATAAACTAGGTAGTAATAATTTTCCAATGCATGTAGAAAAGTTCATTTTCATGGTCAAGCAAGGCAAGATTCTTGGGCACATCGTGTCAAAGAATGGGATCTCTAGTGATGAAGAAAAAGTTAAAGTAATTGTAGTCTTACCTAGGGCAAAGAATGTTAAGGAAGTACAAGCTTTCATGGGGCACTGTGGTTACTATCGATGCTTTATACACATGTATGCAATCATTGCAAAGCCTTTGTACACCCTTCTAACTAAGTTTGAATGGATGGATGAATGTGAGAAGTCATTTAATGAACTTAAACAACACTTGTGTTCAGCACCAATTCTGATGACAGGAGATTGGAATAAGGCATTCCATGTACATATGGATGCATCCATTTATGCTATCAAGTGTGTTTTAGCACAACCTACAGGTGAGGGTAATATAGACCTTCTTATAGCATCTGCAAGTAGTCTGTTAAATGTAGTGTAAAGGAATTACACCACCACTAAGCAAGAAGGATTGGGAATGATTTATGGAGTAAAGAAATTTTTACATTACTTATTGGCAAACAAATTCAAGTTCTTCATAGACTATCAAGCATTGCTATACTTAGTCAACAAGCCTTGTAACACCGGAAGATTAATATGATGGTCTCTACTGTTAGTGGAGTATGCTTTTGAAGTGGTGGTAAAAAAAGGGAAGACCCACTTTAGACTGATCATCTCTCATGATTGACTATGGGAGAAGCCCCTCAAGGGATAGTTGATGATCTACCATATGTGCATTTGTTTAATCTTGAAGTAGTACCTAAATGGGTCAAACCAATTGTCTATATTCTCACATTTGGACCCAAGAACCCTCATATCAGGATTAGGGAATGAGAGATCACTAAGTCACAATGATATCAAAAAATGGTTGGGAGTATTTATAAACAAGATAATCAGAAAATCCTCCCTTGTTGCATAGAAGAATCAGAGCACGATAAATGGTTGCAATTAGCACATGTAGGTGCATTAGAAAAACATCATTCAGGACACCTCATGTTACAGACTCTACATAGATTAGGAGTGTACTTTATTTCGATGGAGAAAACATCTATAGGACATGCAAGGAATGCCTAGACTATCGTGTTAGACCATCAATTGAGCATGCGACCTTATACCATGTGTCTCTAACACCAGAGTGGAGTGAAACAATGGTAACATATTAAGGATGAAAACATTCCCTCAAGGAATGACTCTAGCAAGACAAAGGAGTCTCAAGCGGGAAGCTCAAGACTACACACTCATTGGCGATAATCTATGCAAAAGAGGAAGAGATGGATATCTGAGACAACGTGTTCATGAGAGTGACTACTTGAGCATATTAGAGATTGCACACCAAGGTGTTGTAGGGAGTCATTTTGGCCCCGATCAAATAATCAAGACCATACTATTCTCAAGAAACTACTCTTCATATGGATGCACATACATATGCAAAGAGATGTGATGTTTTCCAAAGAGCCTAGTTTCCAACATGTAGAGATGAGATTCCATTGAAACCCATGATGGGAGGATGTTCTTTCTCTAAGTGGAGTATAGATTTGGTTGGACCCATTAACCCCTCTTGTTAAAGGCACTCATGCTGAATACATCACTGTAGCAACATATTATCTCACCAAATGGATAGAGGATAAGGCTACCAAAAAGACTGATGTATACACGACTACAAAATTGTATTTGAGAATATCTTTACGAGGTATGGATTACATATAGAGCTTGTGAGCGATAGAGGGACTCACTTTCTAAACAGTGTCATTGAATATTTGTTATAGGATTTTATGGTGATTCATGTGAAGTCTGCACCATATCATCCTTAGGCCGATGGACAGGCAAAGAGTAATAACAAGATCCTTTGCAATATATTGACTAAACTTATAAACAAAAACTATTCAGATTGGGACAAATAGTTACATCACAATGTTTGGGAATATCGAGTGGCCTACAAGATGGTACTTAATGCAACTCCCTTTCATATGGTTTTGGGTCAAAATGCAGTGCTTCCCTTGTATTTTTTGATCCCCACCCTTAAGGTTGCACAAGAGCATCAATGGACTTGCCATGAGTTATTGTCAAGGATCATGGACTTGGAACTATTAGGAGAAACTAGGGTAAGGGCAGCAACAGGAATGTATGCAACCAAGAAGAGAAAAAAACCCTATTTTGATGCACATGTGAAAGACAAAGGCTTGAAAAAAGGAGATTCAGTCCTAGTGTATGCACTAAAGCAACACGTACAAAAGTTAGAGAAATTGGGTTATGGACCCATGATTCTTAACAGGATTTCAATGAGTGGAGCAATACAATTAACCACTCTAGAAGGAGAGATAATGCCTAACTATATTAGTGGCTATAGAGTCAAGCTTTATGAAGAAACTCTCACCGAGGATATGCTTAGATGACTCACACTAGCAAAAAAGCACAAGGATGAAGAGAAAAGAATAAGAGAAGAAGCTCAAGTGTAAGCCTGGGAACACATTAAATGCATGAAATTAAGAAGACAAGGACTAGGAAGGGAACACTATAATCAATTAGAAGGCCTCCAAGCAACTCCCTACACCAACGTAGAAGCCCCCAAATATCCTACAACAATGTGTCAAACAAATTCAATCGGTCACCCTAGCATAGTCAATAGGAGACCATTCATTACAGTTATGCTAAGGCAAGACAATACTCTCAAGGAGATTAGGGAACTAATTAATTCAAGTGTTGAAACTAGTGTGATTAGGTGGTATCACTGTCAAAACACGGGACTAGAAGTACGTCCTATGGAGGCATACATTATAGGGCTAGGAGGCTTGGAAACCCCTTTCATGGGTGAGGTGGATCTTCCCATCCTCATGGAAGATCTAACATTGATGGTGAAGCTCCTAGTTTGTTATGACGATGATCTGATAGAGCCACTGATTCTTGGCAAAGATTGGTTATATGATTACCCAATGGACTTGAACCTTAGAAAATGCTCTCTTTAGCTTAGGATAGAAGGCCAGCTGCGAGTAATACCGCTCAAGTTCCCTAACCATGCCCACTTAGAGGAAAGTAACCCCAACCCATATATAATGTATGCAAATTAGGAACAAACGATCTTTGGACAAATCCCTCCTTTGATGATGATCTTGGGTCAGATGGGGACTATAGGTGGGAAAATGGCATGATCATTGGCCAAATGGGGACCATCAGTGACCAAATGGGCACTATAGGTAGACAAATGGGGACCATAGTCTCCTCAAGCTCACCGTCCACACTTCTTGCATGCTTGCCTAGATCTATTGTACAGAATGCCTCACCTCCTGATGGGTAGGTCATGCAAGTGTTGGAACTCCCTTCTTTTCCAAAGCAGAGTGTCAACCGGAAAAGTCAACCACGACTTGGACATCCCCATCGACAACCACTCCAGACTAACTCATGAACACAGCACAAGTATCCCAAAGCAACAATCATAAAGCAAATATGGGTACCCAAAGGTCAACGACCATCGACCATCTCCTCTAGTTCAAGAAAAGAAGTCAAGATGAAGTAGAATATCCTCGACGTTCAGATCACCTAGACATTCTCCACGATGAGAATTCGACAAATCAGGGTGCTTAAGAAGTCTCTAATGGCCACACCCAACACCACTCAAATCTAGGTGCCCAAGGCCTATCTTGTAGCTCAGAAACCAATCCATGTAACATCCACTCGTCCACCATCACACCACTCACCCGTCGTATTGCCTCCTAATTCATCCTTTGTATTCAATCAAGCGAACCATCTCTGCTCATTTCTCATTAAGAAATCGGTTATGAAACACCCCGAGAACACTCCATCCACACCATTGTACAATCTAAAGCCTCATAATTCTAACCATTCTCCTTGTAATAATTCATTAACACCTAATCCTTGTAAAAATCGACCCTCTCTAACTCACTATCACCGATAATGACATCTCTCGTGAAAGGATATGTATGCATTATTCAAAGCATGTAGATAGTCTAGCAACATGCATTAGCCACTAAGAGATCATCACACAATCACCTCACAAAACAAGGCTACACGGGCTACACATCAATTATGGAAAGGGATTGCGGTCTCATTTTATTGGGATCGTGATTAATTTGCATGCTAATGTGTTATCCTTCTGTAGCATATCTTTTACGCAAACACTCAGGATAAAAATGCAAGCTGAAGGATCTTCAGGTGCTCGCATCAGCATGCCAGTAGTGGACTTTGACAATCTGCTAATAGAGACCCACCTGTCAATGAGACCTCCTACATTTCAAGATTTTATGGGGCCTATGCCAATTGATGATCCTCCTATTGGCCGAACATAGAAGGTACATAGTAAGTCCCATTGGTTCCAGGGATTAGCAAGACCTTTGCTAGATGCAAAGCACATTTGCCATGCAACTTTGTGCTTTAGCGTTGACACGTGGGGAAGGTATCAGGTTTTCTCCATGAACTTTGAAGTTCTTCAGAATTCAAGGGAACTGAGACCAATTTGGGCAAGGGCAGGGTTCACATAATATTTCAGTGCATGTCAGCAGTCAGGGCATCTGGACACGGGAGCCGACATACGAAATCAGAGCAAAGAGAAGGGCCAAGCAAGCAAAGTAATCAAAGAAGATCCGACAAATAGGCCATTCAAATTTTCCAAGCTAATCTCCTTTTAATAGTGATTTTCAACACTGCATGAACATTGTAAATACCGTTTTCGATAGGTTAGACTCCATTTTGTTCAAGTTGATGAGTCCTTGAGCTTGAGGAGTATCACAAGTACTTATGTACCAATTTTCATAATTTTTAGAGCTCATTTGAGCCTCCAAAATAGCCTAGGAACCCAATTTTTAACTAGGCAAGACACTAGGTCAGGTAAGGGCCACTAACTAGTCAAAAACTATAAAAGGAGCTAGAGAGCTCATTTTTGGGGAGAACAAATTGTAGTTTGAACTAAGAAGAGCTCTTGTAATTGTCTTTCCTAATCAAAGCTTTCATTGTCTTACTCTTTGTTCTTACCTATGTGTGCATGTGTGTGTATGTGTGTGCATACTTGTGTGCTTCTCCATCACCACTTGTGCCCATCACTTGTTTGGGGTATTCATACCATCCTCATGTCTTCCAAGATTGACATTAAAGGAGGTGCTACTCACCATTGAGCTACACCAAATTTTGGCACCGTTGCCATGGATCAAGCTTTGAGGATGAGCGTGTGATGGTAAGACGTAGAGTAGAGACGTTGGAAGAGTAGGTAAGCATCTTCTTTTACTTGTTTTTACCTCCCTTGTCAGTTCTACACACCATATCCATTCATCATCATCTTCATCACCATGACCACATACCTCCATCTCCATTCATTTCCTCATTTTCACTTGAGAGCGAGAGCGAGAGAGAGCTTGTATGCACATGTATTTTTTGTGTTCTTTTGAGTGTTATTGCAGGTACCAGCTTCCATTGTAGCTCCAGCAACTCCAGCAGGTGAGAAAATTATCTATGTAGGTCCCGAGGCATTGACCTCTGACGATCGCGATTGACAGAAAAATGTGGAGTTTGGTAAAACAAAGTGCACCACCACAAAGTAAATGATTAGTACATCCTAAATCACTAATTATAGTTAAAAAATTCCTTGATTTTCTATCAGTCATGATTGACACTATCGATCGCGACCGTCACCCATGATTGACACCTCTGTCAATCACGACCAACACCATCAATCGTGATCGACAGCCATGATCGACACACCCAACCAATAGACCCTATCAATCGCGATCGACACCATCAACCGTGATCGATAGCCATGACTGACACCTTTGTCAGTCATGATTGATATCGTCAATCGCGACCGATTGAAATTTCATGATTGACATAATAAATTGTGTGTCCACGTGTACATTGTGATGGACACACCCACGATTGACTGAAATTACGTTGGAAATTGTGGAAAAAGTGGCAATCGTGATTGACACCACCAATCGTGATTGACAGCCCTCATAATTGACACCATCAATCGCGACTGACTTTGTCCATCCCGATTGATAGGCCACAATAGATAGCTCTATCCATCGCGATTGATAGCCCTGTCGATCGCGATTGACAGACATTTTCGACCAAATTTTTATGGTTTTTAATTTTCAAAATTTTGGCAATTTTGGGCTTACATTTCAAGCAATTGGTGCATAGTGAGACCCTGAGGGAATAATTAGAAAGTACTTGTTTGCCTATTAGCCTGTTTTAACCCCAGAACCCTTAATTATCGTAATTTCTTCATATGAACTCCGTTTCTAGTGATCTTGGGCTTGTTCAAAATCTTGTTTCAAATCCCACAAAAGCATCCACCGTTGTTTGTAAAACTAATATAGGGAGTTATAGATCGGGTATTTTGAAGTTGACATTGCACAGGGGTAGACAGATGAGGGATCTCTAAGGGGATTTTCAATAAAACAAAGCAAATTGGGTCTTTGAAGTGCATGAATGGGCATGGTCTATTGATTCAATTAAAGTTAAATCTTGAGCTAACTGTGGGTCTATTATAGGTCCATTGAGAGCGCTAGATGGAATCCAAAGCAAAGGTATTCTGCAATCTTGAGAAGGGGTTCTTGGGCACCCAAGAGCAAGGGATAAGCAATTAAGGTTGGATCATTCTCAACTCCCTCAGTCAATTCCTAGCTTAGGCTAAGTGCGAGTCGTGCTAGAAGTAAGCCAGGGTGACGATAGACACCTATCAAGTTGAAGACTACTTAAACACGCCAATTCAAGGAGAAATATAATCTCTTTGTGATCAATAACTTAAAAGGAAAGAACTTAACATGGTACGATCAACTTAAAGTGTGGAAATTCACTCAAGTATTCTTGATGACGTGTTATCAGATAAGAGCATAAACACGATAACCCACTAAAAAAGAACCAAGTGACTAATACGAATTGATCTGCAATGAGGTTGTAGTTGGGGTAAATTGGGGTTGTTCAATCAGGCATATGAACCTTAGATCAGGATGACATCTAGGGAGAGATAGACAGAGCCTTAGGTCATTAGAGGCTAGTGTCAATCATGCTGCTAGGTCTTGGGCCCAGCAATTGAGCAATTGTCCACATTATCCTAGCTCTGAGACTAGCGAATGAGAGATGTCCCATGGTATGGAGATACCCACAGAAAGTTCAGGTGTGACTTACTTAGAGAAACCCGAAGGCCCTTACAAAACTCAGCTTGAATACATTAGGACCAACCGATTAGGTGCTCGCATCTATGAGGACGGTCTAAGAAGATCTGTTGCCCAGATTAAAAACCCGAATCAACCCATTGGGCTAGAACACCTAGTCATCAAATTTGAGAATGGTGCATACCTAGATAAGGAAGGAACAATGTACATGGTCACCAACCAACCAGATAGAACAGATGAATTTGGTAATGTGATTCTAGAGATAGATATAGGTGACATAGAGCAAGGGAACTTAGGAAGAGAGCCCAAAACTCCACTAGGCAAATCAATCCTAACTAGAATCATCACTATAGAGTGGGTTCCCCAAGACAATAAGAGCATAGATTTGCTTTTAAACCGAGAGACTCACGAGGCTTTTTGGAGGTATAAACCTGACCAGAGAGGATCTTTGTGGTCTCAAAACATGGTAGGCATGCCTACGCTTCGAAGGGTGAATTTATTTTTCCCCAACCAAGATCTAATACCTCTTATGGCCACCAACGAGCTCGAACATCCCAAGCTCATGGAGGTCAAAGGGGCAGGAGTAGAGATAGGCCGGAAGTAAGCTTTGCTAACCCACTGGGAAGAGAAAGAACGAGAACGGAGGCTAATAGAATGGAAAATGAGAGGCCTAGAGACCAAAGAAATCAAAGAAATGAAGATGAATTCCCTCTACCAAGGCCTAGAGAACAGACTAGGACCTTGAGGCCTACACAATTGGTTAAGTCCATGAATAATTGCTTCGATGGCACAGGAAACCTATATGACCATGGAGCAGAGTTTAGGCAAGTTTGAGAGCTGAACAAGTTGAGGACTTGTTCACTCAATACAATGCTTTTGGCCTAACTCTCAAGAACACCACATTGACTTGGTTTCAACCGCTTCACCAAGGTCAGTTCAGGAATATAGATCAACTTCTGAAGCATTCATCACTGAGTTTTCTAAGATTGGTATTAGGCATAACACATCCTCCCTGATATATAGCTTCAAACAAACACCTCAAGAGACAGTCAGACTTGCAAGATGAAGATTTAGGCAATACCTAGAGAGATGCCCAATGCTAGAGCTACCCACTCCAACCAAACAAGTGGCTTTATTCCTAGATGGATTGTTGAGTACCAAATTGAGATCCTATGAGTACTTGAAGGACCCTAGAACCATAGAAGAGTGTGTACGAATGTGCATCGACATTGAGGATAACCTAGGGGAGGAACTGAGATTTCAAAAATCTACAAAGATTCACATAGCTCTACTAGCCTCAATTCAAATCCATCTACATATATTGAGGAACTTGCTGAGAAAGTAGCCCAGAAGTTAGGAGTCTCTAGCAAACAGATACCCAGATTTGCCATAGTTAAATGATGCTATACTTGTGGAGAAGACCATATGGCTAATGTGTGCCCAATTATGACTCATTCCCAAGTGAACCCTTACAACCAATACTGCACCATAGCGCAGAAATACACTAACCATACTACACAAGATTGCCCATATAATGAGCAAGCGGTTAGGCAGAATTATCCACAACAAAGAAGATACCAGAATCAGTACCCTCAACAGCAGTATGGTAGGACCTAGCAACCCTATCAACCCTATCAACCACCCTATCAACCACCCTAGCAAGGGAAACAAAGACCTCAACCAATTCTAGTGCATTAGCCCCCTCCTCCAGCCAATGTGATTCTAGTAAAGTATGTAGCTGTAGAAGAAAATCTAAATAGAGCCTTAGTGCCAATAACACCATTGCTTTCAGAGAGTGACCCAAGTGATCATAGTTTTGACTCCACTCATATTGATAGCCCACATGCTTACTACATGCAACCACCTAAGCATAATGAGTCATATTATTATGAAGACCCGAGTGAATGTCAGTAGATCACCTCATTCATGATTGTCCTAGGCCTTCACCTACACAAACCCAATTGGTGACAATTCAAGGTTTCTATCTAGATTGTAAGGAACACTTGCTATGAGATTGTCCAAAAAACCCCACCAATATGCCAAAAATCACTCCTATCAATGTTATTGGGTTAGTGGGAGACTCTATAAGAAGTGTAACTACCGCTGACCCAATGCAAGTGGTCACTAGAGCTCAGACATTACAACAGAACCAAGCTTAGGCCAGGAAAAGAGTTCCAAGGTTAGTGAGACTGAGAGCCTAGCTAAGAAAAGGTCAAAAACTTGGAGGGATAGTCGAGAGAGAATGAAAAGCCAATGGGCAAAGAAAATGAGCAAACTTGAGGAAAGCTTGAGAGAAATGAAAGCGAAGATAATTGAACTCACATCTCAAACTCACTGTCACACTACTCCACACCCACCATTCCCATCTCCTTGCAATCCACCACCTTCCAACCCACCTCACACAATCCCACCTACCCCTAGAGTAGGATCAATCTTAGTAGATCCCCCTCCCGAGGACCTAGACATGATGCTTAAGGCATATCAAGCCAGACTCCAAGAAGGTCCAAACGTAATGGATCATGAAAAGTGTTACCCTAGAGCTGAACTAGAGCTCGATTGAACCAAAATTTATGCTAAGATGGTGGAATTGTCTCAAACCATGTTTGAAGCTAGTCACCTCTTTAAGTTCTTTAGTTCAACTAAGACATAGTTGCACTTTGATGGACTGCTAGAAAGATTGGAGAGGCTAATTGCAAAATCTGAAAAGGAGCCTACCTCTCAGGGTAAGGACAAGGCAAGTGGAAGAGTGAGCTCTCCTCCCCAAGAAGCTTATGTACCTAACTCCATAGAACAAGACACATCTTCCTCTGTGAATTGATATTCCCCAGAATTTCTCAGAGAGATTCAAGAAGAGAAATGGGCAAAAGAAAGTGAAGCTCCTCCTCCCATTGAACTTGTGGATGACTTGCACGATCAATTCCCACAAGACATTCCTTCCATTTATGAAGAGCAGGAGGATATCCAATCTCATGATAGATTAAACTTTGAGTCTAATTCCTTACATGAACTACCCCATTTCAGAGGCCTATGGGAAGCTAAATCTACTTGTATAAGAGCACCCACAGTCATGGTAAGGAATGAAAACTCAATCATACCTAGGAATATGAAATTCGTGAAGAACATTGAAGTGTAGTGCAATCTCACTTTAGAAGAGCTACTTAAAGTTAAACCAAAATTGTGGAAACATGTAGCCAACCGAGCGCTAGAAATAACTAAACCTCGTTCCTAGGTAGAATCTCATAGAACAATGCCAAAAATACCCTTGGAAAAGATAGGAGACATGAGCGAAGGAGAAGAAGGAAACACATATCTTCCCATTACCCATCAAGGTTACACCACTAAGGCAATTTTGGACTTAGGTGCGGGAGTAGCAATTGCTACCACTTCCCTATGGAAGCAATGGGGCAAGCCAACACTCAGGCCAACGAGAATGAAATTGCAGATGGCCGATGGTCACATAGAAAGACCCTTAGGATTGCCAGAAGGAATAACTCTCACTACATGTAGTGTCGAGTTCAAGCATACTTTTTCCATATGTGACTTTAGCAAGAATCAGGCCTATGAGATGATTTTTGGAAGACCATTTATGCGACAGTTGCAAGTGGTAAAAGATTGGGGAACCAATTCTTTGTATTTGCAACACTTAGTTGTTACAACCAAAGTCAATCTCAAGGATTACTATCATAGAGACGTACCCCCTATTCAATGGAATCCCATCCATAGAGCCAAAGATGATACGGAGTCAGTGCATTCCATAGGATCAGGATCCTCATGGATGCAGGAAGACACCCACTTATGGATGTGAAAAGTAGTCGTAGAAGAAGAGAAGATAGAAAAAGCCAGAGAGGTAGGTGCGAAGGAAACTCATAGATCAATTCAAGACCTAGCCGATGCACCTGTAGTATTTCCTGACAAATAATTTGAACCTCATGGTTGGGCGGAAATTTTAGCAACAATGGATGTAGCCATCAATGAAGAACAATGGACATCCAACTATGACAAAGATGGCTAATAGAGCCAATCATATGTGATTTGGTTATTGAAGAATGTGAACCTAGCACTGATGCATTCGAGGATGCAAGTGACTCCGATCTGTTGAAATGAAAAAGGACTACTCCTACTCTACTCACATGCGCACATCTAACAAGCTAAGGAGGAAGGAACAAAAGATAACAAAACATGATGGATGAATTAAAATAGCAATGGAAATGACTTACATAAGATGCTCTATGAGCATGGAGCCTCCATGAGGAGAGGAAACACACTCTTGGCAATGAGCTAGAGTGGAATGAGCTTGTGCGGAGTGAAGGGAGGCCTTGCTTATATGGAGTTTGGAAGAATTCCTTTAAATGTGGGATAATGTGCTTACATGAGAATGAAAGTGAGTTGGGACAAAAGGGTGGAGCATGGAACTCTCAACACCCCCCCTCCATGTGATGACCCTTTTGTTTTTAATATGGGGGACTAGTGACATATGGGATCACTTAATCCATTGGTTTTTAGGATCTAAGGACATATGGGATCCTTAGACATAAATTGGACATATGGGATCCAAGTATGGGACATATGGCATCCCTTGGGTTTTTGTTCCATGGACATATGGGATCCATGGTTTTTGGGATCTGGGGACATATGGGATCCCTAGACATGTACAAGGGTTTACATCATGGGGTCGGTAGTGTTTATGTTGATCCATTTGCCTCCTTTTGTTGTAGCATTTGAGATCCATTGTTGGGTTTCTTTGGTAGGTTCCTCTTCTTGTGGACTCCTTGTTGTCGATTTTGAGTGTGGCCTTCGGTTTTGAGTGTCATGTGTTCAAGCCATAGGGAAGGTCTTACCCTTTTTAAAGAGTAGTGTTTAGTCCCTTTACGTGGGGCTTGAAAAGAGTTGAACTTTAAGGATGATCATACGATTAATTCTTGGAGGGTGGATACATCTTCTCTTTCCGAAGATCTCTTTGATATGTAGAGAGTATATATGGCTTCAATACTTGATGACTTTAGGAAGGTCCTATCTTGAGTACTACTCAAAGTGGTGTCTAATCCCTTACAAAGAGGCCATGTTTCATAATACATGATAGATTCACTCACTTAATGGTGCAAATAAATTTTTAATTTCTTAGTATCCCAATTTAAAATGAAAATATCTCCTTTGACATTGAAATTCTGCATGCTCTATCACAATTTGTGTGGCCACTTCCTCTTTTGATCATCACACATTTTTCTCTCTTTGTTGTAAATACTAGCATGCGTTGAATGGCGTAGAGATAATTCAGCCATTGTACGCAATCTAATCTCATCACATAACTCCAACACACTATCTCTCTCTGAATATTATTCAGAACCAAAACTTATGCGCTATCTCCTAGATTGAAGGATATGACAAGACATCAGTTTATTCAATTCACTTGGTCAATGCATCTTCTACTCATGAGATGAAATGCATGCTGGCATGATTACTCGTTATGGCACTGGAGACACTCGACAGACTACATGACCACGAAACAGCCTGGAAATTTGGCGTGGAGCTCTTCGCTTCATGGTTGTTGAGAGTCATCATTGCAGATGTCACGTTGTACACAATACTGGCACTGTCTGTTTCTTTCTTTTGCCAGACCACCGCTTCAGGATGAGGAGTGGAGCGAATCTGAAAACAGACCGGTAAAATTGCTGCCAATTGCATCAAATACCTGCAATTTGTCACCGTCCCCTGCCAAACATCTAAATGAGCTATGTTGTTCTGATTCGAGAGCAGGAAGAAGAACAACTGCAAGTGTGAGAATGAGTTTCTCTGAGGCACAGTAGTTGGAAGCTAGAGCCTCGACCTTTCTCTGTCTCTCTCTCTCTTCGCAGGCAAACCGTAATGTGATCATGCGGGCTTCTAGAATTGTTGTACCCTGCAAATGCGGGTGCCCTCCCTTGCCGCTTGAGCCATCATGGCAATCAAATGGTGCTTGCAGGTAGTTCTCTTTGGCTTTCGTTTGCAATGCATGGTCGCTGCTGCTGCTGCAAATGCCCGTCATCTGACATGCAGCCATATCTAAGTCCAAACAAGCAAGAACTAGAAGAGGTGTAGCCTATGGAGAAGATGCAAACCGAAGCGGTTCAGATAACGATCTATATCAGCAGCATACGAGCAGTAGAAAAGGTCCCTCACAGGGCGCGCAACATGATCTCTTATATGCCTTTAGTGCCTTCAGTGTAGCAGCTTTCTCCTTCGTGCTGCTGCAGTCATTAAGTGGTTCACCTCGGAAGAGCAGATTGCTCGATTTATGCAATCATCTTAGCTTCATAACTTAGTATTCATTCTCTCAGTTCCACGATCCATGGCATCAAATTTCCAAGCAACAGCACTCGATTCTTCTGTGCGCTCTCTGTATCATACTGCGTAATTTGTAGATGCATGTGATTTTGCAGAGATACAACTTTTCTTCCATACTCGGTGCTTGAGAAGCTGATGCAAAAGCCTTCTGGTGCTTCTTTTCCTCTTTCATAAAGATAGACATGGAGTGATGCGAACAAAGTAGAATGGAAATGCATTCAAAAGATGGAGGGGAAAACAATTCGGAAGCATAGAGACTAAAGTCACAAACATGCTAATAAGCACTTGTTATCAATGATTTTATTTAAGAACAGAAATAAACAACATAAATATGGAAACTAAGCGAGCTTAATGACTTATATTGATCATGCTTAATGAAAAAAGGAAATAGTGCTTATAAGCACTTTTCTTATCAAGATATGGGAGGGTGGGAGGGATTAAGAGTAAAACACATGCTAGTAAAGATAATGAAAGCAAAACTCAAAACTAAATGCTATCTAAATAATACCTATGCTCTGATACCATGTCGAAATGAAAAAGGACTACTCCTACTCTACTCACATGCACACATCTAACAAGCTAAGGAGGAAGGAACAAAAGGTAACAAAACATGATGGATGAATCAAAATAGAAATGGAAATGGCATACATAAGATGCTCTATGAGCATGGAGCCTCCATGAGGAGAGGAAGCACACTCTTGGCAATGAGCTAGAGTGGAATGAACTTGTGTGGAGTGAAGGGAGGCCCTGCTAATATGGAGTTTGGGAGAATTCCCTTACATGTGGGATAATGTGCTTACATGAGAATGAAAGTGAGTTGGGACAAAAGGGTGGAGCATGGAACTCTCAACACGATCTAGATTCAATCATTATGGACCCACCTTTTGCATCAGATGAGGAATATTTCTACGAAGTAGAAGCTCACCCTTAGAGACATGAAGAACTTACAAATGACGTGAGATTAACCACATAGGTAACCACTAAGAATGAAGGCAAGAAGAGGAAGAAGAGAGAAGTCACACCTGAGGAGGAAGAATCCTTGTTTGAGGTCCCAACAAACTTTAAGAAGTATGAGATAGAAGATAGGAGAGTCATGATGAGAATATCTACACGTGATGCACAAGCAAGAGAGGCCTATGATAACAAAGAAACCACCAAGAAAATTGTTATAACCATAGAAGAAGGAGTAGAAAAATGCACATACATTGGACATGACTTGATGGAGGAAGAGGAGCAAAAGTTGATAGCTTTGCTAAGAGAGTACAAAGATGTATTGGCTTGGAGTTACAAGGACTTGAGAGGTGTAGACCCTGATATATTCGCACATACAATTCCCATGACTGCAGATGCCAAACCCTCTAAGTAGAAGCCATGCACATTTAACGATAACTATACTACCAAAATCAAGGAAGAGATAGATTGTTTGGTTGAAGCTGGATTCATCTATGAAATTGAGCACACTGAGTGGGTATCCCCCATTGTAGTGGTGCCCAAGAAGAATGGAAAGTTATGTGTATGCATTAACTTGAAGAAAGTTAATGCAACCACTATTAGAGACAATTATCTGCTTCCTATCACTGAACATCTCTTAGAAAGAGTGGTAGGCAAGGAAGTCTACAGCTTCCTTGATGGATTCTCTGGCTATAATCAAGTAGCCATTGCTCCAAACAACCAACATAAGATGGCTTTTGCCACAGAGTGGGACATATTTGCTTTTTGGGTAATGCCATTTGGTCTCACCAATGCACCAGCTACCTTTCACAAGTTGATGTGCCATGTGGTTAAAGAGTTCTTGAGGAAAAATTTGGAAGTCTATGTTGACGATCTCTGTGCTCATTTCAACATAAGACAAACACATATCCCAGAGTTGAGAGCTATCTTTGACAAATGTAGAGAATATCAAGTATGCTTGAACCTAGAAAAGCGTGTTTTTATGGTCATCCATGGACGAGGAGAAAGTTAGAGCTATTGTAGAGCTACCTTGGCCAAAGAATGTCAAGGAGGTACAGGCTTTCATGGGGCATTGTGGATACTATAAACGATTCATTCATATGTATGTGATCATTGCAAAGCCTCTATACTCCCTTTTGACTAACTTTGAGTGGACTAAAGAATGTGAGGATTCCTTTAATGAGATCAAGAGAAGATTGTGTTCTGCACCAATCTTGACTACACCAGATTGGAACAAGCCATTTCGTGCTCATGTGGATGCATCCAATTATGCCATTGGATGTGTACTTGCACAACCTACTAGTGAAGGTAATATGGATCTCCCAATAGCCTATGCTAGTAGACAGTTGAATGTGGCTGAGCGAAACTATACCATGATCGAAAGAGAAGGATTAGGCATGGTATATGCTGTAAAAAAGTTTAGACACTATTTTCTTGCAAATAAGTTTATTTTTTTTTATTGATCATCAAGCTCTACTGTACTTGGTAAACAAGCCATGCAGTACAGGTAGATTAGTAAGATGGTTCCTCTTACTAATGGAATATGACTTTGACGTAGTGGTGAGGAAAGACAAGACTCACTTGAGAGCAGATCATCTCTCTAGGCTCATATCTGAAGAGGCCCCACAAGGAGTATCAGGTGATCTTCTTGATGCTTACTTGTTTAATTTGGAAGTTGTATCGTAGTGGGCCAAGACATTAGTGCCAGTATTGACATATGGGCCTAAACACCCAGTAATAAACACTCAAGGTAAGGAGGTAGTAAAAGCCCAAAAGTACCATATCATGGCAGGGAGTATGTACAAGCATACAGATCAAGGAAGATTATCTTGTTGTGTGGAAGAGGAGTCCACGAAGTGGTTGCAATTAGCACATGTGGGTGCATTACCGCAACACCATTCGAAACAAAGAACCCTTCAAACGCTACAAAGGTTAATTTGGCCAACAATGGAAGCAGATGTCCATAGGATGTGCAAGGAATGCCCAATTTGTAGCAGTAGACCTCTAGTGGAACATGCCACTCTTTATCGAGTGTCTTTAAAGCCAGATTGGAGCAAGCCATTAGTAGAATTTCTGAGGACAAAAACATTCTCTCAAGAGATGACATTGTATAGACAAAGGAACTTAGAATAGGATGCACTAGACTACTCACTCATTGGAGATAACTTATACAAGGGTTACCTTAGACTGTGTGTCCATGAGAGTGAATATCTTAAGATCTTGGAAACCGCTCACCAAGGTGTAGCAGGAGGACACTTTAGACCAGACCGTGTGATTAAGGCAATCCTATTTGCAGGCTTGTGGTAGCCAACCCTTCACATGGATGCACATACCTATGTGAAGTGGTGTGACATTTGTCAGCAAACTCAATATCCCATATGTAAAGATGAGATGCCATTGAAACCTATGATGGGTGGACGTGCATTCTCTAAGTGGGGAATAAACTTTGTAGCTCCTATTAATACCCCAGCTAAGGGTTCACATGCTGAATATATCATTGTGGCCACAGGTTATCTGACTAAATGGGTAGAAGTGAAAGCCACAACAAAGAACAATGCTCAAACGATAGCTAAGTTCTTATTTGAGAACGTGTTCACTAGATATGGGCTACCAATGGAGCTAGTAAGTGATAGAGGCACTCAGTTCTTGAATGAAGTCATTGAAAATCTTCTCCAAGATTTCTTGGTGATACACAAGAAGTCTGCCCCTATCATCTATTAAAAATAAAGAATTAAGGCTGTATAAATTTTTGTAAAAAAGATTTCCTTCAAATGGAAGGAAAATACAAAAATGAAAAATAGAAGCATTTACTTCCGCAAGTAGTGGAGATCAAAAGAGAATCAATCAAAAGAGAATCAAATCCAAAAAAGCTTAACTAAAAGAGGAGTGGCTACTCAAAGTAGAGAAGAGTTATGGAGAAGAGCTCTCAAACCTATCATGAGAGTTTTTGGTCATTTGGCTATAAAAGAGGCAAGGGAGAACACTCAAGCATACAGGAAGAAGGCATGGGCATCCCCTTGTAGCTAGTTAATTTGGTTTGAGTCATTTCGTTCTCTTCACTCTCATAGACTATGTCCAGCCGCATACCAATTTTTTGGTAGTCTACTTGTGAGAGTCATATCTCTCAATATATGTATCGAATTTTAGATTTTAAACATTCGTTGGAAAGATTGTCTTGAGTAATTTCTCTTACAGAACAGTTTTATCAAATTCTTTATGCTCTGTGAGTTATCTAAGTTTTAGTGAAGTCAAATTCTTAGCTTAACTGAGTGGATATGTAGGCTGTTTTGAGGCAAAGATTTGAGAACCCAAAACTAATCCAAATTGAGTGTTTGATAGCTCATTTGAAAGTTCTAATTGTCTAGTTTGAGTGACCAAATTTTCAAGTTCATTGCTTTTTTTAGTTGGTAGCAGTTTTCATTTGAAGGTTCAGTTGTTGGCAAAAGTCTTGATCCTCAGAAGGTATTCTACACTTTCCACTGCGAATAGGAGAGGAATTCTCCAACAATTGGTATCAGAGCATTAGAGTTTGAAGAGGCAAAGCATTGGAACTGAAGTGAAGCAAAGGAGAAGCTACAAATCAAGGGGAAGCTTCGTAAAGTCAAGGAAGAGTGCCACAACATATTTGAGGTAAACTTTAATCTTGGAAGTTTTCAATGGTTGATTTAGGACAACAAGTTGAGAAGTTAGAAAAAGATAATTTTCAGTCTTAGAGATATAGAATGACAAATTACCTAAAAGGTAAAGCTTTATGGAGTTTAGTTAGTGGGGATGATCCACAACCGGTGGACCTTCAAGATCCCAACATTACTCTGGCACAAAGGAGACAATTTGCTGATTGAGAAGAGAGGAATCAAAGGGTGATGTTCCTCATTTCACAAGTTATCTCTAACACTATGATTGGTCATGTGCAAAGCTTAGAAACAGCCAAGGAGGTTTGGGAAGCATTGGAGCTACCTCAACAAGGTCTCGGGAGGATGCAAACAACTCAAGAACGAGCTCAACAACATGAAGAAAAGTTCAAACCAAAGCATTAGTGAGTATACATTGAGGATCAAGGAGCTTCGAGATCAGCTAGCATCAGTTGGATGCAAGATAGAAGACGAAGACATCGTCCAAACAGCCCTCAATGGCTTGAGGAGTGAAGAAAAGTGTAAGCCCCTCATCACAAACATTCTTTATAAAGACCCTCTACCAACATTCGACGAGATTATACCTAATCTTGTGGCTGAAGAGGTAGCTCAACAAGGAGAAGGCAACAAAGGTAAGGACAACCATAGTCAAATATTATATGCAGGAGGAGGTAGAGGAAGGAACTCAAGAGGAGGCTCGAAAGGAAGAGGAAGAAGCTACAACAACACAAATTCCAGCCAACAGAACTCGGAGGACAACAAGGAGAACTCAAATGACAACACACATGGAAGAGGTCGAGGAAGAAATAGAGGAAGAGGTCGAGGTTCATACAATCCTCATAAAGGTATAACATGTTATCATTGTGGTAAGCTAGGACATTATGCAAATGATTGTTGGCAAAAGAATGGAAGGCTGAATGGAGGCAACCAAAGGAGCCAAAATAACTATGCGAGTACATCAAGTGAAGGAGACAAGCAAACCATGCTTGCCATGAAGCATGAGTACAACAACTCAAGAAGTGATGATAAAAAATGGTTCATAGATTCAGGTTGTAGAAACCATATGACATGCCAAGGAGATTTATTCACAAAGCTACAAGCTCCAAGTGGAAAAGGATGTGTGGAGATCGGTGATGAAACTCAGCACACAATTGAGCATGTTGGAGATATCAAGCTTGGAGATAAGAAGGTATTGGATGATGTTCTTCATGTTCCTACTATTGCAAAGAATTTGATTTCAGTAGGACAAATGGTAGAGAAAGGATATCATGTTATCTTCAATGAAAAAGGCTCCTTTATAAAGAATCCAAAAGAAGAATTCAAGGTCATTGCTCAAGGAAGGAAAGAAGGTAGGATGTTCACTTTGGACATTCAACAACCACATGGAAAGGTGAGTATATTCAGTTTGGAAACAAGAGGATTGCTGAAATCGATTTGTGGCACAAAAGTTTTGGACATATCAACATTCACAAGCTCAAGGACATGAGCAACCATGAAGTGGTAACAGGTCTTCCAAGATTCAATGATGTTGGACTACATGAGTTTTGTGAAGCATGCCAACTAGGAAAGCAAACTCGACAACCATTCAAGAAGAGCAACTATGTGGCAAGGAATGTCCTCGAATTGATACACACGGATGTATGGGGACCATCACAACAACCGTCGGTGGCTAGTAATAGATATTTTGTCACTTTTATTGATGATCATTCAAGAAAAGTTGGATATTTTGCATAAAACAAAAATCAGATGTGTTCTTCATGTTCAAGAGATTTAAAGCATAGGTAGAAAAGGAAACAGCACTCTACATAAAGACCTTGAGGTCCGATGGAGGAGGAGAATATTTCTCCAAAGAATTTTTATATTTTCTTTATGAAAATGGCATCAAGAGACAATTTACATGTAGGTACATGCCTCAACAAAATGGAATAGCTGAAAGGAAAAATCGACATATCACAGAAGTTGCAAGATGCATGCTCAACAAGATGAAGATGCCACTAAACTATTGGGCTGAAGCAACTAGTACAACCGTTTATTTGATGAACAAGTGCACAACGGTTGGAGTGCATAATCTAACTCCTGAGGAGGTCTATTTTGGTAAGAAACTTGACCTTACACATCTCAAAGTTTTTGGATGTGTGTGTTATGTTCACCTCCCTCAAGAACTAAGGACAAAGATGGAGGCAAAGTTAGAAAAATGTATTTATGCAAGAAGAGATAAAAGCTCTCAAGGACAATCACACATGGGAGCTAGTTCCAAAGGCTGAAGGTATGAAGATTGTTCCAAATAAATGGGTGTTTAAAATAAAGAGAAATGTTGATGGTTCTCTAGTTAGGCATAAAGCTAGACTAGTAGCAAAAGGATTTAAGCAAACTCATGGCATTGACTATGAAGAGACTTTCAACCCGGTTGCAAAGATGGGAACAATTAGAACCTTGATTGCAGTGAGTGCAACAAGGAGATGGTCATTGTACTAACTTGACATAAAAAATGCTTTTCTCAATGGTGAACATCAAGAAGAGGTATACATGAGTCGACCGATTGGATTTGAAGATAGAAAGCATCCAAATTTTGTTTGTAGATTGAAGAAAGCTTTGTATGGGCTGAAGCAAGCACCATGTGCTTGGAATCAAAGATTGGTTGAGTACCTCACAAGGTGTGGGTATAGTCCAAGTAGTGCAGATCCCTCTCTCTACATGAAGAAAGAAGAAGGCAAGCAAGTATATATTTGCATATACGTTGATGATCTCATCATAACAGGAAGTAATGTTGCAAGAATACAAGAGATAAGAAGAAAACTCGGTAAGGAGTTTAAAATTTTGGATCTTGGTGAGATGAAATACTCTTTAGGCATTGAGATAATCTATGGGAAAGATGGCATCTACTCGATGCAAAGAAAGTACTTGTTGGATGTTCTTTTCAGATTTGGAATGAGTGAATGCAAACCACTCACTCAACCTATGGACACAAATGTGAAGCTATGCTCAAATGATGGAGAGAAGTTACATGATGTAACTACATATAGGAGTATTATAGGTTCATTGATCTATGCTACGATCACAAGACCAGATTTGTGTTATATTGTTGGAGTTCTTTCTCAATTTATGCAAGCTCCAACAAGTGAACATTTAAATTCAGCCAAACGAGTGCTAAGATATGTGAAGCACAATCAATCATGCCTTGTTTTATATATATGATGAAGAATTGTAGGTAAAGGGCTTCAGTGATGCTGATTGGGCTGATTCGAAGGAAGATAGAAGATCCACTTGAGGTTGTGTATTCATGATAGGTAGCAAACCTATCACATGGAGCTCGAAGAAGCAACCTATTGTTGCACTATCATCTACAAAAGCTGAATATAGAGGATTAGCCTTGGCAACTTGTGAAGCTATGTGGATTAAGAAGCTCTTGCCTGATCTTGATGTGCAGGTGGAGACCATTCCAATTTATGGTGACAATATGTCAAGCATTCACTTGAGAAATAATCCAATGTTTCATGCCCAAAGTAAGCACATAGAAGTGCATTATCATTATTTTTGAGAAAAAGTTTTGAGCAAGGATGTGGATATAAAGTTCATTGGAACTAATGATCAGGTTGCAGACATGTTTACAAATTCCTTAGATGCTTCTAAGCTAAATAGGTTCAAGGATGAAATCAACTTGCAGGATATGGCTGAAGGTGCAAGCTCACATTGAGCTTGAGGGGGAGTGTTAAAAATAAATAATTAAGGTCGTATATATTTTTGCAAAAAGGATTTTCTTCAAATGGAAGGAAAATACAAAAATGAAAAATAGAATCAGTTACTTCATCAAGTAGTGGAGATCAAAAGAGAATCACATCCAAAAAAGTTGAACTGGAAGAGGAATGGCTACTCAAAGTAGTGGAAGAGTTATGGAGAAGAGCTCTCAAACTCATCATGAGAGTTTTTGGTCACTTGGCTATAAAAGAGGCAAGGGAGGACACTCAATCATACAAGAAGAAGGCATGGAAGTCCCCTTGTAGATAGTTCATTTGATTTGAGTTATTTCGTTCTCTTCAGTCTCATAGACTATGTCCAGTCGCATACCAATTTTTGGGTAGTCTACTTGTGAGAGTCATATCTCTCAATATATATATCCAATTTTAGATTTTAAACATTCGTTGGAAAGATTATCTTGAGTAATTCGTCTATCTAGAATATTTTTATCAAATTATTTCAGCTCCATGAGTTATCCAGGTTTTAGTGAAGTCTAGTTTTCAGCTTAACTGAGTGGACAGGTAGCCTGTTTTGAGGCAAAGAGTTTCCAACCCAAAACTACTCCAAATTGAGTGTTTGGTAGCTCATTGGAAAGGTATAATTGTCTAGTTTGAGTGACCAAAAGTTTCAAGTTCATTGCAGTTTTGAATTGGTACCAGTTTTCCTTTGAAGGTTTAGTTATTGGCAAAAGTCTTGATCCTGAGAAAGTCTTCTACACTTTTTGTTGTGAATAGGAGAGAATTCTCCAACATCATCCACAAGCTAATGGGCAAGCCAAAAGTACCAATAAGATTCTATGCAATGTATTGACCAAATTAGTGAATAATAAACACTCTCAATGGGACAAACAACTACACCATGTTGTTTGGGCATACCAAGTTACCTATAAAACGGTACTCCAAGCCACTCCCTTTCATAAGGTGTTTGGCCAAAATGCATTGCTACCATTAGAATTCTTGATACCTGCACTAAAAGTAGCACAGGAGCATGAGTGGACAGGTCATGAGCTTTCTTCTAGAATCTTTGATCTAGAATGCTTGGATGAAACAAGATTGAGAGCAACAGTAGGGATTTATGGAGTTAAAAAAAGACAAAAGGCATACTTTGATGCCTATGTGAAGGATAAAGGCTTGAAAGCAAGAGACTTAGTTTTGGTGTACACCCTGAAACAACATGCAAGAAAGCTAGAGAAGCATGGCTATGGACCTATGATCATAAATAGGATCTCAACTGGTGGAGCAGTTCAATTAGCTACTGTAGAAGGTGATGTCCTCCTTAGTTACATCAGCAGATGCATAGTTAAACTATATCAAGAACCCCTCACTGAGGAAATGCTTAATCTGTTGATATATTTAGGTAGTGATGTGTGTGAACACACTAGGACCGCCGGGGCACTTTTCCCCCTCTTTAGGAGGTTTTTTCCCCCGGCTTGTATATACGCCTATTGCCCTAATGGGCTACTTATCTTTGTACATTCTCTAGTAATACATTCGGTATTGTGTGTTGTGCTCCAAGCTTCTTCTTCTTCCTTGTGCTGTTCACGTGCTTCCATAGACGTCTAACTCCAACAATTGGTATCAGAGCAGGTTGTCACTTCATCTAGGGCACCATCGACACTCCTCAGGTTGCACTCTCAGAGTCGGCATGTGAGTCCCATGGATCTTAATTGCTGCCCGAATGAGATCTTTTGAAAGATAAAAGTTCTTATATGGGGGGTCATTTACCAAGGATGGAAGAATGAAAGTTCCGGGCAAGTCCTTATTCTCAGAGGCCTGCAATGTAATCACCAGGTAGTAGCATCTATAAAACTCTGGTTTGGGCAATGGATCATTGGAATATTCCGTAAAACCTGCTCTAGCCCAAATGTGCTTTAGCTCTTTTGAATTTTGAAGTGCTTCAAATTCTATGGAGAAAAACTGATACTTGCCCTACTTAATATTGTCAAAAGTCAGCATGGCATAAAAAATAAAGTTTGCATCCACGAAGGGTCTTGCTAAACCTTGGAACCAATGAGAATTGTTGTGAACTTTTTCGGTGTATCCCATAGGAGGGTCATCAATGGGCATTGGTCCTAAGAAGCCTTGAAACTCCAGCAGTTGTAACGTAGGATATGGCTCAGCTAGTAAGTTGCCAAAATTGATGCCCGTTAAGGTAAACTTTACAAGACCCGGTCCACAGGTGCACTGGGGCTAGCTGCGGAGGGTTCTTCTGTCTACATGATGAGTGATGCAAATGTGGAGGAGATTTGCTGCAAAAGATTAGCACATTAGTATGGAAATTAATCATGATCCCAATAAGGTGAGACCACAATCCCTTTCCATAATCGATGTGTACCCGTGTAGCCGAGTGTTGTGAGGTGGTTTATGGAATGATTGATTGCAAAAACTAATGCAGGTCACTAGACACCTACATGCTTTAGATAGTGCATACATTGCTTGATGAGATGTTATTGCAAGTGATATTGGGTTAGTGCGGTTGAGTTTATACAGAGTTCAGTTGTGAAAGTATTATTACAAGGGGGTTGGTTATTTGGGATGGGGGTAATGTTGTACAACACGTCATGAGAAGGCTTCTGCATACATTTTGGTATCCATTTCCTAAGGGTTGTTGAGTGGGTGGTATGCTTCTGCTGAGGGACAAAAGGTGATATTGGATGTTGTGGTGTTGAGGGATGAGGAGATTTCTGAGGGGTATCTGTTACATGGCTTGAGTCTTGGGCTATAATACATTGCTTGGGTACCCATATCTGCGTGGATGTGGGTCGGTTGGTTAAGTACTGCTTGGCGATCCAAATCTGTTGAAGCTTCGTCGAGGTCGAAGAAGGTCGAGGAGATGTTGAATATTTCCTCTGATTCTATTGAAACTTCATCTTATCATTGTTTGCATTGTTGAAAACTATCGGTGCTTTCTGTCCTTTTGGCACCCATACTTGTTTCATGCTGCTTGCTTTGTGATGCTGATACTGCTGCCTTCTTTGCATCACCTGGTATGATGGTCAGTTTGGGTTCCTAGGTCATGGTCGATGCCTGTGTGATTGGGGGTGAGAGTTCAGGTTGACACTCTGCTTTGGAAAAGAAGGGAGTTCCAACACTTGCGAAACTTGCCCATTAGGAAGTGAGACATTCTGTACCACATATCTAGGCCAATCCATAGTAAGTCTGGAAGGATGGCCACCGAGGGCTATAGTGCCCATTTGGTCACTGATGAAGTCCATCTGATCGCTGATGTAACCCACCTGACCACTGATGCTCCCCATGTGTCCCATCTGTTGGGTGGTGACCCCTTCTAGTTTGCAGGAAGACTAGGGGAAAATCTATTGACATTCTTCTGAATGGCAATTGTCTATTGCCAAGCCCATGTGGGTTGGTGTAGATGTAACATGACTTATCTGGCCAAAGATCTTCCGGTCCTCCCTCACATGCAGTTCATATGGTCTAGGGTTACAAACCTCATGCGGAGTGCTGTTAGGGAAGTTAAGCGGTATCACTCACTGTCAGTCTAAGGTTCCAATCAACAAGGAGCCTGTTGGAAGCAGTCAGAGGCACAGACGCCACGGAAGCATGTGAAGACAAAGCAGGGAGCCAGGCGGATCAATTTTTTAAACAAATATATTTCTTATTAATTCTCCAAACATTCAACAGTGATTATTATCACTAATTGTAACATATGTATCATAAGAAAACCCCATTTTGTAATCCATAGCTCCATTTTGTGCAAGCCGAGGAGTCCTCGAGCTTGAGGAGCTTAGGTAGAATGCGCGTACCAATTTTCGTTATTTTTAGACATCGTTTACCCTTCCAAATAGCATCTAGGACCTATTTTTTAACTAGGCCGGTCACTAGATGTGAAACCGGTCAAAACTAGTCTAGAAACTATAAAAAGAGCTAGAGAGCTCATTTTTGGGGTTGGTTCATTTTGGTTAGTGTGAGCATAGAGCTAATTTGAGCTTGTAAGAGTATTCTTGAGTAATAGAGCTAATTTCCCACCTTCCATTGTGTCTTGCTTGTCTCTTCATTGTGTGTGTGTATGTGTGTGTGCATCTTTGTGCTTCTCACCTTCACTCTCACATCATCTCACGTTCACGATCTTCATATCACTCCTACCTCTCCCTCGGATTGACATTAAGGAGGTGAAGCTTCTTAACGTGGTTCTCACCATTGTGCTAGAGCAACACCAAATTTGGCGCCGTTGCCGGGGATCGAGTCTAGGACGAATGTGTGATGGTAAGAGTATAGCAAGAAGTGGCGTTGGAAGGTAAAAATTTCAGTTTTTGTTGTTGTTGTTTTTACTTAGTTTTTAGTGTTTTTCACCTTCCCCATACTCCATCTTCATCATCGCATCATCATCTCCATCTCCAAAAAAATCAGAAAATTCACCATATCCACCCATTCACCTCATTTTCCCTCATTTGTGCGTGCGAGAGAACGAGAGAGAGTTTTTGCGCTTGTATGCACTTGTGTTTTCTTGAGTTTTCTTGCAGGTACAGAGCTTCAGAGCATCAGGAAAGCTTCCAAAAGGTAAAAAATGTGCTTTCTGTCAGAGATTTCCGAGTGTGGTGGACCATCGCGATGGTCTGCAAATTTCGGTTTTTGAGGTAGGCGACCACACCACTAGATAGGCGATACTTGCGCATTCACGGAACCACAATCGCATTTCAAAAATTCGTTGTTTGGTGGACCATCGCGATTGGCTCGGACCATCGCGATTGTGTCGCACCATCGCGATAGGCTCACGCCATCGCGACGGCTCGGCCGGACCATCGCGACGGTTCGCTTTTTCGGACCATCGCGACGGTTCACTTGAGCCATCGCGACGGTCCACTTGGACCATCGCGACGGTTCATTTGACCCCGGACCATCGCGATTGGCTTATGCCATCGCCACGACAGTGCCACGTGTCACGATAGACCATCGCGACGGTTCAACTTTTGGACCATCGCGACAGCCCAAAATCGGACCATCGCGATTGGCTCAAGCCATCGCATCGCGGACCATCGCGACGGTTCACTTCGGACCATCGTGATTGTCCACCGTTGACCGTTGACCGTGCCATCGCGATTGTCCGCCCGATCACGCCATCGCGACGGTTCAATTTTTGGACCATCGCGACGGTTCGACCTCACGCCATCGCGATCGTTCATTTCGGGCCATCGCGACGGTTCGCTTTTTCGGGCCATCGCGATTGTCCAAATTCCACGCCATCGCGACGGTTCGCTCGGACCATCGCGACGGTCCCAGACCATCGCGATTGCCCACCCCCATCGCAAATTTTGGACTTCAATTTTTGACCAATTTTGAGGGTATTTTTGGAAAATTTTTGGACCATTAGACTCATAGGAGACCCCTTAGCTCATATTTGAGGGAAAATTGGATTGTCAGTTTTTACCCCCCAGGGCCTGAACGCTCATAACTTTTTCATCCGAAGTCCATTTTTTGAGCTTAATAGCTCGTTAGAAAGCTCGTGACGAGTACTACGTGACCTCAACTGTTTTTCTCATAAAGAATACATCTATTTTTGGATAAGCTATTTTGAGGTTCACCTAGTCTGGGACTAGGAAGTCAGGGGGCACACATTGAAAATTTGAGCTTAAAAGGTGTATATACTCAAGTGTTTAATCATCTTGTGAATTGGTCTAACATTGGAATTTTCCAGGTCTAGCAAGGGCAATCCAAGGCTAGCAAGCAAGGCAGTGAAGACAGCAGAGCTTGGGAAGCACGGCTTCTTAGGCAACAGGGCATCAGAGCAACCAGAAAAGCCGACTCGAGGTTGGAAGATTACTCAACCCCCTCAGTCAATTCTTAGCTTAGGCTAAAACGTTAGCATTGTGGATTTAAGTCGATAGGAACGCCTCAAGTTCAAGATACCTAATTCTATCAAGTTTAAGACTCAAAGTAAAGGTGTGTGTGACGAAAACCTAAAGAAAAGAACCTAAGTCTGACGGAACGAGAACCCAAAACTATAACGGAAAGTCGAATTCCTGACGCATATATTAAGACAAGAATCCAAAGAAGAATTAAAAAGAATCAAGAATTAATCACAAAGAGCCATTGACGATCTAAGTGTGTAATTGAGTGAGCAAGGAAGGAAATTAATGAACCTTAGATCGGGCAAACATATAGGTAAGTCGGACCGACGAAGCCTTAGATCATCAGAGGCTAGTGTAAGAACCACTGCACGATCTTGGGCTCAGCAATTGAATAATAGTTATCCCTACGAGAGCTCAGACACTAGCGAATCAGAAATGGCATTCAGCGCAGACAGACCAGCAGGAGGATCTCATGTAGCATACCTAGAAAAACCTGAAGGACCCTATAGAACGCAGTTAGAGTTTCTCCGAACCAACCGACTAGGTGCTCGCATCTATGAGGATGGTTTGCAAAGGCAAGTGGTGCAACTGCACAACCCTGATCAACCCTTTGGATTGGAAAGACCAGTGGTGAAATTTGAGAGAGACGCTTACATAGACAAAGAAGGAACCATGTACGTCCTGAGTACGCAGCCAAACGATACTAATGAGTTTGGCACAATCCAATTAGAGACAGAAGGGAAATTTCAAGGAAAAGAACCGTTAGAAGAACCTAGAACACCGAGAGGGAAATCCGTATTAACAAGAGTAATCATCCCAGAGTGGATCCCTCAAGATAACAGGAGCACAGAGTTGTTCGTAAATAAAGAGACAGATGAAGCCTTTTGGAGGTACAGAAAGGAAAACCCCAGTGAGGTAGGCATCATCACAATCTATGAATTCAAGGACCCAGATACACCTGGAAAGGTTGTATACCTGGATGAGACTTCAGAAAGAGTCTTTGTGGTGCCTGAGCGCGCTAAAAACACCTACACTTGGAGAGGTGAATTGATATTCCCTCCATCCCGAACAAACATGAATGCAAATCAACAAGGGGCAGGAACATCCTCAGCCCATGGAAATCAAAGAGAAGGAAATCACGAGAGACCGGAAGTAAGCTTCATTCACCCCATAGGGAGAGATGGAACAACCACGAACACTAATAGGACGGATAGACAAAGAGAACATGGAATACCAGGTGGTAGAGATGATTTTCCTCTACCTAGACCACGTGAACATGCAAGAGTATTGAGACCCACACAGTTAGTGAAATCAATGAAGAATTACTTTGATGGGACAGGAGATCCCTATGACCATGTCGCAGAATTCAAGCAAGTACTAAGAGCAGAACAAGTTGAAGACATGTTCACGCAGTACAATGCATTTGGACTAACGTTAAAGAATACAGCTTTAACTTGGTTCCAACCACTGCAACAAAGGCAATTTAGAGACATCCATCACTTTTTAGAGTCATTCATTACTGAATTCTCTAAAAGTGGGGTTAGACATGACACGTCTTCGTTGATTCATAGTTTTAAGCAAACCCCTCAGGAAACAGTAAGACTGGCAGGTCGTAGATTCAGACAATACGTTGAGCGATGTCCAATGCAAGAGCTACCCTCACAAGCCAAACAAGTATCACTGTTCCTAGATGGCTTGTTGAGCGCTAAACTACGCTCTTATGTGTACCTAAAAGAACCCAGAACGCTAGAGGAGTGTGTAAGAATATGTATAGACATCGAGGACAACCTAGGAGATGAATTAGAACCCTCAAAAGTCTATAAGGACCCAGATTGTTCTTCTCTAGCATCCACAAAATTGTCTAATTCAATAGAGGACCTAGCAGAAAAAGTGGCCCAAAAACTAGGAGTTTCTAGTAAACAGGTGCCCAAGCTACCTACAAATGTGCGTTGTTACACTTGTGGTGGAAATCATTTGGCAAACGTGTGCCCCAATGCACCTCAACCTCACGTCAACCCTAGTGGCCAATATTGCACAATTGAGAGAAGATACACGAATCATACGGCTCAGGACTGCCCATACAACAAACAAACCGTGAGACAGAACTACCCGCAAACATACCAGCAGCCAGGTAGGTATCAAGGCCAATACAATGCTCAGCCTTATTACTATAGGCCTCCTCAGAACTACCCATACCAGGCTCAACAGAGACCTCAACCCGTCTTAGCTCAGCAGCCACCCCCACCAGCGAATGTCATCTCAGTCAAATATGCGGCTGCAGAAGAGAACCTAAGTAGGGCCTTAGTGCCTTCTTCACCCCTGATCACCGAAAGTGACCCGAACTCAAACAGTTTTGACTCTACCCATGTAACTAGTCCACCCGCCTATTACACGGAGTCACCAGAGCATGTGGAGACATATCATTATGATAGTCCACCAATGGAACCTAGTTGGGAGTCAGATTATACTAATGTGATGTACACAAACCCAAACCCAAACCCACGGCCCCAACTGAGACAACAGAGACCACAGGGCCCTAGAGGACCATGCTTTAGGTGCCAAGGAGATCACTTCATAAAGGACTGCCCACATCCCCCAATAGCAAGGCAATCACAGTACTATAGCATCCAGGGCTTTTGTGCCGACTGTGGCAAGGAGCACGTAATCAAAGATTGTCCTAAGAACCCAGTTAACACTACGAATGTGACACCAATCAACGTGATAGGTATTGTAAACAATGCAGATGGATCCAATACTACGTACGTGCCTATCCAAGCTATAACCAGAGCCCAGGCACTTTTACAAAACCAACAGCTTAATCATGAGAAAATAGCCGAAACTAGTGAAGTTGCGGAATCGAGTAGTAAAAAAACGAAATCTTGGAAAGATTCCAGAGAAAGGATAAAGAGAAAATGGAGTAAAAAGATAAGTGAGTTGGAAGGAAGTCTAAGGGAATCTAGAGCCAAAATACAAGAATTGACCTCACAAGAATTAAACCAAGAAATCCCAGCTCAGAAATCGGGATCAGTCTTAGCGGAACCCATACCGGAAGATCTAGACATGATGTTTCGTGCATATCAGGCTAGAATAAAAGAAGGACCTCAAGTAACGGAAATGAGTAAAAACTACCCTCGAGCGGATCTAGAAATGGAAAGAACTAAACTTTGCATGAAAATGGTAGAGTTAGCACAAGCTTTGTTCGACGCCTCTAGATATCTTAATTGGAATAACATGGCAAAACCGGAACTACACTTTCAAGGACTAATGGAGAGGCTAGAACACTTGATAGAAAGCAAAGAGAAAAAGGATCAGCATAGGAACCCTATTGTCCCAGAGACACAGGAAAGAAATGCACCATCCCTGTCTCAAGTACCCAATACAGAAAGTCAAGACAATTTGTCTTCCATACATAGGTACTCACATGAATTTTTGAGGGAGATCCAAGAAGAGAAATGGAGAAAAGAACAAGGAACTCATCCTCCTATTCAGGAAATAGACGACTTGCAGGAACAATTTCCCCAAGACATCCCCTCTATATATGATGAGGTAGAGGTGGAACAACTGAGTGAACCCACAGGATTTGAATCTAATTCTTTACAAGAATTACCTCAGTTCACAGGACCTTGGGAAGCTAAGTCTATTAGTATGAGAACACCCACGATAATAGTAAGGAATGAAGAATCAGTGATCCCTAGGAACACGGAAGTGATCAAGAATACTAAAGTACAATGTAATCTCACTCTGGAGGAGCTGTTAAAGGTAAAACCAGAATTGTGGAAGCACGTAGCAAATCAATTCCCTGAGCTAGCTACCACACCCTCTCAGATAGGATCACATAAGAAGGTACCAGAGATACCCGTGGAAAAGATTGGAGACGTAAGCGAAGGAGAGGAAGGTAACACATATCTTCCAATAACCCATCAGGGCTACACCACGAAAGCCATCTTAGATTCAGGAGCCGGAGTAGCCATCGCTACTACCGCTTTATGGAAACGTTGGGGTAAGCCAGCACTCAGACCCACCAGGATGAAGCTACAAATGGCCGATGGACACATAGAAAAACCGTTAGGCTTACTAGAAGGCATATCTCTCACCACTTGTGGTGTAGAATTTGAGCATACCTTTGCCATTTGCGACTTTGCGAAAAATCATGCATATGAGATGATATTGGGACGACCATTCATGCGTCAGTTACAAATTGTACAAGATTGGGGAACTAATTCTTTGTACTTGCAACATTTAGGAGTGACTACCAAAGTCAACCTTAAAGACTATTCACATAGAGATGTACCCCCAATACAATGGAATACCATCCATAAGACACCAGCAAAGACGGAATCCGTGCACTCATTAGAATCAGATCCTTCTTGGTTGCATGAGGACACCCATTTATGGATGTGTAAAGTAGCCAAACAATCGGAAGAACGATTAGAAACCAGGACCTTAGGTGCGGAACAACATCCACAAACCCTTCAAGATCCAGCCTACGCACCTGTAGTATTCCCTGACGAGGAGTTTGAACCCCATGGTTGGGCGGAAATACTAGCAACCATGGATGTAGCCATCAATGAAGAACAATGGACACCCCACTGTGACGAGGATGGCTATGACATTTCAGTCTTCACGATAGAGCCAATCATGGGCGATGCAATCTTAGAGGAGTGTGAACCGAACACTGATGCATTTGAGGATGCGAGCGATTTTGATTTAGAATCAATTATCATGGACTCACCCTTTGCATCAGAGGAAGAATATTTCTACGAAGTAGAGACTCACACTCAGAGTCACGAGGAAATTACGAACGAGGTAAGGTTAGCCACTCAAGTGACTGATAAGAGTGAAGGCAAGAAGAGAAAGAAGAAAGAAACCATGTCGGAAAAAGAGGAATCTTTATTTGAAGTACCCGAGAATTTCAAGAAATATGAAATCGACGATAGAAGAATCATGGTACGAAGGCCTAATAGAAAAGAGAATGATGGACAAGCATATGATAACCGAGAGAAAACCAAGAAAATAATAGTTGCTATCGAAGGAGAAGAAGAAAAATGTACATACATAGGGCATGATTTGACGACAGAAGAAGAAGAAGAGCTAGTTGCCCTATTGCGCGAATATAGAGATGTTTTTGCTTGGAGTTACAAAGATTTGAAAGGAGTAGACCCAGATATATGTTCTCATAGAATCCCTATGACTCCAGATGCGAAACCGACAAAACAGAAACCTTACACGTACAATGATAATTACGCTGCGAAGATTAAAGAGGAGATAGATCGGTTGATAGAAGCAGGATTCATTTACGAAATTGAGCATACCGAATGGGTATCCCCCATTGTGGTTGTGCCCAAGAAGAATGGAAAATTGCGTGTGTGTATTAACCTTAAAAAAGTTAATGCCGCCACGATTAGAGATAGTTATCCTCTTCCTATCACGGAACACCTATTGGAAAGAGTTGCAGGCAAGGAAGTTTACAGTTTTCTTGATGGATTCTCAGGCTATAACCAAGTAGCCATTGCTCCAGAAGACCAACACAAGACGGCTTTTGCCACAGAATGGGGCATATTTGCATTTCGTGTAATGCCATTTGGCTTGACAAATGCACCCGCTACTTTCCAGCGACTCATGTGTCATGTTTTTAAGGAATTTTTACGCAAGAGCTTGGAAGTTTATGTCGATGACCTGTGTGCGCATTCAAATGTAAGACAGACACATATTCCAGAGTTAAGACAAATATTTGACAAATGTCGAGAATATCAGGTTTGTTTGAACCCAGAAAAATGCGTTTTCATGGTCAGACAAGGCAAAATTCTAGGACACATTGTGTCAAAAAATGGAATCTCTACGGACGAGGAAAAGGTGAAGGTAATTGCAGAATTACCTAGACCAACTAATGTGAAAGAGGTACAGGCATTTATGGGCCATTGCGGTTATTATAGGAGATTCATACACATGTATGCAATCATAGCCAAGCCTCTGTACTCTCTTTTAACCAATTTTGAGTGGACAGATGAATGTGAACATTCATTCAATGAACTTAAACGACGCTTGTGCTCAGCACCTATATTAACCACTCCAGATTGGAGTAAGCCATTTCATGTACATGTGGATGCATCCAATTACGCCATAGGATGTGTATTAGCACAACCCACGAATGAAGGTAACATAGATCTCCCCATAGCTTACGCTAGCAGACAACTGAACGCAGCAGAGAGAAATTATACCACGACGGAACGAGAAGGATTAGGGATGATCTACGCAGTAAAGAAATTCAGGCACTACTTGTTGGCCAACAAGTTCAAGTTCTTTACGGATCATCAAGCCCTATTATATTTAGTCAACAAACCATGTAACACAGGACGACTGATACGTTGGTTTCTACTGCTCATGGAGTATGATTTTGAAGTGGTAGTTAGGAAAGGAAAGACGCATCTTAGAGCTGACCACCTCTCAAGATTAACCTCAGGAGAAGCCCCTCAAGGAGTAGCGGATGAATTACCAGATGCATACTTGTTTAACCTCGAGATAGCACCGGAATGGGCTAAGCCGTTAGTCCCTATTCTGACATACGGACCCAAGAGTCCTAGGATAAAGATCAAAGAAGGAGAGATTACCAAATCTCAGAGGTACCAAATAATAGCAGGAAGCATATATAAACAAGATAATCAAAAGATTCTTGCTTGTTGTGTAGATGAATCAGAACATGCGAATTGGTTGCAATTAGCACACTTAGGTGCACTAAAGCAACATCATTCAAAACATAGAACACTACAGACTCTGCATAGATTAGGAGTATATTGGCCTTCTATGGAAGCAGA
This sequence comes from Ceratopteris richardii, assembly GCA_020310875.1. Taxonomy (NCBI): domain Eukaryota; kingdom Viridiplantae; phylum Streptophyta; class Polypodiopsida; order Polypodiales; family Pteridaceae; genus Ceratopteris; species Ceratopteris richardii. The sequence goes on along the minus strand of CM035421.1, from coordinate 2,451,647 downwards.
TGTCCACAAGTTGTGTAAAGAATGTCAGGTGTGTTGTGAAAGACCACCAGTAGAGCATGCGACATTATATCATGTGTCTCTCACACCAGACTGGAGTGAACCATTAGTGACCTACTTGAGGACGAACACATTCCCTCAAGGAATGACCTTAGCTCGACAACGTAGTCTAGAGCAGGAAGCTCACGACTATTCACTTATTGGCGATAATCTATACAAAAGAGGACGAGATGGATATCTAAGACAATGTGTTCATGAGAGCGATTATCTTAGCATACTAGAGACTGCACACCAAGGTGTTGCAGGAGGTCATTTTGGACCAGATAGGATAATCAAAGCCATTCTCTTTGCAGGATTATGGTGGCCCACTCTTCACATGGATGCACATACCTATGTAAAGAGATGTGACGTGTGCCAAAGAACTCAGTTTCCTACTCGCAGAGATGAAATGCCATTGAAACCCATGATGGGCGGACGTGCATTTTCTAAGTGGGGTATAGACTTTGTAGGACCCATTAACCCCCCTGCAAAAGGTACACATGCAGAATACATTATTGTTGCCACAGATTATCTTACAAAATGGGTAGAGGCAAAGGCCACAAAAAAGAATGATGCTCACACTACTGCAAAATTCTTATTTGAAAATGTCTTTACAAGATATGGATTGCCTATAGAGTTAGTGAGCGATCGAGGCACTCACTTTCTAAACCAAGTCATTGAATATTTGTTACAGGATTTTATGGTGATTCACAAGAAATCTGCACCATATCATCCTCAGGCCAATGGTCAGGCTGAAAGCACTAACAAGATACTTTGTACCGTACTGACGAAACTCGTGAACAATAAACGTTCAGATTGGGACAAACAGCTACACCACGCTGTTTGGGCATATCGAGTGGCCTACAAGACCGTACTCAATGCAACTCCCTTTCAGATGGTTTTTGGTCAGAATGCAGTGCTTCCCTTGGACTTCTTGATACCGACCCTTAAGGTTGCACAAAAACATGAGTGGACCGGCCATGAATTATCAGCGAGAATAATGGACTTGGAACGATTAGGAGAAACCAGGCTGAAAGCAGCAGCAGGAATATACGCAGCGAAGAAGCGACAGAAAGCATATTTTGATGCACATGTGAAAGATAAAGGCCTAAAAGAAGGAGATTTAGTTCTAGTGTATACGCTGAAACAGCATGCACGCAAGTTAGAAAAGCGAGGTTATGGACCTATGATCATTAACAGACTCTCGACTAGTGGAGCAGTACAGTTAGCCACCTTAGAAGGAGATATAATGCCTAATTACATTAGTGGCTGTAGAGTCAGGCTATATCAAGAACCTCTTACTGAGGATATGCTTAGACGACTCACGTTGGCAAAGAAGCGTAAGGAGGAAGAAAATAGAATACGAGCAGAAGCTCATGCAGAAGCCATAGAACGCATTAAGCGCATGAAGCTAAGAAGACAAGGACTAGGGAGAGAACATTATAACCATCTGGAAACATCACCCAGATATCCCATGGCCATGTGTCAAGTAAAGTCAACCACTCATCCGAGCATAGTGGACAGGAGACCATTCATTACAGTGAGGCTAGCGCACGGTAACCATAGCCAAGAACTCAGGGCTTTGATTGACTCAGGTGCTGCGACTAGTGCGATTAGATGGTCCCACTATAAGGATTCAGGAATAGAAATGCGGCCAATTGAGGCATACCTCATAGGCCTAGGAGGCATGGAAACCCCTTGCATGGGTGAGGTGGACCTTCCTATCCTCGTTCAGGATTTGACGATGACAGCGAAGTTACTAGTGTGCCATGATGACGACCTGATAGAACCCCTAATCCTTGGCCAAGATTGGCTATACGATCACTCAGTGGACCTAAATCTTAGACAAGGCTCCTTACAGATTGGAACCTTAGAGCAGAAGCGAGTGATACCGCTCGACTTCCCTAACGGCATTCCGCTTGACGGTTGTGACCCTAGACCCTATGAAACGCATGCGACGGAAGACCGGAAGATCTTTAATCCGACCAGTCACGTTACATCTACACCAACCCACTCGGGCTTGGCTATAGACAGTTGTCAGTCAGAAGGACGACAGGAGATCTTCCCTGGGACTTCCTGCAAACTAGAAGAGACAGTTACCCAACAGCAAGGGCAGAAGGGCACAATCAGAGGTCAGGTGGGTTGCATCAGCGGCCAAATGAGCACGACACCCTACGGTGCTCATCCTTCCAAGCTTGTTGCGGACTGGCCTAGATTAAAGTTACAAAAGGCATCACTTCCTAATGGACAGGTCACGCAAGTGTTGGAACTCCCTTCTTTTCCAAAGCAGAGTGTCCATCCGACCTCTCAACCCCAGCCACAACAGAGTCAACCACGACAAAGGAACCCAGATCGACGACAGTATCAGAAGACACGACCAGGAAGGCAGTTTAGGCCTCCCAAAGGACGCGGCACCAGACAAATATGGGTGCCTAAAGGACAAAAAGCACCGAAGGACTCCAACCAAGCCGAGATCAACAAGCAAAAGGCCGAACAGAAACAGAATCGATCTCCACCATCCCCTCGACCTTCTTCTACAGGTCCAAACATCCGACAAATGTGGATCGCCAAGAAGTATCTTACCCATAGACCCACGCCCACGCAGATTTGGGTACCCAAACCATGTATCATAGCTCAACCCATGAGCCATGTAATATATCACCCCCATAACTCATCTCATCCCTCGATACCACCAAACCCGACACCACCTTTTACCCCTCAGCAGAAACCCACCACCCACTCAAAGATCTTTAAGAAATGGATACCGAAACGTGTCCAACAGTCTTCCCCTAACCCGTTGTCTAACTACCCCCCGACTAACATACAACCTTGTACTCAATTACTAACCTTTAAACCTTGTATAAATTCACCCACCATCATCACACACCACTCGTAATCTCATCTCATCAAGAAATGTATGCATGATCTGAAACGTGTAGGTGTCTAGAGACCTGCACTAGTGCTGCAAGAAACATTGCATCCATCACATCACAGCACTTGGCTACACGGGTTACGCATCAGTTATGGAAAGGGATTGCGGTCTCACTTTAATGGGATCATGATTAATTTCCATGCTAATGTGTTAATCTTTTGTAGCAGATCTTTCTCACTAGCGCACCAGCCACCATGCAAACTGACGCAGGAACATCAGGAGCAGGCCCCAGTGTAGCAGCAGTACCACTCAACGTGCTACGAGCAGAGTCCCACCCTACTGCTCCACCGCCGGAATTTCAGGGATTTCCAGGGCCCATGCCTATCGATAACCCCCCTATGGGCTACACCGAAAAGATACACAGGAACTCTCATTGGTTTCAGGGCCTGGCAGGACCCCTCGCGGACGCAGACTTTATATTTGAATCCTCTCTGACTTTTGATGACCGCACGTGGGGAAAGTACCAGTTTTTCTCCAGAGAATTCGAAGCCCTACAAAGCACCCAGGATTTAACTCATGTTTGGGCCAGAGCCGGCTTCACAGAATATTTCAGTGATCCTCTACCCAAACCGGATTTTTATAGGTGCTATTACTTGATCACTACCTTACTGGCATCAGAGAATAAGGACATCCCAGGAACCTTCATCTTGCCTACCCTAGTGGATGATCCACCTTACAAGAGATTTTATCTCTCTAAGGACCTAATCAGAGCAGCCATCAAGATTCATGGAACCCACACTCCCACAGACCGAGAGAGATTAATTCCAGAACCGATGAAACGTGGGGATGTCACGAAGTGGGAAGAGATTTCGGCCATTACACCTGAGTTGTCAAAGCCACTAAGAATATGCATGCAACATTTTGCATTTCCAGCTCAGGACAGATTTACCATGCCACACAAAAGAATATGGTTCGGATTATATTTGGCATGTACGGGACCTCAAACAGTTGATCTGGCAAGCTGGATCATAGACCAAATGTATCTGGCACAGCACAGATGGGAGCGTAAAAAAGTGCTTAACGGATGTTGTGCACTCACAAGAATTGTGTATATGTGTTTGGCTTATGACTTGCCCATCGAGCGTGCATTAACAGGAGAGGAATTAAAGGCATTCAAGAGCACAGCGAAGAAAGCTAGGAAGCCCAGTAGGACACGGGCAGGTAAGCGCATGCGAGGCACCATCCCTTGCCTCCAAGTGCCAGAGTCGCCATCACCACAACCCTCTCCAGAGCGACCACAGACAGAAGCTGCTCCCACTGTACAACCTATTCGCATACGATTGTCCAGACCAGTGATTACAGAGGCCACCACTAGTACCGCTGCACCCCAGGCAACTGCCACCTCAGAACCCGCCACCACAACAGCAGAAGCTCCCACCACCATTGGTGCGGAAGCGTTTTCTTTCCCGATACCACATATGGAGGCCGACCCCATAAACACGACATTCGATTTTGAGATGCCTGATGCATTCTCAAACGAATTTCAGTATTCAGAAGCACAACTGTTCTCCCAGGAATATGAACGTCCCAGCTACCCGACTACGCCGCGAGACTTGCCACAGGGACAAGCTGTGTCGGGCTCTAAAGAAGAAAGAACCGAAACAGACGACGATCAAGGCGACGATGAAGCCAGCCAGGGTTCACATGACGACCAGACAGAGGGGCAAGGCCAACAAACCGACACGCACGGCGACACCAGCACATATGAAGATGAAACTTTCGAAGCCGCAGCGTACACATTGGCCATAAAGAAATTATATCGTACCATGGAGAAAGTCTGGGCACGAAAGAGGTTAACTGAAGAGGAGAGCCAGGCATTAATTGAACAGGAACTCATCTCCGGAGGATTCGAAGACGCCTATATCAGAGGGTTCAGAGAGTTAGTCAAATCAGTAGGCTCCCATGAAGCACTCAGGTTTTTACAAAGAAAGCAACTACCACAGTTTGATCCCCGCCGAGTGCGACTACTCTCAAAACCTGGGGAGTATATTCGTGTACCAACAGGAGCCCAATCTTCAGCACAAGCCAGGGAGGCACGCCTCGCCCCCGAACGTTCAGTAACCGCAGAAACCATTCTTGTAGATTCGCCACCCCGTACCACCATTGTACATACCACTACAATCCTCGAAATAACCTCCACCCCTTCGACTCCTCTTTCACCTCATCTTTCACCAACCCATCCTGTATCACCCGCACACCCACCTGCTTTCCCCACATCCACACCTGTACAAAGCAATATAGCCCCAACCTCTTCCTTACCCATTCATACCACCAGGCCCACACCCAACCCTCTGCATCCCTATGTTAACCCCTTCACCCCTTCATCCTTCCCAGCGTTTCCCCCACCTCTAAGACCCCCATTCCCCTTCCTAACCCCACTAACCTTCTCACCAGTCTCACCTCCCCAACCTACCATAATGCCTATTTCCCCGTTTCACCAAGCCGCTCCAACCATCCCCCCTGTAAACTACTCTACGTTTGTAAATCCCGTATTCACACCTACGCAACCACCCACAATCACACCACTTTTCACAGTCACAACATTAAACACGTCCAATGGCATGGACATATCACCACCCACCTCACCACCACCCACTCCACTCACAGCACCCTCATATTTAGGCACTTCACAATTTTCCACAATCACCACTGCATCCACAGTCCCAACCCCGCTCCCCATTCCCACTGCATCTACTACCACTGCATCCTCATTTAGCACTTCACTACTACTATCGCCCACCATAGACACCGCATTTCAACACATGTTCGCATGCATGACGCAAGTCCGCGATGAGTTTGCATCACTCGGCACCAACTATCAACAGCTGCAAAAAACGACGAACGACTTACAAACGCAGCTTAATTTGTTATCAATTGAGAACGCCTCACTGAACAGCCGATACCAAGAGTTACGAGAGGCTTATCACAAGTTAGAAATAGAAAGTGAGGAAAAAAGCAAAGAGGCCACCGCGGATTTAGATAACCTACTTAGAGCCCAGACTGTCCGCAATGCAACGCTCACTAGAAATATGGGCTTACTAAGAAGACACTTAGCCGCAACAAAAGAGGAGAACCAGAGACTCCAAGAGCAGAACAGAGAGAACTTGGAAGCGGCTTTAGATCATCCAGAACAGCCACTAAGTCCGAGCAGATTCAAGGCAATCCCATCCGAGTCGATGCGGATGCTGCTAGACGACCATGTCAGATTGCTCGAGGACTATGATCGTATGAACGAAGAACATCAAAAGTTAAAGGAAGATCACAAACTGCTACAACTCAGAGAACCAGCAACACAACAGGTACCAGTAGCAGCGGAATTACCAGCGCCTGTGGACCCTGCCCCTGAAGTTTTAGAGGAACTCAACGCACTCCGGGCCCAGGTAACAAATCTTGAATCTAGGATTGCCATCTATGAAGCACCACCAAGGCCAGACTCCCCACCTGAGCTACCAGCTGAGGAAGAAACCGTCACTATCCCGGTGGAGGAGACCTTCGAAGAGGCTTATGAACCGATACCCATCCCAGGCGGACGTGTCACGGCCGAAGGCCAGATGACCTACGAATTACCTACCCCCGCGTGGATGAAGACAGTAGAAGAACTCGGAACGACACACTCGGCCAGAGTAGAGGCACAGCTACATGCCATGGCCATAATTGAAGAGAAAATTTTACAATCACCATTCTTTGCTCAAATGGCCCCGCGACGATACATATCCGGGCATGAGCTTCAGTATAAACCATACTTCATGTTAATGGCAGAATATCAGTTAACCATAGAGAAAGAAACCGGCATGAAACCAACGCATGCCACTCAATTCGAGCCAGAGGACTTGCCACCAAGGGCGCAGAGAGGTGAAATCCTTCAACCAGATTGGCGCAAAGATTTACTGCAAAATTATCCAGAGATGATGAGCACGTGGGTAAAAGCGCTGCTTCACTTAAAATTTAATCCGTGCTGGGGACCAGTACCACGACGCCGCTCTTGGACTGCCTTCGCTATAAAGCTACAGAACAATAAGCAGTGCCAAGACTGGTTGAACTATCCCTACCTCAAGCCACCAGTCGCGTTACCCACAGTAGGCTACATGATGGCGACGATCCGCCACTGGCTCCCTCGATTAAAACACATGGATGATATTGCCGCGCACATGACTGTCAAAATCTTTGACATGATGCAGATGGTCTTTAAAGTCTTCCGGCGCATCAAGGCTCCCCATGTTAACACCCCGGGCTTTGAGCATGGCAACTTTGATTTAGTCTATGATATGAGCACAACGCCATCGCTACGGGTGTGTTATGCCTGGCACTGCAGGATCAAATATCTACCGGCATGTTACAAGCAAACATTCGAAGAAATGTTCACCACCGGTTTTTGGGAGTACCATTCCGAAGTATTCATAAGCAGGCCCACACACTTATTGCAATTATTCGCCTGTGAACGAATGGTGTACTCCACACATTATCAGCTCCCACCACCAGACGAGCCGCAACCTATCGACTGGGAGAAACTCGAGGCTGATCTAGCCCGAGGTATTCGTGTATCAGAGCACACCCTTGCTCAAGACCTCCTACAGAATTACATCCGGCAGACCTCACAACAAGGTTCTGTCAGGGACGACAGAAGCGAGAGGGAGGGGGGTGTTGGAAGCAGTCAGAGGCACAGACGCCACGGAAGCATGTGAAGACGAAGCAGGGAGCCAGGCAGATCAATTTTTTAAACAAATATATTTCTTATTAATTCTCCAAACATTCAACAGTGATTATTATCACTAATTGTAACATATGTATCATAAGAAAACCCCATTTTGTAATCCATAGCTCCATTTTGTGCAAGCCGAGGAGTCCTCGAGCTTGAGGAGCTTAGGTAGAATGCGCGTACCAATTTTCGTTATTTTTAGACATCGTTTACCCTTCCAAATAGCATCTAGGACCTATTTTTTAAATAGGCCGGTCACTAGATGTGAAACCGGTCAAAACTAGTCTAGAAACTATAAAAAGAGCTAGAGAGCTCATTTTTGGGGTTGGTTCATTTTGGTTAGTGTGAGCATAGAGCTAATTTGAGCTTGTAAGAGTATTCTTGAGTAATAGAGCTAATTTCCCACCTTCCATTGTGTCTTGCTTGTCTCTTCATTGTGTGTGTGTATGTGTGTGTGCATCTTTGTGCTTCTCACCTTCACTCTCACATCATCTCACGTTCACGATCTTCATATCACTCCTACCTCTCCCTCGGATTGACATTAAGGAGGTGAAGCTTCTTAACGTGGTTCTCACCATTGTGCTAGAGCAACAGAGCCTTGTCTAAGATTTAGGTCCACTGAATGATTGTATAGCCAATCTTGGCCAAGGATTAGGGGTTCTATTAGGTCATCATCATGGCACACTCGGAGCTTCATTGTCATGGTCACTTCATGTTGAAGATAGGAAGGTCCACCTCACCCATGCAAGGGGTTTCCATTCCTCCTAGCCCTATGAGGTATGCCTTAATTGGCCGCATTTCTATTCCTAAGTTCTTATAGTGGGGTCATCTAATCGCACTAGTCACAACACATGAATCAATTAAAGCACTCAGCTCATGGCAAGGTTTTCCATGCTCTAGCCTGACTACAATGAATGGTCTCGTATCCACTATGCTAGGATGAGTGAGTGACTTTGCTTGACACATGGCCATGGGGTATCTAGGTGTTGCTTCCAGATGGTTATAATGTTCTCTCCCTAGTCCTTGTCTTCTTAGCTTCATGCACTTAATGCGTTCTATAGCTTGTGCTTGAACTTCTGCACATATTCTCTTTTCTTCCTCCTTACACTTCTTTACCAATGTGAGTCATCTAAGCATATCCTCTATAAGAGGTTCCTGATATATCTTGACTCCACAGCCACTAATGTAATTAGGCATTATCTCTCCTTTTAGGGTGGCTAATTGTACCGCTCCACTTGTCGAAAGTTAGTTAATATTAGGAAAAAAGGTGAACCCTGCATGGGCCTTTTACCTTCAAGAGTGATTAGGGATGGACCAATGAGAGAGGGTGGTGGCCACAGTCTAGTCCCTAAATCACATAGGGTAGGCATAGGCTTCCATGGTTTTTTTGTGGTCAAATGTGCAAAAACCACCTAGAAATGGTGGGTTTCCTCTTGAGAATGGTTTTGAAAAACTCAAAAATCATTTGGAGCCCTTGATTTCTTGAAAGATCCAATAGCTAAGGTGAAATGAAAAAAGTCAAGGCATCTTTAATTATAGACAATTAGATTTTCTTCACAACAAGTGGCTAGGATGAGAGCAATCATTATGATTTGCGTGAATCGACGTGCATCGTTGCATGAAGCCTTTCATCGGACGGAGGAATTTTGTTGGAAGTGAGGTAGGCCCTTAGGCTCATGTCACAGGTCCATGGTTCCATAGTTCCATTCATGTACAACATTAATTCTAGCAATCTTCCATATTGACAAAACATGAACATAACACAACTTAATCATACAAATGATGAGAAAAAGATAGAGAAAGAATAGACAACATGTGTACGGTGTTACGTAAGCCATCGCTTACTCATAGTATCATATATACCAATGTTCAATGTACAATGTGGGAGCAAAACTCTCAACCACTCTATGTGATGAGAAATAGATGAATGAGTGAATGTACAATGTAACAAATATATGCAGATGTGTGGGCAGTAATCTGAATATACATGAGATGTGTGACCTTATAGGTTATAGAAGAGTGAATATGAGTGACTGAAAGAGGAAGGATCAGTGTGAACGGAAATCCTCAAACTCATGTGAACACACCTTCTTAAACACCTCATCAAATATGCATAAAGTATATAAGTACTGATTCTCTTGTACCTATGCCAAATAGGACTCCTCCTGATATGAATGCCATAGCCTCCATAAACTTCAAGTAGTACCTGTGTGCATAAAGAGAATATGTACCTGAATACTTAACATAAGATGTGAATCTTATGTTAATCTCCATCTAATGTCTTTGAAGTAGCCCGACATCTTCTTGTAGAAGACAATCTTCAACCTAATATCTTCCTGTAGAAGATAATCTTCAAAATCATGTAGATGGTCCCATCCAATGTCTTTGAAGTAGCCAGACATCTTCTTGTAGAAGATAATCTTCAACCTAACATCTTCCTGTAGAAGATGATCTTCAAATACATCATGTAGATGGGCGATCCTCACCATCAAGCTGCTAATGACCAAGTCTTCTTGCCATGAACAAGAGATAACCTCCTCTCCATGAGGTAGAGTGTGAGCACACCCTTCATCTTCTCAAAGAAGAATCACCAAGAAGAACTCCATAGCTGCTCCTCAACATGCTTCAAGTTAGCATCATGGCTGCCCCATGTGCTAGAAGAAACACCACCTCTACTGAGGTCCAAGCTCCAAAGCTTGTGTTGATCCTAGGTGAAGGATGATTACAATGAGCCCAAAGTGCTTCTTTTATAGTATTTGATGATCCTTGAAAAGCTCATAATAAAGCACATAAAGCTATGCGATCGCACTTCTCCGAAAGCAAAAATTATTGCGAAAAACCAAGTCCGTCCGCTGTCCGTTTTTGGCGCCATTTAGCTATTATGAAATGCATGATAACATGACAAAAAATCTTCGCGCACGCCACTGCGTCTCACGGGATTTGAACCCAGGTGGGTTCTTTGAAAGCCATATGCTCTATCCACATGCCCACGCTGTTGTGTTGTACCAAGTACTAAACCCGTAGCTATAATTCCTGTGACTGCCCGTAGATTTTGAAGAGCAACTTGTATAATGTATACAAGGAGTTGGATGCTAGACCATTTTGTCATTGGGACATTGTTTTCCAACAATCCCCCCTGCAATGTCACAATGGTACAATCTGGACTGGAGCTGCAAACTGTCAAAGTTGCAAACAACCACAAGCTTCAAGCTTGTACTCCCGCACTTCAAAACTTGTTCTTCAAAAAACTTCTTCAAAATTGAATTTAACTTTCCTTCAAAAAACTTGAACTTGCTGAATATGAACCATAATACTTGAGAAAATATGCAAACTAGATATCCAATAGTGTACTCATCAAGCAATCACTGCTTGACAACTGTAGCATGAACTGTCTCTGAACCTGCTATCTCTTGTCTTCAAAAACCTGAAAACATACACTAGTATCCATATATTTGCATTTACCTTCCAAAAAAGTTTCTCAACGTACTTCTGCTACGTCATGTAAATACACTAAAAATCAAGAACTGAATCCTGGAACCTGTGACTGTCAACTCACAACTTAGTGTATTATGAACACTGCTGGTTCATCTCTGACTGTACTCAACTCAATATGAGTCAAAAAAATCTATGATGTCATCATGTCTTCATCCTTTAAATCCTTCATACCTCTTTCCTTCAGAATCTGGTATAAACATATATGTGCGCACTTCTGAAATAAACCTTTCTGAAATATCAAGCTTCTCTTCAATAGAACTTTGGAACCTTCTCCTGAACAGGAACATCCTAACAGGAACTTTCTCCAAATATTCTTCTTCTTCCTTCTTCTTTCAAAGCTGGAACATAAAGAGAACCTGACAAAGGAAATATAGGAATACCTGAAATAGGAATACCTGTAGGTATGACTCTGCATTCTTTTACATATGGCTTGAAAATAAGTCTTCATGTTTCATCACCCCCTGGATGACTTAACACTAGTATCCAGTATTCTTCAAATATATCAAACTTTATGAAATGTGGAACGTCTTCCTTCTTTCAATAAATCTGATCTTTAGTGATCAATACTTGTATCTGAAACAAAAGTTTAGGATCCATATTTTTCTGTAACATAACAAGTATCTTCTTTTTCTCTGCAACACAAATCTGATAGAATCTGAATCTTTGACTTACTTCTTCCAATGTTAAGAATCTTCACAAACAAAGGATAGACAACTGACTCATAAATGTTCAAGATCATACAAGATCATACAAGATCAATGATCTCTCCTGTGTAGAATCTGCTCTCATCAAACCTTCATGTCTGAATGTTTGATTTGCTACCTGAATGTCTCCAAGTGTCCATGCTTCTCAAAAAGTTGTAAAACTTTTCTTCAAACAAATCCTTTAAGGAATATGAAATTCCTACTTGAACCATAAGTGGACAAACTTCTCACCTTAAGAACTCCAAAAGCTGCAAGTTGATACTTCATAACTTTCATAGTTTACCCGGGTGAAATGTGACAGTACCTGCTTGATTTATTTTGGCTAACTCCACTTCTCAATCAAGTGATAGGATATGATGGAACACCTTTTGGAATACAAACATGTATCCAAAAATCTAGACAATCATAAAAAGTAGATTCTTCAACTGTCTGGTACATCAACAAGTCTGAATTTTCGAAGTTTTCTGAAAATATTGAATATGAGGTAACCTTTTCCAAACATAAAACCTCAACGCAAGTCTTCAACATCTGCTACAAAAAACTCTTTTACCTCAAGAGTTAGATAAAGAAGAAATATACTTCTCTGCAACTTGTCATATACCAAGTAGCTCTGTATTGACACTCCAAGAATTCTTTGAGGGAACATATAAGCTGCCTGCTTAAAAGCTTCAACTAAAACATAACTCATACATATATGAGTTAAAACATATATCTGCTGCTTTTCTTTCTCTCAATGCAATTCTTTGTCAAATCTACTAAATCATGACCAAGTGTAATGCAAAACAAGAAACTGCTTCTTCTTTAAACAAGATGTTCTCGTAGACTTGTCTTTGGATGTAGAGGATAAAATAGGAAAAGTATATGGAAAATATATGAGAAAAGGAAGTCTTACTTTTCTTTTGGAAATGATGGACTTTCTTCTTCTGCATCTTTCTTCCACCTGATGATGTCAACATCTTCAAACTTCTCTTCCATACCTTTTGTTCTCTTCATCTTGAAGTAGCAAACACTCTTGACTTCTTCAAATGACTTTTCTCTTCCTCTAATGTAAGAGTAAGAGATAAAACAAACATGGTATATAAATGGAAGTTGAATATAGAAACATGTTTTATCATCTCCTCATATCTCTGAATCAAAATTCTGCTTCAAATGTCTGAAATGACTAAATTCACCAATCGTTGTCTGAATGATGAATTGCCCTTCTAGAGTTACCTTCTCTAGATACATTTGTACTTTGATATCCAACCAACTTACAACAGAAAATTGGCTGAAAAAACTCATCTCATCTCTGCACTTGTCTTCTTAGATGCACTTTCTTGCCATGAAAGAGATCTCTCAAAACTTTCTAGAAAAACCTCTAGATACCTGTTTTGATGTAGCCTTTAACTTTCAAATGATGAAAGCGTATAAAAGCATTCCTTGAATTTCTTCAAATCTCTTCATAACTGCTCTTCTAAGACATGACCTGCAAATGATAATCTGATAGTAGAAACTGATACCTGTGATTTGATGTTGATCTGATTTCTTCATCTTCTCTAAACCATTGTTCTTCCTTGAATTTGAAGTAGTCTTCTCTTCATCAAGTCTGGGTCTTCAAACAATACTTTTGTAAAGTATTTGCATACTCTTCCAAAAATATTCGGCTGTTAACAGATCATCAACTTCATACTCCACACTGATGAATGTAACTGAAGTGTCTAATTCTCAAATCTCTACTCATCTAGATTAAGTGTGTATGTCAAATGTCAAATGTTAGAAGATGCTTTTAAATCATATGTTGTAAATCTGGAATTCTAGGAACCTGGGATTATGAATGAGCCTTAATGCATTGATGCCAAAGATCTAAAGTTCTGTAACCAAAACCTTAGTGCTCTGATACCAAATGTTGGAAGTGAGGTAGGCTCTTAGGCTCATGTCACAGGTCCATGGTTCCATAGTTCCATTCATGTACAACATTAATTCTAGCAATCTTCCATATTGACAAAACATGAACATAACACAACTTAATCATACAAATGATGAGAAAAAGATAGAGAAAGAATAGACAACATGTGTACGGTGTTACGTAAGCCATCGCTTACTCATAGTATCATATATACCAATGTTCAATGTACAATGTGGGAGCAAAACTCTCAACCACTCTATGTGATGAGAAATAGATGAATGAGTGAATGTACAATGTAACAAATATATGCAGATGTGTGGGCAGTAATCTGAATATACATGAGATGTGTGACCTTATAGGTTATAGAAGAGTGAATATGAGTGACTGAAAGAGGAAGGATCAGTGTGAACGGAAATCCTCAAACTCATGTGAACACACCTTCTTAAACACCTCATCAAATATGCATAAAGTATATAAGTACTGATTCTCTTGTACCTATGCCAAATAGGACTCCTCCTGATATGAATGCCACAGCCTCCATAAACTTCAAGTAGTACCTGTGTGCATAAAGAGAATATGTACCTGAATACTTAACATAAGATGTGAATCTTATGTTAATCTCCATCTAATGTCTTTGAAGTAGCCCGACATCTTCTTGTAGAAGACAATCTTCAACCTAATATCTTCCTGTAGAAGATAATCTTCAAAATCATGTAGATGGTCCCATCCAATGTCTTTGAAGTAGCCAGACATCTTCTTGTAGAAGATAATCTTCAACCTAACATCTTCCTGTAGAAGATGATCTTCAAATACATCATGTAGATGGGCGATCCTCACCATCAAGCTGCTAATGACCAAGTCTTCTTGCCATGAACAAGAGATAACCTCCTCTCCATGAGGTAGAGTGTGAGCACACCCTTCATCTTCTCAAAGAAGAATCACCAAGAAGAACTCCATAGCTGCTCCTCAACATGCTTCAAGTTAGCATCATGGCTGCCCCATGTGCTAGAAGAAACACCACCTCTACTGAGGTCCAAGCTCCAAAGCTTGTGTTGATCCTAGGTGAAGGATGATTACAATGAGCCCAAAGTGCTTCTTTTATAGTATTTGATGATCCTTGAAAAGCTCATAATAAAGCACATAAAGCTATGCGATCGCACTTCTCCAAAAGCAAAAATTATTGCGAAAAACCAAGTCCATCCGCTGTCCGTTTTTGGTGCCATTTAGCTATTATGAAATGCATGATAACATGACAAAAAATCTTTGTGCACGCCACTGCGTCTCACGGGATTTGAACCCAGGTGGGTTCTTTGGAAGCCATATGCTCTATCCACATGCCCACGCTGTTGTGTTGTACCAAGTACTAAACCCGTAGCTATAATTCCTGTGACCGCCCGTAGATTTTGAAGAGCAACTTGTATAATGTATACAAGGAGTTGGATGCTAGACCATTTTGTCATTGGGACATTGTTTTCCAACAAATTTGAACTCAAAGTTTTTTTGGCACTTTCATTTTGGGCCCTTAGATCTGGCCTTGATCCCATGGCTCATATGTCTTGCTCACAATCCAAAGGCACATTTCATCTCCAACCATCGGATGAGGCAGCAAATCTAACGGTCTTCGTCCATCTGCGAACGTAGCTCAGCGCCATTCACACTGTAGTGTTGGATGCTTCACGATCTGACGGCCCAAGATCTTGCAGAGAGTTCCCAAAAGCTGAGCCCCACTCCCACAAAAAGTGACATCCTTCTCTCTCTAACTTTGCACGAGTTCAAACGTGAGCCATTGATCTAAGATGATCGAATGGTCCAAGATTCTCACGTCTGAGAATTCAGTTGAAGTGCTTCACTAAATGTTATTTTATTTCACAAAACCATTGGTGGTTTCATATTCCTCCTGAAGCTGAGAGATTAAGCTCTTTAATCCCTAAAAATTAGGGATCCTTACAAGGCCCATGCAAGGTCCATTTTTTCCCCTAATGATGATCATAGGTCCATAACCTCACTTTTCTAATTTTGGTGCATGTTGTTTCAATGTATACACTAGGACTAAGTCACCTTCTTTTAAGCCTTTGTCTTTCACATGTGCATCGAAATAGGCTTTTTGTCGTTTCTTTGTTGCATATATGCTTGCTGCTGCTTTCAATCAGTTTTCTCCTAATTGTTCCAAATCCATTATTCTCGACGATAATTCATGGCGAATCCACTAGCGTTCTTGTGCAATCTTAAGGGTGGGTATCAAAAAGTCCAAAGGAAGCACATTGTTTTGACCACCAACCATTTGAAAGGGATTGCATTGAGTACGGTCTTGTAGACCACTCGATATGCCCAAATAGCATGGTGTAACTGTTTGTCCCAATCTGAAAGTTTGTTGTTCACGAGTTTTGTCAAAAGGATCTTGTTAGTGCTTCAGCTCGACCAATAGCCTGAGGATGATATGGTGCAGATTTCTTGTGAATCACCATAAAATCCTGTAACAAATATTCAATGAATTGGTTTAAAAAGTGAGTTCCTCAATCGCTCACTAGCTCTATAGGCAATCCATATCTTATAAAGACATTTTCAAATAAGAATTTGGAATTCGTGTTTGCATCATTCTTTTTTGTGGCCTTGGTCTCTACCCATTTGGTAAGATAATCTGTTGCTACTATGATGTATTCCGCATGAGTACCTTTGGCAGGGGGTTAATGGGTCCTACAAAGTCTATACCCCACTTGGAAAATGCATGTCCTCCCATCATGGGTTTTAGTGGCATTTCATCTCTGCAGGTAGGAAACTGAGTTCTTTGGCACACATCATATCTCTTAACATAGGTATGTGCATCCATGTGAAGAGTGGGCCACCATAATCCCTGCAAATAGTATGGCTTTGATTATCCTATCGGGGCCAAAATGACCTCTTGCCACACCTTGGTGTGCAATCTCTAGTATGCTCAAATAATCGCTCTCATGGACACATTGTCTTAGGTATCCGTCTCGTCCTCGTTTGTATAGATTATCGCCAATAACTGTGTAGTCTTGAGCTTCCTGCTCTAGACTGCGTTGTCTTGCTAAAGTCATTCTTTGAGCAAATGTTTTCATCTTCAAGTATGTTACTAAAGGTTCACTCCATTCTGGTGTGAGAGACATATGATATAACGTGGCATGTTCTACCAGTGGTCTTTCACAACAGACGGGGCATTCTCTACACAACTTGTAGACATCTGCTTCCATAGAAGGCCAATATACTCCTAATCTATGCAGAGTTTGCAATGTACGATGTTTTGAATGATGTTGCTTCAATGCACCTACATGTGCTAATTGCAGCCAATTTGCATGTTCTGATTCGTCTACACAACAAGCAAGAATCTTCTGATTATCCTGTTTAATATATACTTCCTGCTATTATTTGATATCTTTGTGAGTTGGTGATTTCTCCTTCTTTGATCCTAATGCTTGGATTCTTGGGTCCATATGTGAGAATAGGGACTATAGGCTTAGCCCATTCTGGTACTATCTCAAGGTTAAACAGGTATGCATTGGGTAATTCATCTGCTATTCCTTGAGGAGGTTTTCCCGAAGTTAATCTTCAGAGGTGGTCCGCTCTAAGGTGTGTCTTTCCCTTCCTAACTACGACTTCAAAGTCATACTCCATGAGCAATAGAAACCAGCGTATCAATCATCTGGTGTTACAAGGCTTATTGATTAAGTAAAGGAATGTCTGATGATCCGTGAAGAACTTGAACTTATTTGCCAACAAATAATGCCTTAATTTCTTTATTGCGTAGATCATTCCTAATCCTTCAGGTTTTGTAGTAGTGTAATTTCTTTCTACTGCATTCAATTGGTTGCTCGTGTAAGCTATAGGGAGATCTATATTGCCCTCGTTCGTTGGTTGTGACAACACAGACCGTATGGCATAGTTGGATGCATCCACATGTACATGGAATGGCTTAATCCAATCTAGGGTTTTTAATATTGGTGCTGAGCATAAGCGTCGTTTAAGTTCATTGAATGAATTCTCACACTCATCTGTCCATTCAAACTTGCTCAAAAGAGAGTACAAAGGCTTGGCTATGATAGCATACATGTGTATGAATCGTCTATAATAACCACGATGACCCATGAAGGCCTGTACCGCTTTTACGTTATCTGGCCTAGGTAGGTCTGCAATCACTTTCACTTTTTCTTCATTTGTCAAAATTCCGTTCTTTGACACAATGTGTCCTAGGAGTTTTCCTTGTCTAACCATGAAAACACACTTTTTTGGGTTCAGACAAACTCGATATTCTCTACATTTGTCAAATACTTGCCTTAGCTCTGGGATATGAGTCTGCCTCATATTTGAATGAGTACATATATCATTGACATAAACTTCCGAATTCTTGCGTAAGAATTCCTTAAAAACATGACACATAAGTTGTTGGAAATGGCGGGCATTTGTCAGCCCAAATGGCATCACACGAAATGCAAATATGCCCCATTCTGTGGCAAAAGACATCTTATGGTGATCTTCTAGAGCAATGGGTACTTGATTTTAGCCTGAGAAACCATCAAGAAAGCTATAAACTTCCTTGCCCACAACTCTCTCGAATAAGTGTTCCGTGATAGGAAGAGGATAACTGTCTCTAATAGTGGCGGAATTAACTTTTTTTAGGTTAATACACACACACAATTTTCCATTCTTCTTGGGCACAACCACAGTGGGAGATACCTATTCGGTATTCTCAATTTCGCAAATGAATCCTTCTTTTATCAGACGATCTATTTCTTCTTTAATCTTAGCAGCATAGTTGTCATTATACGTGTATGGTTTTTGTTTTGTAGCTTTGGCATCTGGAGTCATAGAAATTCTATGGGAGCATATATCTGGGTCTACTCCTTTCAAGTCTTTGTAACTCCAGGTGAACACATCTCGATATTCTCGCAATAAGGCAATTAACTCTTCTTCTTCTTCACTAGTCAAATCATGCCCTATGTATGTACATTTTTCTTCTCCTTCTTCTATGGTAACTAGGATTGTTTTGGTTATCTCTCGATTATCATATACTTCTCCAATGTTGGCTTTTCTTTTGGGCATTCATACCATGATTATTCTATCTTCTATTTCATATTTCTTGAAGTTCTCGGGTACTTCCATGAGTGGTTCTTCCTCTTCTTCTGTCTTAGGTGATTTCTTTCTCTTCTTTTGCTTGCTCTCTGTATCTTTCATGAGTGATGTGTGTCATTCCATTTGACTTTCCTTTTCTTCTTCAGGGGTTTTGTCTTCTAAAAAATAAAGATATTCCTCTTCTGTGGAACAGAAGGGTTCCACAATGATGGATTATAGGTCCTCATCACCAGTCTCGTTTGGTTCTTGGACCACTTCCATGCATTCTTCTAGGATAAAGTCTTCCTCGATAGGTTCAATCATAAAAATGGAAATTTCATATCCATCCTCATCACAATGAGGGGTCCATTGTTCTTCATTCACAACTATGTCCATCGTAGCTAAGATTTCTACCCAACCATGAGGCTCGAATTCCTCGTCTGGAAATACTATAGGTGCATAAGCTATGTCTTGAAGGGTTCATGGATGTCGTTCTAAACCGAAGGTCCTGGCTTCTAATCATTCTTCCTCTTGTTTTGCTACCTTACACATCCATAGATGAGTATCCTCGTGCAACCATGAGGGGTCGGATTCAATTGAGTGTATCGACTTTGTTTCTTCTTGTGTCTTATGGATGGTGTTCCATTGTATTGGGGGTACATCTTGATGGGAATAGTCTTTACGATTGACTTTAGTAGTTACTCCTAAATGTTGAAAGTAAAAAGAATTAGTTCTCCAATCTTGTACGATTTGCAAGTGACGCATGAATGGTCATCCTAAGATCATCTCGTAAGCATGATTTTTCCCAAAATCACAAATGGTGAAAGTATGCTCAAACTCCACACCACAAGTGGTGAGAGATATGCCTTCTAGTAAGCCCAATGGCTTCTGTATATGTCTGTCAACCATTTGTAGCTTCATCCTGGTGGGTCCTAGTGCTGGCTTACCCCAACATTTCCGTAAAGCAGTGGTAGCAATGGCTAGTCGAGCTCCTGAATCTAGGATGTCTTTGGTGGTGTAGCCCTTGTGGGTTATTGGAAGATAAGTGTTACCTTCCTCTCCCTCACTCACATCTCCAATTTATTCTACGGGTATCTCTGGTACCTTCTTGTGCGATCCTATCTAAGAGGGAGTAGTAGCAAGCTCAGGGAATTGGTTTGCCACGTGCTTCCACAATTCTAGTTTAATCTTTAATAACTCTTCTAGAGTGAGATGGCACTGTAGTTTAGTGTTCTTGATTACTTCCATGTTCCTAGGAATTACTGATTCTTCATTCCTTACTATTATCGTGGGTGCTCTCATGTTGATAGACTTGGCTTCCCACGGTCTTGTGAACTGAGGTAATTCTTGCAAAGAATTGGATTCAAAATCTATTTTTTTACTCAGTTTCTCTTCCTCTACATCATCATAAATAGAGGGGATGTCTTGGGGAAATTTTTCTTGCAAGTCATCTATTTCTTGAATAGGAGGATGGGTTTCTAGCTCTCTTCTCCATTTCTCTTCTTGGATTTCTCTTAAAAAGTCTTGGGAGTACTTGTGTATGGAAGACAGGTTGACTTCAACCTCTGTATTTGGTACTTGAGATAGGGATGGTGCACTTCTTTCTTGTGTCTCAAGAATAAGAGGGTTCTTATGCAGATTCTTTTTCTCATTGCTATTGATCAAGTATTCTAACCTCTCTAGTAGTCCTTGAAAGTGTAATTCGGGTTTTTCCATGCTGTTCCAATTAATATAATGAGAGGCTTTGAACATAGCTTGTGCTAATTCTACCATCTTCATGAAAAGTTTAGTTCTCTCAATTTCTAAGTCTGCTCCTGGATAGTTCTTACTCAATTCAGCTACCTAGGGTCCTTCTTTTAATCTCACCTAATATGCATGAAACATCATGTCCAAATTTTCAAGCATGGGTTCAGCTAAAATTGATCCTGATCTCTGAGCTAGATTCTCCCGATTAGATTCTTGTGAAGTCAATTCTAGGATTTTGGCTCTAGATTCCTTGAGACTTCCTTCCAACTGAGTTATCTTTTTACTCCACTTCCTTTTAATTCTCTCTCTCAAATCTTTCCACAATTTTGTCTTTTTGCTACCAGACTCTCCAACTTCACTAGCTCCGGCTACTTTGTCAGGATTAAGCTGTTGATTTCGTAAGAGCGCCTAGGCTCTTGTTATAGGTTGGATAGGCACATATGTAGGGTTGGATCCATCTGCGTTATGTACAATACCTATCACATTGATGGGTGTCACTTTTGAGGCATTAATAGGGTTCTTTATACAATCTCTGATAATGTGCTCTTTACCACACTCGCTGCAAAAACCTTGTATGTTATAGTATTGTGACTATCCTACTATCAAAGGATGTGGACAATCCTTAATGAAATGATCTCCTTGGCACCTAAAGCATGGTCCTCTAGGGCCCTGTGGTCTTTGCTGTCTTAATTGGCATCGTGGATTAGGGTTCGTATACATGACATTAGCATAGTCGGGCTCCCAACTAGGCTCCAATGGTGGACTATCATATTGATATGTTTCCATATGTTCTGGTGAATCTGTATAATATGTAGGTGGGCTATCCATGTGGGTTGAGTCAAAACTATTAGAATTAGGGTCACTTTCAGTGATCAGGGGTGAAGAAGGTACTAAAGCCCTATTGAGGTTCTCTTCCACAACAACGTATTTGACTGAGATGACATTGGCTGGTTGGGGTGGTTGCTGAGCTAAGACAGGTTGTGGTCTCGGTTGAGCCTGATAAGGATAGTTTTGTGGAGGCCTATAGTAATGAGGCTGAGCATTGTATTGACCTTGATACCTACCTGGTTGGGGGCATGCTTGTGGGTAGTTCTGTCGTACTACTTGTTTGTTGTATGGGTAGTCCTGGGCAGTGTGATTCGTGTACCGTCTCTCAATCGTACAGTATTGGCCACTAGTGTTGGCTTGCGGTTGTCTTACATTGGGACACACATTTGCCATATGATCACCACCACAGGTGTAACAACACTTTTTTGTTGTTAACCTAGGCATCTGTTTGCTAGAGACTCCTAGTTTCTTGGCCACTTTTTCTGCTAGGTCTTCTATCGAGCTAGAAACTTTTGAGGATGCTAGAGATGAACAATCTGAGTCCTTATAGACCTTTGAAAGTTCCAATTCATCTCCTAAATTGTCTTCAATCTCTATACATAGTCTTACATATTTTTCTAGTGTTCTGGGTTCCTTTAAGTACACATAGGAGCATAGTTTAGAGCTCAAGAGGCCATCTAAAAACAAGGACACTTGCTTGTCCTGTGAGGTTAGTTCTTGCATTGGACATCTCTCAACATATTGTCTAACCTACGTCCTGCAAGTCTGACTGTTTTCTAAGGGGTCTGTTTAAAGCTATGAATTAACGAAGAAGTATCATGTCTGATTCCACTTTTAGAGAATTCCATGATGAATGACTCTAACAAGTGATGAATATCCCTAAATTTCATTTGTTGCAATGGTTGGAACCAAGTTAAAGCTGTGTTCTTTAATGTGAGTCCAAACGTATTGTATTGGATGAACATGTCTTCTACTTGCTCTACGTGCAGCACCTGCTTGAATTCCGCAACATGGTCATAGGGATCTCTTGTCCCATCAAAGTAGTTCTTCATGGACTTTACTAATTGAGTGGGTCTTAGTATCCTGGGGTGTTCACATGGTCTAGGTAGAGGAAAATCATCTCTACCTTTTGGTGTTCTTGGTTCCCTTTGTCTTTCCAGTCTATCAGTGTCCATGGTGGTTCTATCCCTCCCTATGGGGTGGGTGAAACTTACTTCCGGTCTCTCTTTGTTCTTTGCTCTTTGAATACCATGGGCTAAGGATGTTCAAGCCCCCTGATGGCTAGTGTTTACATTTGTTTGTGATGGGGGGAATACTAACTCACCTCTCCATGTGTAGACTAGTCTTGCATGGTTCGGAACCACAAATACTCATTCTGAAGTATCATCCAGGTATACAACCTTTCCAGGTGTATCTGGGTCATTGAATTCGTAAATCATGATGGAGCCTACCTCAATAGGTTGTTTCATTCGGTACCTCCAAAATGCTTCATCAGTTTCCTTATTCAGGAACAATTCTATGTTTCTATCTTCCTGAGGGATCCATTTCGGGTTTAGTACTCTTTTCAGTACAAATTTCCCTCTAGGTGTCCTGGGTTCGTCTCCTAGTGGTTCTTTTCCTTGGGTTCTCACTTTTGTATCTAGATGAACTACACCAAACTCATTGTTATGATTTGGTTGAGTACTTATGATGTACATTGTTCCTTCTTTGTCTATGTATGCGTCTCTCTCAAATTTCACCACTAGGTGTTCTAATCCAATGGGTTGATGAGGATTGTGTAATTGCACCACTGATCTTCGCAAACCATCCTTATAGATGCGAGCACCTAAGTGGTTGGTTTGGACATATTCTAATTGGATTCTGTAGGGTCGTTCGAGTCTTTCCAAATACGCTACATTTAACCCTCCTTCTGGTCTTTCCATGCTAAAAGCCATTTTTGACTCACTGGTATCTGAGCCCAACTTGTAAGGGTAACTATTCAATTGTTGAGCCCACAAACGTGCAGTAGTTCCTACACTTGCTTCTGATGATCTAAGGCTTCATCGGTGTGACTTAACTATATGCTTGCCTGATCTAAGGTTCATGAATTTACTTCTTGAATCACTGAATACACACTCTGATCGTGAATGTTTCTTTGTTCATAATTGCTTGTTTTGTTTTTACTTTCTTTAGATTCTTGTCTTGTCCTAATGTATACGTCAGGAGTTGACTTTCCGTTGTACTTTTGAGTTCTCGTTCTACCAGACTTAAGTTCTTTCCTTTAGGTTTTTTCGTATAGCACACTTTTATCTTAGTCTTGGGCTTGAAAAATTAAGTCTCTTGGACTTGATGCGTTCCTATCATCATCCTAATTTAATCCACAATGCTAGACATTTAGCCTAAGCTAATAACTGACTAAGGGGGTTGAGTATTCTTCCAACCTCAAGTCAACTTCTTTGATTGCTCTGTTGCCCAAGAAGTCGCACTTCCCAAGCCTTGAGTTCTTCTCCTACCTTGCTTTGATTGCCCTTGGATAGCTCTTGCTAGGCTTGTAAAAATCCAATGTTTAGACCAATTCTTAAATTGATGCTCAAGAACTTTGATATATACACCTTTAAGGG
The DNA here is from genome assembly GCA_020310875.1 of Ceratopteris richardii. Classification (NCBI taxonomy): domain Eukaryota; kingdom Viridiplantae; phylum Streptophyta; class Polypodiopsida; order Polypodiales; family Pteridaceae; genus Ceratopteris; species Ceratopteris richardii. The sequence goes on along the minus strand of CM035421.1, from coordinate 2,427,658 downwards.
CCCCTTCTTCCTTTGGCCAAATTTGTTCAATGCCCCCTTTCTTCTCTAGTCCCACTTATGGGTCAACCTCAAATTATCTTATCTAAAGATCAACGTGTTCTTCTTTAAAAAAACAATTGAGATCGCGTAGAACTTGTAAAGAGCTTTCTAACGAGCACTAGAAGTAAAAAAACAGACTTCGAATGACAAAGTTATGGATGTTCAGGCCCTCGAGGGTAAAAGTTGATAAACAGGTTTTTCTTCAAATATGAGCTAAGGGGTCTCCAATAGGCTTAATCACCCAAAAATTCACTCAAGATAGCCTCAAAATAGCCCAAAAAATCAAACCCTAAATTTGACATTTTAGGTGGACAATCGCGATGGTCTGAGATAATCGGGATGGTCTAGGACCATCGCGATGGCCCAGTTAAACTGTCGCGATGGTCCGATGGTGTGAGGCATCGCGATGGTAAAAAATGAGGCGTCATGATGGTCTGTCTCGTGAGCAATTGAGATGGCGTGAGCTCGTCATGATGGTCAATGGTCAACACAACTATCGCTATGGCATGAGCCCGTCACGATGGTCACGAGGCACGATGGCTTGAGCCAATTGTGATGGGCCAAACTTGAAGCATCACGATGGGATACCTCGTATCATCACGATGGCCCAATTTGACAGGTGGCAAGTGAGTTGTCTCAATGGCATGGGCCAATCGTGATGGTGTGGGGTTGACGAGATCATCGCAATGGTCAATGACCATCCTGATGGTTCAAGTGAACCGTCGCGATGGTCCGGCCGAGCCATCATGATGGCATGAGCCAATTGCGATGGCGTGACATAATCACGATGGCGTGAGCCCATTGCAATGGTCCACCAAACTATGAATTTTGCAAAACCAACTTTGGATTCGTGCAAGCACTATGGTCGCCTGCGTCGTGTAATAGACACATACCAAAAATTCTAAGTTTCTCAGACCTTCGCGATGATCCAAGAGCTTCGATAGATATGGCAGAAAGTTTGAGCTTTTACCTGTTTGGAGCTCTCCTGATGCTTGTTGGAGTCAATGCCATATGGTCCAATAATGACTATAGAGTATGGACTTTCAACTCGTCTCAAAACTCAAGCGGGCGTGTTTGTTAACAGAAATATAGTAGAGACTTTAATGTTGTACAAGAAAAGTAATGTTGGCAGCGTGGCTACAACAAGACACTCTCAAACCACCCACTCGGATTCAAATCCCGTGAGCGGGAGTGAATGCGAAATAGCTTTTGGAAAGTAATTGAAGTTTTTATTGCCACGGACAGAAGCTTTTTGAGATCGTAAATAAGTGACGAAGACGAACTCGCTTTTCATGGTGAAAGTCTTCTTGTTTTTTCTACCGATCACATATTGAGCAACATATCGTAGCTTTATGCTTTTAAGGTTGCTTTTCAATGGTTAATAAAAACTATAAAAGAAGAGCCAAGCTCATTGTTATAATCACTCACTCAAGCTCTCAAAGGTTGCTTTTCAATGGTTATAAAAAACTATAAAAGAAGAGCCAAGCTCATTGTTATAATCACTCACTCAAGCTCTCAAGAAGGTCAAAGAGGAAGAGTCTCACACTCTTGAGGAGGTGGAGATTTGGTGAAGGAGAGACTACTCTCTTGGAGCAAGAAATCTTCTACAAGGTGGTGGTAACTATCTTTTGTGAGTTAACCTTGTGGTTGATTTACAATTTTGTTACACTATTTTGTGAGAATAAGGTTAGCTTCGTTGTTTCGTTTACTTCACACACACTTAGATTATTTCGACATAATCTAAATTTTGTATCATCATCTTCTTGGATATTCTTCCATTAGTGAGTGCACCACTTTATATGGTTGATTAGTACTCCCATGTTGTAATTTGGACATCTATTTTTTAGTGAGTAAGCATCCAACTTACGTTCCCTATCCTTGTCTCAAGATCTCTTTCTTTCTATCTCTCACTTATCATCTTGTCAATTAAGTTTTGTATGCTCAAAAGGTTATATTTGGAATGATCTTGGGGCCCCAAATTCCAACACTTGGTATCAGAGCATAACTGACATACACACTTAGTTAAGATGAGTGAGATTAGAATTGAGATTGAAGACAAGTTGGATGAATCTTCTAATTATCCCATGTGGAGTTTCATGATGATGAATGTTTTAGTGACAAAGGATTTATGGAGTATCATCAATGGATCCTTAACAAGACCACGACGAGAAGATGAAGAAGGGTCTACAACAGCTTCAAGAGGTACTGGAATCCAACTGAACCAACTGAAGAAGAGGTAACCACTTCGACATCCAAGGTCACTGCTAGGTCTTACCTAGAGTTCCTCCTACTGAAGATCAGTCAAGATGGGATGCTAGAGATGCTTTAGCACTTTCATTCATAGCAATGAGTGACAAAAAGAATATTCTACCACATATCAGATCTTGCAAAAGTTCTAGACAAGCTTGGTTAAAGCTTGAGAATATTCTCCAAAGCAGAAATTCTGCTAGGAAAGCTCACTTGAGGAGGCAACTAGCAAATACAAGGATGAAGGCTGGTGAGTCAATTCAAACCCACATTACGAGACTCGTTGACTTGAGAAAGCAACTTCTAAATATAGGAGTTGAGATATCACATGAAGAAATGGTAAATATGCTTATTAATTCACTTCCTATTTCATATCGATCTTTTATAACCACTCTTACCCTTACCACAAGAGATAGAGAGGTTACATTTGAAGAGTTAGAGTTCTTGTTACTTCAAGATGAAGATCAGTTGAAGGGAATGGAAGAGAATGAAGAAGCACTTTTATCTTCATCAAAGGGTAAAAAGAAGAAGAAGGAGAAGAAGGCAAAACAATCCATAAAGGAAAGTAGTTTTCTCTCACCTTCTACTTCAGATTCTGTATCTACTACATCTAAAGAGAAGTCTTCTAAAAAGAAGGAAGTAATATGTTTTACTACAAGAAACCTGAACATTTTAAGTCAACATGTTATAAAAGGATTGCAGCAGAAAAGAAAAAGGCATCAGATAATGTTGCAGAAGATGAGAAAAAAGGGAAATCTCAAGGTGATTCTTATGCCTGTATCACTATTGAGGAAGTAGCTTTTGATCAGGAAGCTTTACAAGTTCTTTCAGCAAGTCCTTGGATATTTGACTCAAGTGCTACAAAGCATATGACAGGTTACAGAGATGTGTTTTCTTCTCTTTTTATTCTTCAGGTAGAAGAGTTACTATTGCAGATGGCAATGATTTGGATGTTGTGGGAATAGGTACAGTAACCCTAAAGTCAAGAGGTGGTAATTTTCAGATTTCAGATGTCCTTTATGTACCTGAAATGAAGAAGAATCTGATATCTATATTTTCATTTTTAAGTGATGGTTTTAAAGTTGTATTTGAGAGAGATCTTTGTAAGATCTTATCACATAAAGAAGACAAGTGTATATTGCAAGGTGAGCATAAAGGAGGGACCTTTGTTTTTTCAAAAATCAGTCAGGCATATGCAGCCAAATCTTCATCACCGGTGGAAGATATGAAGCTATGGCATGAAAGATTTGGACATATTAGTTTTGGAGCTCTCAAAAGTATCAATGACAGAGGTATGGTTGAGAGTTTACCCTCATTCAAGCTACCAGATGATTCAGATATATGTGAAGGTTGTCTTAAAGGTAAAATGCATAAACTACCTTTCAAGAAACATGGTCATATGACAGCTACAAGGAAATTGCAGATTATTCATTCAGATGTGAATGGACCTATGAGAGCAGAATCTATTCAGCGCTTCAGGTATTTTTTTCTATTCATTGATGATTTTACGAGATACTCGTGGATCTATGGTCTTAAGTTGAAGTTAGAAGTCTTTGCTATGTTCAAGAAGTTTGTAGCAATGGTTGAAAATGAAAGTCAGGAAACTATCCAGATTCTCAGAAGTGATAGAGGTGGAGAATACTTGTCAAAAGAGTTTCAGACATTTTTAGATGAGAAAGCAATTACTGGACACGTTACTATTGCTTATACACCTCAACATAATGGTGTTGCAAAAAGAAAGAATAGAGTACTTGTTGAAATGATGTGGAGCACGATGGCGTCCAAGAGGCTTTCACCAAAATTCTGGTTTGATGCAGTACATACAACTTAGCACATTTTAAACAGGTCACCTAAAAAAGCTTTAAAGGTAATCACACTGTATGAAGCTTATTATGGTAGAAAACCTAATGTGAGTTACTTCAGAGTGTTTGTATCACTTTATTATGCACATGTACATAAAAAGGACCGAGGCAAACTAGATGTAAAGGCAAAGAAAGCTATTACAGGTTTTATGTTCGAGAGACAGGTGAAGTTATTCTTTCACGTAATGCTTATATTGCTGAAAATAAGGTTTATGATAAAGAAGCAGAAATTCCAGAGCTCATTACTGAAAATGACTATGGATTTTTTAGAAAGATTCTGGATGTAGATGTTCAACCATATCAGGAGGGAATTAAAATTCCTAGGATTCAGGAAAAAGTTGAAGAAAGAGGAATTTCACAACCTTCTACAAAGTCAGTTCCACATGAGACTGTGATTCCAAAAATGGAAGAAGTTAGAGTTCCAGAAAGTCCTAGTACCTCGACAAGACAAGTTCCAGAACCTGTGGAAGCTAAAAGTTCAGAAAAAGCTCCACCACTATTTAAGGATACACCTACTTGGTTATATCAGACTTGGAAAGATAGTGGTATAAACACTTTTACTAGAAGAACAAGGAGTCAGACTAGACAACAACAACAAGATCATGTAAGAACAAGAAGTCAGACTAGACAGCAACAACAAAAAGATCATGTAAGTTTTGCTGAAGACTTTGAGATTCATGATATTTTGGCACTTACTACAGTTGAAGATGAACCTGCATGTGTTAAAGATGCACTTAACATTTCTATTTGGAGAAAAGCTATGCAAGAAGAGATTGATTCTGTTCATAAGAAGCAAACTTGGTAGCTATGTGAGTTACCAGAAGAAAAGAAGGCTATAGGTGTAAAATGGACCTTCAAAATCAAAAGGAAAGCAGATGGTACTATTGATAGGTACAAAGCAAGATTGGTTGTCAAAGGATATGCACAACAAAAAGGTATTGATTATGATGAGACATTTGCTCCTACGTCTAGGATGACTGTTATTAGGTCAATACTTGCTCTCACAGCACATTTTGGTTGGCATATATATCAACTTGACATTAAGAATGCTTTTCCAAATGGTGATTTACATGAGGATGTGTATATTCAGCAGCCAAAAGGTTTTGAAGAGACAGGTAAAGAACACTTAGTGTGTAAGCTTATAAAAGCTTTGTATGGTTTAAAACAAGCACCTAGAGCATGGTATGAAAAGATACATACATATCTTTTATCCATTGATTTCCATAACTCAGATGTAGCTCCAACTCTTTATGTCAAAGCTGAAACAGGTATGATGATTATAGCAATCATTCATGTGGATGATATTATAGTCACGGGTCCCAGAGATGAAGATTTGCAGATGTTCAAAGAACAATTAAAGCAAACATTTGATGTGAATGATTTAGGCATTTTGCATTATTATCTTGGGATTGAGTTTCTGTTTCGAGATGAGTGTATCTATATGACACAGCAGAAGTACATTGAGAAGCTTTCGGAGAGGTTTCAGATGGGTGATTCTAAACCTATGCAAACACCTATGGATCAAAACATGTCTTTACAAATGGTAGCAGATGCAGAGCCATTTGATGCTACTCTATATAGTCAAGAAGTTGGTTGCTTGATATATCTTTGTAATACATGTCCTGATATACAGTTTGCAGTTTCTCAAGTATCAAGGTTCATGCAGAATCAAGTGTTACATTGGAAAGTAGTAAAGCGGATCTTTCGATATTTGAAGGGAACTTCAAATTTTGCTATAAAATTTTCAAAATCTACACATTTGTTACTAAGAGGATTTTCAGATTTTGATTGGGCAGGTGATAGAGACACAAGAAGAAGTACTAGTGGATTTTGTTTTTATCTTGGAGATTGTCTTATTTCATGGATTTCGAAGAGATAACCCACTATTGCCACTTCATCATGTGAAGCTGAATATCGTGCAACATTTACAGCTACTCTAGAGTCAGTTTGGTTGCAAAAGATTTTCAGTTATCTTGATGTGAGAGTACATGAACCCATTCAGATATTTTCAGATAGCTAGAGTGCTATAGCTATAACTAAGAATCCAGTGCATCATGCAAGGACAAAGCATATAGAGGTACACTACCACTATATTCGAGAGCAGATAGCTAAGAAGCACATTGAGCTAGTTTATGTTCCTTCTAGTGAGAACGTTGCAGATATATTTACCAAAGCATTGACTAGAGATAGTCATGAGAAGATTTGTAGGTTACTAAAGCTTTTACCAATATGACATTGAAGGAGGGATTGTTGGAGTCAATGCCATATGGTCCAACAATGACTATAGAGTATCCACTTTCAACTCCTCTCAAAACTCAAGCGGATGTGTTTGTTAACAGAGATGTAGTAGAGAGTTCTCCAAGTTACTTTTTATAGGTTGTACAACAAAAGTAATGTTGGCAGCGTGGCTACAAGAAGACACTCTCAAACCACACACCCGGTTTCAAATCGCGTGGGCAGTAGTGGATGCGAAATAACTTTTGGAAATCTAATTGAAGTTTTTATTGCCACAAACGGAAGCTTTTCGAGATTGTAAATAAGTGACGAAGACGAACTCGCTTTTCATGGAGAAAGTCTTCTCATTTTTTCTAGCGATCGCATATCGAGCTACATATCGTAGCCTTATGCTTTATTAAGGTTGCTTTTCAATGGTTATAAAAAACTATAAAAGAAGAGCCAAGCTCATTGTTATAATCACTCACTCAAGCTCTCAAGGAGGTCAAAGAGGAAGAGTCTCACACTCTTGAGTGATGGAGAGTGTTAATCTCCAAAAGAACAAGTTGACCTTGAATTTAGATCACCTCTATATCAAGATCAACCTTAGACTCCACCAAATTTAGAGAACATTCACCAATTTATCAGAAAATTGATTATTCTGAAAAATTCAACTTCTCAGAAAAGTCTGCTGCAGATTAATCCTTAATTGACTAATCATTTGTGTAAAGTTTTTGATAAAACTTTGTAGACTGCTTCGCCTTAAGGTTGCGCACCTTCTCCAACTTAAATCTCTGCAAATAATTCAGTATACTCTGAGAAATCACACAAACAGTTTACCTATGTGTAAATCACCTTCACTGCAGTAGCGACTTTGACACCTGCAACTTCTTAGCTATAGTTCTCACAATGTTGAACCCGTTTGATCAAGATCTTTTAGCCATAGATGGCTTATCTTCCAACTTAGATTTTGAGCCCTCACTTGTGTAAAACTTTACACCACACACTGAGTAATGTTCATTTCTCTGAACATGAAATTTGCGCCAGTTTTGTCGACTCTTTGAACATCATTACATATGAATGTTTCTAAACTAAATTCTCTCAACCTGAGTGCAATTAGCCTTTCAAATTCTAGCCATAGATAGATTAGCTATGGACTTAGATACGTGCAGAAGGATTTCTCAAAAGATTAAACACAGAAGGAGCAGACAGCAAAACATCGGGAGCAAGTTTTTCTTGATTTCTCAGAAAATTACAATTGAGTGAAGTTGATGAATTCAAATCACTTCTCATGTGTCTAATGACACTCTCTACTACTCATTTCTCTCTTTCTATTCTCTATTCTCATTCTATTCTACTTGCCCCGACTTTTTCTAAAACATTTATAGGCAAATATGTACAAGCTTATGACTAATCAAAAATATGAGTCAGCTATATCTGAAGTAATGTACATATGTGTACATAGTTTTGATTTTCTGAATATGTCCTTCCTTCAACCTTCTGAATTTGTTCTCTTCTTGATTCCTTGACTTCATTTCTTCATAAACCTTCAATTGATGATTGACATGCACCAACAGCTCCCCCTCAATCATTAATTGAGGTTCTTCTCTATCTTCTTAATTCCTGCCATATCCTTGAATCTTTGTAGCTTTGGTCCATCTAAACTTTTTGTCATCATATCTGCAAGTTGATCTTTTGTAGGTGTATGCATAACTTCAATTTCTTTATCAATGACCTTCTCTCTCAGAAAATGATATTGTATTTCAATATGCTTAGTTCTAGCATGAAACACAGGATTAGCTGCCAAGTATAGAGAACTCATATTGTCTCCACAAACAATAGGAGTACTTTGAATCACATCAAAAACCTTCATAAGTGTCTTTAGCCATATTACCTCCTTTGCAGCTTCCACCATACCTTTGTATTCTGCTTCTGTAGATGACAAAGCAACTGTATGTTGCTTCTTAGAACACCATGAAATCAATTTGTCTCCTACATAGCACAAATATCCATGTGTTGATCTTCTATCATCCACATTACCTGCCCAATCTGCATCACTATATATCTTCACTCTTGTATCAAAAGTAAACCCATAGTACAACCCTTCTCTGAGTGTACCCTTGATGTACCTAAGTACTCTTTGTCCTGCAATCCAATGTTCCTTTCTAGGACAATGCATGAATTGTGAAAGTACACCAACTTTCTTGGGTCACATATACTCCATGTTGAGTATACAAAATCTCCATTCCCAAGAAGAATGACAAGTTCCCCAAATCACTGATTTTGAACTCCTTCTCCATCTGCTTCTTGATCATTTGTATTCCTTTATCATCTGTTCCTATAAGTATTATGTCATCAACATAAATACAAACATAAATGAATCCATCTTCACTTGCTTTGACTAGCAAGCTACTATCTGCCTTTGATGCTTGAAATCCAAGATCATTCAAGAACTTTACAAGCCTATAATTCCATGCCCTTGGGGCCTGCTTTAATCCATACAAAGCTCTCTTGAGCTTACACACATAATTTGGATTCATTTGATCTTTGAACCCATCTGGTTGCTCCATGTAAACTTCATCTGAAATATAGCCATTCAAAAAAGCATTTTTAACATCTAATTGAGATAACTTCCAACCTTTGCAAGCAGCAATTGCTCTAAGAGTTCTGATGGTTGACATTTTTGCCACAGGACTATAGGTCTCATCATAGTCCACTCCATATGTCTGTGCATAACCTTTCACAACAAGTCTAGCTTTGTACCTAGACACACTTCCATCTGCAAATCTTTTTGTTTTGTACACCCACTTACATCCAATAATTTTCTGGCTATTAGGTTTAGGAACCAGATCCCAAGTCTGATTCTCTATCAATGCATCATACTCCTCTTGCATAGCTTCTTCCCAATTTCTCTTGCCTTTGACTTCATCATATGTAGATGGATCTTCATCTGCTTTTATCAAATAAGCATAATCTTTAGTAGTTAAGAATGAGGTATCATAGCTATACCTTGTAGGTTGCCATTTGTGCCTAGATGACCTCCTTACTTCTGCACTTCTTGAAGTCTCTGGTTCATCACATTCTGGATCAAACCTTGGCCTCTCTTCAACTTCAACCTGTACTTCATTAATCTCATTTTCATCAAGTAATTGAATCTTTTCTTTACCTTTCCTTTGATCCACTACTTCTTCAACATCTGCATGTACATTATATTTACCTGCATACCAAGTACCTTGCTCATCAAATGTAACATCCTTGGATACAAGAAATTGCTTTGTGGATGGACTCCACAACCTGTATCCCATTTGTTTATCATCATAGCCAATAAATACATACTTTTCTGCCTTAGGCTCCAACTTATGCCTCAATTGAGATGGCACATATGCATATGCCAAGCATCCAAATATTCTGCAATGATCCAAGGTAGGTCTCTTACCCCACCAAGCTTCATATGGTGTCATACCTTGCAAAGCTTTACAAGGCAATCTATTGACCAAATATGTAGCTGTATTTACAGCCTCTGCCCACAAATAATTTGGGCAATTCTTCTCTTTCATCATGGACCTTGCAAACTCAACAAGAGTCCTATTTCTTCTTTCTACTACCCCATTTTGTTGAGGAGAGTACCTGCAAGTAACTTCTCTCTTTATACCTGCATTCCACAAGTAATCATTGAATTCATTTGAAAAATACTCTCCCCCTCCATCTGACCTTAGTCTCTTCAATTTTTGACCTGTAATCCTTTCTGCATATGCATGATAGTGTCTAAATGTATTAAACACTTCTGACTTTTCTTTAATCACATAAATTGTGATCCATCTGGTAGCATCATCAACATATATGACATAATATCTTGAACCATTTATACTAAAGTCCTTTGAAGGACCCCACACATCTGTATGCACCAATTCAAGTCTTTCTGAATACATAAATCCATGCTTGGAATAGGATTGCTTATGAGCCTTACCTAATTGACATGCCTCACATCTGTATGTCATGTGTTGACCTGCAATGTTAGGCAATCCAAGCACTGAATTATTATTAATCATGTCTTTGATACCTCTTTCATTGAAGTGTCCAAGTCTTTTGTGCCAAAGATCCAATTCTGACACCTTCTGCTCTCCATATGTGAACATAGCATGTCCAACATTTCCTTGTACCTTCAATGTGAAGAGCCTTCCTTCTTTCTTTCCTGTAACAACCTGTTTATACCCTTGACTAGGGTCTTCAACATATACTCCATCATTAGTGAATCTTACCTCATATCCTTTTTCCACAATTTGACCTACACTGATCAAATTCTTTGGAATTGTAGGAACATAAAGAACCTTACTCAGAAGAGTGCTCCCATCTTTAGCTTTGACTGAACCAATTGTCTTTACCTTATGCTTTGTATTATCACCTGTCTGAACTGTATGGTTAATTGCATTATGATCTAAATCAGTCATCAAAGCAATATTTCCACTTAAATGATTACTACATCCTGAATCAATATAGAACACTCTCATATCCTCATGTGAGGTTTCACATGTTGCATTCATAATGAGAGTCGAGTCCTCCTTCTGATCTGATGCATAGTTGTAGTAGGTGTTATTATAGGATTGATTTTGGAAGCTTCTTCCTCCACCTCTTCCAAAAGAATTCCTACCGCCTCTACCTCTGAAGTTTCCTCTCTGAAATCTACCACCTCTTGCTCTTTGATTAAAATTATGATAATTACCATTATTCTGATTATTGTGCCAACAATCATGAGATAGATGATTGGTCTTACCACATATCCAACAAGCTCTTGCATTATCCTTGTTGTTTCTGCCTCTTCCTCTACTTCTGCCATTTCCTTTTCCTCTTATGAAATTTTCTTGATTTGAAGTACCTTCTTCTTCACCTGATTGTTGCTTTCCTTTGTTAGCTTTCTTCTTGTCTTTAGAGTACATTGCATGTCCTGCACTCTTATCAACATCTCCTTTGATATCATTCTCAAAAGTTAGCATATGACCTAACAATTGATTCAAATCAGGAGTAAAGTGATCTAATGAAAGTTCTGTAGACAAAATAAAAGGCTTCCACTTCTCATCTCCTCTTAACCCTGTGAGAATTTGTCTTACCAATTTATCTTCTTCAATATCTTCATCCACTGCACCTAGAGAATCTGCAATGTCCTTCATCTTTGTCACATAATCAGAGATTGATTGTGAGGCCTTCTTCTTGAAGGTAGTAAATTCTGCCCATAGTGAAGCCTTTCTTGATTTGGTTGTGTTTTGGAAATGCTCCTCCAAAGCATTCCAAATGTCACATGCACTTTCAAGTCCTCTAATGTGAGGAAGCAAATAGTCATTGACTGCCATGTAGATTATGCTCCTTGCTTGAGCATCCTTCTTCATCCAATTCTTTAGATCTGACAATTCTTCCCTAGTTGGAACACTAGGATCTCTGAACTGAGGCTTCTCTTCTTCACCTGTAGTGTAGGCTATCAAATCTTTGCTCATTAGATGAGCTTCCATCCTCATAGACCAAGCTGGATAGTTCTCTCTATCCAACTTTTCAATTTGGAGACTATCTCCCATCCTTGCTTCACCTGTAGTCTTAAAACTTTAGACTTTACAAGGAATAAATGTACCTTAACTTCGATTATTGCTTCTTCTGATCCTTTTGATAATCTTTCCGTGCTTCAATCTTTCTTCAACACTTTATCCTTCTGAACCTTTGAAATATAGAACTTGTATGTCTGCAGCAGTCGGAGTCTCCCTTTCCTTAATTTTGACACAACCTGCTCTGATACCACTGATGGAGAGTGTTAATCTCCAAAAGAACAAGTTGACCTTGAATTTAGATCACCTCTATATCAAGATCAACCTTAGAATCCACCAAATTTAGAGAACATTCACCAATTTATCAGAAAATTGATTATTCTGAAAAATTCAACTTCTCAGAAAAGTCTGCTGCAGATTAATCCTTAATTGACTAATCATTTGTGTAAAACTCTACACCACACACTGAGTAATGTTCATTTCTTTGAACATGAAATTTGCGCCAGTTTTGTCGACTCTTTGAACATCATTACATATGAATGTTCCTAAACTAAATTCTCTCAACCTGACTGCAATTAGCCTTTCAAATTCTAGCCATAGATAGATTAGCTATGGACTTAGATACGTGCAGAAGGATTTCTCAAAAGATTAAACACAGAAGGAGCAGACAGCAAAACATCGGGTGCAAGTTTTTCTTGATTTCTCAGAAAATTACAATTGAGTGAAGTTGATGAATTCAACTCACTTCTCATGTGTCTAATGACACTCTCTACTACTCATTTCTCTCTTTCTATTCTCTATTCTCATTCTATTCTACTTGCCCTGACTTTTTCTAAAACATTTATAGGCAAATATGTACAAGCTTATGACTAATCAAAAATATGAGTCAGCTATATCTGAAGTAATGTACATATGTGTACATAGTTTTGATTTTCTGAATATGTCCTTCCTTCAACCTTCTGAATTTGTTCTCTTCTTGATTCCTTGACTTCATTTCTTCATAAACCTTCAATTGATGATTGACATGCACCAACATTGAGGAGGTGGAGATTTGGTGAAGGAGAGACTACTCTCTTGGAGCAAGAAGTCTTCTACAAGGTGGTGGTAACTATCTTTTGTGAGTTAACCTTGTGGTTGATTTACAATTTTGTTACACTATTTTATAAGAATAAGGTTAGCTTTGTTGCTTCGTTTAATTCACACACACTTAGATTATTTCGACATAATCTAAATTTTGTATCATCCTCTTCTTGGATATTCTTCCATTAGTGAGTGCACCACTTTATATGGTTGAGTAGTACTCCCATGTTGTAATTTGGGCATCTATTTTTTAGTGAGTAAGCATCCAGCTTATGTTCCCTATTCTTGTCTCAAGATCTCTTTCTTTCTATCTCTCACTTATCATCTTGTCAATTAAGTTGTGTATGCTCAAAAGGTTTTAGTTTGGAACGATCCTGGGGCCCCAAATTCCAACAATGCTTTGGAGCACTGTACCTACAAGAAAACTAAAAACACACATACACAAACAAGCACAAAAGCTCTCTCTCTCTCTCTCTCTCGCTCACATGTGCAAATGAGGGAAATGAGGGGGATAGGTGGATATGATGAAATTTTTGATCTTTTTGGAGTGGAAGAAGATGAAGCGGTGGTGAAGGAGGAGTGTAGAAGAGATGAAAAATGCAAAAAACTACTTAAAAAAAACAACAAAAATTGAAATTTTTACCTTCCAATGCTACTTCTTGCTATACTGTTACCATCACGCATTCATCCTAGACTCGATCCTCGGCAATGACGCCAAATTTGGTGTTGCTCTAGTACAATGGTAAGCACCACATTAAGAAGCTCCACCTCCTTAATGTCAATCTGTGGAAGAGATAGGAGTGATATGAAGATCATGAATGCAAAATGTAGTGAGAGTGAAGGTGAGAAGCATAGAGATGCACACGCACATACACACACACAAGCAAGAGCCAAGCAAGACACAATGGAAGGTTGAAAGTAGATTCTATTACTCAAGAACACTCTTACAAGCTCAAGCTCACACTAACTCATACAAGTCTACACTAGCTAACCTCAAAAATGAGCTCTTTAGCTCTATTTATAGTTTTTTGACTAGCTTTGACCGGTTTCACATCTAGTGTCCGACATAGTTAAACATAAGGTTCTAGGCACTATTTGAAGGTGTAAAGAAGATCTAAAAATAGCCAAAATTGGTATGCTTGTTCTATCTAAGCTCCTCAAGCTCCAAGACTCCTTGGCTTGCACAAAAGGGAGCATATAACTACAAAAATGTGTGCTTCTATGTTACATTTGGTACAAGAGTGATGAAAATCACTATAAAGCGTCGTAATCTGCCTTCACATGCTTCTTCGTGGTTTGTGCCTTTGGCTATTGCCAACAGTAGTCGCCAATCAATAAGACATTCATAGAAAACAAGAACAAGAATGATAAAGCACTTTACTTGACTTCACTATAATGAGTATCCCTTGCATCATGTGGACAAAGTCTTTTTACTCATTTTGAAAACCCATGATTGAAGTAGAACCAATAGCAATATACATCAGTTAAGTCACTCAGAGACATCTGCCACCTAAAAGCTTGAGACACGCTTCCCAAATGTAGCAGTCACACACTAACACCAACATGCCACCTAAAATAGAGAATAGAAAAGCGTGGTTTTCTTACATATGTAGCACTCATGAGCAAAAATCTTGGCCCCACAATAAAGTGTGTTTGCTTAGATTACTCGACTACCGTTCAAAAGACCAACATGGTTAGACCAACAAAAGGAGGTGAGGAAGCATGCAGTCCGAGTATTTCCCTTGCAGGGTAGATCACCTTTTAAATTGTACAATATGATGGGAACTCATCAAGCATAACTGGTAGTGAGGAACGTGGACAGTTCCCTGCCAATACCATAGTCAAGTCTATACAAATATAATTGTATGCACAAGCATAAGTTCATGTTGAGAATGCATAGAAAGCAGAGAAGTAGAAACATAGATTTTTGTTCAAACATTGTCCAAAATATCCATTGACCTACCTTTAGACCTCTTACATCAGCCTACAACACTGATTAGTATCAAATCTTGGTAGCACATTCTAAAACCCTAATTTTCATGGATAGCTCGTCATGGATAGCTCGTCACTAGTGAATGGAAGATAACTGACATAAATTAGGTATAATTATAAAATAGTGTGACAAGCAGAAAGGCCCATGAAGTCATGCTGAGTGACTGAACAAACAAGGGTAACATGCAGAAGTAATGAAGGAAATGAACATTCCATCTAGGAATAGAGAGCCAAAGAGCCTTCAATCAAGATCTTTGACATCAGGTATGTAAGCATTCATGTATGTCATCACCAACCAAAGCATACCTAAGTTGAAACACCTCAAAATAGCATGAGCCTTTCTCCCTCTATGCGATGCCACAACCACCATTCTTTGAAACTATGGTAGATGTTCAACTGCATCTTGCAATAGAGATGATAAGAGAATAAAACCTTCTGAGAAATGATGTTTTGGATTTTGCCAATGCAACTTGAGCCAACTGGTCCTATCCACACTCTATTGTTTCAGAGCAGAGCAATGAGAGCTTTAACTCAAAACAGAGTAGCGCTCAATGTGAGACAGTTTAGGAAGATTGAGGAGTAATAGATCCAGTCAAAGCTCAAGAAATTGGAGTTATCAATGGCAAGCCACAATAGACGTAGTAGGGGGCCTGAAGCACCAAAAGCTCGATGATGTGAATAGGCAATCAAGCTTCCATGAAGAGAGATTATAACACCATTCAGGTGCCCTCCCTACCCAATGGTTGGAAAAATTCCACAAGGGACAGAAGTTCAAGCCTAAACTGACAGGAGAGGAAGAGTGTTGAAGCTCAAGGTCAAGGACAAAGCATGGAAGCGCATCAAGGAAGTGGACACACAAGAAGAAGGAGCAAGTAGGGAGCTCCAAGAAGCACCTGTCAAATTTTCAGATGAAATCCCTATAAAAATAGTGATTATTATCACTAAAAACCATTGTAAATACCATTTTCCATTTTTGTAACTCCATTTTGTTCAAGCCGAGGAGTCCTTGAGCTTGAGGAGTATTAGAACTACCATCCTACCGAGTTTCATAATTTTTAGACTCCGTTGAGCCCCCAAATAAGCCCTGGAACCTATTTTTTAACTAGGCCGGACACTAGGTCTGGACAGGGCCAAAACCACTCAAAAACTATAAAAAGGGCTGGAGAGCTCATTTTTGAGGTTAGCTTGTTGTAGATTTCAGCTTTGTAAGAGAGATCTTGTATAATCGAAGATCTTCCATTGTTCCACTCCTTGCTCTTACTTTGTGCGCGTGTGTGTGTATGTGTGTGCATGCTTGTGTGCTTTCACTCACGCACTTGTGCCATCACTTGCTCACGGTCTTCATACCGGTCCTCACGTCTCCACGGATTGACATTTATGAGGTGTATCTCCTCACGTTGGTACTCACCATTGTGCTGGAGTGACACCAATTTTGGCGCCGTTGTCGGGGAGAGAGCTTGGAGGACGAGCGTGTGACGGTAAGACGTGGAGTAGCAACGTTGGAAGGTAAAAAATCACCATTTTCAGTTCAGTTTCTGAGTTTTTCTCCTTCTTCATCTTCACCATCATCACCATCTTCTTCCCTCTTCACATTCTCTGATTTTTTTCCATTTTCGCCACTACATTCACTTCGTATTTCACTTGCGGTTGTGAGGAATAGGTGTCGAGGGTGCTCAGAGCAAAAGCGCTGAAGAAACGTGCTTGAAAACCTCTCAAAACTTAAGAAATATTATTCAGTATCGCGGAGTGACAAGAACAGCGTCTGGTATCGCGCAGGAGGTATCGCCAGTTTGGAGATAGATTTTTGCACCTACAGGCTAATAGGAGTGACAAGGAGAACACAAGGTACTCATATTTGCAAAAAGTTTTGAATTTGGGTGTGAAAATCTCCAAGTATTGTGTCCGGTTGAGTTTTGGTATCGCGATACCAGAATTCCCGTGTATCGCGATACTTGTCGAGGTATCGTATCGTGCATGCCCACTTGAGGTATCACGATACCATTTTGGTATCGTATCGTCAAGTGCTGGTATCGCGATCACGGTCTCCCCAGTGGTATCGTATCGTGGTCCACCTGGTATCGTATCGTGCCAGTCTTGGTATCGTATCATCGATCATGCAGTATCGTATCGTCGGCCAAGTTGGTATCGCGATCGTCTAAATTTTGGTATCGTATCGTCAAGTGTTGGTATCGCGATCGCGGTCGCCCCAGTGGTATCGTATCGTGGTCCACCTGGCATCGTATCGTGTTAGTCTTGGTATCGTATCGCCTCCAATTTCAGTATCGTATCGTCGGCCAAGTTGGTATCGTATCGCCTCAAAGGTATCGTATCGTCCAATCCCGTGGTATCGTATCGCTCAAGAACTCACTATCATATCGTGTCATTACAGGTATCGTATCGCGAGGTTAAGTGGTATCGTATCGTGCAAATTAGAGATATCGTATCGTGACCACTTTCAGTATCGTATCGTCTAAGAGAGCAGTATCGTATCGTGGAAATTGGTATCGCCTTGGTCGTATCGTATCGTCTACGTGGTATCGTCTAAAGGGGTATCGTGTAAGACAAAGGTATCGTATCGTGGAAAATCAGGTATCGTATTGCCTGTTCTGAGTTCCCAGAGAGATCCTGTTTCCCTGTTTTAACCCCCAAAACCCTGAACTGGCATAACTTTCTCATACGAAATCCGTTTGGTGTGATTTTGGTTTTGTTGGAAAGCTCGTGGGGAGTACAACCAAAACATCGACTGGTTACGGTAAAAATAATACCAGGATTATTAGATAGGGTATTTTGAAGTTGACCCTCAGGAAAACTGGAAAACCAAGGTGTTCCAAAGGATTTTGAGCAATAGAAGAGAACTTTGGGACTAGAAGCCAAGGCTTATGAACCTGCAATCTGGCAGACACTTAGGCAAGGATAGACAAAGCATTAGGTCATCTGCGGCTAGTGTCAACCATACAGCCAAGTCTTGGGCTCAACAGCTTAGTGGTTATCCTTACACACGAAGTTCAGAAACCAGTGACTCGGAAATGTCTTTTAGCATGGAAAGACCCACACGTAGCTCAGGCACTGCCTATTTACAGACACCAGAAGGTCCCTATAAGACCCAATTGGAGTATATTAGGACCAACCAATTAGGTGCTCGCATTTATGAGGATGGTCTAAGACGATCAGTGGTTCAACTCAAGAATCCTGACCAACCCTTTGGACTTGAACACCCAGTGGTCAAGTTTGAAGAGGGTGCTTACATTGATAAGGAAGGAACCATGTATGTGGTTACCAACTTACCAGATAGGACATATGAGTTTGGAAATATCATTCCTGAGAATGAGATAGGAGACCTAGAGCAAGGAGACCTAGGAGGAGAACCCAAGACCCCTAGAGGTAAGTCAGACTTAACCAGAGTGCTCACTCCAGAATGGATTCCTCAAGATAATAAAAGCATAGAACTATTCGTGAATAAAGAAACGGAGGAAGCCTTTTGGAGATTTAGGCCAGATCAACCCAACCCAGTAATCACCATCATGAATTCAAGGACCCAGAGACACCAGGGAAAGTTGTCTATCTAGATCACACATCTCAGAAATTATTCTTGGTATCAGATCATGACAGACATGCTTACACTTGGCAAGGTGAATCAATTTTCCCTCCACCAAGATCTAATGTTTGCCAGGGCCTCTAAGGAGCCGGATCATCCAAGGGACATGAAACCCAGAGGGAAAGAACTAGAGAGAGACCGGAGGTAAGCTTTGCAGACACAATGGGCAGAGACCGATCAGGATATGGAACGGAAAGACTTGAAAGGGAGAGACATAGAGTTCATAGGCATCAAAGAGATGATCATGATTTCCCATTGCCTAGACCACGAGAGCACTCAAGAACCCTTAGACCCTCTCAAGTGGTTAAGACAATGAAGAACTACTTTGATGGATTTGGAGATCCTTATGATCATGTGGCGGAGTTCAAACAAGTGCT
Organism: Ceratopteris richardii; assembly: GCA_020310875.1. NCBI lineage: Eukaryota > Viridiplantae > Streptophyta > Polypodiopsida > Polypodiales > Pteridaceae > Ceratopteris > Ceratopteris richardii. The sequence goes on along the minus strand of CM035421.1, from coordinate 2,408,724 downwards.
AAGAGCTGAACAGGTTGAAGACTTATTCACCCAGTTCGAGGCATTTGGTTTGACTCTTAAGGGTACTGCCTTAGCTTGGTTTCAACCTCTAAACAGTCGCAACTATAGAGAGATAGGTCAGCTGCTAGAAGAATTCATTGTGGAATTTTCCAAAAGCGGTATCAGGCATAACACATCATCCTTGATCCACAGCTTCAAGCAGACACCCCAAGAAACAATGCGACTTGCAGGAAGAAGGTTTAGACAGTACTTGGAAAGATGCCCTGTACCAGAATTACCCACATCAGCCAAACAGGTGGCACTGTTTTTAGATGGCCTATTGAGCACAAAATTAAGGTCATACGTATACTTGAAAGAGCCTAGATCCATAGAAGAGTGTGTACGGATATGCATTGACATAGAAGACAACTTGGGTGAGGAGTTAGGACTATCCAAACTCTATAAGGACTCTGATAGTTCTACAAGTCATACCTCTAGAACCTCCACTGAGATAGATGAGATAGCTGAACAAGTGGCCAAAAAGCTAGGAGTTCAAAATAGACAAATGCCAAGGGTCACTTCAGTGAAGCGATGTTATACATGTGGAGGAGATCACATGGCTAATGTTTGCTCGTTGACGACTCAACCCCAAGGAAACCCTAATGCTCTATATTGCACCATTGAGAGGAAATATACAAATCATACGACCCAAGATTGTCCCTATAACAGGCAGGCTGTTAGACAAAATTATCAGCAACCTTACCAGCAGGGTAGGTATCAGAATCAGTACCAACAGCCATATTATAGGCCACAACAATATCAACCTCAATACCAGCAGAAATATCAGGCACCATATAGGCCACAACCAGTCCTAGGAAACCAACCGCCAGCTCCTGCCAATGTGATCCCAGTTAAATATACGATGGCGGAGGAGAACCATAATAGAGCATTGGTGCCACTAACCCCATTGGTCTCAGAAAATGATTCTCACGCTCATGGTTCAGACTACTTCCATGAAGATAGTCCACATGCTTATTATATAGAGTCACCTGAGCAAAGTGAGACTTCTCAGTGTCAATATGAGACACCACCTATGGAACAAAATTGGGAGCCAGAATACTCCAATTTCATGTATACGAATCCAAATCCTAGGCCCCAATTGAGACAAGTAAGACCACAAGCCCCTAGAGGACCATGCTTTAGATGTCAGGGCGACCATTTCATTCGTGAATGCCCCCATCAACCAGCTCTGGGACAAGGGCAAAACATTACAATACAAGGCTTTTGTCCTGAGTGTGGCCAGGAACATCTTCCTAGAGAGTGTCCGAGAAACCCCTCTAGTGCACCCAAGGTTACACCCATCAATGTGGTAGGCTTAGTGGCATACGAATCCAAATCCTAGGCCCCAATTGAGACAAGTAAGACCACAAGCCCCTAGAGGACCATGCTTTAGATGTCAGGGCGACCATTTCATTCGTGAATGCCCCCATCAACCAGCTCTGGGACAAGGGCAAACCATTACAATACAAGGCTTTTGTCCTGAGTGTGGCCAGGAACATCTTCCTAGAGAGTGTCCGAGAAACCCCTCTAGTGCACCCAAGGTTACACCCATCAATGTGGTAGGCTTAGTGGCAGATTCAAGTTCAAGTAGTAGTAATGTGGCTCCTGTACAGGCAGTTACTAGGGCACAGGCTGCACAACAAGCAAAACCATCCGAGCAATCGGAGTCAAGTGAGTCAGGAGAGCCTAGTAAGAGGAAACCAAGAACATGGAAGGATACCAGAGAGAAGGCTAATCGCAAGTGGAACAAAAAGCTATCCGAGCTAGAAGAAAGCCTAAGGGATACCAAAACAAAAATAGAAGACATTGCATCTCAAAGCCCCTCACATACCGAAGCTCCATCCATTCCACCTCATTCCACCCCACCACCCATTGTAAATAACCCACAACCAGGTCTGTTCTTGCAGATCCAACCCCAGAAGGCTTGGACATGATGTTCAAGGCCTACCAGGCTTGTCTTCAAGAAGGGCCAACAACTGCAAACTTGGACAAGAGTTACCCGAGAGCAGATTTAGAGATTGAACGGATGAAAATGTGCATGAAAATGGTAGAACAAGCTCAAGCTATACTTGAGGCTAGTCAAAAGTTCAATCAGACAAACTCTGTCAAACCGGATTTGCATTTCCAGGGCTTACTAGAAAGATTAGAGCAGTTGGTAAACAAACCACAAGTTTCTTTACCTCCACAGGCTCAACCACTTATTGAGAGAGGAAGCTCACCACCAATGGGAGCTTATGTTCCTGATTCCACGGATGCTAGAATACCTCCTTCAATTCAACAGTACTCTCAAGAGTTCTTGCGGGAAATACAAGAAGAGAAATGGGCCAAGGAGAAGGGTAACTCCCCTCCTATTCCTGAGATTGATGATCTTCATGATCAATTTCCCCAAGACATCCCGTCTATCTATGGAGATCAAACAGGGCAACAAAAGGATGAGAGATTAGATTTTGAATCTAATTCTTTACAAGAGTTGCCTCATTTCACCGGCCCATGGGAATCTGAATCTCTCCAGATCAGAGCTCCCACAATATTGGTAAGAAATGAAGACTCAGTGATTCCAAGAAACACTGATGTTGTGAAGAACACTAAGGTTCAATGTCATCTCACTGTGGAAGAGCTGCTCAAAGCAAAACCTGAGCTCTGGAATCATGTGAAGGATCAGGTTCCAGAACTTGAATCCAATATGCCAAAAGTAGGCTCTAAGCAAAAAGTTCCAGAGATACCTCTCGACAAGATAGGAGACATGAGCGAAGGTGAAGAAGGTAACACTTATCTTCCGATCACCTATCAAGGTTACACAACCAAAGCAATTGTAGATTCGGGTGCTGGTGTTGCTATTGCGACCACCTCCTTGTGGAAGCGATGGGGCAAACCCACATTAAGACCAACGAGAATGAAACTTCAAATGGCAGATGGTCATTTTGAAAGACCTCTAGGATTGCTTGAAGGGATAGCTCTAACCACTTGTGGTGTAGAGTTTGAACATACATTTGCTATATGTAACTTTGAGAAAAATAATGTCTATGAGATGATCCTAGGAAGACCCTTCCTATGACAATTGCAAATAGTACAGGATTGGGGAACCAACTCCTTGTACTTACAGCACTTAGGGGTCACCACCAAGGTCAATCTGAAGGATTACACCTTCAGAGATGTACCACCCCTACAGTGGAATCCTATCCACAAAGCAAAAGAAGATTCAATCTCTGTGCATTCTGGAAGTTCACCTGATCCATCCTGGCTGCATGAAGATACTCACTTGTGGATGTGCAAGGTCGCAGAGGAAGAGAAAAAGCGTCTAAAAGCAAGAGAAGAAGGAACTTCCCCAAGAGATAGACTAATAAAAGACCCAGCCTATACACCGATGATATTTCCAGATGAGGAATTTGAGCCTCATGGTTGGGCAGAAATCTTAGCTACCATGGACATTGCAGTCAATGAAGAACAATGGACACCTCATTGTGATGAGGAGGGTTATGATATTTCAGTGTTCATGTGTCAGCCCCTGTTGGAAGAGTGTGATCCTAGTGAGTTCATAGAAGAAGAAGAGAATGACGATGATCTAGAATCCATTGTGATGGATACTTACTTTGACTCAGAGGAACACTATTTAGAAGACATAGGAGTGTTAACCCAAAAAGAAGAAGAACCCCTCACAAGTATTAAAACGATAAATTCAAAGGAAGGAAGTGAAGGAGGTCAAAAGAAAAAGAAAAGAAAAGCAGTGAAACAAGAAGAGGAAGAATCATTGTTTGAAGTACCAGAAAATTTCAAGAAATATGAAGTGGAAGACCGAAAAATTTTGGTACGGATGCCTAAGAGAGAGGCCAGTATAGGAGAAGCATATGACAATAAAGAAAAGACCAAAAAAATTGTAGTGACCATTGAAGGGAACGAAGAACGATGTACGTACATAGGAGATGACCTAAGTGCAAAAGAAGAAGCAGAGCTTGTAGCTCTATTAAGGGAATATAGGGATGTGTTCACATGGCACTATAGAGACTTGAAAGGAGTAGATCCAAAGATTTGCTCTCATACGATTCCGATGACCGCTGATGCCAAGCCCACCAAACAAAAGCCCTACACATATAATGATAATTATGCAGCCAAAATAAAGGAGGAAATTGACAGGCTGATTGAAGCTGGATTCATCTATGAGATTGAGCACACTGAATGGGTGTCCCCCATTGTAGTGGTGCCCAAGAAGAACGGAAAGTTGCGAGTGTGTATTAACCTTAAAAAAGTTAATGCCGCTATGATCAGAGATAGCTATCCACTTCCAATCACTGAACATTTATTAGAGCGTGTTGCAGGCAAGGAAGTTTATAGCTTCCTTGATGGATTTTTAGGTTACAACCAAGTAGCCATTGCCCCCGAAGATCAACACAAAACGGCGTTTGCCACAAAATGGGGAATCTTTGCATTTCGTGTGATGCCATTTGGGCTCACCAATGCACCTGCAACATTCCAAAGGCTCATGTGTCATGTCTTCAAAGAGTTCTTGCGAAAGAGCTTAGAAGTATATGTGGATGATTTATGCGCTCATTCCCAAGAAAGAAGTTACCACATCCCTGAGCTCAGACAAATCTTCAACAAGTGTAGAGATTATCGAGTGTGTCTGAACCCAGAGAAGTGTGTGTTCATGGTACGACAAGGTAAGATCTTAGGTCACATTGTTTCTAAGAATGGAATCTCAACAGATGAAGACAAGGTAGGAGCGATAGCAGAGTTGCCAAGACCAAGAAATGTTAAAGAGGTACAAGCCTTTATGGGCCATTGTGGATATTACCGTAGGTTTATCCACATGTATGCCATCATAGCTAAACCTCTTTATGGGTTGTTAACAAATTTTGAGTGGAACGAAGAATGCGAGAATTCCTTCAACGAGCTGAAAAGACGTTTGTGCACAGCACCAATATTGACTACTCCGGATTGGAGTAAACCCTTTCATGTCCTTGTAGATGCCTCCAATCATGCAATAGGATGTGTGCTAGCACAACCCACAGGTGAAGGAAACCTAGATTTGCCGATAGCATATGCTAGTAGGCAATTAAATGCAGCTGAACGAAATTATACCACAACGGAGAGAGAAGGCTTAGGCATGGTATATGCTGTGAAGAAGTTTAGACACTATCTATTGGCCAATAAGTTCAAGTTTTTCACTGATCATCTAAAGCTTGGTCAATAAACCTTGCAATACAGGCCGCTTAGTAAGATAGTTCCTCTTACTAATGGAATACGACTTTGAAGTTGTTGTCAGGAAAGGTAGAACCCATCTTAGGGCAGACCATCTTTCTCACATCACTTCAAGAGAGCCACCGCAAGGAGTGTCTGATGAATTGCCCGATGCTTATCTGTTCAATTTAGAAGTTGTTCCTAAATGGGCAAATAAGTTGGTACCAGTCCTAACCTTCGGGCCTGCAAATAAGAATGTGAAAACAAGCAAAGAAGAAATTGTAAAATCACAAAAGTATCAAATATTGGCCGGAAGTATGTACAAGCAAGATACCGAGGGCGTATTAGCTTGTTGTGTCGAGGACGATGAACATACTAGTTGGTTGCAACAAGCCCATGAGGGATTGCTAGGAAATCACTACTCTAAACAACGAACATTGTAGAATCTAAGACATCTAGGAGTGTATTGGCCTAGCATGGACAAAGAAATAGAAGAGTGGATCCAGAATTGTCCAGTGTGCCAGAAGAGACCCCCAGTGGAACATGCCACTCTTTATCACGTGTCATTAATCCCAGATTGGAGTGCTCCATTGGTCGAGTTCATGAGATCAGGAACATTACCCAATCAGGCTAGTCTTGCAAGAAAACGGAGCATGGAGCAAGAGGCTCAAGACTATGCCTTAGTAGGAGACAACCTATATCGAAGAGGCAAGGATGGTTTCCTAAGACTGTGCGTTCATGAATCAGACTATTTGAAAGTCTTAGATGCTGCACACAGCGGTGTTGCAGGTGGACACTTTGGGCCTGACAGAGTAATTAAGACCATTCTATTCTCAGGACTTTGGTGGCCCACTCTTCATATGGATGCACATACTTATGTGAAGAAATGTGACACATGCCAACGTGCCCAATATCCGATAAGAAAAGATGAAATGCCCTTGAGGCCCATGATGGGAGGACGCGCATTCTCGAAGTGGGGCATAGACTTTGTTGGTCCTATTAACCCCCCAGCTAGAAACTCCCATGCAGAATACATTATTGTAGCCACAGATTACCTTACAAAGTGGGTGGAAGTAAAAGCCACGACAAAGAATGATGCTCAAACAACGGCTAAGTTCTTATTCGAAAATGTGTTCACTAGATATGGGTTACCAATAGAGTTGGTTAGTGATAGAGGTACGCACTTCTTGAATGAGGTCATTGAAAATCTCCTTCAAGAATTCGTGGTGGTACATAAGAAGTCTGCCCCCTATCACCCACAAGCTAACGGACAAGCCGAGAGCACGAATAAGATCCTATGTAACGTATTGACGAAACTTGTAAATAATAAACGCTCTGATTGGGACAAACAACTTCATCATGCTGTTTGGGCATACCGAGTTGCCTACAAAACGGTACTCAATGCTACCCCATTTCAGATGGTCTTTGGACAGAATGCCGTGCTACCATTGGACTTCCTAATCCTAGCCTTGAAAGTAGCACAAGAGCATGAGTGGAATGGACATGAGTTGTCTTCCAGGATCTTTGATCTAGAACGCTTAGGTGAGACGAGGCTACGGGCAGGAGCAGGCATTTATGCTGCAAAGAAAAGGCAAAAGGCATACTTTGATGCCCATGTAAAGGATAAAGGATTGAAGGAAGGAGATCTAGTGATGGTTTATACGCTAAAGCAACATGCCCGCAAATTGGAGAAACGAGGATATGGACCCATGATCATTAATAGACTCTCCACTAGCGGTGCAGTTCAATTGGCCACTTTAGAAGGTGATATCCTACCAAACTATATTAGTGGATGCCGAGTCAAGTTATATCAAGAACCTCTTACAGAGGAAATGCTCCTGAGACTCAACACTGCTAAGAAGCGAAAAGAAGAGGAGTTAAGGGTTAGAGAAGAAGCACAAGCAGAGGCGAGAGAGCGCATCAGAAGAAATAAGCTACGGCGGCTAGGCCTAGATGTCAACACAAAAGCTCCAAAATATCACATGGACATGTGCCAAAAATCGGGCATAACTACTTCTCAAATAATTGATCGACGGCCCTTTGTGACTATAGAGGTAGGACAAGGAAAGAGTGTAAAGACTGTGAGAGCATTAGTTGATTCAGGTGCAGCAACTAGTGCAGTTCGACTTTCATACTGCCAAGACCTGCAATTGGACATCAAGCCCATAGAAGCCTATCTCATAGGATTCGGAGGTGTGGAAACCTCTTGTTTGGGAGAGGTGGAACTTCCCATCTACCTTCAAGATGTTCCAATAAAAGTCAAAATGCTAGTGTGTCATGATGAGGACCTCACAGAGCCACTTGTCTTGGGTCAAGATTGGATTTACGACCATGCTGTCAACTTGAACCTAAGAAGTCAACTTCTTCATGTTTGGGCACATGAACAATGCATTACATTAGAATTGGAGAATTGCATGGCCACTGACCAAGACACCACACGCTCTCTTCTTTCCTCTAACGCTAATCTTCTCGAACAAGATGTTGTAAATGTCAAAAGATCTATGATCCAGACGGACACAATCATGGAAGGACAGTCGCAAAGGCAAGAAGAACCTTCTTCTTTTTCAACGAGTAAAGCATCCACATTAGTCCAACCTCAGAAGCAAACAAAACAGTGCAAGATAGCCACTCTATCAAATAGACAAAGAGCCTTCAAGAAGAAAGAAGTTATGGGCATGAAGCAGATCTGGGTAAAGAAAGGAGTGCAACCATCGATGTTGCCTCAAAGATTCCCACCCAACCAGATCGACCATGAAAAAAGAAGGACCAAGCACCTACGACAGGCTCAAGCACAAAGAATCCAACAAATTTGGGTACCGAAGCTATCAAAGAAGGCCGACCACAATCATGTACAAATTTGGGTGCCAAAAAAATTAGCTACAGCTCAACACGGGCGATTACAAATGTGGGTACCCAAGAAGCTCTTACATACACAACGGCCTATGCTCCCCACCATGCAAAAGGTCTCAACAAAGAAGCCAAGGAAAGCAAAGGGTAAGAACAAAACACAAAGAACAAACGAAGATAAACTCAACCCTTCTGCAAAAGTAAGCAGGCAATCATCAAGGATATGGGTTTGGAAGCCAAAAGCACCAACAACATCCACAGAACCAAAAGGCCAACCACACGGGATACCAAAGTTTGGAAAGCATCCAAAGATGAAGTGGCCTGAGGTGATCTCTACAGTACCAAACCCTATTCCAAAATGGGTTCCAATCCGGAGGATTACATCATTTCGAGATCCAATAGACACCTCCAATCAAAGAATTCATCAAGTATGCAAGTAACATCAAAAGCCTCAACCAGCAGCAACCATGTGCCTTTGGCATAACCCAGTCATTTGCACCATTCAGGTCATGCATTTCCAAAGTATGCATCAATATAGGGCCACCTTACATGGCCGTGCATAGACACAATTGAGAAATCCCAGGCACATGAGACACAATTTTCACATGCAAAATATGTTATTGATACTAACCTCTTTCTTCTTGTTTGATGCCATCGTGTGCAACAAAAAAAAAAAAAAGGGGCAAAGAAGAGGACTGTGCTTGAAAATGCTCATCAGCGAACTTTCAGCAAGGACATCCATCAACAAAGAGGACAAGACGAGGGTCAAACACCATGATGGAACTACAACACGAAGAGATGAAGATCAACGGACCCTTCACCATGGTAAGCCGTGTATGCTTCAACAACACTATAACCATGATCGATTAGGAAACCTCTTCGTCAGCATACCCTTGAGCACTTAGCTCAAGACCCAATCTCTTGCACCATACTTCTTGCCATGCATTTTCTAAGTACGCATACGTAGGGCCACATTACAAGGCCATGATTGCAACTTGCAAATGGGCACATAGAAAAACCCCTAGGTATTTGGGAAAAAGTAATTGTGGACATATGTGGAACAGAAATAGAACATACTTTTGCCATAGTAGAATTTCCACAATCCACTTCATATGAAATCATCCTAGGAAGGCCTTTCATGAGACAAATGCAAATTGTGCAGGATTGGGGTAATGATTGTTTATATCTCCAAAGCAAAGGAAGAATAACAAGAGTGAACTTAAGAAATGGGCACTACTGTGATATATCTCCTCAAGAATGGTACAAAATACATCAAAATCAAGAAGAAAGTGAGGAATCAGAGTTGGAGGATCAGGAAGAGAGTGAATCAGCAATATGGAAGTGTAACATAATAAGAAACCTCACCAATAGAAAAAGGAGACTGAAAAGAGAAGATTGTGTGGAAGGAAGAAAAGTGCAAGATGAAAGTTATGTGCCACAACAATTTAAGGATGAAGAGTTTGAGCCCTACGAGTGGAACCAAATTTTGGCTACCATGGACATAGCCAGTGAGGAGTATGTAGGAGTGGAATTTCAAAATGAAGAAGGGTTTGATATTTTTCACATTAGTATAAACATGATAAGTGTATCAAAAATAGAGGAGGATCAAGATTCAGAAATGGTATTAAAAAAAGGAAAAACAAAATATTTGGAGATAGTAAAAGCTGAAGATGCAATCAAAGATAAAATCTCAGGCAAATACAAGGAACATAAACACATAGAAATGGAAAAGGAACAAGAAATTGAGAAGAAAGAGAAGGAAATAAACAAGGATCAATACTTTGATGTACCAGCAAATTTTAAAACCTATGAAGTGGAAGACAGACTACTTCTAAAAATGAAACCAAAGAGAGAAAAAAAGAAAGGAGAAGCTTATGATAATGAAGAACAAACTAAAAAGATCATGATTACTCAGGAAGAAGGAGAGGAAAGACATATTGTAATAGCTGATGATATGACCATAGAGGAAGAAGAAGCACTAAAGAACCTAGCAAAGAATTATAGGGATGTATTTGCTTACAGTTATAAAGATTTAAAAGGAATTGATCCAAAAATCTGTGAGCACAAAATTCCTATGACTCCAGATGCAAAACCTAGTAAACAGAGACATTATACATTCAATGATAAATACTCTGCCAAGATCAAGGAAGAAATTGACAAGTTGTTGGCTGCTAACTTGATTTATGAAATTGAGTATACTGAATGGATATCACCTATAGTTGTGGTACCAAAAAAGAATGGAAAACTTAGGGTATGCATTAACTTGAAAAAAGTAAATGCAGCAACTATAAGGGATAGTTATCCATTGCCAATAACAGATCATCTTCTTGAAAGAGTTGCAAGAAAGGAAGTTTATAGCTTCCTAGATGGGTTCTCAGGATACAATCAAGTACCTATAGCCTTGGAGGACCAACATAAGACTGCCTTTTCTACAGAATGGGGGATTTATGCTTTTAGGGTTATGCCCTTTGGATTGACCAATGCCCCAGCAACTTTTCAAAGATTGATGTGTCATATCTTCAAAGAATTCCTGAGAAATGTGATGGAAATCTATGTAGATGATCTGTGCACTTTCTCTTTAAAAAGACAGGATCATTTACAAGATTTAGAAAGAATATTCAGGAAATGCAGGACATACAGAGTATGCTTAAATCCTGAAAAGTGTGTATTCTTTGTAAGACAAGGAAGAATGTTGGGTCACATAGTTTCAAAAAATGGAATTTCTACTGATGAGAAGAAGATAAAAGCTATAATAGAGCTTCCAAGACCTACAAATGTGAAGGAACTCCAAACTTTTATGGGACATTGTGGGTACTATAGGAAATTTGTTCACAAATTTGCAGATATAGCTAAACCCTTATATGCCCTTATCACAAAGTTTGAGTGGAATAAAGAATGTGACCAAGCCTTTGAAACATTGAAAACTTGTTTGGTGACAGCCCCAATTCTAAAAACACCTCAGTGGGATAAAATATTTCATGTGCATGTAGATGCTTCAAATTATGCTTTGGGATGTGTGTTGGCACAACCTATAGAAGGAAGTAAATTAGATTTCCCAGTAGCATATGCTAGTAGACAATTGAACATTGCAGAAAAGAACTATACAACCACTGAGAGAGAAGGGTTGGGAATGATATTTGCTGTTAAAAAATACAGACATTACCTATTGGCCAACAAGTTTAAATTCTTTGTGGATCACCAAGCTCTACTTTATTTAGTAAATAAACCATGTCATACAGGAAGAATAGTTAGATGGTTTCTTTTAGTAATGGAATTTGAATTTGAGGTGGTGGTTAGACAAGGCAAAACACACTTAAGAGCAGATCATTTGTCTAGAATTCAGTCCAAAGAACCTAGTTCACCCTTAGACGATGACCTGCTAGATACATACCTATTCAAAGTAGAAAGTGTTCCTGAATGGTCCATATCATTAGTTCCTTTGTTAACCATGGGACCTTGTAAGTCATTAGCAAATAACACACATTTGGTGTTACAGAGCAGGAATTTTATGTTGCTAGCTGGGCATTTGTATCACCTCAATCAGTCAGGTATACTGGAATACTGTACTCCAGAAGAGGAGCAACATGAATATGTAAGAAGAGCTCATTGCTGGAACCCATGTACTCATGCTTCTAAAATAGTCACTTTAAGCAATCTTGCTAGGATGGGAGTACACTGGCCAAATAAAATTCAAGATGTGGAAAGATATGTTGCTAAATGTCAAGAATGTAAAGATTTGCAGAATTCAGAATTAATAACCCTATATTGGTTAAAAAAAAACCCTGAATGGAGTGAGAACATTGTTGAAGAATTAAAGAAAAAGGAGAAAGGGAAGCAACTTATAGCTGGTACAGATTCAAGAAATTTACAAGAAATCTCTGAAGAATATCAACTCATAGGAGAACAATTATACAAAAAAGGAATGGATGGTTATTTAAGAATATGTGTTCCTGAAGAGAAGTATTTGGAGATGTTGGAAATGGCACACTGTGGAGTGGCAGGAGGACACTTTTCTAGTGATAGAACAGCCAAACTCATTTTGTATTCTGGCTTTTGGTGGCCAACTCTATTTCTTGATGCAAGAACTTATGTAAAAAGATGTGACATCTGTCAAAGAGTGAGTCAACCAAATAAAAGAGATAACATGCCATTAATCCCATTAATTTCAGCCAGAGCTTTTAGCAAATGGGGATTGGACTTTATTGGACCTATACATCCTCCAGCTAGACAATCTCATGCAGAATACATATTAGTGGCTACTAATTATTTGACAAAATGGGCTGAGGCCAAAGCCACTAAAAGAAATGATGCTCATACAACTGCTAAATTTTTGTATGAAAATATTGTTGCTAGATTTGGACTTCCAATTGAATTAGTAAGTGATAGGGGAACTCATTTTTTGAACCAGATCATAGAAAACATGACCAAATATTTCATGATTCGTCATAGTAAGTCAGCCCCATATCACCCACAAGCTAATGGGTTAGCAGAAAGTACTAATAAAGTACTTTGCACTGTATTGTCCAAATTAGTCAACACAAACAGAAATGATTGGGATTCTCAACTTAATCATGTTCTCTGGGCTTATAGAGTGGCATACAAAACTGCTTTAGGGACTACTCCATTCAATTTGGTATATGGACAAAATGCAGTTTTACCCATGGAATTTTCTTATTCCAACATTAAAAGTGGCTAGTCAATACATTGGACAGGACATGAACTATCTGAGAGGGTCATAGATTTAGAAAAACTGGGAGCTTCTCGACTTCAAGCAGTAATGAGTATATATACAGACAAGAGAAGACAAAAAGCCTACCATGATGTGCATATAAAAGAAAAAGATCTCCAAGAAGGAGACTTGGTTCTGGCATACACAGTCAAGGAGCATCAGAAAAAATTTCAGAAGAAAGGTCATGGGCCATACATCATACATAAGATAAGCAAGAGTGGAGCCATTCAATTAGCTAACATTGATGGAGAAATCATGCCAAATTTTATAAGTGGATGTAGAGTTAAGAGGTATGAGTGTCCATTAACTACTGATGAATGGAGAAGACTGCAAAAGGCTCAAAATAGGAAAAAAGAAGAAGAAAACATCAGAAAGGAGGCTCAACAAGAAGCAAAGGAGAGAATATGAAACATGAAAGAACTTAAGGAGGTGTGTTTATGTGAAAGCACTCTAAAACAAAGAGAACATTTGCCTGTGATAGAAATGGATCATCAAAATGAAAACATAAGGGTTTTGGTAGATTCAGGAGCTCAAGTAAACTTGATCAGTTCAGCCTTGGTAAATAAATTTAGCATAAAGAGGAATAAAAGCAGAATGTTGATTAAAACATTAGAAGGAAAAATGATTCAGAGTTTGTCTTCACTTGTTATTAAAGTTAAATTTAATAATGAATATATGAAGATAGATTGTGAAGAGTGGCCAGATCATTTGATGACTGAAAAATTGATTTTGGGACAACCCTGGCTCAAACTAGGTAAAGTTATTTTGAACTTTGAAAAAATGAAGCTCAGTTTGACCATAAATGACAAAAAAATTTTAATGTTTTTTCTGAGTAATGAAAAACAGGAAGTTCATCTAGATGTTCATGACCCAGATATGGAAGGATTTACTTTCTCAATGAAGGACAGGGACATATTGCCACTACAAAATGATCAAGCTTCTTACAATCAAAATCAGCAAGAGAATTCAGGAGTAAAGAAGAATGGTGAGACAAAACGAGAAAGACACTTATTGCCTAATTTGAAACATCAACAAATCAGAACAAGAGGGACATGGAAAGAAGGCATACACCGATATTACTCATTAAAACAGGAAGTTAGAGCAAAATGGGTATGGAGACCAAAAAATGCTACAAAATGTTGGTCTGGGAAGCATGGATGTTTGGAGGACATAAGGACAATTGCAGTTAAACATTATTGGGTAAAAAAATCAGAATTATGTCAATGGCAGAAAGATCATCCACATTTGACCTATCTTCAGAATTTTGGAACAAAATATAAAAAAAAAAAAAAAAAAGAGAGAAGGATGACAAAAGTATTTTCTTTTAAACCTTTTCCCCTTAAAAGAGAATTAGGAGGGGAAGAAAAGGAGGACAGAGCAGAGAAAAAAAAAAAAAAGAGAACAAATGGGTTAAGAAAAACTGGACACAGTGTGTATTTTTTGTTTTTAAATTTATAAAGCACAAAGCAAGATATAGGGAGGAGGAAAGTAAATTATTATGGAAAATTTGTATTATTTTGTTTCAATTTTCTATGATCATCTTTTGATTTCTATTTTTTTTTGAAGTCGTTTTTTCATTAATCATTGTTTCCATCATTTCTTTCTTCAAGAATTATTCTCTTTTTGAAAAGGAATGACAAGCAAGGAAGTGACAATTAAAGGAAGCACATTAGACATCTTGCTACACCTGTAATGATCACTTTAATTGAGTCTTTTGAAGAAGCAAAATTTATTTGGAAGACTTTCTTTCTTTATTTTCATGGCAAGAATAGTCCAAAAGAAAACATTAATTTTTCTGGATTTTTGTGACTTATATGGGTGGAGTGTTTTCTCTTCTTTTGTATGTTACAAATACAGGATGGTGAATACGAAAGAATTACAAATCCATGACTTCAGAGCAGATTTGGTAACTTTGTCCAGAGGACACTGGTTCCTGGATAGTGATGCAGCTGAGGAACAGGTGGACTTAGAATCAGATGAAGACCCAAAAATCCCAGAAGCTGAAAAAGTAGTGAAAGAACTTAAAGAAATTTTGGGAATAATAGGACAACATATTTTTACAGTGGGAATTGGGGGATATAAGTACACTATGCTGTGCCAGGAATTTTACAGGTTTCAGAGAACTCCTGTCAACATAAAGAGATGGAAAGCTGTGGGATTGCACAAACTCTTGGAAGAACCTATCTTCTTTATTGACTTTGAAAGAGTAGCACAAGTGATGGGTAGTTTGGAAGAAGTTGGGAAAGGTAATGATGCTTACTTCAGATGCAAAGTAAAGAACAAAGACAATCAGGAGGTATGGGTTACTATCAAAGCAGAACATATCAGAGCTGCTTTACAGTTCTTTCCAATGGGAACCAAACTAGACCCAAGCTTTGTCAAAAAGAATAAGGGAACCTACACAGGATTTACAAAGTTCACTGATTTTAAAGGAAGGGAGAAAGAAGAATATGCTGTAAGGATGTTCTTACAATTCTTCTGTTTTCCAAAACTACCAAGATACACAATGCCACATAAGTCAGTGACTTTATTGATGTTTAACAACAAAGATAGAACCAAACCGTTTGGAGTAATGGATGTCTCTCCATACATCCATGAACAGCTGAAAGAAGCAGCAAAACATTGGGAACATAAGAAGTTTATAAATGGAGGTCAATTCTTAACCAGAATCATCTATCATGTTTTGGGAATGGAAGAACAATTGAAACTGGCTCCAGAAGCACAGTACTTCAGGAATCTAATGGCAGGAGTAAAAAGCCCTCCCAAAAGGATGCATCCTAAAGAAACAGTGGGACACACTAGTATGAGGGGAGCTGGGATGAAGAGGAAAATAATCTCTGAAGAAGTGATTCCAGTCAAAAAGAGAAAGTTGGATCCCAGGAGAGTGGAATTGGAACAGACTGAAGTAACAAAAGAGGAACATGTGGCAGCTCAAAAGGAGGTACAATCTTCTAGTGAACCTCATCCTCCACAGACAAGTAAAGAACAGCTCTACACTTATCTTACCCAAGGAAACAACAAAAGAGCTATGTATGAGGCACAGTATCAAAAAATGTTGGAAGATTTCTCATGCAAAGCTACAGATTGGATCCAAGAAGAAGTGGAGCATTATGAAACATTACATGATGAAATGATGGCAGCTGATACAGAAGAGGTGTTTGTTAAGAAGGAAGTGGAGTTGCTGGCCTACTTCAAGGAATTACAAGGACCTCCAGAGACCAGAACCACTATTATTGTGAAAAAGAAGGTGCCAAGGAAACCAGTTCAAAAGAAGAAATTGGTTAAGAAGGGGAAAGGAAAAGTAATAACTGAAGCTGCAACAATGAAAGGCACAGAAGAAGTGATCAGGGAAGCAACACAGAAGCCTATCACAGTGGAAGAAGTATCAAAGCCTACAGAACCTGAAATAGGGGGGTCTTCACGATTTTCATCCGATTCAGATAGTGATATTGAAAGCTTCTTGTTAAAAAGTCTAAATCTTTCAATACCAAATACTCCTAATGTGGTTACACAGGCCACAGAGAAGCTGAAGACACCTGAGGATTCAAGTAAGAAGTCTCAAGAAAAGCAGACACAGGAGGAAATAGTTCAACAGATGAGCTCAGAAGAAGGAAGAAGGCTGTTAAAAGGAAAGGCAGTAATGACAGAAGAGGAAGGCCGAATAAGAGAAGAAGTCAGTTATGGGTGGGTGCATACAGGAATAAAACCCATATGGACAAAACCATCACAGACTCACTTCAAATTGGATGAAAAGCTAGAGGAGTTGACAAAGGAGTTACAGAAGAGTAGTTCAATTAAAGAACAGAAGGATGTGAATAAGGATCAAGAAATAAAGAAGATAGAAATGGGAAAGAGTGCTCCAAAGGTCACAGGGAAAGTTATGGAAGAAGAGATCATTCAAAGTATAAAGGATGTATTACATGATATAAAAAGTAGTGAGGAATTTACATCCAAGGATGATCAAGAACAAGAGGAAGAAGCAGACATCATGGACATTGATGAACAGGAACGAGAATACACAAATGAGAAAAGTAATGACCAGGTTGCTTGTATGAAAGAAATTGAATCAGTTTTAGTTCAGGAAAAACAGGGACAGGAAGAGCAACTCAGGAAGGTTCAAATAGCTCTTGTTGGAAAGGACTCAAACAGAAGTCAGGAAACCCTAATACAAGAGAAGGAGATACAAACTAAGGGAGACCAGCTCTTTACAGAGAAGCAACAAGTATTGGAAGAAAAGAAGTCATTAGAAGAGAAGAGAGCTTCAGATTTTTCAGAGCAGAAAAGTGCAAATGACAAAGCATTAGATTTTGAAAAAGATGATACCAATCAGGAGACAAAGAATGATGGTCACAGTTATGAAGAACAAGACATTCAAGATATAGATGATGAAACAGCAGCAGAAGAAGATGATGTGGGTAAAGAAGACAAGCAAATTGAAGTTAGACAGACAGGATTAGAAGTAGGGTTGGATAGAATACCCAAAAATATAAGATCACCTTGTCAAATAATCATGAGCAACATTGAACAGTTCAGACCATCTAGCAGAAATATGATCATATCAGGAATGGTGGCTGAATCGGAATTTGAAAAAGGAAGTTTAATTATCAAAGAGCACAAGAAGGAAAAAGAGCAGATGTCAGAGCAATTAAGGGTGATGAAGGAAAAGAATGAAGAATATATCAATAGAATCATTGCTTTGGAAGAAGCTGAGGTTCAGAAGCAGAACAGAATCCAATATTTGGAAGAAAAGAGTGTAAAGTTATCAGAGCAGAATGCCAAAAGGGAAATGGAATTAAAAACCATAGGAGGAAGATACAGAACTTTACAAACATCATATCAAATTCTGACCAGAGCACATGAAGAGATTAATAAATTGTTGTTAGAAGAAGGTCAACTACAAGATGGAGGTAAACCTGCTCAATTGACAGAGGAAGAAAAGGAAGAGCTGCATAAAGAAATTCAAAGACTTCAAATAGAATTAAAAGAGGCCAAAGAAATGGAGAAACAGGCAAACACTCATGCTGCCACATCAATGAGAGGGTATCATCAATTACATATGGAGGTAGAAAAGGAAAGAAGTGAATGGCAGACAAAGATGGAGAAAGAAAGAGATGAGTGGAGAAAGGAAAAGGAGTTATGGGCAGCTCAGAACAAAAGTTCAATGATGACTATAGAAGAATTACTGAAACAGTTGGAGAAACCAAAAGTTCAAGAAGAAATTCAAGATCAAGTACAGGCAGAAGATACAGATAAAAGGGAATATGAAACAGTGAATTTTGATAGAGAACAAGAGAACAATGAACCAGCATCCAAAGAACCAGAGGAAAAGTATTCTGAAGATTTTGTCCAGAAACTATTGACCAATAGAGAGTCAAGAATGGAATTTATCAGAAAAATGCATGATGAGTATGAAGATCAAATAGTTACCTTTGCTCTGAATAAAGGCATTAATCCAGATCAGCATCATTGGGCTGCAGATGGATTAGGAATACCCTTCTGTATGATTTTGGAGAGTATAAAGAATGATCAATTGGCCAGAATAGGGTTATCTCCAAACAAATACCTTGAGTATGAAGAAGATATTAATGTCACGAAGGAGTTATTTGAAAGAGCGAATCCCAAATGGAGAAATAAGTGGCTGGATGCCAATAAGGAATGTAGGAAAATCTGGAAAGAGGCACCTCTGCATTTAAAGATCAATCCAGCTTATTGCTTAGTTGCCAGAAGAAGAGAATGGACTGTTTTTTGGGAGAGAAGAAAAGAAGGTCACATCCTAGCTAAATGGTTAAACTTCCCTAAGATAGGAGGTCCAAAGGCAGGAACTTGGCCTACAAAGAGTTATATGGTGAACACTACCGAGTCAGTCATAGCTATGTATAAAGATGTTAATGACCCTGCTTGCATATTACTTATCAAAATAATGAGGGTACTTCTAGCTTGTATAGAAACATATACAGATACAGATGTTAGAGTTTTGAATTACATTGGTTTCAATTCTCCTACGGATGCCTTATTATTTGATCTAAGTGAGACACCTGATAGGATCTGTCTGATGGCCTACTACAGCAGAATTATATTTTTGGGTAGCCATTATTTACAGATTTTTGAGGATGCCTTCGATTATGGACTTTTTGAGAGGGAGTCAGAGATTTTTGGAAACCTATCAGTCGTTACCAAGTCCAGACTTACAACATATGAAGCTACTTACACAAAGTACTTGAAAAAGGATGTCATAGATAAACCTGAAGCTGCAGTACAGTGGAGAAAGGCTTTATTCGAGATGGTCAACAATCTAAATGTAACAGAAAGAAAAAGTCATGATTTGCTGTCACAAGTATATCAAAGAAAGAAGAAATGAAGAGAAGTGATCAGTGCAGAGGAGCAGGAAAATCTTTCGTCAGGAGCCGAAAGGTTTAGGAGGGGAAGGATGTTGGAAGATGCATTTTTGGAAACCTTTTTTGAAGGAAAAATATTGTAAAATGATAGAAATTTGTAGAAATATTTATGCAATCGTTGTAAAAATAAGGAAGAGTCTTCCTTATGTAGGATAGAATCTTATGTATTTTTTCTAGAATTTTTGGAAACTCTTAGATAGCATATTTTTAGAATAATAGAGGAAAGGACCAAAATTCAAGTGTGAAAGAGGACACTTGAAAATGTATATAAGTCAATTTTCTCTATTTTGGAGAGGTTGGTTAGTCATTTGTACATGCTATCAATAGAGAAGAGAGAGTTTCTGCAGAAATCGTGTTTTCACTCAAAATCGTGAAAAACACGATTTTCACACAAAATCGTGAAAAACACGATTTTCACTCAAAATCGTGAAAAACACGATTTTGATCACAAAATCGTGAAAAACACGATTTTCATCACAAAATCGTGAAAAACACGATTTTCACTCAAAATCGTGAAAAACACGATTTTCACACAAAATCGTGAAAGACACGATTTTCACCCAAAATCGTGAAAAACACGATTTTGATCACAAAATCGTGAAAAACACGATTTTCATCATAAAATCGTGAAAAACACGATTTTCACTCAAAGTCGTGAAAAACACGATTTTCACACAAAATCGTGAGAAACACGATTTTGATCACAAAATCGTGAAAAACACGATTTTGATCACAAAATGGTGAAAAACACGATTTTCACACAAAATCGTGAGAAACACGATTTTCACCCAAAATCGTGGAAAACACGATTTTCACTCAAAATCGTGAAAAACACGATTTTTATCACAAAATCGTGAAAAACACGATTTTGACTACAAAATCGTGAAAAAACACAAAAATAATCACAAAATTTTGGGAAACATGATTCTGATCATAAAATCGTGAAAAACACGATTTTGATCACAAAATCGTGAAAAACATAGAGATAATCAGAAAACATGATTCTGATCATAAAATCGTGGAAAATCAATACTTTAGGCAGAAAATTGTGGGAAAACACGATGCTGATCACAAAATCGTGAAAAATACAAAAATAGTCAGAAAATCGTGAAAAAGAAAAAAAAAAACACAAGTATGGTCAGAAAATTGTGGAAAAAGTAATACCTTAGTTAGGAAATTGTGACAAACACTCTGTTGAGTTTAAGATTGAGAAAATTAATTGAATGATACTTAGATCTGGAAACAAACTTTCTAAACAAGACCTAACAAGGAAGGAGACAGAAACAGTAAAAGGCAAAGGGCAAAAAAGAAGTTTAGGGCAAGAAAACAACATGGAAAACATAAATGAAACAAATGAGCCTATGGAAACTGGGGATTTTAGAAATATCCTCAAGTACATGTATACAAATAGGTTTGGAACCTATGTATATCAGGATGGAATGCATAAATTTCTCATTAGATTGAGAAATTTAGAAGTTCCCCTAAATATAACACCTGTAGCTCAATTCAAAGATGGGAGATATGAAGATAGGCAAGGATGTGTGTACATATTCTCTCAAGACCCAGAAAATTCAAATGATCTAGGGCAATGTACTGACAAAGGACCTTGGGAACATAACATGGAGCAGACAAATTTACCTAGGCCAAATGAAAACTATACCGGTAATGAACAACAACATGGGAGGAGGACACAGATTTCCCCAAATCCCTTTGACAAGGAACCAGAAGGATATAATGACTTCCCATTCAGAAGAAGATTCCATTGGCAGCCTCAAGGTAGAATGCTTAGACCATACCAAGTTGCCAAATGTATGAAGAACCAATATGAGGGTTATTCAGATCCTCATGCTCATGCTGCAGAATTTAGGCAATTGATTAGAGCTGAAGAGGTAGAAGATTACAAAGTACAATTTGAGGCATTTGGTCTAACCCTAACAGGACCAGCCTTATCTTGGTTCATTCCTTTGAGAAAGGAAATGTACCAGGATATTGAATCTTTCTTAGAAGCCTTCATTGGGGAATTCTCTAAGACCGGGATAAAACATAGTACAATCACATTGATACATAGTTTCAAACAACAAAAGGATGAAAATGTTAGAGAAGCAGCCAGAAGATTTAAACAATACATTGATAGATGCCCAAGAGAGGAATTACCTTCCATGGCAAAACAAGTATCCTTATTCATTGAGGGTTTGAGAAGTGCCCAACTAAGAACCCTAGTGTATTATAGAAGATGTCCTGATTTAGCAGCCTGTGTAAAGGAAGCAATAGATTTGGAGGACAACAGAGGTCAAGATCTGTTAGCATTTGATCAACCTAGATCATATGAAGACAAAATTCCTCCAGCAGAAGAGTTGGCCAGGCTATTGCTAAAGCCCTAGAGGTAAGCACTAAAACTCATCTGATAAACTCTAGGATAGACAAAAATAAAAAATGTTACATTTGTGGAGAAAATCATCTGGCACAACAATGCCCATATCAGAAGCCACCACACTTACAAGATAGGAAGACACTTAAGTACTGTACACTAGAGAGAAAATGGACAAACCATACTAGGGAGGAATGCTTCTATAACAAACAACCCATCAAGGAAAGAGATTATATGGCTCAAAGGGAATCAGGCTATACTGAACAACCAAGACCTGTGCTTGGACAACAACCTCCTATACCAACTAATGTGGTACCAATCAAGTATACACCAATAGAGGAGGGGAATTCAAGACTAAGATCACCATATAAGGAAGAATATCAATGGAGTAAGGGATATCAAGAAGATTGGGAAGAATATGAAATAAGAGAACCTGAGTTAAAAGCCTTAGACTTGGGAAATGGGAAAATTGAAATGGACACAGCAACATTCATGTATATTACCAACAATTACATGTCCAACCAAAAACCTCAATTCAAAGGGGGACCAAAGATAACTTGTTATAGGTGTGGGGGAGAGCATTTCATCAGAGACTGTCCGCAACCTCCTACATTGAGAATAGAGGGAGCCTACTGTAAGGATTGTGGCAGAGAACATTTGATAAAAGATTGCCCAAAGAATCCCGAAAAACAACAGAACACACCCAATAACATACCTTTAAAAACAGTTAACATTATGGAACAGGAAGAATTGAGTGAAAATGACCAAGTTGGAATAAATATTATAACAAGAGCTCAAGCCAAGCAACAAGGAACAATTAAGGAACAAAATGAAGGTTCAGCCTCAAAGGTGAAGAGAAATAGACAAAAAGGGAAATGGGAAAAGAAGAGAAGGATGGGCAAAAATTTGCATGTGCATGTACATGCTTCAAATTATGCTTTGGGATGTGTGTTGGCACAACCTATAGAAGGAAGTAAATTAGATTTCCCAGTAGCATATGCTAGTAGACAATTGAACATTGCAGAAAAGAACTATACAACCACTGAGAGAGAAGGGTTGGGAATGATATTTGCTGTTAAAAAATACAGACATTACCTATTGGCCAACAAGTTTAAATTCTTTGTGGATCACCAAGCTCTACTTTATTTAGTAAATAAACCATGTCATACAGGAAGAATAGTTAGATGGTTTCTTTTAGTAATGGAATTTGAATTTGAGGTGGTGGTTAGACAAGGCAAAACACACTTAAGAGCAGATCATTTGTCTAGAATTCAGTCCAAAGAACCTAGTTCACCCTTAGACGATGACCTGCTAGATACATACCTATTCAAAGTAGAAAGTGTTCCTGAATGGTCCATATCATTAGTTCCTTTGTTAACCATGGGACCTTGTAAGTCATTAGCAAATAACACACATTTGGTGTTACAGAGCAGGAATTTTATGTTGCTAGCTGGGCATTTGTATCACCTCAATCAGTCAGGTATACTGGAATACTGTACTCCAGAAGAGGAGCAACATGAATATGTAAGAAGAGCTCATTGCTGGAACCCATGTACTCATGCTTCTAAAATAGTCACTTTAAGCAATCTTGCTAGGATGGGAGTACACTGGCCAAATAAAATTCAAGATGTGGAAAGATATGTTGCTAAATGTCAAGAATGTAAAGATTTGCAGAATTCAGAATTAATAACCCTATATTGGTTAAAAAAAAACCCTGAATGGAGTGAGAACATTGTTGAAGAATTAAAGAAAAAGGAGAAAGGGAAGCAACTTATAGCTGGTACAGATTCAAGAAATTTACAAGAAATCTCTGAAGAATATCAACTCATAGGAGAACAATTATACAAAAAAGGAATGGATGGTTATTTAAGAATATGTGTTCCTGAAGAGAAGTATTTGGAGATGTTGGAAATGGCACACTGTGGAGTGGCAGGAGGACACTTTTCTAGTGATAGAACAGCCAAACTCATTTTGTATTCTGGCTTTTGGTGGCCAACTCTATTTCTTGATGCAAGAACTTATGTAAAAAGATGTGACATCTGTCAAAGAGTGAGTCAACCAAATAAAAGAGATAACATGCCATTAATCCCATTAATTTCAGCCAGAGCTTTTAGCAAATGGGGATTGGACTTTATTGGACCTATACATCCTCCAGCTAGACAATCTCATGCAGAATACATATTAGTGGCTACTAATTATTTGACAAAATGGGCTGAGGCCAAAGCCACTAAAAGAAATGATGCTCATACAACTGCTAAATTTTTGTATGAAAATATTGTTACTAGATTTGGACTTCCAATTGAATTAGTAAGTGATAGGGGAACTCATTTTTTGAACCAGATCATAGAAAACATGACCAAATATTTCATGATTCGTCATAGTAAGTCAGCCCCATATCACCCACAAGCTAATGGGTTAGCAGAAAGTACTAATAAAGTACTTTGCACTGTATTGTCCAAATTAGTCAACACAAACAGAAATGATTGGGATTCTCAACTTAATCATGTTCTCTGGGCTTATAGAGTGGCATACAAAACTGCTTTAGGGACTACTCCATTCAATTTGGTATATGGACAAAATGCAGTTTTACCCATGGAATTTTCTTATTCCAACATTAAAAGTGGGTAGTCAATACAATTGGACAGGACATGAACTATCTGAGAGGGTCATAGATTTAGAAAAACTGGGAGCTTCTCGACTTCAAGCAGTAATGAGTATATATACAGACAAGAGAAGACAAAAAGCCTACCATGATGTGCATATAAAAGAAAAAGATCTCCAAGAAGGAGACTTGGTTCTGGCATACACAGTCAAGGAGCATCAGAAAAAATTTCAGAAGAAAGGTCATGGGCCATACATCATACATAAGATAAGCAAGAGTGGAGCCATTCAATTAGCTAACATTGATGGAGAAATCATGCCAAATTTTATAAGTGGATGTAGAGTTAAGAGGTATGAGTGTCCATTAACTACTGATGAATGGAGAAGACTGCAAAAGGCTCAAAATAGGAAAAAAGAAGAAGAAAACATCACAAGGAGGCTCAACAAGAAGCAAAGGAGAGAATACGAAAAATGAAAGAACTTAAGGAGGTGTGTTTATGTGAAAGCACTCTAAAACAAAGAGAACATTTGCCTGTGATAGAAATGGATCATCAAAATGAAAACATAAGGGTTTTGGTAGATTCAGGAGCTCAAGTAAACTTGATCAGTTCAGCCTTGGTGAATAAATTTAGCATAAAGAGGAATAAAAGCAGAATGTTGATTAAAACATTAGAAGGAAAAATGATTCAGAGTTTGTCTTCACTTGTTATTAAAGTTAAATTTAATAATGAATATATGAAGATAGATTGTGAAGAGTGGCCAGATCATTTGATGACTGAAAAATTGATTTTGGGACAACCCTGGCTCAAACTAGGTAAAGTTATTTTGAACTTTGAAAAAATGAAGCTCAGTTTGACCATAAATGACAAAAAATTTTTAATGTTTTTTCTGAGTAATGAAAAACAGGAAGTTCATCTAGATGTTCATGACCCAGATATGGAAGGATTTACTTTCTCAATGAAGGACAGGGACATATTGCCACTACAAAATGATCGAGCTTCTTACAATCAAAATCAGCAAGAGAATTCAGGAGTAAAGAAGAATGGTGAGACAAAACGAGAAAGACACTTATTGCCTAATTTGAAACATCAACAAATCAGAACAAGAGGGACATGGAAAGAAGGCATACACCGATATTACTCATTAAAACAGGAAGTTAGAGCAAAATGGGTATGGAGACCAAAAAATGCTACAAAATGTTGGTCTGGGAAGCATGGATGTTTGGATGACATAAGGACAATTGCAGTTAAACATTATTGGGTAAAGAAATCAGAATTATGTCAATGGCAGAAAGATCATCCACATTTGACCTATCTTCAGAATTTTGGAACAAAATATTAAAACAAAAAAAAAAAAAAAGAGAGAAGGATGACAAAAGTATTTTCTTTTAAACCTTTTCCCCTTAAAAGAGAATTAGGAGGGGAAGAAAAGGAGGACAGAGCAGAGAAAAAAAAAAAAGAGAACAAATGGGTTAAGAAAAACTGGACACAATGTGTATTTTTTGTTTTTAAATTTATAAAGCACAAAGCAAGATATAGGGAGGAGGAAAGTAAATTATTATGGAAAATTTGTATTATTTTGTTTCAATTTTCTATGATCATCTTTTGATTTCTATTTTTTTTTGAAGTCGTTTTTTCATTAATCATTGTTTCCATCATTTCTTTCTTCAAGAATTATTCTCTTTTTGAAAAGGAATGACAAGCAAGGAAGTGACAATTAAAGGAAGCACATTAGACATCTTGCTACACCTGTAATGATCACTTTAATTGAGTCTTTTGAAGAAGCAAAATTTATTTGGAAGACTTTCTTTCTTTATTTTCATGGCAAGAATAGTCCAAAAGAAAACATTAATTTTTCTGGATTTTTGTGACTTATATGGGTGGAGTGTTTTCTCTTCTTTTGTATGTTACAAATACAGGATGGTGAATACGAAAGAATTACAAATCCATGACTTCAGAGCAGATTCGGTAACTTTGTCCAGAGGACACTGGTTCTTGGATAGTGATGCAGCTGAGGAACAGGTGGACTTAGAATCAGATGAGGACCCAGAAATCCCAAAAGCTGAAAAAGTAGTGAAAGAACTTAAAGAAATTTTGGGAATAATAGGACAACATATTTTTACAGTGGGAATTGGGGGATATAAGTACACTATGCTGTGCCAGGAATTTTACAGGTTTCAGAGAACTCCTGTCAACATAAAGAGATGGAAAGCTGTGGGATTGCACAAACTCTTGGAAGAACCTATCTTCTTTATTGACTTTGAAAGAGTAGCACAAGTGATGGGTAGTTTGGAAGAAGTTGGGAAAGGTAATGATGCTTACTTCAGATGCAAAGTAAAGAACAAAGACAATCAGGAGGTATGGGTTACTATCAAAGCAGAACATATCAGAGCTGCTTTACAGTTCTTTCCAATGGGAACCAAACTAGACCCAAGCTTTGTCAAAAAGAATAAGGGAACCTACACAGGATTTACAAAGTTCACTGATTTTAAAGGAAGGGAGAAAGAAGAATATGCTGTAAGGATGTTCTTACAATTCTTCTGTTTTCCAAAACTACCAAGATACACAATGCCACATAAGTTAGTGACTTTATTGATGTTTAACAACAAAGATAGAACCAAACCGTTTGGAGTAATGGATGTCTCTCCATACATCCATGAACAGCTGAAAGAAGCAGCAAAACATTGGGAACAGAAGAAGTTTATAAATGGAGGTCAATTCTTAACCAGAATCATCTATCATGTTTTGGGAATGGAAGAACAATTGAAACTGGCTCTAGAAGCACAGTACTTCAGGAATCTAATGGCAGGAGTAAAAAGCCCTCCCAAAAGGATGCATCCTAAAGAAACAGTGGGACACACTAGTATGAGGGGAGCTGGGATGAAGAGGAAAATAATCTCTGAAGAAGTGATTCCAGTCAAAAAGAGAAAGTTGGATCCCAGGAGAGTGGAATTGGAACAGACTGAAGTAACAAAAGAGGAACATGTGGCAGCTCAAAAGGAGGTACAATCTTCTAGTGAACCTCATCCTCCACAGACAAGTAAAGAACAGCTCTACACTTATCTTACCCAAGGAAACAACAAAAGAGCTATGTATGAGGCACAGTATCAAAAAATGTTGGAAGATTTCTCATGCAAAGCTACAGATTGGATCCAAGAAGAAGTGGAGCATTATGAAACATTACATGATGAAATGATGGCAGCTGATACAGAAGAGGTGTTTGTTAAGAAGGAAGTGGAGTTGCTGGCCTACTTCAAGGAATTACAAGGACCTCCAGAGACCAGAACCACTATTATTGTGAAAAAGAAGGTGCCAAGGAAACCAGTTCAAAAGAAGAAATTGGTTAAGAAGGGGAAAGGAAAAGTAATAACTGAAGCTGCAACAATGAAAGGCACAGAAGAAGTGATCAGGGAAGCAACACAGAAGCCTATCACAGTGGAAGAAGTATCAAAGCCTACAGAACCTGAAATAGGGGGGTCTTCATGATTTTCATCCGATTCAGATAGTGATATTGAAAGCTTCTTGTTAAAAAGTCTAAATCTTTCAATACCAAATACTCCTAATGTGGTTACACAGGCCACAGAGAAGCTGAAGACACCTGAGGATTCAAGTAAGAAGTCTCAAGAAAAGCAGACACAGGAGGAAATAGTTCAACAGATGAGCTCAGAAGAAGGAAGAAGGCTGTTAAAAGGAAAGGCAGTAATGACAGAAGAGGAAGGCCGAATAAGAGAAGAAGTCAGTTATGGGTGGGTGCATACAGGAATAAAACCCATATGGACAAAACCATCACAGACTCACTTCAAATTGGATGAAAAGCTAGAGGAGTTGACAAAGGAGTTACAGAAGAGTAGTTCAATTAAAGAACAGAAGGATGTGAATAAGGATCAAGAAATAAAGAAGATAGAAATGGGAAAGAGTGCTCCAAAGGTCACAGGGAAAGTTATGGAAGAAGAGATCATTCAAAGTATAAAGGATGTATTACATGATATAAAAAGTAGTGAGGAATTTACATCCAAGGATGATCAAGAACAAGAGGAAGAAGCAGACATCATGGACATTGATGAACAGGAACGAGAATACACAAATGAGAAAAGTAATGACCAGGTTGCTTGTATGAAAGAAATTGAATCAGTTTTAGTTCAGGAAAAACAGGGACAGGAAGAGCAACTCAGGAAGGTTCAAATAGCTCTTGTTGGAAAGGACTCAAACAGAAGTCAGGAAACCCTAATACAAGAGAAGGAGATACAAACTAAGGGAGACCAGCTCTTTACAGAGAAGCAACAAGTATTGGAAGAAAAGAAGTCATTAGAAGAGAAGAGAGCTTCAGATTTTTCAGAGCAGAAAAGTGCAAATGATAAAGCATTAGATTTTGAAGAAGATGATACCAATCAGGAGACAAAGAATGATGGTCACAGTTATGAAGAACAAGACATTCAAGATATAGATGATGAAACAACAGCAGAAGAAGATGATGTGGGTAAAGAAGACAAGCAAATTGAAGTTAGACAGACAGGATTAGAAGTAGGGTTGGAAAGAATACCCAAAAATATAAGATCAGCTTGTCAAATAATCATGAGCACCATTGAATAGTTCAGACCATCTAGCAGAAATATGATCATATCAGGAATGGTGGCTGAATCGGAATTTGAAAAAGGAAGTTTAATTATCAAAGAGCACAAGAAGGAAAAAGAGCAGATGTCAGAGCAATTAAGGGTGATGAAGGAAAAGAATGAAGAATATATCAATAGAATCATTGCTTTGGAAGAAGCTGAGGTTCAGAAGCAGAACATAATCCAATATTTGGAAGAAAAGAGTGTAAAGTTATCAGAGCGGAATGCCAAAATGGAAATGGAATTAAAAACCATAAGAGGAAGATACAGAACTTTACAAACATCATATCAAATTCTGACCAGAGCACATGAAGAGATTAATAAATTGTTGTTAGAAGAAGGTCAACTACAAGATGGAGGTAAACCTGCTCAATTGACAGAGGAAGAAAAGGAAGAGCTGCATAAAGAAATTCAATGACTTCAAATAGAATTAAAAGAGGCCAAAGAAATGGAGAAATAGGCAAACACTCATGCTGCCACATCAATGAGAGGGTATCATCAATTACATATGGAGGTAGAAAAGGAAAGAAGTGAATGGCAGACAAAGATGGAGAAAGAAAGAGATGAGTGGAGAAAGGAAAAGGAGTTATGGGCAGCTCAGAACAAAAGTTTAATGATGACTATAGAAGAATTACAGAAACAGTTGGAGAAACCAAAAGTTCAAGAAGAAATTCAAGATCAAGTACAGGCAGAAGATACAGATAAAAGGGAATATGAAACAGGGAATTTTGATAGAGAACAAGAGAACAATGAACCAACATCCAAAGAACCAGAGGAAAAGTATTCTGAAGATTTTGTCCAGAAACTATTGACCAATAGAGAGTCAAGAATGGAATTTATCAGAAAAATGCATGATGAGTATGAAGATCAAATAGTTACCTTTGCTCTGAATAAAGGCATTAATCCAGATCAGCATCATTGGGCTGCAGATGGATTAGGAATACCCTTCTGTATGATTTTGGAGAGTATAAAGAATTATCAATTGGCCAGAATAGGGTTATCTCCAAACAAATACCTTGAGTATGAAGAAGATATTAATGTCACGAAGGAGTTATTTGAAAGAGCAAATCCCAAATGGAGAAATAAGTGGCTGGATGCCAATAAGGAATGTAGGAAAATCTGGAAAGAGGCACCTCTGCATTTAAAGATCAATCCAGCTTATTGCCCAGTTGCCAGAAGAAGAGAATGGATTGTTTTTTGGGAGAGAAGAAAAGAAGGTCAGATCCCAGCTAAATGGTTAAACTTCCCTAAGATAGCAGGTCCAAAGGCAGGAACTTGGCCTACAAAGAGTTATATGGTGAACACTACCGAGTCAGTCATAGCTATGTATAAAGATGTTAATGACCCTGCTTGCATATTACTTATCAAAATAATGAGGGTACTTCTAGCTTGTATAGAAACATATACAGATACAGATGTTAGAGTTTTGAATTACATTGGTTTCAATTCTCCTACGGATGCCTTATTATTTGATCTAAGTGAGACACCTGATAGGATATGTCTGATGGCCTACTACAGCAGAATTATATTTTTGGGTAGCCATTATTTACAGATTTTTGAGGATGCCTTCGATTATGGATTTTTTGAGAGGGATTCAGAGATTTTTGGAAACCTATCAGTCGTTACCAAGTCCAGACTTACGGCATATGAAGCTGCTTACACAGAGTACTTGAAAAAGGATGTCATAGATAAACCTGAAGCTACAGTACAGTGGAGAAAGGCTTTATTCGAGATGGTCAACAATCTAAATGTAACAGAAAGAAAAAGTCATGATTTGTTGTCACAAGTATATCAAAGAAAGAAGAAATGAAGAGAAGTGATCAGTGCAGAGGAGCAAGAAAATCTTTCGTCAGGAGCCGAAAGGTTTAGGAGGGGAAGGATGTTGGAAGATGCATTTTTGGAAACCTTTTTTGAAGGAAAAATATTATAAAATGATAGAAATTTGTAGAAATATTTATGCAATTGTTGTAAAAATAAGGAAGAGTCTTCCTTATGTAGGATAGAATCTTATGTATTTTTTCTAGAATTTTTGGAAACTCTTAGATAGCATATTTTTAGAATAATAGAGGAAAGGACCAAAATTCAAGTGTGAAAGAGGACACTTGAAAATGTATATAAGTCAATTTTCTCTATTTTGGAGAGGTTGGTTAGTCATTTGTACATGCTATCAATAGAGAAGAGAGAGTTTCTGCAGAAATTGTGTTTTCACTTAATGTGTGTGTTTCCTTTGATGTGAGAGCTTGGTTCTTGCTTTATCATGGAGATTTGTGAGTTTCATTTGTGTAATGCTGAGTAAGATGTATGAAGAGAGATGATTACTGATGTATTGAGTGAAGAAGGATTGAAGAATGTTGCAGAAATGTGAAAATCGTCTACTGGTACAGAATCGCGATTGTCTCGTCTCTGTGATACAGGTGATATTTTCCAATTCTGATTTCATATTTGTATTCTGATTAGAAAATAACATGAATTAGACACAAAGATCATAGAAAATGATGAAGATTTGCTCTAGATAAGGTAAACCCTAGATATTTCCTCTTCATTTTGATTTTCTCAGAATTCCAGCCATCAATCTCTGATTTCTATGAATCTATCATCTAGAAGGGGCTGTGGTCTTATGGATATTCCCAGGATTGACAAAATAAAGATGATTTGTTGATTCTTTTGTACTTCATGATTGCAGAGGACAACTCCAAAGTCAATAACAAACACCATCTGCGTTTGCCATTTCTGCAACAATTCACAACACTGCAAAACACTACAAGCAGCACTTCTGCTTGAACACTGTCGCACTATGACGTGACAGTTCGATCTCAGAAAAACATAGTTTTCGTGTATCAACAGTACATGGAATCGCTTGAAATTCTGGATCTGGAATATATGAGTGTCGCCGAACACAACGCAAGTTACAGTTTCTGAAACTGGCCTGGTTTTTCTGTGGGCCCCACCTTGCGGGCTCGAAATGGAGGTCGAGATGGCCCCACCTTCACGGTGATTTTCGTAGCAAACGAAGGCCGTTTGTGAAATCGCGTTTTCTCCACGCCTTGCCGTGTAGTCTTCACCGTCGCCTTCTCCACGAGCTCTCTACAGCCACTCTGGCTCTGATTCCATGTCACGAGGAAGGAGATGAGGAAGAGAGCTCACACACACACACTCTGACTCTGAAGGAGAAGCACACACACAGATTGAGGCAATGAATAATGATCTTCTTCTTCTTCTATTACATAAAAGGAATGTACAAGAATGACCTAAAAACAAGAATACAACAAGTGCAATATATAAAGATCAGTACATAGGGAAAAACCTAATATCCGCGAATGAGTGAGCTGGAAAGAAACAAATGTGCCATCACTCTCGGTGGATAAATCTAATAAAGCTCAATGAAGTATCCCTGACATATATCGGTATGACCACTATACATGTCAGAGAAACGAAAAGCTGGTACGTGTCATCCTGGATCATCACATGTTGAGCTTGATATCTCAACAACCATCACATGAAGAAGTGGAAGGACTTTCAAATTGGTGTTCGAAGGATGCACTTGCAAGGTCCTATATTCTAAACTCAATCTCTGATTTTCTTTTACCTCATGTCAAGGGATGCAAGACATCAAGAGAGACCTGGAATGCACTTGCTTCTTTCTTCTCTTCCAACACTCGAGCAAGGAAGAACCAATTGTGGATGGAGTTCACAACAATGAAGAAAAGCCCGAAGCAAAATGTGACTGATTATGTCACAAAGATGAAGGAGATTTTTTACCAACTTGGAAGCATTGGAGAGGTAATTGAAGAGGAGCAAATCATTAGACAAATCATAAATGGAATCAAAGCAGACGACAAGTGGGAGTCATTCACAACAGCCATGGATTTATACATGGATATGCATGTACCCGACCTCAACACACTCATGGGCCAACTCTTCACTCATGAAGCAAAGATTAGCAAAGGTGGTGAGTCCTCAAGAGGTAATCAAACTTCTCCCTTATATTCTGATAAAGCTAAAGTCAAGGACAAGTCAAAGAATAGGAAGAATGAAGATGAAGGTAGCTCTTTCCAAGCAAACTTTGCAGGTAGAGGAAGAGCTAGAGGAAGAGGCAGAGGTGGAAAGCAAGGCAGGGGGAGATTCCAATCATCTCAACCTTGCAATATATGTGGCTTATCTAACCATACTACTGAAGAATGTTTCAGGAACCTGAGGAACTCAAGAGGAAGAGGATTCAATAGAGGTGGCTATGGATCAAATAGAGGCAGATACAATGGAGGCTACGACAACAACAACTACTACAACAACAATTACAATAATAACAACTATCAAAGTGGCCATAGAGGAAGGAGAGACTACAATAACTATGCAGAGGACCAAAGTCAAGAAGATTCATTATTGATTATGAATCTATCAGTGAAGAAGGGTAAGGATGATGATCACATATTTTACATTGATTCGGGATGCTCAAACAATGTAGCAGGAAATGTGGCTTTACTTTCTGATTTGGAAGATCCTCATAATAAGCATGAAGTGCAGAAAAGAGATGACACAAAGCACTCAGTGGAGGAGATTGGTAATGTGAAGACATCAGATGGGAATATGAACCTCTTAAGCAAAGTCTTGTATGTCCCTACAATTACCAAAAAATTAATAAGTGTTGGACAGATTGTTGAAAAAGGATTGCAGGTTAGATTCAACCGATTTGGAGCATATGTTGAAGACCCAAGGCAAGGCTTTCGATGATGGAGAGTGTTAATCTCCAAAAGAATAACCTACTCTTGAATTTAGAATACCTCTATATCAAGAGTAAGTCAAAACCTTCACCTATTTAAGAGATCAATGACCAAATATCAATTTCTTGACTAAACTGTGAAGAAGGAAATTACTCAGAAAGTCTGCTGCATAGATCTTGCTCATTGACTGAGTAAATGTGTAAAGTTTTTTATGAAACTTTGCACAAGGTGTCGCCTAAAGATTGCGCACCTTCTCCAAGTCAAATCACTCCAAAAGATTCAGTAGATCTTGAGAAATCTACTTACCAAGTTACCTATGTCTAAATCTGCACTTCTGAGAAGTTGATTTAGACACCCCTAACTTCTTAACTTTAATTCTCTCAGTATAGAACCCGTTTAAGCAAATGCTTTTAGCCACGATTAGCTTACCTTCCAACTTAAAGATTAAGTGCTTACTTGCACAAAACTTTAAACTGTGGAGTGAGAAATGATCAAATCATTAAGATCGAAATTTGCGCCTGTTTCAGGAACCAGTGAGTACTTTCTCACATGTAAATGTTCCTACACACAATTCTCTTAGCCTGATCACAATTAGACTCTCAAACTCTAGCCATAGATTGATTAACTATGGACTTAGATATCTCCAAAAGGAATTCACAAAAGATCTACCACACAAGGAGAAAACACAGAAACATCGGGCGCAAAAATTCTGTCATTTCTGAAGAAGACTACAACTGAATGAGAGAGAGACATCAACTCACTTCTCTTGTGTCTAATGACACTTACAACAACTCATTTCTCTATTCCTATGCTCATACTTAGTCTCTCCTTGTCTTCTCTCTATGCCCCGACATTTTTCCAAAATATTTATAGGCAATTATGTACAAACTTATATCAAAGCATAAGTATAAGTAACCTATGTCTTAACTAATGTACATATGTGTACATGTCTTTCACTCTGTGAATGTATCCATCTTCTATGCTTCAAGAATTGTTCTTATCTCCATTCTTTGTCCTTCAAATCTTCAATTGGTGATTGATCTGCACCAACAGCTCCCCCTCAATCATCAATTGAGGTTTCTCTTATCTTCTTATACCTGCCATGTCTTTAAACTTCTGTAGCTTTGGTCCATCCAAGCTCTTTGTAAGCATATCAGCTATCTGATCTTTTGTTGAAGTATGTATGACTTCAATCTCCTTATCCATCACCTTCTCTCTTAGAAAGTGATACTGTATCTCAATGTGTTTGGTCCTGGCATGAAAAACAGGATTAGCAGCTAGATATAATGAACTCATGTTATCACCATAAATGATAGGTATGCTCTGTATAGTGTCAAAACTCTTCATAAGAGTCTTAAGCCAAATCACTTCTTTTGCAGCTTCAACCATGCCTTTGTACTCTGCTTCTGTAGATGACAAAGCAACTGTATGTTGCTTCTTTGAGCACCAAGAGATTAACTTATCTCCCACATAACACATGTATCCATAGGTTGACCTTCTATCATCTAGATTACCTGCCCAATCTGCATCACTATAGATCTTGATATTTGTATCTGATGTAAAACCATAATACAAACCTTCTTTGAGTGTACCCTTAATGTACCTCAACACTCTTTGACCTGCAATCCAATGCTCTTTCCTAGGACAATGCATAAATTGAGACAAAACCCCAACTGCATATGATAAATCAGGTCTAGTTAATGTAGCATAGATAAGACTACCAACC
Source organism: Ceratopteris richardii (assembly GCA_020310875.1). NCBI lineage: Eukaryota > Viridiplantae > Streptophyta > Polypodiopsida > Polypodiales > Pteridaceae > Ceratopteris > Ceratopteris richardii. The sequence continues at coordinate 2,373,517 of CM035421.1, read as the reverse complement.
AAACTCTGATATTGCTTCATGTCCTTGAACTCTTCACCTCCAAATCTGCTTAATTTGTGATTCACCTCCATTGGAGTAGGTGCTACCCTGCACTCATCCATTTTAAACTTGATTAACAAGTTCCTCAAATACCTTTCTTGAGTCACATACACTCCACGTTGAGTGTATAAAATCTCCATGCCCAAGAAGTATGACAAGTCTCCCAAATCACTGATTTTGAATTCTTTCTCCATTTGCTTCTTTAGGCTTTGAATGCCTTTCTCATCTGTACCTGTAAGTATGATATCATCAACATATATGCACATGTAAATAAACCCATCATCACTTGCTTTGACAAGCAAGCTACTATCTGCTTTAGATACTTGAAATCCAAGTTCTTTTAGGAACTTTACTAATCTATAGTTCCATGCCCTTGGGGCCTGCTTCAAGCCATATAAAGCTCTCTTGAGCTTACACACATAATCTAGATATCTTCCATCTCTGAATCCTTGAGGTTGCTCCATGAAAACTTCATCTGAAATATAACCATTCAAAAAAGCATTCTTCACATCTAATTGACACAATTTCCAACCTTTACATGCAGGCAGCAATTGCTATAAGTGTCCTGATGGTTGTCATCTTTGCCACAGGACTATAAGTCTCATCATAGTCAACACCATATGTCTGAGCAAACCCTTTGACAACAAGTCTAGCTTTGTACCTAGACACACTTCCATCTGCAAATCTTTTTGTCTTATAAACCCACTTACATCCAATGATCTTCTGGCTATTTGGCTTTGGAACCAAATCCCATGTTTGATTCTCCAATAATGCATCATATTCTTCCTGCATAGCTTTCTCCCAATTTTCTTTACCTTTTGCCTCTTCATATGTAGAAGGGTCTTCATCTGCTTTAATCATGTAAGCATAATCTTTGGTAGCCAAAAATGAAGTATCATAGCTATACCTTGTAGGTTGCCATTTGTTCCTTGTAGACCTCCTAAGTTCTCCACTTCTTGAGGTTTTTGGTTCTTCATATTCAGGATCAAATCTTGGTGTTTCTTCTACTTCAACCTGCACTTCATTATTCTCTTGCTCATCAAATATCTGAACCTTTGACTTACCTTTCCTTTGGCTCACAATTTCTTCATCATCTGTATTAATATTGATAGTACCTGCATACCAAGTACCTTGCTCATCAAATGTAACATCTTTTGATACAAGAAAATGTTTTGTGGATGGATTCCACAACCTGTATCCCATCTGCTTATCATCATAACCAATAAACACATATTTTTCATCTTTAGGTTCCAATTTGTGCCTTAATTGTGATGGCACATATGCATAGGCCAAACATCCAAATACTTTGCAATTGTCTAGTGTAGGTCTCTTACCCCACCATGCCTCATAAGGTGTCATTCCCTGCAAAGCTTTACAAGGTAGCCTATTGATCAAATAAGTAGTTGTATTTACAGCCTCAGCCCACAAATAATTTGGGCAATTTTTCTCCTTCATCATGGACCTTGCAAACTCAACAAGAGTCCTATTCCTCCTTTCTGCTACACCATTTTGTTGAGGAGAGTACCTGCAAGTAACCTCTCTTTTTATACCTGCATCCCACAAGTAATCACTGAACTCATTAGAGAAATACTCTCCCCCTCCACACAAGCTCACTACATCTAGTAGCTAATCCGATATACCATGCTAGAACCAAGCATATTGAAGTCCACTACCATTATGTAAGGGAGAAGCTAATGAGCAAGGATATTCAAATATCCTATGTCTCTACAGATATGCAATGTGCAGACATGTTGACTAAAGCTCTTGATGGTACCAAGTTAAGTAGATTCAAGTTGATGATTGGCTTGCAGGAAATCAAGGACAATTGAAGACTTATTTGGAGGCCAAGCATGTTAGGCTTGAGGGGGAGCTGTTGGTGCATTTTACCCAAGCCTACATGCTTGATATGCTTGATATTATGATCATTTGTAAGTCACATGTGTAGTCATGTGAACACCTCTTGTAAAAGAGTACATTTTATCTCTTGTAATTGAAAAAAGGAAAAAGGAAAAAGATGGCTTATCTCATCCATGATGTAAAAGCAAAATCGTGGCTCTAACCACCTAAACCACGAATTTTTGAGTTGAGGGAATATCTCCTAATTTTGGGGATCACTTTTAGGTGGAGGCATTCGAATTCGAATTCAAAAGTCCCTCCAAGAATAGCTATAAGAAGAGAAAGAAGGAAGAGGCTATTAGCAAGCCTTGTATGTGACCACTTCATGTGCAAAGATTCATTGCCAATGTGGTTGTAATGATATGTGAATCTATACATTTGTCATTATCTTCTTCTCTGTTTTATTCTCTGCTATACTCACTCAGAGCAATAGCTTTAGAAGGTCATTTCTCGAGTTATACTCGACATTTTTCACTCTTTTAACATGCGTTGGATAGTGCTTACTGTCTAGTTTTTGCATATCAATTTTCATGGTCATTGGATATACAGATTTGGAGATATCTGCATTTTAGTGCTCACTGGTCTATCTCTGTAGAGTCCCGAGAATGGTGGGCATGTTCTAGAAATTGATGAAACTTGTTCTCAGTGCTCAGTCCATCATTTGAAGTGTTTTAACTTGGATTGGGAAGCTTGCTAAGTCTATTTGCTATGCCCAAAAGGAATTTGTCTAGTTCCTATCAGGTTGAGAGCACTGTTCATTTGCTCCAGCCGGTGTATGTCCAAAAATAGCAAGTTTTGGGAGCTAGTCATTTCGCAACTATTCTGTCGTTTGTTCCAGTAGGTGTATGTACAAAAATAGCAAGTTTTGGAAGCTAGTCATTTCGCAACTAGTCGAAGCCCGCATAGCCTAGTGGTTGATGCTTTGAGTCTCAAGGAGGAAGTCCTGAGTTCAAATCCTGGCTGGACATAACCATGAGTTCCCAAAGATGGGTGTCCATGAAGTTCCCCAAGATGGGTGCCTCTACCTTACGAGGTCGGGTGTGTGTGTGTGTCTTTCCAATTCATTGTACTCTCAAAAAAAAAAAAAACTAGTCTGTCTTGAATTAAACTTTTCGGATACATGTTCCAAAGTACTTGGCTGATATTTTGGTGGATTTAGGAAGCTCAAGGAGTCTACTAATCAACTCTGAAGTCTCAGTTGGCTGGTGTGAAGCTGGTTGTAGCAGCACCTACTCATCTTTGGATTGCATCCACCATCTCTCTTCACACATGGTATGCCTCAAGACATAGTGTTTGATAGATGGTCAAACTAAAAGGGTCAATCTAATACTTGAAGGTATGTTATCAGCTTACATATCTTCCACCCAAATTGATTGGGAGGACTATCTACCAATAGTTGAGTTTGATTACAATAGTGCTAAATGCTCTGCAACTGAGTATAATCCCTTGATGTTTATGTATGGATTTCAACCAAGGACACCGCATGCAGTTGGATTGCAAAATGAAAAAGTCCAAGCAGCTAAAGATTTCTTAGAAGACATGAACTCTAAGCTAAAAATAGCTAAGGAAAACCTAGGATATAGCCAAATCATTTGAGATAGTTTCTTTTCGGTTGGAGAATAAGTATATTTAAAGGTTCCCAAGAAATCTCAAACACTAAAATTAAGACCCTATCCTTAACTCTCTCCAAGGTTTTGTGGCCCTTTCAAGGTTCTCAAAAGAATAGGGACTTTGGCTTTGGTTGAACAAGACAATCTTGTATCTTCAAATACAATACTTCAACGAATTTCTCTTCATAACATCCCTCAAGAACTAGAAAAGATACTACACACTTGAGATAAAAAGACTAGGAATAATTTATATAAAGAGTGCCTAGTTAAATGGAGGAATGGGATAGAAAAAAGTGCCACTTGGGAATGAGTAAGTTCCATAAACAAAAGATTTTCCTCTTTTCCAACTTCAAGTTAGAAACGAGGCAAAATCTTTTTGAGAGCGAGTCCATTATCAATAAGTTAGGTCATGGTGAATGGGGGAATGCTCCACATATTATACCAACACACATTTTTGAGGATGAAAATGTTGAAGGGGGGAAGAATGTTGTATGACCCTTGGGTTAGAACCTTGGATATTAGTATTTATCCTTGGAAACCCTTGGTTTAATTTAATGGGTTAGACCCTTGAAGTAGGAAATTATGTTCTTGGTTTTCATGATTGGTAATTTATTCAATTAAAGTCTCAATTGAAGGGTTTTTACCCTTAGGAATAATTATCCTAAGGTAAATGAACCTTATTCTTGGGAGAAGCTTCTCCCAAGGGACGCCTTGACATGTACATGAAGGGAAGGCTTCAATTGAAATAGATGCCATGTGATTTACTTTGGAAAGTGTCCACATGAAGGAGAATTGGAAGGACACATGCAAGAATCTCAAGACATGCAACCCTTGGACATTTGGTATAGATATGGGTGGAGTTGAATGGGTGGGACATACTCACTCACTTTCTTCGTGGATATTATAATTTAGAAGAAAGCTTTCACAATAGATACTCTTGACTGGGTCATGTGTTGCAAAACTTGACATCCTTATGGATGATTTGCAACATACTTTTTATGTCACTTATCTTGGTCTTTTGAGCTACTATCTTGGCATCGAGTTTGTATCCCTGTAGTTTCCTAGTTGTGTCGATTCATGCATAGCCCTGGCACCAATAATTTCCAAGCGGTGAAATAAGTGTTTAGATATCGCAAATGCACTTTGAATTTAGGTTTATTTCATGGTAGAGATATTCAGCCATGTTTGCATGCTTTTCAAGATAATGATTGGGTTGGTTATGATACTCGCATGTCCACTAGGGGTAATTTCTTTTTCTTGGGAGACTCATGCATATCTTGGTTGAGTAAGAATCAACATACAGTGGCAACATTGATTTGTGAAGTTGAGTATAGAGCAATTTTCATAGCTACAGTGGAGTGTATATTGCCAAGACACCTATTGATGGATCTTTGCATGGAGATTGATGCTTCAAGACATATTCTCACTGATAGTTAGAGTGCATTGGGTATTTCACAAAATCTAGTGTTTCATGCACAGACCAAACATATTGAGGTGCATCATCACTATGTGAAAGAGCACCTTCATGTAGTAGATATTGATTTGGTATATGTTTCTACACAAGATAATATGGTAGACATATTTGCCAAAGCTCTTCCACGGGAAAAGTTTGAAGCTTTTGACAAAGCTTTAGGCTTATAACCTAGTGGGGGCTAATATGTCACTCCCTGTTGGCAGCAGTCAGGGAACCGAAGGAGCCACAAGACAAAGAGGGTCGGAATGAAGAGATAGCACAAGCAGACACAGTAGCCAACGAAGATCCAAGGTCAATGCAGCCACAATTCGAGATAACTATCCGCTTCCGATCACAGAGCATCTCTTAAAAAGAGTAGCAGGCAAGGAAGTGTACAGCTTCCTTGATGGGTTTTCGGGCTACAATCAAGTAGCCATAGCTCCAGAAGATCAGCATAAGACGGCTTTTGCCACTGAATGGGGCATATTTGCCTTTAGGGTAATGCCATTTGGGCTTACCAATGCACCAGCAACCTTCCAAAGGCTGATGTGCCATGTATTTAAAGAGTTCTTGAGGAAGAACTTAGAAGTCTATGTTGATGATCTTTGTGCTCATTCCAACATTAGGCACACCCATATTCCTGAACTCAGACAAATCTTTGACAAATGTAGAGAATATCAAGTCTGCCTGAACCCAAAAAAGTGCATCTTTATGGTTAGGCAAGGCAAGATTCTAAGACACATAGTGTCAAAGAATGGCATATCCACTGATGAAGAGAAAGTGAGAGCCATAGCAGAGCTACCTAGGCCAAGGAATGTCAAGGAAGTACAAGCTTTCATGGGGCATTGTGGATATTACCGACGGTTTATACACATGTATGCCATCATAGCAAATCCTCTGTATGGACTTTTGACTAACTTTGAGTGGACTGACAAATGTGAGAATTCCTTCCAAGAGCTTACACGAAGATTATGTTCAGCACCAATCTTGACCACACCAGATTGGAGCAAGCCATTCCATGTTCATGTGGATGCTTCCAATTATGCTATTGGATGTGTACTTGCACAACCTACTGGTGAAGGTAATATGGATCTTCCAATTGCCTATGCTAGTAGACAATTGAATGCAGCTGAACAAAATTACACCACTACTGAGAGAGAAGGCTTAGGCATGATATATGCGGTTAAAAAGTTTAGACATTATTTGCTTGCGAATAAGTTTAAATTTTTTACTGACCATCAGGCACTACTGTATCTCGTGAACAAACCTTGCAACACAGGTAGATTAGTAAGATGGTTTCTCTTGCTAATGGAATATGATTTCGAGGTTGTGGTAAGAAAAGGAAAGACTCACTTGAGAGCAGACCATCTCTCTAGGCTCACATCTAGGGAAGCCCCACAAGGAGTGTCAGATGACCTTTCTGATGCTTACTTGTTTAATTTGGAAGTGGTACCACAATGGGCCAAGCCACTAGTGCTAGTATTGACATACGGGCCTAACCATCCAGTAGTAAACATACAGAATAGAGAGGTAATAAAAGCCCAGAAATATCACATCATGGCAGGAAGTATGTACAAACACACAGATCAAGGGATCTTGGCTTGTTGTGTGGAAGAGGATGAGTACGCTAAATGGTTGCAATTAGCACATGTAGGTGCATTAGAGCAACACTATTCAAAGCAACGAACCCTACAGACACTAAGGAGACTTGGAGTGCATTGGCCGACTATGGAAGCTGATGTCCAAAAGTTGTGCAAGGAATGCCCAATCTGTTGCACTAAACCACCTGTGGAACATGCCACTCTTTATCAAGTGTCCATAGTGCCAGATTGGAGTGAACCACTAGTATCCTTCTTGAGGACAAAAACATTCCCTCTGGACATGACCCTGGTTACAAAAAGGAATTTAGAATAGGAAGCCCAGGATTACTCACTCATCGGTGATAATCTATACAAGCGTGGTAAAGATGGTTACCTGAGACTATGTGTCCATGAGAGTGAATATCTTAAGATCTTGGAAATTGCTCACCAAGGTGTAGCAGGAGGACACTTTGGACCGGATCGGGTGATCAAGGCAATACTATTTGCGGGCTTCTGGTAGCCGACCCTTCACATGGATGCACATACCTATGTGAAACGATGTGATGTCTGTCAGAGAACTCAGTGTCCTATACGCAAAGATGAGATGCCACTGAAACCTATGATGGGTGGACGTGCATTCTCTAAGTGGGGAATAGACTTCGTAGGTCCTATTAATCCCCCAGCTAAGGGTTCCCATGCAGAGTATATCATTGTTGCAACAGACTATCTAACAAAGTGGGTAGAGGTAAAAGCCACAACGAAGAACGATGCTCAAACAACTACTAAATTCTTGTTTGAGAATGTATTCACAAGATACGGGCTACCTATAGAGCTAGTAAGCGATAGAGGCACTCACTTCTTGAACGAAGTGATTGAAAATCTACTCCAAGAATTCTTGGTAGTTCATAAGAAGTCTGCCCCCTACCACCCACAAGCTAATGGGCAAGCCGAAAGCACAAACAAGATTCTGTGTAATGTGTTGACCAAGTTAGTGAATAATAAGCGCTCTGATTGGGACAAACAGCTGCACCATGCTGTTTGGGCATACCGAGTCGCCTACAAAATTGTACTCCAAGCCACCCCCTTTCAGATGGTATTTGGTCAAAATGCAGTGCTACCGTTGGACTTCTTAATACCTACATTGAAAGTGGCACAAGAGCATGAATGGACGGGTCACGAACTCTCCTCTAGACTTTTTGACCTTGAACAATTAGGAGAAACAAGACTGAGGGCGGCTGCAGGGATATATGCAGCTAAGAAACGACAGAAGGCATACTTTGATGCCCACATTAAGGATAAAGGTTTGAAGGCAGGCGACCTAGTACTAGTATACACGTTGAAACAACATGCGAGAAAACTAGAGAAGAGAGGCTACGGACCCATGATCATTAATAGAATCTCAACAAGTGGAGCAGTGCAGCTAGCCACATTAGAAGGCGATGTTCTTCCAAGTTACATTAGTGGATGCAGAGTCAAGTTGTATCAGGAACCTCTCACAGAGAAAATGCTAAGTCGACTCAACACTGCTGAGAAACGCAAAGAAGAAGAAAAGCGAATTCGAGAAGAAGCTCAAGCAGAAGCCCTAGAGCGCATACGGAGAATGAAATTAAGAAGACAAGGTAGAGAGCAACCTAGGCCAGAGGCCGACGCAGACCAAGGATATCACATGGCTATGTGTGACGTTTCACGTATCAGCTCTCATAGGATAATTGATCGACGTCCTTTTATAACCTTAGATATAGGACGAGGAAAAAGTGCAAGGACTGTAAGAGCCTTGATTGACTCAGGTGCAGCCACTAGTGCTGTTCAATTGTCTTACTGTCAAGAGTTGAAATTAACTGTCAATCCTATAGAAGCATATCTCATAGGATTGGGAGGTGTGGAAACCCCTTGCCTGGGCGAGGTGGATCTTCCCATCTCCATTCAAGACGAAGTATTGACAGTCAGAGTACTAGTGTGTCAAGATGAGGACCTCACTGAACCTCTTGTCTTGGGTCAAGACTGGATCTATGACCAAGCAGTCAACTTAAACCTAAGAAGTGGACTTCTTCAGGTATGGGTGAATCAGAGTAGAATTACCGTTGAGTTAGGTAATGGAGCACTCCAGGAACTAGGAAAGGCACAGACTCCTGGTCCCTCCAGGGGTACACATGAAGTTGACCATGTTGTTCTTGTCCAAAGCTATGTGATGCAGAGGAATGGAGATCTCAATAGAAAAGTCAAGGCATTGGCGGAACTCCCTTCTTTTCCAAAGGCCAGAAGGAGGCAGCAACTAAGGGCAGATCAATTACTGAAGACTATCTATGCGGGAGACCAAAAGAACGCGCGAAGCCGAACAACTCAGCCAGTGAAACGAATGTGGGTGCGAAAAGACGAGCTGCCGACTGTAGCCAAGTCGCGACAACTGTCTCAACTACCTATTAGTAATCAACGACATCATACTAATAAGAGGACTCCTAAAACCTCTGTTGAGAAAGTGAAATCTATCTAGGTGCCCAGGAAGTCGATGAAGGCTGACCCACAATCAAGACAAATTCGGGTGCCTAAGGCTTGCTTGCGGGCTCAACTAGTCCCACACAATTCACATCATACACGACAGGGTTCACTCGCTCAAGCAGCCGCCACCCACTCTTGTCTGATACACTCGAACACACTGCCACCTAGAAGCACGCACAGACTCACTCGTAAATGGGTCCCAAAGACACAACAACCCCCAACAGAATTACTCATGCAACCCTCCCGAGTCTCTACAAACCCAAGACCAAAAGCCATCCATGGTGTTTGGCAACCTAAGACTTGTAATAAACCCCCCGACCCCAAATTGTGAATTCATCTCCACTTACTAACTGCATCAGTCAGACACCACATCTTTCCATCTAGCTCCTAGGACTATCCAGTCATTAACTACACACATTGTCATCGTGCACTCACTGACCACTGACCCATTACTCACCTCACGATAATATTGTAACGGGGGCAAAACGTGTTCTATCTTGTCCATTACAATATTAACGCATGCTCTATATTCTCGACAGAACCAGTAGCAAGAAATAACTATGGCAGAAGCTGGAGGCACCAGTTCCCAGGCAGGGTCCAGCGCACAGATTGTGGACATTGAAACCATTCTTCTGGAACCGCCACTCACCGAAAGGCCTCAAGAACTTCAAGCGGTGCATGTCCTTCCTATCCAGGACCCCGCTCAAGGACACACTTCTCAAGTGGGGAAACATGCTCATTGGTTTAGTGATGTAGCAGGGTCATTGGGTGACGGCACCTACTTCTGAGAAGCAGAAATTGAATTTAATGGAAAATGGGGACGCTACCACTTTTTCACGAGGGAATTCGAGAACTATCAGAATGCAGAGGTAATGCGATCAGTTTGGACCAAGGCAGGCCTGGATAGATATTTCAGGGCACACTTGCCTAAACCTGATTTTCTACGCTGCTCCTATTTTATCAGCACCATCACTCCCAGCAGGGCCAAGGGAGGAGATAGTACTTTTGTACTACCATCATTGTTGCCAGGACACGAACTCAAGAGATTCAAACTGACTCTCAATCTGGTACGAGAGGCATTGAACATGCAAGGTATGCACATTCCCACCGAGAAAGAAACAATGGTCCCGGGACGAATGAAGCATAAGGATCTCAATAAATTGAAGGACATGGTGGCAATGACGCCTACCATTGCTCTCCACTTACGAACGGTTATGCAACATTTTGGTTTTCCCGCACAGGAGCGATTCACTATGCCCCCTAAGAAAATTTGGTTCAGCTTATACTTGGCAGAAACAGAGAACCTCACCCTCAACATACTGCATTGGGTCATCGACCAGATACACCTAGCCCATCAGCGCTGGAATAAGAAGCAGAAAAATGTACTTCATGGATGTTGTGCCTTAACAAGAATAATTTACAGGTGCCTAGCATATGACGTGCCCATTCAACGGGCACTAGTGTGGTCTAGGGCCCAAGAATTCCAAAGGCGACTATCAACAGCGGGTCCTCCATCGAAGAAGATGAGAGGGGGCATCCAATTACCATGTGCTCAACCAAGAGGTGCTACTACCACACCTGAAGTAACTCCCCCTCAAACTAGGCGTGTTCGGCCATTCACCATTCGTCTTCCCAGACCAAGTACAGAAGGACCCAACTTGGTGTTTCCCCCCATTCCATCAGATTTGTAATTTCCATAGGGATTTACTCTCAATGACCTCACGGATGAAGAAGTTGCCAGGCTGATATACGAATCTAATCTTGAAACAGAAGCAGACCAGACCCAGGAACCACATCCCACCACAACAACACCCGCCCCGACACAACCAGTCGTCGTAGACGTCGAAGGAGATGAACAAGAGGCAGGAGGAGAAGAAGAAGAAGTTGACGAAGAAAAACATCAAGAATATGATGAAATCTCAGAGCTAGCAAGTGCCCCAGCATATTCGGCACAAATAAAAAGATTGTACCAAACCATGAAGCGAGTTCAAGAACAACATAAAATGTCACTTGAATCAGGCAAGGTGCTCATTAGCCAACTATTGGCAGAGGAAGGCGTGGACGATATGTTTATCGAATCCATGAACCTACATGCAGAGGCGGTTGGCTTAGATGAAGCCATACATGCAACCATGACATACATTAATCGATTCGAGAAACGTGTGCCTGCCCGACCCATGTGATCTGGAAAACAAATACACATCAATGTGTCAGAACCGGGAGGTCGCACACCAACAGAAGAACATCAGGAGGAACAACTCTCTCCACCCACCTCACCTCTCACTACACACTTCACCTCACCAACCAGCACGACCACACCCTTTTCTACCGTCACCATAGTCATCATGGGGATTCCTCTCTCTCCCGGCATCCAATTCGGAGGAGTTTCCATGCCCACCTTCACGACACTCTTCACCAATATCACTTCCACCCCTCCCACGGTCCCCCTCTTTACTGTCACACCCACATTTGACACAATGGAGACATCACCCGCCATAGTACCACCCCCACCCCCCACACAACCTCAATCTCCCATACCCCCTCCACCAACTTCACCACTTGATTCCACAGCATTCACAACTCCCTTCCCCATCCCCATTCCCCCTGCATCTTCATCTTTATCTGCATCTTTTAATATAAATAGTATATTCCTGTCATTACATCAGTGTGTATATCAACTTCAGCGTGAGTACAGGGATCTCGAAGGCCACCATCAACAGTTGACAACGAATCATCAGAACCTACAGAGGCAACTTACAATGCTAGCAGAAGAAAATGCGGAACTCAACCAGCGCTACACTACTCTCGAGCAAGCCCATCAAACACTCCTGGAGACACCCCAACCATCAGCAGAACCCGGTGTCAAACAACTCGAAGCCTTGCTGGAGGTGTACCAATCAGATAACCTGAGAGTCCGGCGTAATTTAGCTCTACTTCGAAAGCATATGGCTACAGCACTTGAAGAAAATAAACGGTTGCAAAAACAAAATGAAGAAAATCTGGAAGCAGCCATGGAAGGTTCCCCTCATGAGATCGATCCAGAACAGTTCAAAGCGGTTCCCACAGAAACAATGAAAACCATCTTGGAAAGTTATGCGGATTTATTAGAAGCACATGATGACTTTGAAAGGGAACGAGATGAGCTACGTAGCCAGCTCCGGGAACAGGAGGCTCCACCCAAGGTAATAGAAACGGCCTCGACTTCAGAGGAAGTAAAGGCATTGACAGAGCAGGTGGCGGAGCTCCAGAAAAAGTTACTAGAATATGAAAGGCAGCCCTCCCCAGTTGTAGAACCCGAACCGGAGGACTTAGTACCCATTGAGGTGGATGAAACATATGAGGAACCATACGTTCCTATGCCGATGCCAGGTGGTGCACAAACCTCAGAAGGAATGGACACATTAGAACCTGAATGGCTCCAAGCACTAGAGAAGACAACAACAACCCATGAAGATAGAGTGGCCATTCAAATCCAATCTATGGCAAAGTTAGAAGACACCATCATCAAGTCTGAATACTTTCGAAGCATGTCTCATCATAGATCGATCGGCACAAACGATGATCAATATGTGCCATATTGTGTGCTCCTTGCGGATTACAATGCAGAGATTCAGCGCAAATGTGGCAAACCTCCAACTTTTGCCACACAATTTGGGCCAGAGGATATCCCAGAAAGTGCGAAGAAAGGCTCCATTCATCAACCAACCTGGAGAATCCGTGTTCTTGAAACCTACCCGGAAATGGTTCGTACCTAGACTAACATGCCCCTTTTTATTAAATACAATCCTTGTTATGTTCCAGTATTCCGCCGGCGCACTTGGCCAGAGTTTACAATTACTGTCAAGAACATCAAGGATTGCGCAAAGTGGTTAAATTATGTTTATCTAGCACCGCCACAAGGCCCTCCCACTATAAATTACATGATTTCTACCATCAGACACTGGAGCACTCGACTACGGAATACCCCCGATGTGATGGCACAAATGTGTATGAAAATCTTTGAACTAATGCTAATCACCTTCAAGACGTTCAAGAATATTAAAGACCCCCACTTCTCAGGTGTCGGATTTCTTACAGGAAACCAAGATCTGGTATACGACATGAGCACAACCCCATCCATAGAGGTAATATATGCTTGGCACGCCAGAATAAAGTACCTCCCAGCTTGTTTTAAACAGACATTCGAGGAGATGTTCATAACGGGATTCTGGGAATATCACTCAGAAATATTTGTACCCAGGCCCTCACATCTCCTCCACTTATTCGCTGTGGAGAGAACCATCCATTCAGAACAACTGCGGGTGCCACATCCGGACGTACCAGGACTAGTAAATTGGGATGCATTATTAACAGATCTAGCACGGGGGCTCAGATTGGAAGAACATCACCTCGCTTCCAACGTTGTCCAATATTACGTTCAAAGAACATCTAGACAAGGGTCTGTCAGGGGTGACAGACGCGAGAGTGGGGGGGGTGTTGGCAGCAGTCAAGGAACCGAAGGAGCCACAAGACAAAGAGGGTCGGAACGAAGAGATAGCACAAGCAGACACAGTAGCCAACGAAGATCCGGCAAGTAGGCCATCAAAATTTTTCAGACAGCAAGGAGTTGAGCACACAAGAAGAAGGAGCAAGTAGAGAGCTCAAAGATGTGTATGACAAATCAATAGAGAAAATCCCTACACCAATAGTGATTTTAATCACTAAACACCATTTTAAATACCATTTTGTATTTTTGTAGCTCCATTTTGTGCAAGCCAAGGAGTCCTTGAGCTTGAGGAGCTTTAGAAGTATCTACCTGCTAATTTTCGTATTTTTTAGATCTCGTTTGAGCCCTCAAATAAGCCCTGGAACCTAATTTTTAACTAGGCCGGACACTAGGTCTGGACAGGGCCAAAAGCTAGTCAAAAACTATAAAAGGAGCTAGAGAGCTCATTTTTGAGGTTAGATTGTAATTGAAATGAACTTGTAAGAGCTTTTTGAAAGTAAGCTAAGAACTCCATTGCTTCTCACTCTTTGTCTTTCCTGTTGGTGCATTTTGCCCAAGCCTACATGCTTGATATGCTTGATATTATCCTCATTTGTAAGTCACATGAGTAGTCATGTGAACACCTCTTGTAAAAGAGTACATTTTATCTCTTGTAAATGGAAAAGGAAAAAAGTAAAAGGATGGCTTACCTCATCCATGATGTAAAAGCAAATTCGTGGCTCCAACTACCAAAATCACGAATTTTTGAGCTGAGGGAATCTCTCCTAACTTTGGGGATCACTTTTAGGTGGAGCCATTCGAATTCGAATTCAAAACTCCCTCCAAGAATAGCTATAAAAGGAGCAAGAAGGAAGAGGCGATTAGCAAGCCTTGTACGTGACCACTTCATGTCATTTTGTATAGATTGAAGAGCTTACTCCATAGCTCTATCATTCTACTCCCATTGTGCAAAGATTCATTGCCAATGTGGTTGTAATCATATGTGAATCTATACATTTATTATCATCTACCTCTCTGTTTTGTTCTCTGCTATACTCACTCAGAGCAGTAACTTCAGAAGGTCATATCTCGAGTTTTACTGAACCTTTTTCAGTGTTTTAAAGTGCGTTGGATAGCTCTCACTGTCTAGTTTCTACCTATATATTTTCAAGGTCATTGGATTTATACTTTGGGAGATATCTGCATTTTACTGCTTACTGGTCTATCTCTGCAGAGCCCCGAGAATTGTGGGAATGTTCCAGAACTTGATGAAACTTGTTCTCAGTGCTTAGTCCATCATTTGAAGTGTTTTAACTTGGAATAGGAAGCTTGCTAAGTCTATTTGCTATGCCCAAAAGGAATTTTTCTAATTCCTTCCAGGTTGAGAGCACTGTTCATTTTTTCCAGCAGGTGTATGTCCAAAAATAGCAAGTTTTGGGAGCTAGTCATTTCGCAACTTGTCGGTCTTGACTTAAACTTTTGCGATACATGTTCCAAAGTACTTGGCTGATATTTTGGTGGATTTAGGAAGCTCAAAGGGTCTACTAATCAACTCTGAAGTCTCAGTTGGCTGGTGTGAAGCTGGTTGTAGCGGCACCTACTCATCTTTGGATTGCATCCACCATCTCTCTTCACAGTGGTATCAGAGCATAGTCAAGCAACATGGGAGATGGATTTCCATCAACAATTGACAAATTGGATCGAAACAACTATCCGGCATGGTCTCTAAGGATGGAGGCTTACCTTCAAGGAAGGAATCTATATGGATTCATATCCGGAGATGAAGCAATGCCAACCATGAGGAACAAAGGGCAACCATCACATGAAGAAGTGGAAGGACTTTCGAATTGGTGTTCGAAGGATGCACTTGCAAGGTCCTATATTCTAAACTCAATCTCTGATTTTCTTTTACCTCATGTCAAGGGATGCAAGACATCAAGAGAAACCTGGAATGCACTTGCTTCTTTATTCTCTTCCAACACTCGAGCAAGGAAGAACCAATTGTGGATGGAGTTCACAACAATGAAGAAAAGCCCGAAGCAAAATGTGACTGATTATGTCACAAAGATGAAGGAGATTTCCGACCAACTTGGAAGCATTGGAGAGGTAATTGAAGAGGAGCAAATCATAAGACAAATCATGAATGGAATCAAAGCAGACGACAAGTGGGAGTCATTCACAACAGCCATGGATTTATACATGGATATGCATGTACCCGACCTCAACACACTCATGGGCCAACTCTTCACTCATGAAGCAAAGATTAGCAAAGGTGGTGAGTCCTCAAGAGGTAATCAAACTTCTGCCTTATATTCTGATAAAGCTAAGGTCAAGGACAAGTCAAAGAATAGGAAGAATGAAGATGAAGGAAGCTCTTTCCAAGCAAACTTTGCAGGTAGAGGAAGAGCTAGAGGAAGAGGCAGAGGTGGAAAGCAAGGCAGGGGGAGATTCCAATCATCTCAACCTTGCAACATATGTGGCTTATCTAACCATACTACTGAAGAATGTTTCAGGAATCCAAGGAACTCAAGAGGAAGAGGATTCAATAGAGGTGGCTATGGATCAAATAGAGGTAGGTACAATGGAGGCTACAACAACAACAACTACTACAACAACAATTACAACAACAACAACAACTATCAAAGTGGCCATAGAGGAAGAAGAGATTACAATAACTATGCAGAGGACCAAAGTCAAGAAGATTCATTATTGATTATGAATCTATCAACAAAGAAGGGTAAGGATGATGATCACATATTTTACATTGATTCGGGATGCTCGAACCATGTAGCAGGAAATGTGGCTTTACTTTCTGATTTGGAAGATCCTCATAACAAGCATGAAGTGCAGACAGGAGATGAAACAAAGCACTCAGTGGAGAAGATAGGTAAGGTGAAGACATCAGATGGGAATATGAACCTCTTAAGCAAAGTCTTGTATGTCCCTACAATTATCAAAAATTTAATAAGTGTTGGACAGATTGTTGAAAAAGGATTGCAGGTTAGATTCAATCGATTTGGAGCATATGTTGAAAACCCAAGGCAAGGCTTTCGAAGGATTGCCAAAGGAGAAAAGACAGGAAGGCTTTTCACTTTTGAAGTGGAAGATACAAAGAACATAGCTTTGTTTAGCTATGGATCTCAAACTCTAACAGAGTTGGAGATATGGCACAAAAGGCTTGCTCACATTGGTGAGAGGACACTCAAACAGATTTGCAGGGACCAAAGTGTACTTGGTTTGCCTAATATCACAAGGCAACACATGATTTATAAGTGTGAAGCTTGTCAACTCGGCAAGGCTCATAGACAACCTTTCAATAAGAAAGGATATATGTATCAAAATCCTTTGGATCTAGTGCACACGGATGTGTGGGGTCCAAGTAAGGAGCCATCTATATCAGGCTCAAGATATTATGTGTCTTTCATAGATGATTGTAGCAGGTGGACCATTCTGTTTTTCATGAAGCACAAGGATGAAGTGTTTAATTGCTTTAAGAAGTATATTGCTCTTGTTGAAAACCAAACAGGTAGGACTTTGAAACGACTCAGATCAGATGGTGGAGGAGAATACTTCTCTTTTGAATTTGATGCCTTCTTGCATGAAAGAGGCATTAAAAGGGAAGTCACTACAAGGTATACACCCGAACTCAATGGTGTAGCAGAGAGGAGGAACAGAGCTATTGTCGAAGCTGCAAGGTCCATGCTCAACGAAAAGGGATTGCCAAACTACCTATGGGCAGAGGCTGTGTCTACAGCCACATATCTCATAAATAGACTTCCATCTAAGTCACTAGATGGAACCACTCCATATGAAGTGTGGAATGGAAGAAGACCTAGTCTAGAGCATTGTAAAATCTTTGGATGCTTAGCCTATGCTCACATTCCTTCTCAAGTAAGAGGGAAATTGGATCCCAAGGCAGAGAAGTGTGTATTCATTGGTTATGATCAAAACCAAAAAGGATATAGATTGTACAATCCAACCAATAAAGGATTTTCTGTGAGTAGAGATGTAATTTTTGATGAAAACAAATCATGGTTTGATGATGACAGGAAAGTGAAGCTGCCATATGACTTGGATGAAGATTTTCCATCACTTCAACCAAAGGAGCCAAAGCAGATTGAAGAAAGTGATTCGGAGATTGACCTAGAAGACTTGGAAAGACTAAAGCTATGGAAGAACAAAGGTAAAGCAAAGATGCAGGATGCTACATATGGACCCGAGAGCTCACATCAACCACTTAGAAGGTCTTCGAGGGAGAAGAAGAAACCAGAGAGGTTTGGTTATGATACTTCTTTGGTCACCAAGCACTCAATCTACATTGCAAAGGATTCAACCAATGAAGAACCTACCACATTTGAAGAAGCACAAAGCAAGAAAGCTTGGAGAGATGCAATGGATGAAGAAATGGAAGCCTTGAAGGAGAATGACACTTGGGAGCTTGTACCTAACAAGCCATCTATGAAGATAATCGGATCTCGATGGATATACAAAATCAAGAAGAATCCAGATGGAAGTATAAATAGACACAAAGCAAGGTTAGTTGCTAAAGGGTTTGCTCAAACCCATGGTATTGATTATGAGGAGACTTTCTCTCCTGTTGCAAAAATGCCTACAATTAGGGTTCTCATAAGTCTTGCTGCATCTAGAAATTGGAATCTTTATCAACTTGATGTAAAGAATGCTTTCTTGAATGGATGGATTTCTGAGGAAGTGTATATGGCACAACCTCCTGGATATGAGGATGCACATCATCCTAACTATGTATGCAAACTAAAGAAAGCTTTGTATGGATTGAAGCAAGCTCCAAGAGCTTGGAATTTCAGATTGGTTACTTATTTGCAGGACCAAGGATTCAAAGCTAGCAAGGCGGATACCTCTTTGTTCATAAAGAGGAATGGATCTGAAGTGATCTATTTATGTGTGTATGTTGATGATATTATTATCACAGGCAATGATCTTGAAGGAATCAAACAGGTAAAGAGTCAAATGAAGGAGGAGTTCAAAATAAGTGACCTCGGACCACTCACTTATTTTCTTGGATTGGAGTTGATCTACACAGATTCAGGTATATACATCACACAAAGGAAGTATGTCCATGACATGCTCGTCAAGTTCAAGATGGAAAATACCAAGTGTGCAGGTACACCTATGGAGCAAAATCATAAGCTTAGTGCTTATGAAGGAGAGCCAATTGAAGACATCACAAGCTATCAAAGCTTGGTTGGAAGTTTGAACTATGCAACACTCACAAGGGTGGATATATGCTATAGTGTTAGCATATTGAGTCAGTTTATGCATAAGCCGAGAAGACCACATATGGAAGCGGCCAAGCGAGTCCTCAAGTACCTAAAGGGGACCATGAATGAAGGTTTGTTCTATTCATATACTTCAGATATTGAGCTAAAGGTCTACTCAGATGCAGATTGGGCCGGATCTAAAGATGATAGAAGAAGCACATCAGGGTATATATCATTTGCAGGTTCAAAAATCATTTCTTGGTCATCGAAGAAGCAACCAACCGTGGCATTATCTTCTACTGAAGCTGAATATAGAGGTTTGGCTAATGCAACTCAAGAAATCATGTGGTTAAAATCTTTGTACACAGATCTTGGACTTCATTCTTCAACACCTCACATTTTTGGTGACAACACAAGCTCACTACATCTAGCAGCTAATCCGGTATACCATGCTAGAACCAAGCATATTGAAGTCCACTACCATTATGTAAGGGAGAAGCTAATGAGCAAGGATATTCAACTATCCTACGTCTCTACAGATATGCAATGTGCAGGCATGTTGACGAAAGCTCTTGATGGTACGAAATTAAGTAGATTCAAGTTGATGATTGGTTTGCAGGAAATCAAGGACAATTGAAGATTTATTTGGAGGCCAAGCATGTTAGGCTTGAGGGGGAGCTGTTGGTGCATTTTGCCCAAGCCTACATGCTTGATATGCTTGATATTATCCTCATTTGTAAGTCACATGAGTAGTCATGTGAACACCTCTTGTAAAAGAGTACATTTTATCTCTTGTAAATGGAAAAAGAAAAAAGTAAAAGGATGGCTTACCTCATCCATGATGTAAAAGCAAATTCGTGGCTCCAACTACCAAAATCACGAATTTTTGACCTGAGGGAATCTCTCCTAACTTTGGGGATCACTTTTAGGTGGAGCCATTCGAATTCGAATTCAAAACTCCCTCCAAGAATAGCTATAAAAGGAGCAAGAAGGAAGAGGCGATTAGCAAGCCTTGTACGTGACCACTTCATGTCATTTTGTATAGATTGAAGAGCTTACTCCATAGCTCTATCATTCTACTCCCATTGTGCAAAGATTCATTGCCAATGTGGTTGTAATCATATGTGAATCTATACATTTATTATCATCTACCTCTCTGTTTTGTTCTCTGCTATACTCACTCAGAGGAGTAACTTCAGAAGGTCATATCTCGAGTTTTACTGAACCTTTTTCAGTGTTTTAAAGTGCGTTGGATAGCTCTCACTGTCTAGTTTCTACGTATACATTTTCAAGGTCATTGGATTTATACTTTTGGAGATATCTGCATTTTATTGCTTACTGGTCTATCTCTACAGAGCCCCGAGAATTGTGGGAATGTTCCAGAACTTGATGAAACTTGTTCTCAGTGCTTAGTCCATCATTTGAAGTGTTTTAACTTGGAATAGGAAGCTTGCTAAGTCTATTTGCTATGCCCAAAAGGAATTTTTCTAATTCCTTCCAGGTTGAGAGCACTGTTCATTTTTTCCAGCAGGTGTATGTCCAAAAATAGCAAGTTTTGGGAGCTAGTCATTTCGCAACTTGTCGGTCTTGACTTAAACTTTTGGGATACATGTTCCAAAGTACTTGGCTGATATTTTGGTGGATTTAGGAAGCTCAAAGGGTCTACTAATCAACTCTGAAGTCTCAGTTGGCTGGTGTGAAGCTGGTTGTAGCGGCACCTACTCATCTTTGGATTGCATCCACCATCTCTCTTCACATTTCCTTGTGTGCGCGTGTGTGTATGTGTGTGCATGGTTGTGTGCTTCTCACTCACGCATTTGTGCCTTCACTTGCTCGAGGTCTTCATACCATCCTCATGTCTTCCCGGATTGACATTAAAGGAGGTGCTACTCATCACTGAGCTACACTCCCTGTATTTGTTCACATCATTTGCTTCAGGGGGGCTTGTTACACTTATGTGTTCCTCGAGTAGATTTGATGTGAACCTTTTCCCTATACATGGGCACTTTTACTCTAGTGCTAGCTATAGGTTTTTTCCCCATGTTACCACATACATGATACACTCATATGTGGTGGTACTTTGTACTTAGGGATATTATTACTTCAATTCATTTCATCATCAATAGAAAGAGCTATTCTAGCCATCTTTCTTCTCCATGTATCTTGCTGTATTTGTGTTCCTTGTTTGTCTCTTGCACTTCTACACAGATCAAAGATTTGCCTCCTTCTTGGACATGATCCTCCATAGATTGAAGGGTAAAGATGGATCAACAATAACAAATTGGATAACGTGATAAATTTCAAGAAGCATCTAGACTTGCATATCTCTCGTAATAGAAGATGATGCTTGAACTGACCCTATATGAGATGGCAACTTAAATTCATGGACATGTGGCACCCTCTCATTGAAAACTAAAAGTGAGTTCTTATGCAAAAAATTCTTCATAGGCAAATTTGGACCAATGTCAAAGCTAACAAAAAAAAAGCTACATGGCCCCTCAACGGTGTAAGCATTGACTCAGAGGTAGATCAAACATTAATCACATCTTCTTTCCATGCCCTAAGAGTCACTTGGTTTGGTTGGCACTTGACATAATTTTGAGTTTATAGAAGCAAATCAACTGGAAGCAAGCATTACTCAGAGAACCGATCAGTTGCTCTTTTGCCTTGCGGAATGCCATCTAGGGGAAAGTGCTTTGGACGACATGGAAAGAAATATGTGCATCTAACCTTTATGAACTTTTGAAAGAATGGTTGATTCATAAAACCCTTGGGTAGCTAGGCAGAAGAATATTTAATTGTAAGAAGTCCCCTCCTCTTAGACACCATGGGATTTTTTTCTTGGAGAATAAAAATATTAAATGAGTTGACTGCCCATGAGGGAGCCTTCTTTGTAGCTCCAACATTTCTTGCTGCCTCCTACCTATTACCAATTTAGCTCCTTCGGGATGTCCTACCCCTGCTTTGTGGGATAAAGGGGATCCCAAGGGCACTATGCCCTTGCACTATATTATTATTTTTTTAAATTAATTCAAGCAAGGGAGATTAGGCTTAGGACAAAGTTCCTCTTATTAGAAAAAATTAGTTATCATAGCTCTGTCAAATTCCATAAGGCGATTGCTAAAATCAAGCCAAAAATCATTATTCAATGTACTATGGTCAAGAGTGACAATAGAGACTATGATGACATAGGGAAAATTGAAGATCCTTTGATAGGTCCTATAGATCATGGATCTAGAATTAATGTAATCTCTAAAACTATTTACAAATTCAAGAAAATCATGATAGAAAAAGAGGATGGCTGGAAATGAAAGCAAGCAAGAATGTTAGTTGAGCATTTCTGACAACCTGTTGTTGCAAGTGTTCTTCAGCTTCTAGGATGGTTTCCTTGTAATTGTAACTCCGTCGAATGATAAGCATCACGAAGTTCTTGATGGTGTGCATTAAGTGATGCATTTTCAATTATCAATGAATTGAGATTGGCCTGTAATTACATGGTTTTTTGTTGCAAGGCCTGATAATGCTGTCCTAACAATGCAAACTCCTAGTGAACTTGATGCATACATGAAAACAATTGTTGGAAAGTTGTATCTACATTGGAATATGAAAATAATGATGGTGTGCTAAAAAATGTGTGTTGTGCAGTGTGTAATGCAGGGGGTATGGGGGGTGGGTAAGGGAATGTGGATGCTATGGTGATTGTCGAGAAGTGTGTGGACATGAGTATGTGTGGCAAGGTGGTAGATGTGAGTGGAGGTGTAGTGGGTGATGAAATATCCATGTCACTAGAAGTTTGATCTTGTGAACTGATCATAAATAGTGGCATGACCATGGGCAATTGTGTAGGTGTAAAAACTAGACTTACAAATGTAGAAGAATATGTTATATGAAAAGGTTCAAACACTAATTGGTGAATAGAAGATGGTTGTGGTAGTGTGGTGGGGGTGGGGTGTAGCACTGATGAAAGATTAAGTGGACTCCATGGGGCGAACAAAGGTTGTTGAGGGAAAGGCATAAATGAAACAGAAGGAGCTAAGAAACGGTTAACTAGAATCAATTGGACAATTGAGGTGGTAAAGGATGTGGATGGTGTTGGAAAGGGATGAACTGGAGCTTGTGAAATTGTACTCGAGGGGGTGGTAAAAACAACATGGGCCAGGGTGTATGGGTGAAATTGGGTGTATAGGTGATTGAATTGCTAGTTCAGGCATAGGGGCAATGTCCACAGGGGTAGTGGGCAGGGATGTTTGTGCATGTGGTGGCATGTCGATGATGATGGTGTCATCTTGGGGTGGTGAGTCGACAACGATCCTTGCTACCTAGTGACTAGAGGATGGGGTTTCAACAGGTACGCAAATGTATTCTCTGGGTCTAGACATTAATCTGACTCTTTGAGGGTTGAATTGTGTGGCTTTTTGTTTGAGGAAGTGTAGTGCTTCAACTGTGCCCACTGCTTGAACTAGTTCATTAAATGCATTGACAAAGGAAGTTTGGAATCCACTATTTGCCAATTCCTATTGCAAAATCTCTTACTTTGTTACTCTGGTATTTGACTCATTGACCATACTGCTTGCATGTTCTTGTACAACCTTTGGATCGCAATAGTGTATGCAGTTGCCTCAAAGGTTTCATCCTCTCTGGTGCTTGTCTCTCTAGGTGTTTTCCTAGTGCTCATGTTGCTATTGTTGATCTTTAGCTTGCAATTCTTGAGTCTTTTGACTATTATTTTCTTCATTGTCATCCTTTGTGACATTTCTATCATCCTCATTTGAACTTGATATGGTTTGAGTGCCTTCATGCTCTCCTAGGGAGCTGGGATAGCTTGGGCATTCACACTCTTGTGAGAAGAATTGAGCTTTTGAGAATCGAAACTCACTTGAAAGAGCATCATGCATTTTGAGGTCAAATGTTGTATCAAGTGGCTTCGCCTCTAAGTTCGGTATCAGAAAAGTAATTGCATATGGGCTGACAATTGCTGCGACTGACCTTACCTCTGTAGTTATGGTGGTGGTGGTGGTCATGGTGGGTATAGCTACACTCAAGCTTCCTTTGGATGTGATGGTGCATAATAGGTGGATTTTGATTGGTAATACTGCCAATGGAGGTTCTATGGCTGATTGTTGGGGTGACGGTTGAGGGGATGGCGAGGTGGGTACTGGTAAATGTGGGATTATTCCCCTCATTTGATTTCCAATTCTTGACTTTGGTGTTTTACGAGACTTGGTAGATCCTTTAAATCTTTTTAATTCCTCACTTGATAGGGCTGTGAGCCGCCGGAATGTAATTTTGTAAAGTCACACGCATATCGAAAGGGTGTAGCGCAACAGTTGTAACTTTTTGATTAATACAAAGAAGCATACGTGCACAGAGGATATGTCGCCGGACTGTGAGTCTGTGCGAATGCCTGAAGTGGAGCGCGCATTATAGATATTTGGTGTACTCTGAGTAGTTTGCATCTCTATTTCTCTGTAATTAAGTTCAGTAATGTATTAAGTTTGATGAAGTATTAAGTTAAGCGATCATTTGGTAAGTGACAAAGTGCGCGTGGACGTATTGCGGTGAAGAACATTGTAATGTGCAGAACAAATATGTATTTGAAGGATAGATAATTCGGATTATTAAGTGGGTGTAGTAGTGTACATTGAATCTATAAGAATTGGGAAAATACAAACAGGACCTCTGTTTTGTTGGAGTTTATTGACCTCCAAAATATAGCTGGAAGTAGGTAGAACCCCTAAGAACAAGTTGACCTTCTCACAAACTTCATCATAGAAAACCAGTCATGCTTGCAGAGCTTACTGTTCTCTACTAACACAAAACTTTTTAAAACTGTTTTAATCACATAAAATAGAGTACATCTAAATTCGTGTTAGACACTTGGGTGGAGATATTACGTGACTCAAGTGCTCAAATAAGCAAAGTATTGATGGACTTTGAGAACTACCCACATCGACCTTCTACTAGGACACCACTGCAGCTCCCTTGTGACTCACTAATTTGACTCATCATGTTCTAGAACTCACGTGGTATTTTGGCTATGTTTTATGAATAATATGAGCCTTCTTGAAGTATTTGAAGACTTCCCAAAGGTATTTACATAATCTGAAACTTGTACCATACATAAAACAAATGTTCGCAACATTCTCCCCCTCAAGTTTCAACGGGTATTTCCTTCATGCCAAGAATATAGTTGAATCTTTGAAGCTTTGCTCCATCCAAGGGTTTGGTGAAGATATCTGCAACTTGATCCTTTGTTCCCACAAAAGAAATTTGTACTTCATTGTTTATGGCCTTCTCTTGAACATAATGATAGTGAACCTCTATATGCTTTGTTCTAGCACGAAAAATAGGATTTGAGGTCAAACCACATAGCCTCAGTAGTAGCCAATGCTAAACCTCTATACTCAGCCTCTGTAGAAGATAAAGCAACTATAGGCTGTTTCTTTGAACTCCATGTTAATGTCTTGTTTCCTGCTATTACCACATATCCACTTGTGGATCTTCTGTCATCTTTGCTTCGAGCCCAATCTGCATCACTAAAGACTTTAAGAGTTAGATCAGCATCATGACTATAAAATAATCCTTCGTTCATGGTACCTTTCAAATATCTAAGCACTCTTTTCGCTGCATATGAGGTACTCTAGGTTCATGCATAAACTGTGATAATACTCCCACTGCATAGCATATATCAGGTCTAGTTTTTATTGCATAAATCAAAGATCCTACCATGGATCTATATGCATTCATATCATGCAACTCGTCACCTTCCTTTGCACTCAACTTTACATTACATTCCATTGGAGTAGAAACAAATTTACATTCGTGCATACCAAACCTTTTCAACATATCACATATATACTTTCTCTGTATCAACCACATACCCTCATCGCCATACACAATTTCAATCCCAAGAAAGTATCTAAGCAAACCAAGATCTGAAATTTTAAATTCCTTTCCCAAATTACCTTTTATCTCTTCAATTGCTTTTGCATTATTCCCTATAATCAACAAGTCATCCTAGACCACATAAATGCATATATAGACACACATTTCATCTACATTTATGTAAAGGATCAGCATGACTCGTTGTGTATCCTTGCAACATAAGATACTTTACCAACCTTGCATTCCATTTCCTTGGTGCCTGTTTAAGACCATACAATGCCTTCTTTAACCTGCATACATGATTAGGACATTTTGCATCCACATAACCATATGGTTGTGACATATACACTTCTTCACTTAACTCACCATTAAGAAATGCATTCTTTATATCGAGTTGATATATATACCATCTTTTACTTGCAGCTAAAGCCAACAAAGTTCTCACTGTTGCCATGTTTGCTACTAGACTAAATGTTTCCTCATAGTCCAATCCTTGAGTTTGATAATATCCTTTTGCTACAAGTCTAGCCTTATATCTTGACACACTACCATCACTATTTCCTTTAATCTTAAAAACCCACTTGCAACCAATTACCTTTTGTTTTGGTGTCTTTGGAACTAAATTCCAAGTCTTGTTATCTTATAGTGCTTCCATTTCTTTGCTCATTGCTTTCTCCCACTTTTCATCTCCTTTTGCCTCATCATAACATGTGGGTTCATTTCCCTGCTCAACTTTTGTCATAAAAGCATAATGAGTATTCATAAAGATTCATAAGTATACCTTTGAGGTTGCTTACTCACTCTTGAAGTTCTTCTTACCTCCAATGTAGATGCTCTTCCTTTCTTATTAGGAACCTTTGATAATTCTCCATATTCACATACATCACTAATTTCTTCTCCTTCATCATTAACTTCAACAAGTTTGAGTTTACCTTTACTTTTAACACTTGGAGGTGACTCTTGCATTAATCTTCCATTGAAAGGTAGCTCTCTTTCTTCATCCAAACCACTTTTCTCATCACTTAAACTTCTTGTGCGCTGAGGTAAGCACTCATCTCCTTCACCTGTATCTTCTTCATCTCCATTTATGACCTACAAACTTTTCTTATCTACATACCATGAAAGTGATTCATCAAAGTTTACATCTCTTGAAACAAACACCTTATTGGTATGAGGATTATAACATCTATATCCTCTTTGAGTATCTGCATAACCAATCAATATACACTTTTCTGATTTCATATCAAGTTTTGATCTCACTTCACTAGGTACATGTACATAACATACACAACCAAATACTTTCAAATGACTTACGCTTGGTTTCCTTCCATGCCATACCTCATATGGTGTCAAATGATGAACTCTAGCAGTAGGTACTCTATTCATAATGTAACACTTGTGCTAACAGCTTCAACCCAAAAAGAATTAGGCAAACACATATCACTTAGCATGCTTCTAGATGCTTCTGTTATGATTCTATTTCTTCTTTCTGTGACTTCATTTTGTTGTGGAGTATACCTGCATGTAACTTCTCTTTTGATACCTTCATCATACAAAAAATCAGTAAAAGCTTGAGAGAAATACTCTCCTCCTCCATCGGATCTTAGCTTCTTAACATATCTTCCTGTTTGCTTCTCGACAAATGATTTAAAATTTTTCAAACAATCAAAGACTTCACTCTTATGTTTAATGAAATACCCAAATGTCATTCTACTATGATCATCAATGAATGATACATAGTACTTATTACTAGCCAAGGATGCCTCTTTAGTAGGACCCCATACATCCGTGTGTATAAGATCTAGCAATCCACTACTTACATAGCTTGAATGCTTGAAAGGCTGTATACTCTGCTTACCCATTTGACATGCTTCACAAAGATGCACCATATGTTGCTTAGTAAGATCAGGTAATCCTTCAACAATCCTCTTCTTTGATAGCTCCTTTAACCTGTGTACATTCATGTGTCCAATCCTTTTGTGCCATAGATCAAGCTCTGCTATTCGATGCATACCATAAGAGAAATAGTTTGTATGATTTGGGTTTACCTTGAATGTAAATAATCTACCTTGTTTTTTACCTCTAGCAATTAACCTCCTTTGCTTTGGATCCTCAATGAAGCAACCTACATGATTAAATCTTATTTGCAAACCTTTTTCTACCATTTGACCAATTGGCATCAAATTCTTAGTGATCGTTGGCACATAAAGTACATCCTTCAAGCAATTTGTCTTGCTCTTATCCTACATAACAACATCTCCAACCTGCATAATCTTATGTGTTGTATCATCTCCTGTTTCAACATGACCTTTACATGAAGGATTATGCATATTAGAAAACCATGAAGCATCATGTGACATATGGTTGGAGAAACCACTATCTACATACCATACATCACTATTGCAATTCATCTTAGTTTCTACATTCATCATAACAAGAGAATCATAATCATCACTTTTACCTTCAACTGCATAATTTCCTTGTTGTTTACCTCTTCTTGAATAGCTTTCTCTTCGATTACCACCTTGATTATTTTCATTTTGATAGTAATCTTTGGCATAGTGTCCATACCTTCCACATATATAGCAATTGTTGTTATCTTCACTCCTTTGTCTTTGATTATAGTTGTAGTAGCCTCTCGTACCTCTAGCGCTTGATCTTCCTCTTCCTCTTGTGTTGAAGAAGCCACTTGAAGTCCCTTGATCATAGCTCCTTCCTTGGCCTCTATTTGAACCTCTTCTTCCTCTGTTTCCACCTCTTGATGATCCTACATAAAGAGCTTGTCCTTGAGATCCTTTTTGATTTGAAGTAGAGCCATTTACATTCATCTCCTCTGTTGTTGGGACTTCACTCACTAATTAGACATGAATTTATGAAGAGATATGAAGGAAGAAGAAAAACAAAGAGAATTGAAGGCAAATCACTCAGAAAACTAAGCCTAAGTGAAGGGATAAATTCACTCTTGTAATTTAGTGCAAAATGAAAGTCTAGTCTTGACATAGAAATTCAAAATTTACGAGTTGAGTCTAGGAGTATGTAAACTACATGTATATAAGTTAATTTGAGTTGAAAAATATAAGAGAACTCAATTTTGTAATCCTTGAGTGAATAGAGAAAAGTCGGGTTTTCCTGAGAGAGATGTTGAGGAGGAACTACTCAGTGTATGAGAGTTTTCCATGGCTATGAGCTGAATGAGGCCAAGCCATTTTGTACACATCTTGTCTGATAGTTAACACATGTTTGTGTAAAAGGATTTGATCTAATTCCTCTTGTGTGTTGAATTCTATCTGATTTCATATCAGTGTGTAAGTTAGTTGACAGTTACAAGTTTTCTGGCACACTTTTCCTTGATCTTCTTAAGGTTAGATCTCACAGTACAGTGTCACGTTTTTCATGAGTGATAACTCATTTTGAAGCTACTGCTTTCTACTACAATTGATCAAAAGATCTTTACAAAACGGGACGTGTACTCAGAGAAATGAGTCTAACAGTGAAGGTATGTCAAATCAATGAAGTCATTTTTCAGATTTCAGACATAGTTCAAATATTGAAATGAAATCAGAAGATTTCGATGATATTACTTGAAAGTTTTGCTTGGTATGTGTTACTTAACATTAGCAAGAACTTCTATTAGCAAGTGATCAAAAGAATTTTTACAAATCAAGCTAATACAGATCAGATTTGAAGTTAGAAGAAAAGGCGCATATTTCTAAAAAGGGAAATTTTTGAATTCACTAAGTTTGGTGGTAACGTTTTCAGATTGAGAATGTTACTAAGCTAATGATGATTACAGAGGTGTTCTAATATCACTTTAGCTTAGTTCTTGTGGTGTTTTATACATCAACATCCGTGACCATAAGAGCAACAAGCTGATCAAAGTCTGGTAATTCTCCTCTAACATAAACTGAAGTAATGAATGGTTTCCATCTCTCATCATCCTTGAGTCCCTTGAGAGTATGTGCAACCAAGTCGTCATCCTCCACATGAGCTTGAATTGATCCCAGTTGATCTGCAATCTCTTTAACCTTCAACAAGTAATCATTGAGCGATGTCCTTGTATCTTTCTTCATGTTATTCAACTCATTTTTTAGTTGAATCTTCCTTGCTCTTCTACCTATAGCATACAACCTTTCCAATGCAAGCCAAACATCTCTACTTGTGTCTAGATCTTGTATGTGTCCTACCATTGAATCTTGAATATTTTGTGATAAAATGAATATAACCCTTTTGTCTCTTTCATTCCAAAGTCTAAACTCCCTCAATTGTTGCTGATTTGGATCCTCTGATAATATAGGTTTGATATATGTTCCATCAATCAAACCATACAAGCCTCTACCTTGCAAGTATGCTGTGATTCTAAATCACCATGCTTGATAGTTGTTCTTATCAAGCTTCTCTATTTGTGCATGTTGATCAACCATTGTGTTAATACTAAACTCCCTCCTTTAACCCTCCTTTTGGATGGTTTTCATAGTTTTGGTCTATACATCCACAACGATTGTGTAATAAGAAGAAGTATGAGATTTACCTTTGTAATAAAGTTTATGCACCTTTCTTTGCTTGAATGATGCTTGAGATGCTTCCTTGCTATCTCCTTCTACCTTTGTGTAGTGTCGATGATGAACCTCTGCTCCAATATCTTCAAATTCTTCATCAAGGTATTATAACCTTCTCCAAGCTTCAATTCCTTGCTCTGATACCAATGTTGGAGTTTATTGACCTCCAAAATATAGCTGGAAGGAGGTAGAACCCCCTAAGAACAAGTTGACCTTCTCACAAACTTCATCACAAAAAACGAGTCATGCTTGCAGAGCTTACTATTCTCTACTAACTCAAACTTTTATCAAAATTCTCTTAATAACATATACTAGAGACCAAGAGCTTTCCAATGAGCCAAAGAACACTCAATTTGGATAAATACACAAGGAGATATGACCTCTACAAGTTTGAGGTTTAATGGAGACCTTCAGCAGGGGTGAACCCGAGAACACACACTACTTGCAGAGAGTATTGCTCTCAGCGCACAAATCCAATGATTATGAAAATTGACAATATGAAAGTAGACAGTACGATCTTTCAAATGAGCTATCAAACATGTAACTTGGATATATAATGAGGGAGATACAAGCTCTGCAATCTCTGCAATCTCTGCATACAAAACTACAGCAACGTAGAGATACACATATGACTTTCTTGGACTTCCCACAAGATCACGACTTTTCCCCTCTTTATATAGCGTGGGGAACTAATCTAAAACCTTCATAATACATCTAAATTTGTGTTAGACACTTGGGTGGAGATATTACATGACTCAAGTGCTCAAATAAGCAAAGTATTGATGGACTTTGAGAACTAGCCACATCGACCTTCCACTAGGACACCACTGCAGCTCCCTTGTGACTCACTAATTTGACTCATCATGTTCTAGAACTCACGTGGTATTTTGGCTATGTTGTATGAATAATATGAGCCTTCTTGAAGTATTTGAAGACTTCCCAAAGGTATTTACATAATTTGAAACTTGTACCATACATAAAACAAATGTTCGCAACATGTTTTATAGACCCATAACCATCCCAAGAACTGAGATTTGATAACAATTTAAATAGTAGTTTAATAGTTTAACATTGGTGCCGTCTGTGGGAAGTGGAGTAGCCAGTTAAAGAAAAGGTTAAGGAGCAAAGAAGAATCCTTTGATATATGCGGGTAACACGTTTCGGTGAATCGTATCCCAAATCCGAAGTGATCCACATCCCTGGGCAGTTCTGAATTTGTTAGGAACACCCTCTAGTGGTAGAAGTGAAGAACAATCAAGTTCACTTGCAGAAGGATCAGTCCAACAAGCTAGTGGCAATTTCGGTGGTAGTTCGGTGCTCTACAAAAGCAGTTCGGTAGAGTGCGGCTGTAATCTGGTGCATTTCGGTGATAGTCTGGTACATTCTGAAGACATTACATTAGTTTTTGGTGGTATTATGATGTTGTCTGATGATAGTTCAGTGTTATCCGGTGACAATTCGATGACAGTTCAGTATTTTTCGGTGATAATTCGGTGCTCTCTAGTGATAATTCAGTGATTTTCGGTGATAGTGCGTTATTGTTCGGTAGGAATTTACTGCATTCACCGTCTTTAGGTGCAAGTTTAGCCAATTTCGAGGGCTGTTAGATGTTGAGCTAAGTAATCGGTTCAGAGATATTTTTGGATTGGAAAATTGGCAAAGTGACCATACGGTCCAGGGACATCAGGAAATCTGTCCCCAAAGTTCAGGCAATATGATAGTTCATAACAACAACAACAACAACAACAACAGAAGCAACAACAACAACAGCAGCAACAGATTATTCCATCACGTCTGGTGCCAACTAGAGTCACCTACACAAAATTTGGAGGTTTTCTGGGAGATGATCCCGACGCACATGTGCAGACATTTGAAATTAATTATGAAGTTTTGAATTCCCAGTAGAGCCTGCCTATAAAGCCATTGTGTTCCAGTCAACTTTGGTTAATGAAGCTTATCGCTGGCTAACCGAATATGACTTGAATCATTTTCGGCAGTATGATGACGTGAAGGATGTATTCCTGCAACGATTTTGGTTTTAAAAAAAACCTAGCAGAAATGTTTGATTATCTGCAGAATAACAGGTAGAAGCCACACCAAAATGTACAAGATTATGCCACTTTATTCCAGACTCATTTACGGCAACTACCACCAGCGCATGCCAACTTACCAGATGACATCATTACTCAGTGGTTCATAAACGGATTAAATCCCCAATTGAAACAGATTATGATCATACAATGTGTGGGAGGAATGACCTTGGACGTCGTAATCACTATGGCGTTACAGTTAGAAAATAAAGTGGGTGGATTCGCTGAAGATCTAGAATGGTTGAAGGCATCCAGGCATTCAAACTAGGATCCTCTGAAACAAAGTTATTGTACTAAATGTAAAAATACAGGACATAGTAGCTCAACATGCACTCTGAATCAGATGTAGTGTGCTATTTGCCACACAACGGACCATACTATGGAGACTTGTCCTTATAATGCAAAGGTAAAGAGTAGAGTGGTTGTCAAGGCTATCATTCAAGAACAAGGGCAACCGGCCAGTCATTACGTACCACCACAAATGAGGAATACTCCTTACCAAGGATACAAGAATTATAGAGGAACATGGTCAACTAACTTTGGACAAACTCGATGGAATGCGGGTCCATCAAGTGAAGGTGCATCTCTTCCACCACCTAAATGTCATTTTTGCGATGAAATAGGGCATATCCGTAGATACTGTAAAGATGCGACTGAGTACAATAAAAAGAAAAAGGAACGACAACACCCGATGGCAAACATGGTGTACATTTCAACAGTTGACACTCAAACAGCAGTGGTGCAAACACGATCGAGAAAGCAATTACAGCCAGCTCTGGAGATTTTTGAACCTGGAATTCATGAACAGCAAAAGGTGTTTACTAAAGCAAGTAAGTGGGCAACCCAGGAACAAACTATTTTTCTTGACCTAGTTTCAGTAACGCAGCAAAGCATATCACAAGCAGTACCACAAGGTAGAAATCTAACCCAATTAGTACCGAAGTCCCCATCGGACACGTACCGAAAACAGCAAAATTTGATCTCGTGTGGGATGTCTTATCCAAGGCGTCCATTATGCTACCATTGGGACAATATTGGCTTTGGTTCCTGGTGTGCGCCAACAATTCCAGCAACAGGTCAGTCCAAGAACTTCATGTGCCCCTTCAACAACAACAATTCAGCCCGAACTTGATCCGAGGGTGGATCATATGGTGCCCTTGATTATATTCTGGTATAAGAATCATAAAATCACTCAAGTATTAATTGATGGAGGTTCCGGAGTAAACATTGCAATAGCAGCACTTTTTCAACAGATGGGATGGACACAATAAAAAATCGAACCTGTCCAATTTTTTGTCCGGATGGGTGATCAATCACGAGTTCATCCGGTTGGGTTGGTGCATCATATTCTTATTACTCTTTAAGGAGCTGTATTTAAGATGACCTTTGTTGTTCTGGAATTACCCGAATCTAGCCTTGACTATAACCTGCTCTTTGGACGACTATGGTTAAAGCAAGCTAAGGTAGTTCAGGATTGGTCAGCACATGAATTGATTTTTAAGAATAACCACCAAACATATGTCATTCCACTAGACGACATGAAGCCTTGTGACTTGCATGCACGACCATATGTAGCTGAACCGGTACACATGCTGGATGGTCTTTCAGATGATGAAGAGGAAAATTTTCTTAAAGCCAACAGGGATCTGATGGCACTCAGAACTGTGGACTTACAAACGCTTGTAGATAACTAGAGTCGGGAGGCCTGTACGGTCGTACCACTGACCGGAGCATCTGAAAAAAGTGTAGCACAGACCGTGGATGATACGATGCTCCAACAATTGCTCTAGCCAATGGATGACTTTGCCATGCCCCGGTAGTTCTACATACTGGAAGACCAATTGCTTACCTGCAACTTAGGTGATGAAACTAATCCGCAGCCAGTGAAGATCAAGGCGGGACTAGCAAAGACCTTCCAAGATAACTTACTGCAATTACTATGTGAATTCTCTGATATATTTGCATGCAACAGTACCCGATCCATTCCCTCTGCTGTTTCTGGACACAATGTTGATTGATGTGGAAGCTCCCGAGATGTAATCCTTTTTCGATGGATATAGTGGTTATAACCAAGTACAAATGGCAGAGCAGGACATTCCAAAGACAACATTTATAACAAATTGGAGTGTTTATGCATGTACGGTGATGTGGTTTGGTCTGCGAAATGCTCCAAGTACGTTTCAGTGCTGTATGCAGGACGTTTTCTCTCTTTATCTAACCACATTTATGAGAGTTTACTTGGATGACTTCTCCTTATCCGGTGATACTTCGGTGCATCTGTACCATTTAGGGTGCTGTTGTTCAAAGTGTCGAGAATACTGTTTGTGCTTAAACCCAAATAAATCTGTATTTGCGGTATCTTGCGGCAAGTTGTTAGGGCACATTATCTCAAAATAGGGGATTCAAGTTGATCCAGATAAAGTGAAGGCAGTATTGGAGGCACCTGCCCCCAAGGCACCCAAAGAAGTGATGTGCTTCTTGGGACAAATCCGGTGGCATGGACGACATTTACGGTGGCTTGCTCATCTGGTCACGCCACTCAATCGGCTGATAACCAGTACTCCTTGTCAGTTTGAATGGACTGAGGCATGTCAACTCTCTTTCGATCGATTGAAATCACTGTTAACGCAAGCTCCTATATTACAAGTGCCAAATTGGGAATTACCATTTCATGTCTTTATGGATGCATCTGACATTGCAATTGGTAGCGTGCTGATGCAGCAAATGAAAAAATGGTTTCATCTAGTATATTATGCGAGTCACAGATTAGCTCCGGCGGAGCGCAATTATTCAGTCATTGAATGTGAATGTCTCTGATTAGTATATTCGGTGAAGAAATTTTGGCATTATTTATTGGGACGCTGCTTCACCTTCCATGTCGATCATGCGGCTTTGGTGTACCTTGTTCACCAATAGCATTTGGGAGGAAGACTAGAAAGATGGGTCTTGTTGCTCCAAGAGTTTGATTATTCAGTAGTACATCGACCAGGGTCCGCACACGCA
Source organism: Ceratopteris richardii (assembly GCA_020310875.1). Lineage (NCBI taxonomy): Eukaryota > Viridiplantae > Streptophyta > Polypodiopsida > Polypodiales > Pteridaceae > Ceratopteris > Ceratopteris richardii. Next base: position 2,338,207 of record CM035421.1, on the reverse strand, counting down.
CTTGCTGATTTTCTATCTCGGTTGGATTCCAGTGAACTTCCGAAAGGAGTTGACGATACCATACCTGCTATCTATGCAAGTGAGACTGTACAGGATGATCAACAAGAATTGCCAGTAAAATCCTCCTATTATGACACTTTGATGCTTTTCTTGACCAGTGGATGTCCTCCTGCACGAATTCTCCTGCTGCTCGTCGGAAACTGGCCATGTATAGTCGACGATTCTGGCTAATTGTAGGGCAGTTATATTATATGGATCACTCGGGAGTGCTGCTCATATGTGTTCCACCACACGAAATTGCTTCAATCATCATAGTGGCTCATTCTGCCCCAGCTGGAGGTCATTTTGCGTTTGACCTGACCCATCAGAAGATTTTGCAAAGTGGCATTATGGTGGCCTACTATGTACCGAGATGTGACCAAGTATGTCCGACAGTGTGATGAGTGTCAGCGATCAGGTCAACCTTTACAGAGACATTACTTTCTGCTCGAACTTGTTTTGCCTCTCGAACCTTTTCAGAAATGGGGCTTGGATTTTATCGGACCAATCACACCTCCTGTGACACTTACCAGTAACAGATATATTCTTACCTGCATAGATTATGTGACTCGGTGGGCCGAAGCTTGGGCTCTACGATCCGCCACAGCAATTGGGGTTGCTAAATGCTTGATGAAAGATATTTTTCCACGATATGGTTTACCTTTGGAGATTGTGACTGATAAGGTATGCAGTTTGCAAACACATTAATGCAACTTACTCATATCTTCCAGATTGTGCATAAGTTCAGTTCTCCCTACTATCCATGAGCGAATGGACTCGTTGAGAGCACCAACAAATCTCTATTGAACATCTTAAAGAAACTAGTATTAGCTTGCCCAGAGAGATGGAACCGATTCCTACCTGCTGTATTATGGGCTTATCGTACAACATATAAAGTGGAGACCGGAACAACTCCCTTCAAGTTGGCTTATGGTTTGGAGGTGATTGCTCCTATGGAACTAGTGGTTCCTAGTCTGTGGGTGGCATTAGAGCAGAAATTACTACCTGAAGAATCTTTCCCTTTTCGATTGGAGGCTTTACGGTCTCTCGATGAACAGCGCCTCGAGAGTTTTCTGGTGTTGCAGGAAGTTTAGCTCAGACAAGTAGAACTCATGATCATTTTGTTAAAACCCTCGTGTTTACCATCAACCAATTAGTGCTCTTTTATAATGCTAAATCTAACCGATTTGACAACAACCCCCTGCCCCAGCTAATGCGATCCCAGTAAAATATGCAGCTGCAGAAGAGAACCTGAATAGAGCTATAGTCCCTGTAACACCTTTGCTCTCTGAAAGTGACCCCAGTGACCATAGCTTTGATTCTACACATGTCGATAGTCCCCAGGCCTACTACATGCAGTCTCCTGAGCATGGTGAGTCTTACTATAGCGAAGATCCAAATGAACCTAGTTGGGAGTCAGATTACACAAACGTCATGTATACGAACCCCAATCCTAAGCCTCAACCTAGGCAGGTAAGACCCCCATTCCCTAGAGGACCATGCTACAGATGTCAGGGAGATCACCTCATTCGTGATTGTCCCTTACCTCCACTCACACAACCCCAGTCAGTAACAATTCAGGGCTTTTGCCAAGAATGTGGAAAGGAGCATCTTTTATGAGATTGCCCTAAGAATCCTAATAATATGCCAAAAATCACTCCTATTAACGTTATTGGATTGGTGGTAGAGTCCACAGGAAGTGTGACATCCACCGCACCAGTACAGGTAGTGACTAGAGCTCAGGCATTGCAGCAGAATCAAGGGGTAAACCAGGATAAGAACCCAGAGGCTAGTGAAACCGAGAGCGTGACAAAGAAAAGGACTAGAGCGTGGAAAGATAGTCGGGAAAGAATGAAAAGACAATGGGCTAAAAAGATGAGTGAGCTTGAGGAAAGCATAAGAGAAACCAAAGCCAGGATAACTGAACTCACATCTCAAACTCCCTCTCACTCTACCCCACCACCACCATTCCCATCGCCATCCGACCCGCCACCTTCCAACCCACCTCATACGATTCCACCACCCCCTAGAGTAGGATCAGTATTAGCTGATCCCACTCCTGAAGACATAGACATGATGCTTAAAGCATATCAGGCCAGAATCCAAGAAGGGCCAAATGTCACGGATCATGACAAGTGTTACCCTAGAGCTGACCTAGAGATAGAAAGAACCAAGCTTTGCGCGAAAATGGTCGCATTGGCTCAGACTATGTTTGAAGCCAGTCGCCTTTTCAATTACTCGGGCTCAGCCAAGACGCAGTTACACTTGGATGGACTTCTAGAGAAGTTAGAGGGCATAATTGCAAGATCTGCCAAGGAAGAAGAAAATCAAGAAAGAGATAACGCAAGCAAAAACATGACCCATCCCCCACCGAAAGCTTATGTGCCCAATTCCACTGAACCAGACAACCCCCCCTCCCTAGAAAGAATAGAGAAGCTGATTGCACAATTAGAAAAGGAACCAGCCTCTCAACACAAGGGCAAGGCAAGTGAAAGAGTAAGCATTCCTGCTCAGGAAGCCTATGTGCCTGAAGCCTATGTGCCTAACTCTACGGAGCCAGACACATCATCTTCTATGAATCGGTTCACACCAGAATTCCTACGCGAGATTCAAGAAGACAAATAGGCTAAAGAAAGTGAAGTCCCTCCTCCCATTGAACTTGTGGATGATGCACATGACCAATTCCCACAAGACATCCCATCCATTTATGGAGAGCAAGAGAGTACCCAATCTCAAGAAAGGTTAGACTTCGAGTCTAATTCTTTACAAGAACTACCCCATTTCATAGGCCCATGGGAAGCAAAGTCCACCTGTATGAGAGCACCCACAGTCATGGTAAGAAACGAAGATTCAGTCATACCTAGGAACACAGAGGTAGTGAAGAACACCAAAGTGCAGTGCAATCTCACTTTGGAAGAGCTGCTTAAGGTCAGACCAGAAGTGTGGAAACATGTAGCCAAACAAGTACCAGAGATAGCAAAACCTCGTTCCCAGGTAGGATCACATAGGACAGTGCCAGAAATACCCTTGGATAAGATAGGAGATATGTGTGAAGGTGAAGAAGGGAACACCTATCTTCCCATTACCTACCAGGAGTACACCACCAAGGCAATTTTGGACTCAGGCGCAGGAGTTGCAATTGCCACCACTTCCCTATGGAAGCGTTGGGGCAAGCCTGCACTCAGGCCAACGAGAATGAAATTGCAGATGGCCGATGGTCATATTGAAAGACCCTTAGGATTGCTAGAAGGAATAACTCTCACCACTTGTGGTGTCGAGTTTGAGCATACATTTGCTATATGTGACTTCAGCAAAAATCATGCCTATGAGATGATTTTGGGAAGACCATTTATGCGACAGTTGCAAGTGGTACAGGATTGGGGAACCAATTCCTTGTATTTGCAACACCTAGATGTTATGACCAAAGTCAATCTTAAGGATTACTCTCATAGAGATGTACCTCCTATCCAATGGAATCCCATCCATAGAGCCAAAGATGATACAGAGTCTGTGCATTCCATAGAATCCGGATCCTCGTGGATGCATGAAGACACCCACTTATGGATGTGCAAAGTAGCAGTAGACGAAGAGAAGAGAGAAAAAGCCAGAGAGGTAGGTGCAAAAGAAACCCATAGATCAATCCAAGACCCAGCCTATGCACCTGTAGTTTTTCCAGACGAAGAATTTGAACCTCACGGCTGGGCAGAAATTTTAGCAACCATGGATGTAGCCATCAATGAGGAACAATGGACACCTCGCTGTGATGAGGATGGCTATGACATTTCAGTCTTCTCCATAGAGCCAATCATGGGAGAGGCAGTTGTAGAAGAATGCGAACCTAGCCCTGATGCATTTGAGGATGCAAGTGACTCCGATCTAGAGTCAATCATTATGGACCCACCTTTTGCATCAGATGAAGAATACTTCCATGAAGTAGAATTTCAACCCCAGAGGCATGGAGAGCTTACAAACGATGTAAGATTAGCCACACATGTGACCCCGAAGGAAGAAGGAAAGAAACGAAAGAAGAGAGAAGTCTCACCAGAAGAGGAAGAATCTTTGTTTGAGGTCCCAGAAAATTTTAAGAAGTACGAGATAGACGACAGGAGAGTCATGATAAGAATGCCTAAACGAGAGGCACAATCAGGAGAGGCCTATGATAACAAAGAAACCACCAAGAAAATAGTAGTGGCCCTAGAAGAAGGAGAGGAGAGATGCACGTACATAGGCCATGACCTAACAGAGGAAGAAGAGCATGCTTTAATAGCCTTGCTAAGAGAATACAGAGATGTATTCGCTTGGAGTTACAAGGATTTGAAAGGTGTTGACCCTGATATATGCTCACACACTATCCCCATGACCTCAGATGCTAAACCCTCTAAGCAAAAGCCCTATACATATAACGATAATTACGCTGCTAAGATCAAAGAGGAGATAGATAGACTGGTCGAAGCTGGATTTATCTATGAAATTGAGCACACTGAGTGGGTATCCCCCATCGTAGTGGTGCCCAAGAAGAATGGCAAGCTGCGCGTATGCATTAACTTGAAGAAGGTCAATGCAGCCACAATTCGAGATAACTATCCGCTTCCCATCACAGAACATCTCTTAGAAAGAGTAGCAGGCAAGGAAGTGTACAGCTTCCTCGATGGATTTTCGGGCTACAATCAAGTAGCCATAGCTCCAGAAGATCAGCATAAGACAGCTTTTGCCACAGAGTGGGGTATATTTGCCTTTCGTGTAATGCCATTTGGGCTTACCAATGCACCAGCTACCTTCTAGAGACTAATGTGCCATGTATTTAAGGAGTTCCTGAGGAAGAATTTAGAGGTCTATGTTGATGACCTTTGTGCTCATTCCAACATCAGACAAACCCATATTCCTGAACTCAGACAAATCTTTGACAAATGTAGAGAATATCAAGTCTGCCTGAACCCAGAAAAGTGTGTTTTCATGGTCAGGCAAGGCAAGATTCTAGGGCACATAGTGTCAAAGAATGGCATATCTACTGACGAAGAGAAAGTGAGAGCCATAGCAGAGCTACCTAGGCCAAGGAATGTCAAGGAAGTACAAGCTTTCATGGGACATTGTGGTTACTACCGCCGGTTCATTCACATGTATGCTGTCATTGCAAAGCCCATGTACGGACTTCTGACTAACTTTGAGTGGACTGATGAAAGTGAGAACTCCTTCCAGGAGCTTAAACGAAGATTATGTTCAGCACCAATCTTGACCACACCAGATTGGAACAAGCCATTCCATGTTCACGTGGATGCATCCAATTATGCTATTGGATGTGTACTCGCACAACCTACTGGTGAAGGTAATATGGATCTTCCAATTGCCTATGCTAGTCGACAACTGAATGCAGCTGAACGAAATTATACCACTACTGAGAGAGAAGGCTTAGGCATGGTATATGCAGTTAAAAAGTTTAGACATTATTTGCTTGCAAATAAGTTTAAATTTTTTACTGACCATCAGGCATTGCTATATCTTGTGAACAAGCCATGCAATACAGGAAGATTAGTAAGATGGTTTCTCTTGCTAATGGAATATGATTTTGAGGTTGTGGTAAGGAAAGCTAGGACTCATTTGAGAGCAGATCACCTCTCTAGGCTCACATCTGGAGAAGCCCCACAAGGAGTATCAGATGACCTTCCTGATGCTTACTTGTTTAATTTGGAAGTTGTACCGCATTGGGCTAAGCCATTGGTACCAGTATTGACATACGGGCCTAACCATCCAGTAGTAAACACACAGAATAGAGAGGTTGTGAAAGCCCAAAAGTACCACATCATGGCAGGAAGCATGTACAAGCACACGGATCAAGGAATCATGGCTTGTTGTGTGGAAGAGGACGAGTACAATAAATGGTTGCATTTAGCACATGTAGGTGCATTAGAGCAACACTACTCAAAGCAACGAACCTTACAGACGCTAAGGAGACTCGGAGTACATTGGCCAACTATGGAAGCTGATGTCCAAAGGTTGTGCAAGGAATGCCCAATCTGTTGCGCTAAACCACCTGTGGAACACGCCACTCTTTATCAAGTGTCCATAATGCCAGATTGGAGTGAACCACTAGTATCCTTCCTGAGGACGAAAACATTCCCTCCAGACATGACTCTGGCTAGGAAAAGGAGTTTAGAACAAGAAGCCCAGGATTACTCACTTATTGGTGATAATCTATACAAACGTGGTAAAGACGGTTACCTGAGACTATGTGTCCATGAGAGTGAATATCTCAAGATCTTGGAAATTGCTCACCAAGGTGTAGCACGAGGACACTTTGGACCAGATCGGGTGATCAAGGCAATACTATTTGCGGGCTTCTGGTGGCCGACCCTTCACATGGATGCACATACCTATGTGAAACGCTGTGATGTCTGTCAGAGAACTCAGTATCCTATACGTAAAGATGAGATGCCACTAAAACCTCTGATGGGTGGACGTGCATTCTCTAAGTGGGGAATAGACTTTGTAGGCCCTATTAATCCCCCAGCTAAGGGTTCACATGCTGAATATATCATTGTGGCCACGGATTATCTCACCAAGTGGGTGGAGGTAAAAGCTACGACAAAGAACGACGCTCAGACAACTGCTAAATTCTTGTTTGAAAATGTATTCACAAGATATGGGCTACCTATAGAGCTAGTTAGTGATAGAGGCACTCACTTCTTGAACGAAGTGATTGAAAATATACTCCAAGAATTTTTGGTAGTTCATAAGAAGTCTGCCCCCTACCACCCACAAGCTAATGGGCAAGCCGAAAGCACAAACAAGATTCTGTGCAATGTGTTGACCAAGCTCGTGAATAATAAACGCTCTGATTGGGACAAACAGCTACACCATGCTGTTTGGGCATACCGAGTTGCCTACAAAACGGTACTCCAAGCCACCCCCTTTCAGATGGTATTTGGCCAAAACGCCGTGCTACCTTTGGACTTCTTAATACCTACATTGAAAGTAGCACAAGAGCACGAATGGACGGGTCATGAACTCTCCTCTAGACTTTTTGACCTTGAACGATTAGGAGAAACAAGACTGAGAGTAGCTGCAGGGATATATGCAGCTAAGAAGAGACAGAAGGCATACTTTGATGCCCATGTGAAGGATAAGGGCTTGAAAGCAGGAGATCTAGTTTTAGTCTACACATTGAAACAACACGCAAGGAAGCTAGAAAAGAGAGGCTACGGACCTATGATCATCAATAGGATCTCCACGAGTGGAGCAGTACAATTAGCCACCTTAGAGGGTGATGTTCTCCCAAACTATATTAGCGGATGCAGAGTCAAGTTGTATCAGGAACCCCTCACGGAGGAAATGCTAAGTCGACTCAATACTGCTAAGCAACGTAAAGAGGAGGAAAAACGAATTCAAGAAGAAGCTCAAGCAGAAGCCCTAGAGCGCATACGGATAATGAAATTAAGAAGACAAGGTAGAGAGCACCCTAGGCAAGATGCATATGCAGATCAAGGATATGACGTGGCTATGTGTGAAGTTTCCGGTGTTAGCTCAGATAGAATAACTGACCGACGTCCTTTCATAACCTTAGATATAGGACAAGGAAAGAGTGCAAGGACTGTAAGAGCCTTGATTGACTCAGGTGTAGCCACTAGTGCTGTTAAATTGTCTTACTGTCAAGAGTTGCAATTAACTGTCAATTCTGTGGAAGCATATCTCATAGGATTGGGAGGCGTGGAAACCCCTTGCATGGGCGAGGTGGAACTTCCCCTCTATATTCATGATGAGGCAATGACAGTTAAAGTACTAGTATGTCAAGATGAGGACCTCACGGAACCCCTTGTCTTGGGTCAAGACTGGATCTATGACCAAGCAGTCAACTTAAACCTAAGAAGTGGACTTCTTCAGGTATGGGTCAATCATAGTCGAATTACAGTAGAGTTAGATAATGGAGCACTCAAGGAACTAGGGAAGGCACACACTCCTGGTCCTTCCAGGAGTACACATGAAGATGACCATGCTGTTCTTGTCCAAAACTATGTGTTGCAGAGGAATGATGTTTGCAAAAAAGGAGCCAGGGATGCAAGGGAACTCCCTTCTTTTCCAAAGGCCAGAAGGAGGCAGCAACTAAGGGCAGATCAATCACTGAAGACTCTCCAGGCGAGAGACCAAAAGAACGCGCGAAGCAGAACAACTCAGCCGATGAAACAAATGTGGGTGCGGAAAGACGAGCTGTCGGCCGTAACTAAGTCGCAACAACGGTCTCAACTTCCTATTAGTAATCAACGACTTGATGCTAATAAGAGGACTCCTAAAACCTCTGTTGAGAAAATAAAATCTATTTGGGTACCCAAGAAGTCGATGAAGGCTGACCCGCAATCAAGACAAATTTGGGTGCCTAAGGCTTGCTTGCGGGCTCAAGTAACCCCACACAATTCACATCATACACGACAGGGTTCACTCGGTCAAGCAGTCGCTACCCACTCTTGTCTGATACACTCGAACACACTGCCACCTAGAAGCACGCACAGACTCACTTGTAGATGGGTCCCAATGACACAACAACTCCCAGCAGAATTACTCATGCAACCCTCCCGAGTCTCCACAAAACCAAGACCAAAAGCCATCCATGGTGTTTGGCAACCAAAGACTTGTAATAAACCCCCCGACCCCAATCTGTGAATTCATCTCCACTTACTAACTGCATTAGTCAGACAGTGCATCTTTCCATCTAGCTCCTAGGACTAACCAGGCATTAACTACACACACTGTCATCGTGCACTTACTAACCACTGACTCATCATCTACCTCATGTTAATGTTGTAACGGGGACAACAACGGGTTTATTCTGTCCATTACAATGTTAACACCTGGTTCTATATTCTCACAGAACCAACAAGCAAGCAGTGCCATGGCGGAAGCCGGAGGTGCCAGTTCTCAAGCCGGATCCAGCGCACAGATTGTGGATATAGAAACACTCCTCCTCGAGCCACATCTCACCGCAAGACCGCAAGAACTTCAAGCTGTGCATGTGCTCCCAATTCAGGATCCTCCTCAGGGACACACCTCTCAGGTGGGCAAACACGCTCATTGGTTCAGTGATGTTGCAGGACCATTGGGTGATGGAACCTATTTTTGGGAAGCTGAATTGGAGTTTAATGGTAAATGGGGACGCTACCATTTTTTCACGCGCGAATTTGAGAGCTATCAAAATGCCAAAGTGATGCGTTCAGTATGGACCAAAGCTGGCTTGGACAGTTATTTCAGGGCCCACTTACCAAAGCCGGATTTCTTACGTTGTTCTTATCTTATCAGTACCATCACTCCGAGCAGGGCCAAGGGAGGCGACAGCACCTTTGTGTTACCCTCACTGTTGCCGGGCCACGAACTTAAAAGATTCAAACTGACCCTCAATCTGGTATGAGAAGCATTGGGCATGTATGGTATGCACATTCCTACTGAAAAGGAAACAATGGTTCCAGGCAGAATGAAACATAAAGATCTCAATAAGCTGAAGGATATGGTAGCGATGACACCGACCATCGCTCTTCACCTACGGACCGTCATGCAGCATTTTGCTTTCCCCGCCCAGGAAAGATTCACCATGCCCCCAAAGAAGATATGGTTTAGCTTGTATTTGGCAGAGACAGAAAGCCTCCCTATCAACGTACCACATTGGATCATAGATCAGATTCACCTAGCCCATCAACGGTGGAACAAGAAGTAGAAAAATGTGCTCCACGGGTGTTGTGCTCTGACCAAGATAATCTATCGATGTCTAGCCTATGACGTGCCTATTCAGCGGGCACTCATATGGTCCCAGGCCCAGGATTTCCAGAGAAGGCTATCAGCGGTAGGTCCTCCATCAAAGAAGATGAGAGGGGGAATCCAATTACCCTGCGCTCAACCAAGGGAAGCCACCACTACACCAGAAATTACCCCTCCCCAAACACGACGCATTAGACCATTCACCATTCGGCTACCAAGACCAAGTACAGAGGGACCCAATCTGGTGTTTCCACCCGTCCCATCAGATTTGGAATTTCCACAGGGCTTTACTCTCAATGATCTCACTGATGAAGAAGTGGCTAGACTAATCTACGACTCTAATCTCGAGACGGAAACAGAGCGAGCTCAGGAACCACAACCCCATACAACAACATCAGCCCCCACCCGACCACAAGTGGTAGAAGTCGACGTAGATGAACAAGAGACCGAACAAGAGGAAGAAGCCTACGAAGAACAAGAGTATGATGAACTTTCAGAGTTAGCAAGTGCCCCCGCGTATTCGGCATAAATAAAAAGACTATATCGAACCATGCAGCTAGTTCAAGAACAGCATAAAACGTCACTTGAAGCAGGCAAGAAACTCATGAACCAATTGCTGGCAGAGGAAGGCGTGGATGACATGTTCATCGAGTCCATAAACCTACACGCCGATGCAGTAGGATTGGATGAGGCCATTCATGAGGCAATGGCCTACATTCACCGATTTGAGAAAAGAGTTCCCGCCCGTCCCATGAGGTCCGGGAAACAAATTCATATCAACGTTTCAGCACCAAGAGATACAACGCAAGCAGACGAACATCAGGAAGCACCACTGTCACCACCTTCCCCACCTCTCACTACACAACTCACTCCACCACATGACACTATCACCAGCACGTCCACTACCACCACAATCGTCATGGGAATTCCACTCTCTCCGGGAATCCAATTCGGGGGCGTCACCATGCCCACTTTCACCACTCTCTTCACTAACGTCACATCCACCCCACCCACGATCCCCATCTACACGGTCACTCAAACATTTGACACTATGGAAACATCTCCTGCCACTGCACCGCTCCCTCCCCCCATGCCACCTCCATCTCCCATACCCCCTCCACCCACATCTCCACTTGCGTCCACATCATTCACAACTCCCTTTCCCGCCCCCATTCCCCCTGCATCTTCACCCCTCCCTGCATCATTTAATGTAAATAGTATATTTCTAGCATTAAATCAATGTGTATATCAGCTTCAGAATGAGTACAGAGCTCTGGACGGCCGGTATCAACAACTGACAACAAATCACCAGAACTTACAAAGGCAATTTAAAATTCTTGAAGAGGAAAATGCAGATGTAAATCAACGTTATACAACGCTTGAGCAGGCTCACCAAACACTACTAGAGGCACCCCAACCATCGAAAGAATCAGGCGTCAAACAATTAGAAGCCTTGCTCGAAGTATACCAGGCCGATAACCTACGAGTCAGACGTAACTTGGCGCTACTCAGGAAACATATGGCCACAGCACTTGAAGAGAACAAGAGACTGCAGAAACAAAATGAAGAGAATCTGGAAGCTGCAATGGAAGGCTCTCCCCACGAGATAGATCCAGAGCAGTTCAAAGCAGTTCCCTCGGAGACGATGAAAACCATTTTGGAAAGCTATGCAGATCTTCTGGAAGCCCATGATGACTTGGAAATAGAACGTGACACACTACTGAGCAGACTTAAGGAACAGGAAGAACAACCGAAGAGTGTCCCATCAACCTCTACCTCAGACGAGGTAAAGGCCTTAACTGAGCAGGTGGCAGAATTACAAAAGAGGTTACTGACATACGAGAGACAGCCCTCTCCAGTAGTAGAACCAGAGCCAGAAGAGTTGGTCCCTATTGAGGTAGCTGATTCGTACGAAGAACCGTATATTCCTATGCCGATGCCAGGAGGGCAACGAACCTCAGAGGGACTAGACACCTTGGAAGTGGAAGCACCCGAGTGGCTTCAGACACTGGAAAGGACAGCGAACACCCACGAAGAACGGGTGGCCATTCAGATCCAATCACTAGCGAACCTAGAAGAAACTGCCATAAAGTCAGAATATTTCAGAAGCATGTCTCATCATAGATGGATCGGCACAAATAATGACCAATATGTGCCATACTGCATACTTTTGGCCGATTACAATGCCGAGATTCAACGACGATGCGGCAAGCCTCCCACATTTGCTACACAATTTGGTCCAGATGATATACCGGAAAGCGCCAAGCGTGGGTCCATCCATCAACCCACCTGGAGGATCAGGCTTTTGGAAACATATCCTAAAATGGTCCGAACCTGGAATAATATGCCGTTGTTTATTAAATATAATCCTTGTTACGTTCCAGTTCTTCGAAGACGCACCTGGCTTGAATTCACTATTGCCGTCAGAGACATCAAAGCCTACGCAAAATGGTTAAATTACGTTTATCTAGCACCTCCACGAGGACCCCCCACGGTGAACTACATGATTTCTACAATCTGCCACTGGAGCATTCGGCTACGCAATAATCCCGATGTGATGGCCCAGATGTGTATGAAAATATTCGAATTAATGCTGATCACTTTCAGGACGTTTAAGAACATTAAGGACCCCCACTTCTCAGGAGCAGGCTTCGTGATAGGAAACCAGGATCTGGTGTACGATATGAGTACCACCCCATCAATTGAAGTAATATATGCTTGGCACGCCAGGATCAAGTACCTCCCAGCCTGCTTTAAACAGACATTTGAGGAGATGTTCATCACAGGATTCTGGGAATATCACTCTGAAATCTTTATACCCAGACCATCACATCTCCTCCAATTATTTGCTGTGGAGAGAACTATTCACTCAGAACAATTGAGGGTGCCTCATCCAGATGTTCCCGGACATGTGAATTGGGATGATTTGCTCACATATCTAGCATGCGGTGTCGGGAAGAAGGAGGTCGTGGCGGGAAGCCGGCGCGTGGGGTTGGATCAGGCCCCGCTCTGGTGCGCCGTTCCCGCTGTCCTGCGAGCGGCGTCTGCGCGCTGGGCGCCTCGCCTGTGCTCTCTGGAGCGTGCGCGATCCTCGTACGCGTGGGACCCTCGCCCCTCGGAAGTGTCGAGATGTGCATGCGTGCACGACCGTAGGCGTCGAGAAAGAGACAAATCAGATACAGCACTGAATCTCAAAATCACTGGGTCGGTGTGTATACAAACTCGATGATACAATAAAATCTCAATGATACAGTGGTGCCCGCAACAGTGCGGGTCTCTGATACAAAAGTCCGCTACAGTGCGGATAGATAAATAAAAATAAATGCCGTCGCTACAGTGCGGATCGGCTGGATATGATGTAGGCTTCCCGCTACAGTGCAGGAAGTCACCCTCGATCTCTGTCTTCTGGTCTTTGCGATTTAATCTTTTCTTCACTTTTCTTCGGTCCAAACTTTTCTTCAAATCCTCACTTTGCAGCTCTTTACTTCAAAAATCCGCGCAAATCAAACCTGCAGAGTACACGCACCAAGAAGATCAACGAGGAAAAACAAATGAGGCTTGGCCCTCTATTTATAGGATTCCCCATCCTTCTCTCCTTGGGACGTTCATCTAGAAGTTTCCAACCTCCCTACTCAACTTTCCAATTTCGGACGACCATGCATGTTCACTTACTATTCTTGGAAAATCCCATCTCTTAATTCCATTTTTTATTTTTGTCCTTTTTATTTTCCCTAAATTAATGTTTTGGTTTCACACTATATACAGGGTTAATTAATCCAAGGGTTTGGGCTAGGATAAACACCAATTCCAAGGGTCCGACCTAGGGTGTTTGGTTGGAAAAATCAGGGTTTGGTCACAATTATCTCAAGCTCGTCAATTCAACAGTTTATTTACAATTTCGGCCTAACATCCAAGGGTTTCCAAGGGTTCAAGTTTGATTTTCAAGGGGGTAAACTCATGTTTCTAGTCAGTTTCAAGGGTCAAACCTAAAGTTTTCATGGGTCTAATGTCAGTTATTTACACGCACGGTTCTAATGCACATCTCTCACATGGTTTCTTATCACACAGGCAATCAAATCAGTCAAATCATGCATGAAATGTATCCTCTTTAGAACAAAACATCACACGAAACTCAGAAAATAATGAACTTTGAAAAAAATTAGTGCACACTCCCTGCGGGATTTCATCCCGACATTCACCCCCGCTAAACCTGCACATCGTCCCGATGGGCCAACCTGCAAGATTCAACCGAAGAGTATCAGGGTTCTTTTTTAAAATCTCTTTATACTTTTTATCTTTTTCTTAAATCATGATCTCATGCAGTCATGCAATTTTTATAAAGATTGGTATGAATTTTAGAAAATTAGGTAGATTCAAGCTTCTCAAACATCATATTATGTTTCTGCGTCTGCAATCTGACAAGTAACTACATGAATAAATCGTCGGCTTTCTAGATCTTTTGTTTGTTAAACTGGTTCAGATCCAACTGCTCATTCTAAGTACTAGCATATACATATGTTTCTACTAACTCAGTTTGTAGAATATACCTCGATTCCTACTATTTATCTCCTACTTGTCCAACTCTCCAATAGATCTTTTCTTTTTCTTTACCTTTCTTTTTCATTTTTATTTTTCTTTTTCTTTTCCTCTTCATCTCAACTCAGCATTTCTTTTTATCTTTTATTTTTCACAAATCGGCCTATGTCGAAATCGGATGCGACTCATGGACTTGTCCGCCCGGCCAAGTTTATTCCACCTGTCTGCCGACCCGGCATAGCGCACGACATACACAACATCAGCCCTGCATGAAATCGACGTCAGCTCGTGGCTCTGACCACCCGATCAGAGTGACTCCACCCGCCTACCGACCCATACAGGCGCATGACAACAGATAGGTCAGGCCTACGATGAAACTAGCTACGGCTCGTGGCCTTGATCACCCGACCAAGGTGGTTCCACCCGCCTACTAGCCCATCGTAGCGCACCAACAACATACACGCACATATAAGCTGGCATGAGTATGAATGTTTCTTTATAAATCATGATCCATATGGAGGTAAGATCTCATAGGAAATAAATACTAGGATCCAAAGTTTCCCACTCACTAAGTGTTCAAATCAATCAGCATATACATGCACTCGGTCTAAGCATGTCATCACATTCCCAAACTTTCACTCCCAAAAGTCTCTAGTCCACTAACTGATCCTATTCATATAATTTCTAGCCGCTCATGCTTCATGCAAACCCATAATAGATCTTTGTTATCTTCATTCTACATGATTTTCACAAACTCATACATATCTTTATCACACACAGTAATGCAATGCAAATGCTCTGACAGAAAGAAAACACATCTCAAATCAGAAACGTTTCACTCGGTCATTTTTCTTCATTTTGATCCAGCTTTTCTTTATCTTCATGGTCTATCATTCTTCATCAGCATCAGCCTCAGTGTCATCAGTTCCCTCCAGAAGTTCTTGCTCAATCTTATAATCCGCTTCATTTCTTTTCTTGAATAATTTTATCCTCTTTCCTGCAATCAAAGATCTCAAAGGAGTACTGTCTAACTCTCGAAGTGCATACGTACCATTTTCAAACACAGGCGTAACCACATACGGCCCAAACCATCGTTTGGTCAATTTCTTCCTAGCATCATACTGAGTATCGAATGTACTGTCGTACACCAACACCCAATCATCTATCTCGATCCTACGTGGTCTCAGTCGATGGGTTTTGTCAAAATAGATCTTATTCTTTAACCTTGACTCCTTTAACTTTTGGACTGCTTCTTTCAACTTTTCATTTCCTTGTTCTAATTGCTTTATTCTCAATGATAATAACTCTTCTCTCGTCATACCATCATTCCATGGGAGCGTCAACCATGTCACTATCTGAGTCTGGATGGGGAAGATTGGCTTTTGACAGTACATCAATTCAGCAGGCATGAATCCTGTGGACCGAGTGTAAGTCATCCTATCAGCCCATAACGCGAATGGAAAAAGCCTAGGCCATTGCTTGATGTCATCGCTGCAAGCCTTAGAGATCGCCTTCACAATGGAAGGGTGACCTCTCTCGATTTTCCCATTTGCTTCTGGGTTATAGGCAGTGGTGAGAGACAATCGAATTCCATGACAATCAAAGAACTCTTTTGCCTCTCTCGCATCCAACTCTCCCCTGTCCGCAACCACTTTCTCAACGTATCCGAATCTCGAGATCACTTCTTCTAAAAGGAATTTGCATACATTATAAGTAGTCTTCGTACGAAGAGCTCGACCTTCAACATGGTTGGTCAAGTCCTCTCTAGCAAGTACAATGTATCTCATCTTATCTATCCCTTTGGGCATGGTTACAAGGTCGACCACCCACTTGTAATGGATACAAGGAGGGTAGGTCGGATGTAACGGGTCTCTATGCCTAACTGATGAATGCACTTGGCACGTAGCACAAGTGCCTACAAAATCTCTCACACTGACATAAATCCCTGGCCACCAGTAAGCTTCCCTGATCTTCTCATATGTAGCATAAAATCCTTCGTGACCTGCCCATAAGGTCTCATGCATCTCTCTCATAACTTTTCTCTGAAGACTCCTCGAACTCAATACTCTCTGTGGACTCTTCACCTTGCCTTTAGCGTGTCGCCAAATAACCCCATCCTTCAAGAAAAAGTTGTAAGACTTTTTCCTGATGGATCTATACTTATTTGTGGACCAGCCTGGGGAAGGTTTCAGGGTACTCAGATATCTTCCAATATCTCTCCACTCACCATCATACTCACTCTCTTGGAAATGCTCATATACATACACCAATGGATCGTATCTTATCATATGTATATCCTTTTCTACCTCATCATCATCATCAGACTCATCATCGAATTTTGCCCTTGAAAGCATATCAGCCACTGTATTCGACTTCCCAGCTATGTGTACAAATGCAGGATTTATAAACTTTATATAAGAGATCCATCTAAGCATAGCAATATCCGGAGATGAACAATTTGCAATCATGCCAATCAGTGGAAGACAGTCAGTCTCAACTATCACATTCGCCCCAATGAAATATTCTTTATCGCTCTTTAAAGCAGTCACCAATCCCCATAACTCTCTCTTAATCTGTGGATATTTTCTTTGGGTATCATGTAGGATCTTAGCACCAAAGCGCACTGCATATCTCTACCCCTCATCATCATCTTGCCCTATGACCCAGCCTATGCCAATAGGACTGGTATCAACGGTCAAAATGATAGGTCTCTGACCTGAATAGTCAACACGCTTCAGAATTGGAGCTTCAATTAGCAGCTGCTTCAGTTTACGCATAGCTCTCGACTGTTTCTCTGTCCATACAAACTTCTTTCTCTTTCTCAGGAGATCATATAAGGGGTTCGCAACGTGAGCAAAGTGAGGAATCCATATCACATAGAATACACAGGCTCCTAGAAACCTTCTCACCTCACTGACATTACGACACACTTCAGAGATCTTGCTAATGGCCTCAACTTTCTGCGGGTATGGCTTGCGGCCATAATGTCCACACAGATGTCCTACAATGAGGACCTCATCAACGCCAAAAACCGATTTCTCTAAAGAAAGTGTTAGCCCCACATCTTCAAACCTCTCAAAGATCTTCTCACAATCAGCAATATGATCTCTCACAAACTTTCTACATCCTGAAGCATCTAAACTCACATCTTTCACTCTTTCCTCACATCCCTTTATTGGAACATCATCAATGAATGGCATAGTCACAGATGGTATAAAGTCTCGTAAAACCAGATTCATGGCATTCATCATGTGAGCCACAGAATTCGTCGCTCCCTGCGGCAAAGTACACATGCGTACAAGGCCCAGTGGAGTCCTCATGGTCGTAATGTCTCTACTCTCCATAGCCAACTGAAACTGGTCATAACCTGAATACAGGTCACCCATAGAGTAGATGGAATGCCCAACAAACGCCTCAACAAACTCATCCACTATGGGTCTTGTCCCTACATTTCTAATTGTGACTTTATTCACAGGCTGCAGATCCTGAATGAAACGAAGCTTCCCATTTTTCTTGGGCACAGTAAACCACCTATTCGAATATGGAGCCGAGGAGGGTTCCAATATCCGCATGGAAATCTTTTCCTTTAGCAACCTCATCAGCTCAGGTAAGTGAGCTTTTGGGACTGGTATAGGCCGGATATTCCATGGTATGTGTGGCACTGTAAAGATAATCATAGGAGGTACTTGTTTCGGGTCTGTGCAACCTATCTCATGCGGAAAAAGTGCAAATGCTTTTTCGTGTTTCTTGATGACTTCAATAAATTTCTTTTTCTCTTCTTCTCTCAGGAATGGTTTTTCTCCAAACTTGATCTCTTTAAAAGTCTCATCAGTGAAATGATGCCCTATGAGCTCTCTTCGTCTCAGCATAGGGTCATCTGACACTCGTAGATACTTTTCATGACTATCCTCTGGCAATGGCTGAGCTATAGGCTTCACTTTCTTATCCACAGTCTTATTCTTTGTATTTACACTTACTTCATGCTCTCTCATAAACTCATCAATCATCTCATACTCTTGGATAGAGCTGAGCATAATGATTTCTGATTTCTCATTTCTCTCAAATGCCTTCTCAAGCTCTTCCAGAGTAGTCGAACTTCTCTCCAACTGGATCACATCTTCAATCTTCTCATCAGGTAACATCATTCCTAAATCTTTATAGTATCTCTCATGAACTTTTCTGAATTTATTTGAAACATTTTCTTTCTGTAAACATAGCAACTTGAATGCAGATGAGTAAATAGAAAAACTTTCAAAACTATGTACAAAGTCATGCGAGACATCAAACCAACTCCCACTGTTGTCTCGCTCAACAGTGGATCCTAACAGAAATTTTGATCAGCAGATGCTCCATACTCTCCAACAGGCATACACTCATCATGGTCATGTGAATTAATAGGTTTCTTTCTTATATTCTTTCTATTCCTGGAGTGATTTGGACACACAATCATCACTTGCAGAGAATGTAGACCAGATCTAGAACGGATTCGTGCATAGGCAGATCCATCATCCATGGCCTTAGTCTCCATTCTTACCTCAGCTATAAAGGGCTGCCCAAGGATAGCCTCATATGAACAATGGTCCTGGACAAAGAAGTGAAATTCCTCAGAAATCCCACCTATGGTCACAGGCACAAAAGCGCATGCCCCAAGCAGTGCTCCTGAACCATTATCCGCTGTCCTCATCCTCCATCCATGATCTTTGTCAATCGGCCACCTAAACTTATCATAGAGCTTCTTAGAAATCACATTTATCTCTGACCCTGAGTCAATCAAGGCCAGAGCAAAACATGACTCCTCGTTGCTCCCTAACTTTATCTTCATCTCAGGAGTTCCTCTCGCCCAAAAGGTCCTGCTAAACTCACTTTCTGTCTTCCTCATTTCATCATCAGGTATGATAGGACCTAGAGAATTTTTATGACACCTGGCAACCTCATCATCATCATCATCAGATGTATCACTCAATGTAACTGCTTCATTTATTACTTGAATATCTTCAGATGCTTCTTCCATCTCTACATCTTCAGGTAATGGAAACCTCTTTCTCTTAACCAGCCTTATGAAACTGTCCTTGAACTCAGGCTTTGCTATGGAGAAGACCTGCTCCAAGGACATGGTCACTTGGCTTTTCAGTAAAATATCATTTAATATCTCTCTTGCATCATTTTTCCTTTCCAACTCAGAAATTAATACAGCCTTTGGAGTTCTCTTCTTTTTCTTCTTCTTTTCTTTGTCAGCCTCTTGAATACTTTCTTGAATTTCATCTTTCTTTTGAACTGGTTCAGGTTCTTTCTCTTTCTCTTTAGTAAGTTCTTGAATCTTAGTTGGCCCAGCCGGCCTCTTTCCCTCTCTTATCTCTTTCTTCTTTGCCTCTGCCTGAGTAGCTACAGGCTCTTTGAATTGTACTTTCCTTTCAGGCTCTTTAGCCTTTTCTTCGGCCTCTTGACTTTGCTTTCTAGTCACTCTTCTTTCAGGCTCAGTCTCTTCCTGACTCTCATCCCTTTTCCTCTTTTCCTCCACATTGGCTATGTGCGAATAGACCGAGGATTCTTCAACAGGAGACTTCCAGGCAGTCTTCTGCATGATCGCATCCCTAGCCCTCACTAAAGCCTCAATGGAATAATTTCTTTGGGGTCGAGGTCTAAGCACTTTTTCATCTTCCTCCTCAACAGGTTCTAATCGTGCAGCTGATGTACTTGCATTATTGCCAGATAAATCTTCATAAAACTTCTTCATTCCCCCCTTTCCCCAATTCACAGGTAGAGGAAGGCGGGTCCTGAAGTCACATAACTTCTTATCGATATCTATCACCAGTTGATGCTCTTTTGCTAGCTTAAGCTCTTCACAGGCATATGAAAAATGCTCTTGTGCATCGCACCATACGCATCTCTTAGCCCCTCCAAACCCACCAGTCGCTCGTCTCTCAAAAGGTCCAGTGTTTCTTTGAAATGTGGTTTGCACTGGTGGTGTAGGTATCTGTTGGGCAACAGGCTGCACTGGAGGTGCAGGCTGTGGCATCACATAGCCTTGCAAATTTGGAATGGGCATAGTGCCTCTCTGTAAAGTATCTGCATAACTCGTACTCGCCTGAGGAGGAGTGGGGTCCTGATACCCCATAGAATAAACTTTATTATGGATACTGGCCATTTCTTTTGACATAGATGCCTGCATTGTCATAAGATTCTCTATCTGTCGACTAAGAATCTCAAGCTGTAGCTCCATTGGCGTTCGCGAAGTGGAGGCAACATTAGCAAAAGCTGACGTTGCAGGCACATTCGGAATTGCCGGAAGTGGAGCTTCCCTAGGCGGTTGTGGTGTTACCACTGCAGGTCTATCGTATAACACCGCCTGGCGTTGCCTCATTTGGGCAACTGCTTCTACCTCTCTCCTCACTACACCCCAATCTTCAGTCAATCCAAATCTCTTCCCAGGCTCTTCAATCCTCCTTTCGACCTCAGTCCTGTCTTCTAAACTTAAGATCCTAAGGAAAGATATAACTAGATCAGGTCTCAAGGCATCTAAATCGGGCTGTGGAAGTTGTTCATATCTTCTCAAGAACTCATTCAAAAGTTGAGTGAGGGATGCAGTGGGCTTCGGAGAGCTTATCCACCGCAAGAACCCCTCTCTACTGTGTTGGGAAAAGTCTTCCAAATAAAACAGTTTATGCAATTCTTTTCTGAATTCGGCCCAAGGCTTTGCTATATGTGCAGTAATAGGGGCTAAAATGGATCCTGATACTACCCGTGTGAAGTAATGTGTAAACACATCTTCGGGTAGACCATAAATCCGTGCCTGTTCCTCAAAAACATCTAGGTACTCGGTTACGTTCAAGCCTGTAAACTTCCCTTTTTCTCTCAATACCGCTTGGACTACGCGGGCCCCTTGTTTCTCTATTACCATTTCCTTGAATATATCCTCCATCTCTCTTCTCTGCTCTGTCCTAGAATGTAGCACAAGGTCTAGTGTAAGTGGTTCAACTATCTCTCTAAGCTCAGAGTAGAGATCAGAGAAGAGGCTTGATGAGTCACGAGCCAGGAGCTAAAGGTCAGTCTAAGCTCTCTGATTTGCCTAGGCCAAAGTCTAGTCGAACTGTCCTCTCTTCGATTCCCAAGATTTCAATGTATTTTCCCCCTTTTTGTGATAAGTTTTCTAATGTTCTGTCTAAGCTATGAAATCAATAAATCCCTAGTCTTAGCAAGAAAAAAAGTGCTCACACGTATGGACTAAACTAATGCAAAGTGTGGATGCTCAAACTCAAGCAGCAAGACAGTCTTTCTGTTTAATGTGTGTGTGAAACAATGCAAAATTCAAATAACTTGAAGTGCTAGTACCTGGAGTCTCTGTCTGATGCCGAGGTTCTTGTCTATCTTCTCAAGGAGTGGGTGGCGTGTCGAGGATCACCGGGCAACCGCCTCGCTTCACGTCGGGTTCAGGTGTCGGGAAGAAGGAGGTCGTGGCGGGAAGCCAGCGCGTGGGGTTGGATCAGGCCCCGCTCTGGTGCGCCGTTCCCGCTGTCCTGCGAGCGGCGTCTGCGCGCTGGGCGCCTCGCCTGTGCTCTCTGGAGCGTGCGCAATCCTCGTACGCGTGGGACCCTCGCCCCTCGGAAGTGTCGAGATGTGCGTGCGTGCACGACCGTAGGCGTCGAGAAAGAGACAAATCAGATACAGCACTGAATCTCAAAATCACTGGGTCGGTGTGTATACAAACTCGATGATATAATAAAATCTCAATGATACAGTGGTGCCCGCAACAGTGCGGGTCTCTGATACAAAAGTCCGCTACAGTGCGGATAGATAAATAAAAATAAATGCCGTCGCTACAGTGCGGATCGGCTGGATATGATGTAGGCTTCCCGCTACAGTGCAGGAAGTCACCCTCGATCTCTGTCTTCTGGTCTTTGCGATTTAATCTTTTCTTCACTTTTCTTCGGTCCAAACTTTTCTTCAAATCCTCACTTTGCAGCTCTTTACTTCAAAAATCCGCGCAAATCAAACCTGCAGAGTACACGCACCAAGAAGATCAACGAGGAAAAACAAATGAGGCTTGGCCCTCTATTTATAGGATTCCCCATCCTTCTCTCCTTGGGACGTTCATCTAGAAGTTTCCAACCTCCCTACTCAACTTTCCAATTTCGGACGACCATGCATGTTCACTTACTATTCTTGGAAAATCCCATCTCTTAATTCCATTTTTTATTTTTGTCCTTTTTATTTTCCCTAAATTAATGTTTTGGTTTCACACTATATACAGGGTTAATTAATCCAAGGGTTTGGGCTAGGATAAACACCAATTCCAAGGGTCCGACCTAGGGTGTTTGGTTGGAAAAATCAGGGTTTGGTCACAATTATCTCAAGCTCGTCAATTCAACAGTTTATTTACAATTTCGGCCTAACATCCAAGGGTTTCCAAGGGTTCAAGTTCGATTTTCAGGGGGGTAAACTCATGTTTCTAGTCAGTTTCAAGGGTCAAACCTAAAGTTTTCATGGGTCTAATGTCAGTTATTTACACGCACGGTTCTAATGCACATCTCTCACATGGTTTCTTATCACACAGGCAATCAAATCAGTCAAATCATGCATGAAATGTATCCTCTTTAGAACAAAACATCACACGAAACTCAGAAAATAATGAACTTTGAAAAAAATTAGTGCACACTCCCTGCGGGATTTCATCCCGACAGCGGCTTACGACTTGAAGAACACCACCTAGCCTCCGATGTCGTCCAATATTATGTTCAAAAATCCTCTAGACAAGGGTCTGTCAGGGGCGACAGACGCGAGAGTGGGGGGGGTGTTGGCAGCAGTCATGGAACCGAAGGAGCCATAAGACGAAGAGAGTCAGAGCGAAGGGACAGCACAAGCAGGCATGGCAGTCAAAGAAGATCTGGCAAGTAGGCCATCTAATTTTTCAAGACATCAAGGAGTTGAGCACACAAGAAGAAAGAGCAAGTAGGGAGCTCAAAGAGGTGTATGACAAATCAGTAGAGGAAATCCCTACACAAATAGTGATTTTCATCACTAAAAACCATTGTAAATATCATTTCGTATTTTTGTAGCTCCATTTTGTGCAAGCCAAGGAGTCCTTGAGCTTGAGGAGCTTTAGAAGTATCTACCTGCCAATTTTCATATTTTTTTAGATCTCGTTTGAGCCCTCTAATAAGCCTTGGAACCTAATTTTTAACTAGGTCGGACACTAGGTCTGAACAGGGCCGAAGCTAGTCAAAAACTATAAAAGGAGCTAGAGAGCTCATTTTTGAGGTTAGATTGTAATTGAAACGAACTTGTAAGAGCTTTTTGAAAGTAATCTAAGAACTCCATTGCTTCTCACTCTTTGTCTTGCCGTGTGTGCGCGTGTGTGTGTATGTGTGTGCATGTTTGTGTGCTTCTCACTCACGCACTTGTGCCTCCACTTGCTCGAGGTCTTCACACCATCCTCACGTCTTCCCGGATTGACATTAAAGGAGGTTCTACTCATCACTGAGCTACAATGAGCCTTGACTGTATTTTCCTTTTTGGGTTCGAGTCCACCGTGCGTGCTAGTGTTAGGCAGCTGGATTGGAATATGTAATTTTATTTTTCAAAGTCGCATGCACTGAAAAGGCGTAGCGAATAGATGTACCTTTTTATTCATTAATGTAAAGGCAATCACGGTGTTCGCCAGAGAGAGATGGGAATCGCCAGACTGTCTGTCTGGGCGACTGCGTCGGATGCTGTGGTACTGCAGATTCGTCCGAATCTGGAGTACTGTGTCTTATTCTTAAAGTTCTAGTGGTTGATTATTAACATAGTAATGTTACGATAACATTAATAAGTCTGTGCAAAATCATGGTTGTTAATTCGTGTGATAAACATATTGCATCGTGAAAATCTTGAGTTAGAAGACAATTAACTGTTTAGTTGAATGTTAAACTTGGAAAATTAAATAAAGGGCCTCTGCACTGTCAGGCCCCTATCCATTCCCAAGAACCCAGAAACGAGATTAAAAGTGGCTTAAGGGAAGCGCTTTTAACACTGCTCATCTGAGAGACAACAAACTCAATATCTAGCCGAGTAATGCATAAGTAAATCAAGCATCCAACAGCCTACTGATAGAGAACAACATCAAATGCATATCGAGCATCATGAAGACTCAATCGTAAACCTGTCTCCATAGGAGTGGCAATAGGCTTACAGTCTTCAAGGCCAAAATGCTGCAATAATGTGTCAATATATTTCATTTGACACAAAGCCATTCCACCATCAACTTGCATAAAATGAATGCCCAAATAGTGATGTAAATGCCCCAATTCAAACATCTCAAATGAGGCATGCAAATCAGCCTTAAAATCAGCAATGTGCTTCTCAATAGGACAAGTGAGCAGCATGTCGTTGACATAGAGAACAATGATCAGAAGCACATCATTAGCACGCTTAACATATAAGGTGCTTTTAGTTGGACTATTCTCAAAACCATGTGCAATCACATAGGCATGTATCTTCTCATACCAAGCACGTGGTGCTTGTTTTAAACCATATAATGCCTTCTTTAACCTGTGCACATGGTTTTCATGCCGTTTTTGCACAAATCCATGGGGCTGAAAAACATACACTTCTTCATGCAAGTCACCATTCAAAAATGTTGTTTTAATGTTCAACTGATGTACATTTCAACCATGATGAGCTGCAAGTGCACAGATGCTCCAAATAGTAGTCATATCTCATGTAGGTGCAAAGGTCTCATCAAAATCAATGCCTCTTTCCTGTGCATAACCCTTTGCAACAAGCCTAGCCTTATACTTGTCAACTGTATCCTCTGGTTTACGCTTCAGCTTGTATACCCACTTGGTTCCAATGGCCTTCTTGCCTGGAGGCAAGTCACATAAAGACCAAGTATCATTCTTCATTATAGCATCATATTCAGATTGCATAGCAGCCATCCAATTTTCTGAATTTTGTGCTTCATCACACGAAACAGGCTCATTCTCATCACAGAGACTAGATGTAGCCATAGCATAGCAATCTGATGCAAAAGAGGCACTATGAGAGCCTGAATGAGTACGATATGACAAAGGTGCATCTAATTTGTTGTCACGCAAAGTCTCCACCAGCCATTTTGGCATAGTTTTTGGCTGCTCAATATCAGCTCTCTCATCAACTAGTGCATCATGTAAATCTGCATAAAAAATGGAATGATCTACATCATCACATGAAACTTGTAAAGGCTGAGAAGTTGCCTCATTGGGACTAGCACTAGATTGTCCACCTGTAAAAAGAGATAGCAAAGTATCCTACATGTCTTTGGAGCTAACAGATGTCTCCTTAGTACATGAAAGCAATAGCTGAATAGCATCTTCCACAAATACATCACGGCTAACCAGAATGCATTTAATTTGTGGATGATACAGACGATAGCCTTTACTTTCAGAATTTATCATCCAATTTTTTGCGATGTTGTTCAGGCACTAATGCATATGCCAAACAACCAAAAACACGCAGATGAGCAACAGATAGCTTGCGATCATGCCAAGCCTCATATGGAGTGATAGACTACAGTGCTTTAGTGGGACACCTGTTCAGTACATATGCTGCACACATGACAGCCTCAAGCCAAAAACTGTGTGGTAAAGCCTGACTCTTGACCATACACCTCACCATCTCCATGAGTGACCTATTCTTTCGTTCAGCAACTCCATTTTGTTGAGGTGTATATGGCACTATACACTGGTGTTTTATCCCACGTTCATCCAGAAATGCATTAAAATCAGAAGACATATATTCCCCCCCTCGATCTGAACGGAGGGTGCCCATTTTACATGCTGTTAGATTTTCAGCGAAAACCAAAAACTGTTTGAAGCACAAGAATACTTCGGACTTTGCCTTCAATGGATATACCCATGCATGCCTGGAAAAAGCATCAATGAAAGTCACGAAGTAAAGATAATTTCCAAACGAAGATGTCTGCATAGGACCACAAACATCACTATGTACACGCTGCAATTTCTGAGTAGCCCGAACTGAACCATCTTTTGGAAATGAGGAACACTGCATTTTGCCCAAAATAGAGCCTTCACAAACATGTTTTCTAGGTGCCTCAAGTTTGGGCAAAGAGGAAACCATTTCAGATTTCTGCAAGTATAGCAAACTAGCAAAATTCAGATGACCAAAGCGTGCATGTCAAAGCTTTGTATCTGAGATAGCCTGAGAATCATGTACTGCACATGCTGAATCATTCACAGATCTTTCATAGTCTATGAGCTTATACAGCCCACGACATAAAATGCCAGAAGCAATAATCACATCGCCATTGAACAAATCATGAACTGTACACCTGTCATCAACAAATTTGACAACCAAGCCAATCTTGGATAATGCAAAAATTGATAACATGTTCTTCTTGATCCCTGGCACAAATAAAGAAAGTGAACTACCATTAAAAGTAGTAAAAATGATCTTACCAACTCCCATAACAGGATAAGAGGAGTTATTGGCACATGTAACAGTATTCCCTATAGGGGCAGGTTCGAGTGAAGAGAAGAAACTGCGTTGCGAGGTAATATTTTTGGTCACCTCACTGTCAAAGTACCAAACATCTAAGTCTACTACAGACATGCACTGCTCATGAGAAGATGGTTCAAAAGTAGTAAACACCCATTCTTCTTCTTGCACAAGATTAGCAGACTTTGTTTTTAGTGTAGAGGCTTCTACAACAACCATTCCAGCCTCTTTCTTCTTTGCCTCTTTTGCAGCCAGTTTTGGACAGTTCTTCATGATATGTTCATTTTTGTCTTGGTTCTTTGAACATGCAGCATTTGCAGATTTCTGCTTACTAGTAGAAGAGCTCCATTTTCCTTTGCCCTTTTGACTAGCTAGGAAAGCTTGATCTGCAACACGCATAATGGACCTGTTCTGCCTGAACTAATCTTCCTGCAACAGAACAAAGACTAACTCTTCAAATGACAAGGCATTTGGATTGCCTTTCATTATCAACCGAACAGTAGAAGAAAAACTCTGATATGAATCAGGAAGACCATTCAGAATGGTCTGCAAAAGTGAGCTATCTGGTATAACCTCATTAGTAGAAATCAATTGTTCCTTCAAGTCTTTGATCTTTGTTAGGAAACTGTCCATAGAATCATCTTCATTCATGTGCTCACTCTCCAACTGTTTCCCAAGGTAAGCAACACGAGCCTCATTCCTAGCTTGGTACAATGTGGTAAGTGTATCCCAAGCATCCTTAGCTGTTTTGCAAGAGCGAATATGAGGAATAATGGCACGTTTGATAGACAAAGTTATCAATGCATGTGCTTGGGCATCTCTGCCATCGCAATGAATCTGCTCTGTAGTAGGTGCAACAGAAACCGCAACACGAACAAGAATATGCAGAATATCACTATCTTCGACATCTTCTGCATCAGCTTCAGTACCTGTAGTTGTAACAGTTGCAGGTGTAATAGGACGGTTTTCAACACCCTACATAATGTTCCACAGTCCTTTTGAAACCAACACATGTCGCATCATATAAGCCCATAACGGGTAGTTGGTACCATCCAACTTATTCTCAATAGCCAACATATGAAATACATCACTGCTTTCAGCCATGATCGGTGACTAAAATACCTTGATGCAAAAAATTGACTGTATCTCAAAAAGTTGAGCAGAACTGCCCAGACAAATTCTGCTAGACCTGTAGCAGACTTCGAGATGCTTGTACTGGCGAATAGAAACTGGTATATACCTTTGGCACAAAAAGATGAAATAGCCTGCACAAGCACTGCGATAGTGCATTCGGAGGCGGAAACGAGCTCAGAACATGCTGAGTATGCTCACCAAAATTCATAGGTAAATCATTTGGAACCAATGAAGCACTATGATATTTGCAATGAAAGCCACTACCAAAGTTTGACCCACGAGGAATTCGTTTACTATCCAAGCCGGGTCAGTATATTCGTGTACCAACGGATGCCCAGTCTTCACACCATGCTAGGGAAGTGCGACTTATTCTAGAAGACCCTCTTGAAGAAGCAACCATAGTCATCGACTCCCCTCCTCATACTTCTACTGTAACTACCACTACCATCGTCAAAGTACCCACCACTCCACCTGCTCCTCCTTCACCTCCCGCCCCTCCAGTCTCTCCTGTACACCCTACCTCTCGTAGACTGTCCATGTTCCTCAATAGTGCTATAGCAGAAGACCTAGTTGCCTCAACCCTACAAACTCTTCCCACAACCCTCCAACCTATCCTTCTTCCATTGGCTCCCACCATTCCTCCTAGTCCATTTCTCCCTCCATCCTTTCCTTCTTTTCCCATCCCTCCAAGACCTATATTTCCATTTCCACCTCCAATGACCTTCTCACCCATCTCACCTCCCCACCCCACTGTATTCCCTCTGTCCTCCCCTCTCTAGCAAGCAATATGTGAAACCCAATCTATAATTTATTCGTCAACCTTTGTAAATCTGGTATCACACCCACTACACACCACTCTTCATAGTCACTACACTCAACCTTACGTCCAGTGACATGGACATCTCACCACCCACCGCACCACCACTCACCTCACCTCTTTTACCATGCCATTTAGGCACGTCACAGTGATTTTCATCACTCTTGTATCAAATGTAACATAGAAGCACGCATTTTTGTAATTATGTGCTCCCTTTTGTGCAAGTCGAGGAGTCCTCAAGATTGAGGAGCTTAGATAGAACAAGCATACCAATTTTGGCTATTTTTAGATCTCGTTTACACCTTCAAATAGTGCCTAGAACCTAATGTTTAACTATGCCGAACACTAGATGTGAAACCGGTCAAAGCTAGTCAAAAAACTATAAATAGAGATAGAGAGCTCATTTTTGAGGTTAGCTAGTGTAGACTTGTATGAGTTAGTGTGAGCTTGAGCTTGTAAGAGTGTTCTTGTGTAATAGAATCTACTTTCAACCTTCCATTGTGTCTTGCTTGTCTCTTGCTTGTGTGTGTATGTGTGTGTGCATCTCTATGCTTCTCACCTTCACTCTCACTACATCTCATGTTCACGATCTTCATATCACTCCTATCTCTTCCATGGATTGACATTAAGGAAGTGGAGCTTCTTAACATGGTGCTTACCATTGTGCTAGAGCAATAGCTGAAGTGCTAAATGTGTAAATATCTTGATTTTAGTATTTTCTGGTTATACTACTCAAACTTGTTGTCCCAAGATACTTTGGTGCTTCATAAATGTATACAAGTCTTGTCTTATATTCCAAGATGGGAATAATTCGCTACAGACATGCAGTGACTGGATGCACTAGGGTGCTTCTTCTTGTGACTTCCGTCCCTTGGGGTTGTGTCCATGCTTGTCCTACATATACAGTAGGTTGAAGACCGATCCTTACTCAAAAGAACGCGATGGTATGGTGTTTGACTCCACACTTAATGTCCACATGAACTTTGCTAGGAAAATATTCTTGAACTTCCAAGAAAATTGATCATCATGAAAAGGGGGCAGTATGACTATAACTTGCAATTGGAGTTTTTCTGTTGCCCTTAATGGGAATTCTGTCCCAGCACTTCACCAAAATCTTGTGCTATCATTTTGTTTAAGGCTTGATCTATTAAATCCATACCATGCCAACTAAAAAATGATTTGAAGACTCGAAGCATCTTAGTTTGGTCTGTATCTTCCAAATTCTTGACTTCTAGGAAACTAGGCTCTGAGTACTCATGTTTTATGAAGGGTCAATGTTCTTGGATATTCTATTTTCATGAGAATTTCAGGATGGAATGATATGGTGCTTGGTTTCTCTTCATAATAGATCCATAGAATCAATAGACATGGCTAGAAGGAAGGCTCATAATGGCTCTACTTACGGTTTCTATTTTTAGGATGCACACTTCTAGCCACTACAAGAAAGGAAGAGTTTTTTATATGAATTAAATCTTAGCATGGTGACTTGTATGTATTGGGTAAACCAAATATTGGAGGCTTACATATGCTAATTACTTTTTGGAATTTGAGAAGTTTTGAAAGATTGTTATGAAAATTCTTTTTATAATGCATTGTCAGGCCTACATACACAAAATTTCAGTATTGATCCTTCTTGACCCCAGTTAGATGTTACCATGATTGGTAGGAGTTGATCATAATGACTTGAAGGTTTTTTGATCCCAGCCTATGCATATCTACTTTGCAGTTAATACACATAGCCTCTTCCAAAAGATACAAGAATGATTCACTATGCTTACACATCTATTCAAAGTTTGTCCATGCTCACTGCCACACATGCACTTGTGTGATAACACATTTAGGGATTGTGGCATGGCAACAATGTAAGAAATATGGGGAAGTATAAGTTCTTGCTAGGCTTTGCTTTTTGACCTTTAATTTTTGGATTGCAGGAACAGGTAGTTCTTCCTAGGGACTTCTCTCTAGAGGAGCAAGTCTTGAAGAACTTGATGCTCCCTGAAGTAGAAACTAAAATTAGACTAAATGTTATTGTCTACTTCTTTTTAGAAGCAGTCTACTTGTTGTGTATGTTTAAGTTCACGTTTAGGAGCTCTTGGGTGAGGCTCTATTAGTCCTACATAGGACTATGCAGTGAGATGTATGCTGGGCTAACTGCCCCCCAAGGGGATTGTGTCGCCTAGCTCTAAAGATTGAAGATTTGTAGGACTGAAGATTTGCAGATTGGAAGATTTTTAGTGCTGTAGATTTGAAGATCATTGAAGATCTGAAGACCTGAAGACTTGTAAACTGAAGGCTTGTAGACTGAAGAATTAGAGATTTGAAGACCTGAAGAGTTTCCAAGCTTGACCCCAACTTGGAACAATTCAGCTATGTATGATCCTCTTGCCTTAGCTTTGTCGAGGACGACAAAGTCTAGGGGGCAGAGAGTGTTGGGTTGTAGGGTATGCACACATCTTCAATTGTGCATGGAAATCCTCCTAGACCATGAGAATAACCTTCTTTATATCTACTTAGAGTATCACATGTGAACACTCTCCTAAAGCACTTTTTAATATTTCCTTATGCCTTAGTGTAGAAGACTCCTAATATGTCACCTTTTTGGCACATCTAGGAGTTCCCCATGTAAAATTCCCACGCATGGAGTTTCTTCGGATTTGTTTGTTACAAGATTGATCTTGGAATCTCATAGAAGATATGTTAGTTAGAGAGATATTCCCTTTTTTTACTTTTCAAAGAAGCACATGGGGAAATGTGATTAGCCTATCTATAGAGGCTCATTTTTGTAAAGAGGGGAGCTTTTGGTCGGTGTGCTCTCATGTAATATCTCTTATGAATGGAAGAATGCTCTCCTTTACTCCAAGACTATTTACATTTATGTATTGTGTCTTTGTGAGTGTGTGAGAGTGAGGTGTGTGTGTGCCTATGCATGTCTCTCCTTTGTGTGAGTAGAGTAGTTTCTTTGCTTGTATTTTACACACGGACTAGGATCCTAAACTCCCTACTCCATGTTTTCAAGCATGTGGCATAGCCTGGGGCTGATGGCCAATGGCTTGAACATGTTGGAGGTAGGGGTGGATGAGAGGAGAGTCAAT
The DNA here is from genome assembly GCA_020310875.1 of Ceratopteris richardii. Classification (NCBI taxonomy): domain Eukaryota; kingdom Viridiplantae; phylum Streptophyta; class Polypodiopsida; order Polypodiales; family Pteridaceae; genus Ceratopteris; species Ceratopteris richardii. The sequence continues at coordinate 2,306,383 of CM035421.1, read as the reverse complement.
CTTGAGCCTTCCTTCTTGCTTCCATGCAAGGTGGTGAGGGTCTTGGGACTACTACTACAACTTCAACACTTAGGCACTTAAAGCAAAGGTTTTCATTTTTTGTTTTCTTCCATACCTCAAGGTCGAGTCTTGGTTGTGATAGTTTTTGAGTCTTAAACTCTTTTTGTTTGAGAGTTCCTAACTTTATTTTACTTCTTTTGAAGTTTTTATTTTTCCTGACAAGATGAAGTGGTTTTGTTCCAGTTTTAGCATGATCCTCATAGATTTGTGCTAATTTTATAGCAGACTACCTAAATACTCAAGTTCAAGCTAAAACATAATCTCTGTACGATCAATAACTTTAAAGGAAAAGAACTTAACGTGGAACGATCAACTGAAAGTGCGGAAATTAACTCAAGTATTCCGGACAACGTGATACAGACAAGAGCTTAAAAACATGATAATCAACTAAAAAAGAACTAAGTGACTCATACGAATTGATCGGCAACTAGGCTGTACTTGGGAAAATTGGGATTATTCGGTTAGGCATATGAACCTTAGGTTAGGACGACACCTAGGGAGAGATAGACAGAGTCTTAGGTCTTCAGAGGCTAGTATCAATCATACTACTAGGTCTTGGGCCTAGTAGTTGAGCCATTATTCACACTACCCTAGCTCTGAGACTAGTGAATCAGAGATGTCTCCTGGTATGGAGAGACCTAGAGGAAGTCCAGGTGTGCCATATTTACATAGGGTAGAAGGCCCTTACAAGATGCAACTTGAATACCTTAGGACCAACCGATTCGGTGCTTGCATCTATGAGGACTGCCTAGGAAGATCTGTGGTCCAAATTAAGAACCCTGACCAACCCATTGGAATTGAACATCCAGCTATCAAGTTTGAAAATGGAGCATACCTGGACAAAGAAGGAACCATATACATAGTCACCAGTCACCCAGATAGGACAGACGAATTTGGGAATGTGATCCTAGAGGCGGACATAGGTGACCTAGAGCAAGGGAACATAGGTGGAGAGCCTAAAACCCCTCGAGGCAAATCAGTTCTTACTAGAATTATCACGCTAGAGTGGATTCCCCAGGACAATAAGAGCATAGATCTGCTTCTAAATGGAGAATCTGATGAAGCCTTCTGGAGGTATAAGCCTGATCAACCGAATGAAGTCAGAACGATCACAATCTATGAGTTCAAAGATCCGGATAGCCCAGGCAAAGTGACCTATTTAGACAATAATTCGGAAAGGATCTTTGTGGTCACCAAGCATGGAAGGCATGCTTACACTTGGAAGGGTGAATTTGTTTTTCCCCAACCAAGATCTACTGTCTCTTTTGGCCACCAAGGAGCTGGAACATCCCAAGCTCATGGAGCTCAAAGGGATAGAAGTAGAGGCAGGCCAGAGGTAAGTTTTGCTAACCCCTTGGGTCGAGAAAGGATGAGAACAGAGATGGATAGAGTGGAAACTGAGAGACCTAGAGCCCCAAGAAACCAAAGAAATGTGGATGAATTCCCTCTACCAAGACCTAGAGAGCACACGAGGACTTTGAGACCTACAAAACTAGTTAAATCCATGAAGAACTACTTCGATGGCACAGGAGATCCATACGATCATGTGGCCGAAGTTAGACAAGTCTTGAGAGCTGAACAAGTTGAGGACCTATTCATGCAGTACAATGCTTTTGGTCTAACCCTTAGGAACACTGCTCTTACGTGGTTTCAACCACTAAATGAGAGACACTTCAAGAACATAGACCAACTTCTGGAGGCATTCATTACTGAATTCTCTAAGAGTGGCATAACGCATAATACTTCCTCACTGATTCATAGCTTCAAGTAGACACCTTAAGAGACTGTGAGACTTGCAGGAAGAAGGTTTAGGAATACTTAGAGAGATGCCCTATTCGTGAGTTACCCACACCAGCCAAACAAGTGGCTTTATTCCTAGATGGATTGCTAAGTACCAAATTGAGATCATATGTGTACTTAAAGGACCCGAGGACCATAGAAGAGTGTGTACGTATGTGCAGAGACATCAAGGATAACTTGGAGGCGACCATATGGCGAATGTATGTCCCATTATGGCTCAACCCCAAGTGAATCCTAGTAGCCAGTACTACACCATAGAACGGAGATATACTAATCACACTGCGCAAGATTGCCCATACAATAAGCAAGTGGTTAGGCAAACCTACCCTCAGCCATATCCACAATAGGGAAGATACCAGAACCAATACCCACCACAACAATATGGCAGACCACAAGAGCCCTATCAGCAACCTTACCAAAATCAGCAAAGGCCTCAGCCTGTGTTAGCACAGCAACCCCCTGCTCCAGCCAATGTGATTCTTGTAAAGTATGCAGCGGCTGAAGAAAATTTGAATAGAGCTATAGTCCCAGTAACTCCATTACTTTCCGAAAGTGACCCCAGTGACCATAGCTTTGATTCTACACATATTGATAGCCCCCACGCTTACTACATGTAGTCGCCTGAACATGGTGAGTCCTACTATAGTGAAGAACCGAGTGAACCTAGTTGGGAGCCAGATAACGCAAATGTCATGTACGCAAACCCCAACTCTAGACCTCAACCTAGGCAATTAAGGCCCCCATTTCCTAGAGGACCATGCCATCGATGTCAGGGAGATCACCTCATTCATGATTGCCCTATGCCCGCACCTACACAACCCTAATCGGTGACAATTCAAGGTTTTTATCAAGATTGCAGAAAGGAGCATCTCTTACGAGATTGCCCAAAGAACCCCAATAATATGCCAAAAATCACCACTATCAATGTCATTGGGTTAGTAGTAGACTCCACAGGAAGTGTAACTTCCACTACACCTGTGCAAGTGGTCACCAGAGCTCAGGCTTTGAAGTAGAACCAAGGTTTAGGCCAAGAAAAGAGTGCCAAAGTTAGTGAAACAGAGAGCATGACGAAGAAGAGGACTAGAGCTTGGAAAGATAGTTGAGAAAGAATGAAAAGGCAATGGGCAAAGAAGATGAGTGAACTCGAGGAAACCCTAAGAGAAATGAGAGCCAAGATAATTGAACTTACATCTCAACTTCCCTCTCACACTACCCCACCACCACCATTCCCATCTCTATCTGATCCACCCCCTTACAACCCGCCTCATGCGACTAATCCAAGAAGAGCCAAATACTTTCATTCCTTTCTTTTTCTAACTTGATTTAGCTAGGTGGGAAAAATAGAAAATTACCTAGTTGCAAGGATCTTGACCATCATGCAGCTAAGTATCTAGTCTATTTTTTCCCAAAAAGTGATACATAGGTACCACTTAGTAGGAATCTTTTTGAGGAAAAGAAAGCATGTTGAAAGTAAGTATTCATTTTTCTTGTCATTAAGATGCCAAGAAAATAGAGCTACTTTCCAATGTGCATGCTCAGTCTAAGTTTGGGAAGAAACCTAGACATTCTTAGCAACTATCGAGGATTTAGTTGTTTTTGGATGTTCATGTTCATGCATCCAAGTGAGGAAGTTTCTGTTGAAACTTGTGAGTTCAGCAAAATTTGGAAGGTTTAATACTTTATTATTCATCAAAAATTGATGAAAATAAGTAGAAGTATTGAAGCTTCTAGAATCCCTAGAACTCTAGTGTTCATAGATGTTAGTTTCCAGAAATGCATCTCGAGGCATGATGCAAGGTCTTCAATTGATGCGAAAACTTTTGAAGGAAACTTGCTTGATTCTATTTAAGCTAACTCAAGGCTTAAAAAAGAAACCAAGACAAATATTAATTGATCTTTAGGAATCAGGTAATTTCCTAAAGTCATGACAATTAATGAAATGATTCAAATTATTTTCATTTTTTGAAATAGATATCTTAGGAAATCAAGATATTTCCTAAAGACAAGTTAGGAAACAAGTTCTTTCCTAAAAGATTAGCTTCAAGTGGTAAAGCCTTGAAGAGACCCAAGTAAAGTAATCTTTGGAAATTAAGCTATTTCCTAAAGATAAGCTAATGAAAGAGTCTAATTAACTATTTCATTAGTTAAATGAGAATATCTTTTGGACAAGCAAAACATTAAGTCTTGGTCTTATCCAAAAGTCTAGAATTCCTTTTGAAGATCTTTCCAGTAAAGGAGAAGATTCCAAGATGAATCATTGGACTGGAAAGCAAAAGATTCCTAGATGAATCATTGGCTTAGTATTACTGGATTCCTTGGTAGGAATAAAAAAGTTCTTGAAAGAAAAATCTCCCCAGATGTGAGACTAGCATCTTTCAAGAGAAGTTTTGTAGCAAGTAGTTCCCAGCAAATCCCTAACCACCAGGTTTGGTATTTAAGTCCAAATAAGTGATATAACCTAACGGTATATCAAAGATTCTTAGCTTTGGAATCTGAAAAGCATTAGAAAATGCTTAGACTTAAGTTGAGGGAAAGATCTCTAAAATCCTGCAAGTAAGCAAAGAAGCTTAAGATAGTTTAAGAGATCTTAAAGATAAAGACTATAAGTCTTTATTTTGTCACAAGTATCAACCAGACTTGATCAAACTTGGCCTTGATTGTCCAAGAATGTGCGATTAGAACTACTCTGTAGATTGCCAAGTATTGGCAGTAAAATTCCATTAGGAATGATTCACTCAAGTTCCATTTATTGAATGGAAAATTGTGAAAAAAGTAAGCTGTTCCAAGTCTGAACAGAGTAAAGGAATTCCAAAAATGTAGTCTGCAACCGTGAAGATGGTATTTAAGTCTGTGGAAGGTAAAACAGAAGTGTTTGCCTATCCTTAAAGGGATTTTGGTACAAATCCAAAAAGCATGAGCAGATGCTTAGACCTAAGCAGCAGAGAGATTCCTATAAAAGTCTGGCCAGGATAGGTACCTAAAAGCATTAGTAGAAAGGAATCTAAAGACAAGAAGTCAAAAGCTCTTGTCGCTACAAAATTGGTCAAGAATAACCAATTGAACTTGAATTTGAAAAATTCAAGTACTTGGAATTCTGATTGGTTTTCATTTGAAAACCCTAGCAAAAAGGATTGGAGATATTCTATTAAAGGTTTTCAAGTTCCCAAGGTTAAGCACAAGATCGTGAAACGATCATGCCAAGGGATTAAAACCTAGAATATCAAGATAGAGATAGTGCCTGAGACTACGAAATTCTTGTCAAGAATTAAAGGTTCTCTATCAAGAGATGTTGTAAGACTTTAGGATAAGAATCACCCACACATTAATGTGAATATAAAATAGGGTGGTATGGGACACCAGATTTTATACTCAGATTGATGTAGGAAAGATGGTATGGGACATCGGACCGTGGGATGATAATTATCTTTTAGTCCTAGTTTGGATTTTGAAGATAGGTTTCTTCCTCAAGGGAATTAAGACTTCAAGGAAAGTTTAATTCGTAAAGGATGAAAGTAGTATCTTACGATACTTCAAGGTAACTTCAAGATCAAGGAAACTAAAGATATGAAGTAAGCAACTTCCAAGATCTTCTTAGAACACTTCAAGCTTAAGTGTTATTGATAAAAAAATATTTGATAAATTTCTAAAAGAAGTAGGACTTTGATTTTGAGTTGATCTTTTCAACTAAAGCTTTAATTGACTAAGTCAAGTATCAAGTTCCTAGTGAAACTTAGTAAATTCACTCTTTTGACTCAAAGAAACACACAAGAATTGCATTACTAGTAAGGAGTCAGAAAGACTGAATCGGATTTGAACTTAGTCTCAAGTGAAGCATTATTTGAAAACTAAACTCATCGATAGAACCTCAGTGGGTCGACACACTGATGTTGGTTACCACACTAGTATCTTGTGGTTGGATGATGTTTTTGATTTTCTTTGAATCTTTTTGAGAATCCAGCTTATTTCTCTTAAAGATAAAGACAATGCTTCAATGCCCTGTTGAAACAGATCTTTGAGAAGTTAAAGTCCTTGGTCATCTAGCCTTTGACTCATAGCAAATTTATGTATCTTCAAAGTATGAATTGGTTGTACAGAATTTTAGTTTTTTCTTTCTGCTTTCCGAATCTTTTGGAATTGACTCAGATATGGTATCTGATTCCTTTTGCAAAAGACCAGGGTTAGCCGGTTAGAATTAGATAAATAACTTGAACATCCTAGATAGATGTTATGTACAAGAACCTTTTCAATCTTCAAAAGAAAATAAGTCTAAGTGGATTTATTTATTTGAGTTTGCTTCAAGTTATAGCATAAATGATTTCCTAGAGTCCAGTATACTCTAGAATAAAGAATTTAGGAATTGCTCATTAGATTGACAATTCCCAAGAACTTTCAGTTAAAGTCTTTGAGAAAAGTGTCCTAAGTTGGACAAATTTCATTATGGATTTGTATTAGGCAAGTTATAGTATGGTTGACTCAAAGAAAATGGTAACTTTCTCTTACTGTTTACACAGTATTTTTTCAACTCATTAGGACAAAGTAGTCCTCTAGTCGGGTGAAAAAATCAAGTAACTGTTGGATCAAAGTAAACCATTGTATAAACATCTAAGTTAGATGTTTGCGACAACCAAATTTTAAGTTCTCCAAAACAAATTCAAGTGACTCAAGAATTCTCAAAGTCTTGCGAGGGATAAGAATCCCACCTTCATTACTAAGTCTGTTAGCAGCCACCGGATTGGAAATGTATAACTGAAATCTTGTTTCACACGTGCAAAAGGTTGTTACGCAGACACGTTGTATTCTTTTATAAAGCAATGAAAAGAGATGCTCAGTGACGTTCGAGAGATCACCAGAGTGTCTGTCTGGGTGATTTGTCTGTAGCGTTACTGTGTGTCGAGTTCATTAATTCAGAGTATCTTGTCTAATTTCAGAGTATTCTGTGTGTATCTGTGTTTTGTTGTGTGTTATCTGTTGGTATCCATTGTGGTTGTGAGTATCAGTGAGTTCGCATATCGTGTTGTCTCTTTTCTTGGAAGGTTCTGCAATTGTGTGGTGAAGTCTGTGCAGTTGTGCTAGCGCTTCTGGTATCCGGGTTGTATTAAGTTGTCTTAGTATTGAGGTCTAGGTTCATACAGCAAAGTTTAAGCTATAGTAGGATTTCTTGGGTTGCGTATTGAACCTTCAGTACGGTGTATCTGAACACTTGGACTTGGATTCTCTGTGTCTTCGGACATTGGTAGGATTGTGGTACCCATTCAGTAAAGGTTGACGATTACTCTTGTTTCTGGTATTTTCAATAAGTTATGTGCAGATGCAACATAGCATCTTAGCGTATTGGGTACACGTGGCTGAGCTAAACTGTGAACTGTAATATCTAAGTACAACAAATTCTTGATAGAGCTCTCAGCATCAGAATATTGTTGTGTGTAAGTGGTTAGTTTGGGAACTAAGTATAGGGCCTCTGTCTAGCAGACCCCTTCCACTCCCAAGAACCCAAGAATCACTTAAACACACTTCTAACAGATAGAATAACAGCGTTTAACACTGGCGCCATCTGTGGGAAGGTGTCAATAGATCAGATTGTTGCAAACCAGTTGTGGAAACGTGACTGTAGATTGTAAATCGACAGTAATAGTACGCGATTAGTACAAAAGATGATACATGCCGGTTACTCGATCCGGTGAAACGTATCCAAAGAACCGCCAGCCTGGGTTACTTAATTTACTAAGGACGACTCCGGGAGGTAGAAGTACAGCTAGGTCTAACCCAGTTGTCAAGAAAGTAAAGAACGTTAGTAGTGATTCCGGTCATACTCCGGTGGAACGTGCTACGCCTCTGGTAAATTCCAGTACGATTTCGGCACAGTCTGTCGAAGATATAGTAACTCCAGAATCTACAAGGACGCAGCCTGAAGTTAGTTTAACAACATTGGGTAAAGATTCAAATTTGTTTACGATTAGAAACACCTTAACCAAAGAAATTAGTGAAGGAGAAAAAGCACCTTGTTTTGGTGAAGATTCGACACATTCCGGTGATATTTCGGTAACAGTTGCTGAAGGATCGCAGTTCTCCGGCGACGGTTTACCATTTTTTGGTGAATCTTCAGCCCACTCACCGCTATTGGGAGTAAGATTTCCTACAGTTGACATCAAGCAAGAAGGTAGCTTGTTCGAAGCCGAGATTCGAAACATACTGAACAAGATTATCGAACCGGAAAGTGCACAGGCCGACGATACAGATTCCGATAGTTCAGATATTCTGCCCTGGGATACAAAAGATAGTCACAATACAACCATCAGCACGATGAACGGGCAACAACAACAGTAGCAGTAGCAGCATCAGCAACAACAATAACTATGCCCTCCCAGGCCGACTCCAACAGGAGTAACGTACACCAAATTTGGTGGATTCCCCGGAGATGACCCAGATGCTCATGTACACACATTTGAGATAAGTTACGCAGTGCTCAACCATCCACCTGATCCGGCGTATAAGGCTATTGTTTTCCAATCGAAATTGGTTAACGAAGCAGCTAGATGGCTTACAGAATATGATATTAACCATTTCAGCACCTATGAAGCAGTAAGGGATGCCTTTTTGCAGAGATTCAGGCTAAAGAAGAATCCAGCTAAAATTTTTGACTACCTGCAAAACAATAGACAGAAGATAAATCAAACAGTACAGGAATACGCCACTCTATTCAGGACTCATTTGAGGCAGTTACCACCAGCACATGCCAACCTACCGGATGACGTTATTACTCAATGGTTTATCAATGGATTGACTCCACAACTCAAACAGATTATGATCATACGCTGTGTAGGAGCTATGATGCTAGATGCCGTGATTGCAATGGCTTTGCAGCTGGAAAACAAGGTTGGAGGATTTACAGAAGATCTGGAGTGGTTAAAAGCAAATAGAAATATCGCCCAAGACCTAACCAAACAGATGTACTGCACTACATGCAAGAATTCAGGCCATACTAGTGCCACTTGTGCACTTAATCAGTTGTTTTGTGCTATCTGCAACACTACCGAACACACCACCAAAAGCTGCGCATATAACGCCCAAGTACAGGGACCAGCAACTGTCAATGCAATTATACAGGAACTAGGGCAGCCAGCCAATCACTATGTACCCCCGCAATTGAGAAACAACTAGCAACAAGGTTATCGAAATTACAGAGGACAGAGAAATAATAACTACAATGCAAACCGCTGGCAGGCCGGACAAGCACCGGAAAATCCCAATTTGCCACCACCACGTTGTCATTTTTGTGGTGAATTTGGTCACATTAGAAGATTTTGTAAGGATGTAGCTGAGTATGATCAGAGGAAGAAAGAATGTCAAAACCCAATGGCTAATATGGTACAAATCACACCAGTAGAAACGCCCGCTGCAGTACTTCAGACCTGATCCGGTAAACAACTGCAACTAGCAGCAGAAATATTTGAACCAGGCATACGTGAACAACAAAGGATGTATGATAAAGCTAGTCAATGGACCACCGCAGAACCTCCAGTGTTCCCAGATTCCTATTCCGGTGACCCAGACTCCGTTAACCGAGGAAGGAACACAACAACAGGATTCTAATTCAACAGCAGGCACATCATCTTCAGCAGGCGCATCATCTTCAGAATCTGTGGAAAATACAATCCAATCACAAAAGGCCTGGGAAATTTTATCTAAAGCATCCATCACTCTTCCTTTGGGCCAATTACTTGCACTAGTACCAGGAGTTCGACAACAATTCCAACAACAGTTCAGTCCTATGCCTTCTTGCATTCCAACAACAGCAACAGTGCAACCAGAACCTGATTCTACGGTCGATCATTCAGTTCCTTTAATTACGGTATGGTATAAAATTCATAAAATCACACAGGTACTAATTGATGGAGGATCTGGTGTCAACATTGCTACTGCTGCACTGTGTAAAAAGTTAGGGTGGAACGAAATCGAACCAGTTCAGTTTTTCGTGAGAATGGTCGACCAATCAAGAGTCCATCTCGTAGGACTTGTACGAAATGTACCAATAACTTTACAAGGTACAACATTTAAAATGACCTTTGTCATACTAGAATTACCGAAATCCACCCTTGGTTATAATCTCCTTTTCGACCGACCTTGGCTGAAGCACGCTAAGGTGATATAAGATTGGTCTGCACAGGAACTCACTTTCAAAGATAATAATCGTAAGTACGTTGTAAAATTAGATGCTATGCAACATTGCGAGTTGCATGCTAGACCGTATTTTGCAGAACCAGTCCATATGCTAGATGGGTTGTCAGATGATGAAGAAGAAGAGTTTCTGAAAAATAACATTGACTTGATCTCCCTAGGAACTGTTGATCTACAATCTGTTGTAGATAATTGGAATCCTGCAGTTTGCACGGTGATGTCTGTAACAGAAAAAGATACGAAAGAAGATAAGTCTACCATAGATGACGCTGATCTACAACAACTTTTTAAGCCAACTGAGAATACAGAGAAGCCTCGACAATTCTATGTTCCAGAAGATCAACTGACCACCTACAATTTAGGGGATGAAGAAAATTCACGACCTGTTAAGATAAAGGAGAGCTTACCTGAGTTATTTCAAGCCGATTTAATCCAACTACTTCGAGAATTTTCTGATGTATTTGCATGGGATTACAAAGATATGAAGGGTTTGGACCCGTGCATCTATCAACATAGGGTCATGCTGAAGCCGGAAGCAAAACCAGTTAAGCAACCTAGCTACCGGATGAATCCAAACTATGCATCACAGGTAAAGGCAGAACTTGATAGGCTACTCAAAGTCAGATTTATTGTACCAATGGAGCATGCTGAATGGATCTCACCAATTGTTATTGTCCCTAAAAAGAATAAGCAGTTACGAATATGTGTAGATTACCGGAAATTGAACGCAGCTACGGTGCCTGATCCATTTCCGCTACCTTTTCTTGACACAATGCTTGATAGAGTAGCAGGACATGAAATGTATTCATTCTTAGATGGGTACAGTGGGTATAATCAAGTTAGAATGGCTGAACAGGATATACCGAAGACCGCCTTCATTACCAAATGGGGTGTTTTCGCATGTACTGGGGTCTTGTGCTCTTGTGAACAAGTAATCCACTTAGCCTAGTGGTTAAAACTCAAGGGTGTGAAGGAAGAGGTCTTGGGTTCAACCCCCATGGGATACATGGGGAGAGTGTTTTGCCCAAAGAGCTCTAGAACCTTCTAGAAGCATCCATTGGAGTTAACTCTAGCTAACTGGGACACTTGGCGCACATGTAGTTACATGGATGACATTTGGATGGTTAGTATCCACCTGCCCAAGAAGGCACTACCCTAGAGAGAGCTATATATAGAGGCATTTGGTTGGGAGGAGAGTCATCTCTCAAGCATGTGGTGGTCGTAATCCTTGTTCTCTTGCATTGTGCTCTTACAAGAATTGTTTATCCGTGCTTGGCATATGATGTGCCAATTCAAAGAGCACTTGTTTGGACTAGGGTGCAAGAATTTCAACGAAGACTATCAGCCGCAGGACCTCCATCCAAGAAAATGAGGGGAGCGGTTCAGATGCCATGTGCACAGGCCCGAGGTGCTACACTGACACCAGAGACATCCATGACTTCCAAGGCGGGTGCAGCCTTTCACCATTAAATTACCAAGGCCCAGTGTGAAAGGACCTAATTTGGTGTTCCCACCCATACCAACTGATTTAGAATTCCCTCATGGCTTCACACTAGAAGATCTAACTAATGAGGAGATAGCAAGAATAATCAATGCAAAGAATTTGGAAGTGGAAGCAGAGCAAGTAAGTGGGCAACAGACAGTCATGGACCAACCCCATCCAACCCAACCCGAAGTTGTCGAAGTAGAGGAAGATGATAAGGAGACTGCAGAAGAGGAGCAAGAGGAGGAACACGAAGGACTATCCGACGAAGAAGAGCATGAATATGAGCAAGAAGTTGTACCGGAACTTGAAGGTGCCCATGCGTATACGAAGCAATTGAAAAGACTGTATGATACCATCAACCGATCTCAAGAACAACACAAACTATCCTTGGCAATAGGAGAGGCCCTCATGAACCAAATCCTTGAAGATGAAGGTGTGGATGATCAATACAGGGCAACCCTTGACATGATTGCTGATGCATTGGGGGTACCAGAGACAGTGCACACCGCTCTCGCACACTCACGAAGATCGGAGTGAAGACACGGCAGACGGCCCCCTAGACGAGGAAAACAGATGAATGTCTTGGTGTCAGAACCACAGGGCACCATATACACAACCACATGCACATCTCATACCATTCATCACACTAAGGAAGCCCATACCTCAAGTGCACCCCCGTCACCCCCATTACCACCCTCCCCTCCAACTCCACCACCTTCACCTCCTACCACCACTGTCACCACCATTGTCACAGCCTCAGAGTCCACTTCCCATACCGAAGCACAGACTGTGAGTCAACTCTCACAATCCGCACAACCTATCACCACCCCTATTGTAAATGCCACCACGGACACTACAATTCTAAGTGTCACCACTGAAAACCCCATTCCCCCCATAACACTTCTTGGTGGTTCATTTTCACAACTACACATGCCACTTTAGACCTTCACAACCATCACCACACCGACGATTCCCATGTTCACAATCACTCCCACGACTGCATCCACACATGACTTCATGGACATATCACCCACTTCTGCACCTCTCCCTCCCCCCATATTCCCACAATCTCCCATTCCCCCACCACCCACTTCACCCTTCGCAAGCATAGCATACACACTCCCATTCCCTTTTCCCTACCCTCCTGCATTCAACACCTTCCCAGCATCCACTCCTATCAATAATGTATTTAATACGTTGTACCAATGTATGTCTCAATTACAACAGCATTACCAGCATCTTGACGCTCAGCACAGGAATCTGTTCTGAATGCAGGAAACATTACAAGAGAGATTCATTAACTTAGAGAAAGATAAGAGGCTATTACAACAGCAGTATAATACACTCCAAGCACAACATGATCACTTAGTAGCCAATCCATCCCAGCCAGATACAAAAGAAAAACAACAACTTAATGAAATGTTACACGCCCAGATACCTGACAATCTCAAGCTTCAATGTAACCTTGCCTTACTACAAAAACACATGTTCGCAGCACTCGAAGAGAATAAAAGATTGCAGAAATAGAATGAAGAAAACCTAGAAGCAGCAATGGAGGGATCCCCGCAGGAAATTGACCCAGAGCACTTCAAGGCCATCCCATCGAAAAATATGCGAATCATATTGGAGACACACGCCGATCTCCTGGAAGCACACGTTGCCTTAGAAAGAGAGCGGAATGACCTACTAAAGCAACTGGCAGCTCATCAAGAGTCACCAAAAGAAGTCACAGTCGCAGTAGACACATCTGAAGAGGTCGCAGAACTCATAGCATAACTGGAAGAGCTGCAAAATAGAGTTCTCCAATATGAGCGTCAACCCTCTCCCCTCTTGGAGCTGGAGCCTAAGGACTTAGTTCCAATTCAAGTTGAGGAGATTTTTGAAGACCCATATGTACCCATGCCTGCACCGGGGGGTAAGCGCACAGAGGACGGAATGGACACAATTGAGATCGAAGCTCCTGAATGGATGCAAAAGTTAGAAAAAGTTGGTCCAACCCATGATGAGAGAGTTGCAGTACAAATACAGTCTATGTCCTGATTGGAAGAAATTGTCATCAAATCGGATTACTTCAGAAACCTCTCCCATCATAGGTGGATTGGCATGTCCGATGATTTGTATGTCCCATTCTGCGTATTAATGGCAGATTATAATGCTAAGATCAAGCAATGCACAACAAAAGAACCAACCTCGACCACCCAATTTGCACCCGATGACATCCCTGCAAGTGCCACGAACGAGAATATATTTCAACCTACTTGGAGGATACGCCTACTTGAAACATACCCCAAGATGGTACGTACTTGGAATAACATGCCTTTATACATCAAATATAACCCATACTACTGCCCTGTCTTTCGACGAAGGTCATGGCCCGAGTACACTAAAACAGTTTTGACAGTTAAAGGATGTAGCAAATGGCTAAACTATGTGTACTTGGCACCACCTCATGGCCAACCCACGGTTGCTTATATGATTTCAACCATTCAGCATTGGGTGGTGAGATTCAAAAATGTACCAGACATCATGGCACAGATGTGCCTCAAAATATTTGAACTAATGTTGGTTACATTCAGGACCTTTTAGAATGTCAAAGAACCTCATCTGTTGGCTCTCGGATTCAATGAAGGCAACCAGGATCTTGTTTATGATATGAGCACCACACCATCCATCAATGTCGTCTATGCGTGGCATGCTCCTATCAAGTATCTACCAGCCTGCTTCAAGCAAACGTTTGAGGAAATGTTTATCATGGGGTTCTGGAATATCATTCAGAGATATTCATACCCAAACCATCTCATCTATTACAGTTATTTGCGGTAGAACAGGTTCTCCACTCAGACAAGCTACGTATGCCACATCCGGAGGTACCTGGGCCAATAGACTAGGATGCCCTACTCACCGACTTGGCAAAAGGGTTGAGAATAGTAGAACATCATTTAGCCACAGATGTCATGGAGTACTACATCCAACGGTCCACTCAACAAAAGTCTGTCAAAGACGACAAATGCGAGAGAGGGGGGAGTGTTGGCAGTGGTCAGGGCGGTCAAGGACTTACAAGACAAGGGAGCCAACAAGAAGGGCCAAGCAGGCAAAGCAGTCAAAGAAGATCTGGCAAATAGGCCTATCATTTTTTCCTGAATTAATGTTTCCCAGATAGTGAATTTAGTCACTCCACATCATTGTAAATACCATTCCACTAGTGTTAAATCATCTAGGGGGTGATAAAACATGAAGACTTATTTTCAGCCATATGTAAAAGAATGCAAAGTCATACCTATAGGTGTATTCCTATAGGCTATATAAAGTATTTCTATATTTCCTTTGTCATTTTCTCTTTATGTTCCAGCTTTGAAAGAAGAAGGAAGAAGGAGAATGTCTGGAGAAAGTTCATGTTAGGTGTTCCTGTTCAGGAGAAAGTTCTAGAATTCTATTGCAGAGAAACTTGATATTTCAGAGAGGCATGTTACTTTTGAGGTGCACACATTTATGTTTATACCATACTTTGAAGGAAAGAGGTATGAAAGACTTACAGATAGAACAAGAATGAAGACATGATGACATCAGAGATATGAAATTTTGGTGAGACTCATGAGTTGAGTTGAGTTGAGTACAGTCAGAGAACTAGCTAGTCTTCATAATACACTAAGTTGTGAGTTGTTAATCACAAGTCCTAGGATTCAGTTTCTGATTTTGTTTAGTGTATTTACTTGACACAGCAGAAGTACGTTGAGAAACCTTTCTTAAGGTAAATGCAAATATGTGAATCCTAGTGTATGCTTACAGGTTTGAGAAGACATATTACAAGAGATAGCCGATTCAGAGTCATGCTACATATGTTGTCAAGGAGTGATTGCTTGATGTATGCTAACATATTGGATATCTAGTTTGCATATTTTCTCAGGTATTATGGTTCATATTCAAAAAATTCAGTTTTTTGAAATTTGAAGAGATTCAAATTCAATTTTGAAGAAGAGTTTTGAAGAAAAGGTTTGAAGGTCAATTCGGGAGTACAAGTTTGAAGTTTATGATAGTTTGAAGATGAATGAAGTTACATATCCAGTTCAGTTTGTACCAATATGACATTGCAAGGGGGATTGTTGGAAAACAATGTCACATCAGTCCAAAATCAATTTAGGGCAGAAACCTAATTTTGGTACTTAGTCATTTTTGGCACAAAAATGGGTAAACATTTTATGAGCCTATCTTATAGAGATTGAAGAGAGCTTTCCAATGGTGTATGACATGTAGTCATCAAGGATCAGATTTGGGAGAAAACCCTAACCCTAATTTTCTACTAATTTAAGGTTTTGACCTCATTTGATAGCTCTCGGCATGAGGATCATAAAAATGTTGTCAGATCATTCATCAGGAAGTCAAAAGTGTGAAAACTCAGGTCAAGAAGTTATTTTTAAAGTTAGCTAAAAGCAACTTTAAAAATAAAGCAAACTCACTTAAAATAAAGCAAAAGCAATTTGAAAAGCGATGTGATTAAAATAAAGCACTTTTTTGTGAGTTTTTCCCATGGAGCATTAAAACCTATATAAGAGAGTCTTGGGTCACTTTGTTAGACATCCTACACCAATTGGCAATGCCAGTTTTTGGTCCCATTGTAGAGGTGGTGCTCTAGCACACATGGGGCAGCCATGGTGCACTCTAGGAGCATGTTGAGGAGCAGCTATGGAGTTCTTCTTGGAGAAGAGTGTGCTCACACCTTGCTTATGGAGAAGATTTACCTATCAGCAGCTTGGTGGTGTGGATCAGCCATCTACATAATGTATTTGAAGATTGTCTTCTACATGAAGATTTTGATGTACTTCAAAGACATTGGATGGAGGTTAATATAAGATTTGCATCTTATGTTAAGAATTCAGGTACATATTCTCTTTATGCACACAGGTACTACTTGGAGTTTATGGAGGCAGTGGCATCCATATCAGTTGGAGTCCTATTTGGCATATCTAAAGGAGAATCAGTACATGCATGCTACATGCATTCGGATGAGGTGTTAGAGAAGGTGTGTTCACATGAGTATGAGTATTTCTGGCAGCAACATGTTAGCATTCTTTGATAATTCTGTAAGTATGTGATCTTTCACACACATATCTGACTTAGGGTCTTCCATAGCCTAAAATCAGATGAGGGTTTTGATGGAGAGTGTTAATCTCCAAAAGAACAACCTACTCTTGAATTTAGAACACCTCTATATCAAGAGTAAGTCAAAACCTTCACCAATTTAAGAGATCAATGACCAAATATCAATTTCTTGACTAAACTGTGAAGAAGGAAATTACTCAGAAAGTCTGCTGCATAAATCTTGTTCATTGACTGAGTAAATGTGTAAAGTTTTTTTATGAAACTTTGCACAAGGTGTCACCTAAAGATTGCGCACCTTCTCCAAGTCAAATCACTCCAAAAGATTCAGTAGATCTTGAGAAATCTACTTACCAAGTTACCTATGTCTAAATCTGCACTTCTGAGAAGTCGATTTGGACACCCCTAACTTCTTAGCTTTGGTTCTCTCAGTATAGAACCCGTTTAAGCAAATGCTTTTAGCCACGAGTAGCTTACCTTTCAACTTAAAGATTAAGTGCTTACTTGCACAAAACTTTAAAGTGTGCAGTGAGGAATGATCAAATCATTAAGATCAAAATTTGCACCTGTTTCAGGAACCAGTGAATACTTTCTCACATGTAAATGTTCCTACACACAATTCTCTTAGCCTGATCACAATTAGATTCTCAAACTCTAGCCATAGATTGATTAACTATGGACTCAGACATCTCCAAAAAGAATTCACAAAAGATCTACTACACGAGGAGAAAACACAGAAACATCGGGCGCAATTTTTTCTATTTCTTAGAAATTTACAACTGAGTTGTGAGAGAGACTTCTTCTCATTCCTATGAGCTCTATTGAGTCTTACAACTTACAAATGCACTATTCTCATACTCTTCTATTGTCTCCTCTTGTCTCTCCTACTTGCCCCGACATTTTTCCAAAGTATTTATAGGCAAATATGTACAGACTTATGTCAAAGCATAAGTATAAGTAACCTATGTCTTAACTAATGTACATATGTGTACATGTCTTTCACTCTGTGAATGTATCCATCTTCTATGCTTCAAGAATTGTACTTATCTCCATTCTTTGTCTTTCAAATCTTCAATTGGTGATTGGTCTGCACCAACAGCTCCCCCTCAATCATCAATTGAGGTTTCTCTTATCTTCTTTATGCCTGCCATGTCTTTAAACTTCTGTAACTTTGGTCCATCCAAGCTCTTTGTAAGCATATCAGCTATCTGATCTTTTGTTGAAGCATGTATGACTTCAATCTCCTTATCCATCACCTTCTCTCTTAGAAAGTGATATTGTATCTCAATGTGTTTGGTCCTGGCATGAAAAACAGGATTAGCAGCTAGATATAATGAACTCATGTTATCACCATAAATGATAGGTATGCTCTGTATAGTGTCAAAACTCTTCATGAGAGTCTTAAGCCAAATCACTTCTTTTGTAGCTTCAACCATGCCTTTGTACTCTGCTTCTGTAGATGACAAAGCAACTGTATGTTGCTTCTTTGAGCACCAAGAAATTAACTTATCTCCCACATAACACATGTATCCATAGGTTGACCTTCTATCATCTGGATTACCTGCCCAATCTGCATCACTATAGATCTTGATATTTGTATCTGATGTAAAACCATAATACAAACCTTCTTTGAGTGTACCCTTAATGTACCTCAACACTCTTTGACCTGCAATCCAATGTTCTTTCCTAGGACAATGCATAAATTGAGACAAAACCCCAACTGCATATGATAAATCAGGTCTAGTTAATGTAGCATAGATAAGACTACCAACCAAACTCTGATATTGCTTCATGTCCTTGAATTCTTCACCTCCAAATTTGCTTAATTTGTGATTCACCTCCATTGGAGTAGGTGCTACCCTGCAATCATCCATTTTAAACTTGATTAACAAGTTCCTCAAATACCTTTCTTGAGTCACATACACTCCATGTTGAGTGTATGAAATCTCCATGCCCAAGAAGTATGACAAGTCTCCCAAATCACTGATTTTGAACTCTTTCTCCATTTGCTTCTTTAAGCATTGAATGCCTTTCTCATCTGTACCTGTAAGTATGATATCATCAACATATATGCACATGTAAATAAACCCATCATCACTTGCTTTGACAAGCAAGCTACTATCTGCTTTTGATACTTGAAATCCAAGTTCTTTTAGGAACTTTACAAGTCTATAGTTCCATGCCCTTGGGGCCTGCTTCAAGCCATATAAAGCTCTCTTGAGCTTACACACATGATCTGGATATCTTCCATCTCTGAATCCTTGAGGTTGCTCCATGAAAACTTCATCTGAAATGTAACCATTCAAAAAAGCATTCTTCACATCTAATTGACACAATTTCCAACCTTTGCATGCAGCAATTGCTATAAGTGTCCTGATGGTTGTCATCTTTGCCATAGGACTATAAGTCTCATCATAATCAATACCATATGTCTGAGCAAACCCTTTGACAACAAGTCTAGCTTTGTACCTAGACACACTTCCATCTGCAAATCTTTTTGTCTTATAAACCCACTTACATCCAATGATCTTCTGACTATTTGGCTTTGGAACCAAATCCCATGTTTGATTCTCCATCAATGCATCATATTCTTCCTGCATAGCTTTCTCCCAATTTTCTTTACCTTTTGCCTCTTCATATGTAGAAGGGTCTTCATCTGCTTTAATCATGTAAGCATAATCTTTGGTAGCCAAAAATGAAGTATCATAGCTATACCTTGTAGGTTGCCATTTGTTCCTTGTAGACCTCCTAAGTTCTCCACTTCTTGAGGTTTCTGGTTCTTCATATTCAGGATCAAATCTTGGTGTTTCTTCCACTTCAACCTGCACTTCATTATTCTCTTGCTCATCAAATATCTGAACCTTTGATTTACCTTTCCTTTGGCTCACAATTTCTTCATCATCTGTATTAATATTGATAGTACCTGCATACCAAGTACCTTGCTCATCAAATGTAACATCTTTTGATACAAGAAAATGTTTTGTGGATGGATTCCACAACCTGTATCCCATCTGCTTATCATCATAACCAATAAACACATATTTTTTAGCTTTAGGTTCCAATTTGTGCCTTAATTGTGATGGCACATATGCATAGGCCAAACATCCAAATACTTTGCAATGGTCTAGTGTAGGTCTCTTACCCCACCATGCCTCATAAGGTGTCATACCCTGCAAAGCTTTACAAGGTAGCCTATTGATTAAATAAGTAGCTGTGTTTACAGCCTCAGCCCACAAATAATTTGGGCAATTTTTCTCCTTCATCATGGACCTTGCAAACTCAACAAGAGTCCTATTCCTCCTTTCTGCTACACCATTTTGTTGAGGAGAGTACCTGCAAGTAACCTCTCTTTTTATACCTGCATTCCACAAGTAATCACTGAACTCATTAGAAAAATACTCTCCCCCTCCATCTGACCTTAGTCTTTTCAACTTATGTCCTGTAATTCTCTCTGCATACATATGATAATGTTTGAAAGTATTGAATACTTCTGACTTATCTTTGATCACATAGATAGTGATCCATCTGGTAGCATCATCAACATAAATCACATAATACCTTGAACAATTGATACTGAAATCCTTTGATGGTCCCCACACATCTGTGTGTACCAATTCAAGTTTCTCTGAATACATAAACCCATGCTTAGAATAGGGTTGCTTATGAGCCTTACCTAATTGACATGCCTCACATCTGTATGTCATATGTTGACCTGTAACATTAGGCAATCCAAGCACTAAACCATTATTAATCATGTCTTTAATACCTCTTTCATTGAAATGTCCAAGTCTCTTGTGCCAAAGATCTAACTCAGAGATCTTATGTCCTCCATAAGTGAACAAGGCATGACCAACATTACCTTGAATCTTCAATGTGAACAATCTTCCTTCTTTCTTCCCTGAAACAATTTGTTTATACCCATTGCTAGGGTCTTCCACAAACACTCCTTCATTAGTGAACCTTACTTCATAACCTTTTTCCACAATTTGTCCTACACTTATCAAATTCTTAGGAATTGTAGGAACATACAAGACCTTACTCAATAAGGTGCTACCATCCTTGGCCTTCACTGATCCAATTGACTTCACATTGTGCTTTGTGTTGTCACCTGTTTGAACAACATGATTAGATACCTTATTCTCCAAATCAGTCATCAAGGCTATATTACCACTCAGGTGATTGCTACACCCTGAATCAATATAGAAGACTCTTTGATCTTCATTCTGCCTTTCACAAGTTGCATTCATTATCAATGTTGAATCTTCCTTTTGATCTGAAGCATAATTGTAGTAGGTATTGTTGTATTGTTGACTTTGGAAACCTCTACCTGCATTTCTTCCAAAGTAACCCCTACTACCTCTGCCTCTGAAATTACCTCTTTGATTTCTGCCTCCTCTTCCTCTTGAATTATAGTTTTGATTGTATCCTCCATTACTTTGATTATTATGCCAACAATCATTAGCTAAATGATTTGTCTTACCACAAATCCAGCATGCTTTGGCTCCATCTTTGTTGTTCCTGCCTCTTCCTCTACCTTTGCCACCTCCTCTACCTCTTAGGAAGTTGGCTTGACTAGTTGTGCCTTCATCTTCACCTGATTGTTGCTTTTCTTTGTTAGCTTTCTTCTTGTCCTTTGAGTACATTGCATGACCTGTACTTTTGTCACCATCTCCTTTAACATCCTGCTCAAATGTTAGCATATGACCTAGCAACTGATTTAAATCAGGAGTGAAATGATCAAGTGATAATTCTGTAGACAAAATGAATGGCTTCCATTTGTCATCACCTCTCAAACCTGTAAGGATTTGCCTTACCAATTTATCCTCCTCAATATCTTCATCAACAGCTCCTAATGCATCTGCAATGTCTTTCATCCTTGTTACATAGTCTGAAATGGATTGAGAGGCCTTCTTCTTGAAAGTTGTAAATTCTGCCCATAAACATGCCTTCCTTGACTTTGTGGTGTTTTGGAAATGCTCTTCCAAGGCATTCCATATATCACTTGCACTTTCAAGACCTCTAATGTGAGGTAGCAAGTAATCATTGACTGCCATATAAATGATACTCCTAGCTTGAGCATCTTTCTTCATCCAATTCTTCAGATCTGTTAATTCCTCCCTAGTTGGAACACTAGGATCTCTGAATTGTGGTTTTTCTTCTTCACCTGTAATGTAAGCTATCAAATCTTTGCTCATTAGATGAGCTTCCATCCTCATTGACCATGCAGGATAGTTTTCTCTATCTACCTTCTCTATTTGAAGAGAATCTCCCATCCTTCCTTCACCTGTATATTGAATTCTTCAACCTTTATAAAGTATAAGGTTACCTTTACTTCGAATGATACTCCTTTTGACTTCCTTGATGTCGTATGATCTCCTTCTCAAGCTTTCCTTGCAAGTTTTCACCCTTTGAATCTTCAGATGTCAAATTCTTTGTAGCTGCAGCAGTCGGGATCCTCCTTTTCTTCAATTCTGATGCTTCCTGCTCTGATACCACTGATGGAGAGTGTTAATCTCCAAAAGAACAACCTACTCTTGAATTTAGAACACCTCTATATCAAGAGTAAGTCAAAACCTTCACCAACTTAAGAGATCAATGACCAAATATCAATTTCTTGACTAAACTGTGAAGAAGGAAATTACTCAGAAAGTCTGCTGCATAAATCTTGTTCATTGACTGAGTAAATGTGTAAAGTTTTTTTATGAAACTTTGCACAAGGTGTCGCCTAAAGATTACGCACCTTCTCCAAGTCAAATCACTCCAAAAGATTCAGTAGATCTTGAGAAATCTACTTACCAAGTTACCTATGTCTAAATCTGCACTTCTGAGAAGTCGATTTGGACACCCCTAACTTCTTAGCTTTGGTTCTCTCAGTATAGAACCCGTTTAAGCAAATGCTTTTAGCCACGAGTAGCTTACCTTTCAACTTAAAGATTAAGTGCTTACTTGCACAAAACTTTAAAGTGTGCAGTGAGGAATGATCAAATCATTAAGATCGAAATTTGCGCCTGTTTCAGGAACCAGTGAATACTTTCTCACATGTAAATGTTCCTACACACAATTCTCTTAGCTTGATCACAATTAGATTCTCAAACTCTAGCCATAGATTGATTAACTATGGACTTAGACATCTCCAAAAGGAATTCACAAAAGATCTACTACACGAGGAGAAAACACAGAAACATCCGGCGCAATTTTTCTTCTATTTCTCAGAAATTTACAACTGAGTTGTGAGAGAGACTTCTTCTCATTCCTATGAACTCTATTGAGTCTTACAACTTACAAATGCACTATTCTCATACTCTTCTATTGTCTCCTCTTGTCTCTCCTATTTGCCCTGACATTTTTCCAAAGTATTTATAGGCAAATATGTACAGACTTATGGCAAAGCATAAGTATAAGTAACCTATGTCTTAACTAATGTACATATGTGTACATGTCTTTCACTCTGTGAATGTATCCATCTTCTATGCTTCAAGAATTGTACTTATCTCCATTCTTTGTCTTTCAAATCTTCAATTGGTGATTGGTCTGCACCAACAGGTTTTTTGATTATCAGTTTTAGACTGATCCTTCCTCTTTATGTCACTCATATTCACTTTTCTACAACCTATTAGGTCACACATCTCATATATATTCAGATTTCTGTCCATACATCTGAATATGTTTGTTACATTTGTACATTCACTCATCCATCTATTTCTGTTCACATAGAGTGGTTGAGATTTTGGCTCCCACATTGTAAATTGACATTTGTATATATGATAGTGTGAGTAAGCAGTGGCTTACGTAGCACTTTACACATGTTGTCTAATATTTCTCTATCTTTGTCTCATCATTTGTATGATTACGTGTGGTATGTTCATGTTTTGTCAATATTGGAAGATTGTTGGAATCTGTGTTGTAGATCTTGGACCTATGGAACTATGGATCTGTGGAATTAGTTATGGTCCTACCTAATTTCCAACATGATAATTGTTCATAAGGGCAAAAGCCCTTCAATTGAGACTTCAAGGGTTAAAACCAAGAACATAAGTTCCTACTTCAAGGGTCTAACCTATAAAATTAAACCAAGGTTTTCCAATGATAAATATCAATATCCAAGGGTCTAACCCACGAGTTATACAACAATATCCCATCAACATACAAAACAAGCACTATAAGGGCATTCCATCTTTGCATACATAGAATGTGCTTCAATGGGACTACATATGAAGCCACGTTCAATCAAGTACTTATGGATTTTGTCATACCATGCATGTGGAGCTTGTTTGAGACCACACAAGGCTTTATGCAAGCAAAAAAACATATGCTCTTGCCCTTTTATGGTAATTCTAGCAGGTTGCTTCACATAAACCTCTTCTTGCAAATCACCATTCAAGAAATTTGTTTTTATGTTCAACTGAACAACCCAAGCAAAATTCATCGACTTTTTTAAAAAGATCAAGGACACAGTTGATCAGCTAGGAAGAATTGGAGAGGTCATAGATGAAGAGAAAATAGTCAGGCAAGTGATCAATGGAATCAAGATAAAGAAAAGAGTTTAAGTCTGATGGAACGAGAACTCAAAAGTACAATGGAAAGCCGATTCCTTACGAATATATAGAAACAAGGCAAGAACTTAAAGTAAGTAAAAATGGAACAAGCAATTAAGAACAAAGAAACCTTGACAATAAGAGCGTGTGTTGAGTGATTTAGGAAGTAAATTCATGAACCTTAGATCGGGCAAGCATACAGGTAAGTCAAATTGATGAAGCCTTAGATCATCAGAAGCAAGTGTAGGAACTACTACACGTTCATGGGCACAACAATTGAATAGTTATCCTTATGAGTTGGGCTCAGATACTAGTGAATCGGAAATGGCTTTTAGCACAGAAAGACCAAAAGGAGGGTTAAACATAGCATATTTGGAAAGACCCAAAGGACCCTACAGAACCATATTAGAATATGTCCGAACCAACCACTTAGATGCTCGCATCTATGAGGATGGTTTGCGAAGATCAGTTGTGCAATTGCACAACCCTGACCAACCCATTGGATTGGAACGTTCAGTGGTGAAATTTGAGAGAGACACATACATAGACAAGGAAGGAGAAATGTACATCATAAGTACTCAACCAAATCATACCAATGAGTTTGGTGCAGTTCAGCTAGATACGGAAGTGAGATCACAACGAAAAGAACTACTAGGAGAGAACCTAGGACACCTAGAAGGAAATCTGTACTGACAAGAGTACTAATCCCATAATGGATCCCTCAAGACAATAGAAGCAAAGAATTGTTTCTGAATAAGGAAACTGATGAAGCATTTTGGAGGTACAGAATGGAACAACCTAGTGAGGTAGGCTCCATCATGATTTACGAATTCAAGGACCCGGATACACTTGGAAAGTTGTATAACTGGATGATACTTTAGAACGAATATTTGTAGTACTAGACCATGCGAGAAATACCTACACATGGAGAGGTGATTTAGTATTCCCTCCATCACGAACAAATGTAAACACGAGCCATTAAGATGCAAGAACCTCATAAGCCCATGGTACTCAAAGAGAAAAGAACAAAGAGAGATCGGAAGTAAGTTTCACTCACCCCATAGGGAGAGATAGACCAAGCATGGACACCGATAGATTGGAAAGACAAAGGGAACCTAGGATACCAGGCAGTAGAGATGATTTTCCTCTACCCAGACCACGGGAAGACCCAAGGGTATTAAGACCCACTCAATTAGTAAAATCAATGAAAAACTACTTTGATGGTACAGGAGATCCCTATGATCATGTTGCGGAATTTAAGCAGGTATTAAGAACAGAGAAAGTAGAAGAAATGTTCATGCAATACAATGCATTTGGACTAACGTTAAAGAACATGGCTTTAACTTGGTTCCAACCATTGCAACAAAGGCAATTTAGGTATATCCATCACTTGTTAGAGTCATTCATCACAGAATTCTCTAAAAGTGGAATTAGACATGATACTTCTTCATTGATTCATAGCTTCAAACAAACCCCTCAAGAAACAATTAGACTTGTAGGACGTAGGTTTAGAAAATATGTGGAGAGATGTCCGATGTAAGAGTTTCCCTCACAGGCCAAGCAAGTGTCATTGTTTTTAGATGGCCTCTTGAGCTCTAAACTACGCTCCTATGTATACTTGAAGGAACCCAAAACACTAGAGAAATGTGTAAGAATTTGTATAGACATTGAGGAAAACCTAGGAGATGAGTTGGAACTCTCAAAGGTTTATAAGGACTCAGATTGTTCATCTCTAGCATCCTCAAAACTTTCTAGCTCGATAGAAGACCTAGCAGAAAAAGTAGCCCAAAAACTAGGAGTTTCTAGTAAACAGATGCCAAAGTTAACAACAAACAAGCGTTGTTACACGTGTGGTGGTGATCATATGGAAAATGTGTGTCCTAATGTAACACAACTACAAGCCAACCCTAGTGGCCAATATTGTACAATTGAGAGAAATTACACGGCCCAGGACTGCCCATACAACAAACAAGTAGTATGACATAACTACCCGCAAGCATACCCCCAACCAGGGAGGTATCAAGGCCGATACAGCGCTCAGCCTCATTACTACAGGCCTCCTCAAAACTATCCATATCAGGATCAACAGAGACCTCCACCTGTTTTAGCTCAGTAGGCACCCCTATCAGCGAATGTCATCCTAGTCAAATATGCTGCTGTAGAAGAGAACCTCAATAGTTATTTAGTCCTTCTTCACCCCTGATCACAGAAAGTGACCCGAATTCAACCAGTTTTGACTCTACGCATGTAGATAGTCCACCTGTATATTACTCAGAGTCACCGAAACATGTGGAGACATATCAATACAATAGTCCACCATTGGAACCCAGTTGGGAACCTGACTATGCTAATGTGATGTATACAAACCCTAATCCACGACCCTAGTTAAGACAACAAAGACCATAGGGCCCTAGAGGACCTTGCGTTAGGTGCCAAGGAGATCATTTCATAAAAGATTGACCACATCCTCCGATAGCGGGATAGTCACAATACTATAACATTTAAGTTTTTTGTGTCGAGTGTGGTAAAGAGCATGTCATCAGAGATTGTCTTAAGAACCGTGCTAATGCTTCAAAAGTGACACCCATCAACGTGATAGGTATTGTACACAACACAGATGGATCCAACCCTACATATGTGCATATCCAATCTATAACAAGACCCGAGGTGCTCTTACGAAACCAACAGCTTAATCCTGGAAAAATAGATGGAACTAGTGAACTTGGAGAGTGTAGTAACAAAAATGTGAAATCTTGGAAAGATTCCAGAGAAAGGATTAAGAGAAAGTGGAGTAAAAAGATAACTGAGCTGGAAGGAATTCTAAAGGAATCCAGAGCCAAAATCCTAGAATTGACTTCTCAAGAATCTAATCAGGAGAATTTAGCTCAAAGATTAAGATCAGTTTTAGCTGAACCCATACTAGAAAACCTAGACATGATGTTTCGTTCATATCAGGCTAGATTAAAGGAAGGACCCCAGATAGCTGAAATGAGTAAGAATTATTCGAGAGCAGATTTAGAAATTGAGAGAACTAAACTCTGCATAAGATGGTAGAATTAGCACAAACTATGTTCAAATCCTCTTGTTATCTTAATTGGAACAACATGGCAAAACCCGAATTACACTTTCAAGGACTGCTAGAGAGGTTAGATTACTTGATCGATAGCAACGAGAAAAAGAATCTGCATAGGAACCTTAATGTCTCTGAGACACAGAAAAGGAATGCACCACCCCTGTCTCAAGTACCAAATACAAAAGCTGAAGACCACATGTCTTCCATACACAAGTATTCACATGAATTTTTAAGAAAAATCCAAGAAGAGAAGTGGAGAAAAGAACAAGGAACCCATCCTCCTATTCATGAAATAGACGATTGTTGGCAGTAGCCAGAGGCACAGACGACGAGGAAGTATGTGAAGGCGGATTACAACAAAGCAGTGGGGAGCCAAGTGGATTATTTTTTCAAAAGAAATATGTTTTTAATTACTTTTTCAAAACCACCCTCAATAGTGATTTTCATCACTCTTGTATCATATGTAACATAGAACAACCACATGTGTAATTATATGCTCCATTCTGTGCAAGCCGAGGAGTCCTCGATCTTGAGGAGCTTAGGTAGAACGAGCCTACCAATTTTGCCTATTTTTAGACCTCATTTAGATCCTCAAATAGCACCTAGAACCTATTTTTTAACTATGCCAGACACTAGATGTGAAACTGGTCAAAACTAGTCTAAAAATTATAAATAGATCTAGAGAGCTCATTTTTTAGGTTGGCTAGTGTGAGCTTTGAGCTATTTTGAGCTTGTAATAGTGATCTTAAGCAATGGAGTTCTTTTCCTATCTTCCATTGTGTCTTGCTTGTCTCTTACATGTGTGTGTATGTGTGTGCATCTCTATGCTTCTCACCTTCACTCTCACTACATCTCGCGTTCACAATCTTCATATCACTCCTATCTCTTTCGTGGATTGACATTAAGGAGGTGGAGCTTCTTAATGTGGTGCTTACCATCGTACTAGAGCAAACTATGTTAGAAGCCTCTCATTATCTTAATTGGAACAACATGGCAAAACACGAATTACACTTTCAAGGACTGCTAGAGAGGTTAGAGGACTTGATCAATAGCAATGAGAAAAAGAATCTGCATAGGAACCTTAATTTCTTTGAGACACAGGAAAGGAATGCACCATCCCTGTCTAAGTACCAAATACAGAAGTTGAAGACCACATGTCTTCCATACACAAGTATTCACATGAATTTTTAAGAGAAATCCAAGAAGAGAAGTGGAGAAAAGAACAAGGAACCCATCCTCCTATTCAGGAAATAGACGACTTATAAGAACAATTTCCCCAAGACATCCCCTCTATTTATGATGATGTAGAGGAAGAGCAACTGAGTGAACAAACGGGTTTTGAATCCAATTCTTTGCAAGAATTACCTCAGTTCAAAGGACCTTGGGAAGCAAAGTCTATTAGCATGAGAGCACCCACAATACTAGTGAGGAATGAAGAATCCGTAATCCCTAGGAACACAAAAGTGATCAAGAACACCAAAGTATAGTGTCACCTCACTCTAGAGGAATTATTGAAGGTTAAACCAGAATTGTGGAAGCACGTAGCAAACCAATTCCCTAAGGTTGTTATTGCTCCCTCATAGATAGGATCACACACAAAGGTACCAGAGATACTGGTAGAACGAATTGGAGATGTGAGCGAGGGAGAGGAAGGTAACACTTATCTTCCAATAACCCATTATGGCTACACCACCAAAGCCATCTTAGATTTAGGAGCCAGAGTAGCCATTGCGACCACCGCTTTATGGAAACGTTGGGGTAAACCAACATTAAGACCCTCTAGGATGAAGCTACAAATGGCTGATAGACATATAGAGAAGCCATTGGGCTTACTAGAAGGCATATCTCTCACCACTTGTGGTGTGGAGTTTGAACATACTTTCGCCATTTGTGATTTTGGGAAAAATCATGCTTATAAGATGATTTTAGGACGACCATTCATGCGTCAGTTGCAAATCGTACAAGATTGGAGAACTAATTCGTTGTACTTGCAACATTTAGGAGTGACTACTAAAGTCAATCTTAAAGACTATTCCCATCAGGATGTACCCCCAATACAATGGAACACCATCCATAAGACACAAGAAGAAACAGAATCGGTACATTCATTGGAATCAGACCCCTCATGGTTGCACGAGGATACTCATCTATGGATGTGTAAGGTAGCAAAACAAGAGGAAAAATGGTTAGAATCCAGGACCTTATGTTCAGAACGACATCCACAAACCCTTCAAGACCCAGCTTATGCACCTATAGTATTTCTAGAAGAGGAATTCGTGCCTCACGTTTGGGTAGAGATCTTAGCTACGATGGACATAGCAGTGAATGAAGAACAATGGACCCCTCATTGTGATGAGGACAGATACAACATTTCCATCTTTATGATCAAGCCTATCAAGGAAGACTTTATCCTAGAAGAATGCATGGAAGTGACCCAAGAACAAGACGAGAGTAGTGATGACGAGGACCTAGAATCCATCATCCTGGAACCCTTCTATTCCACAGAAGAGGAATATCTTTATTTTGTAGAAGCCAAAACCCCTGAAGAAGAAAAGGAAATTCAATTGGAAAACTTGAGCCATCCATAAAAGATACAGAAAGTAAGCAAAAGAAGAGAAAGAAATCACCTAAGACAGAAGAAGAAGAACCACTCATGGAATTACCGAAGAACTTCAAGAAGTATGAAATAGAAGATAGAAGAATCATGGTAAGAATGCCTAAAAGAAATGTTGATGTTGGAGAAGTATACGATAATCGAGAGAAAACCAAAAAAATCATAGTCACCATAGACGGAGAAGAAGAAAAATGTGCATACATAGGGGGCATGATTTGACGAATGAAGAAGAAGAAGAGTTAATTGCCCTATTGCGTGAATATCAAGATGTATTCGTTTGGAGCTACAAGGACTTGAAAGGCGTAGATCCGGATATATGCTCCCATAGAATCCCTATGACTCCGGATGCCAAACCTACGAAACAAAATCCATACACGTACAATGATAATTATGCTGCTAAGATTAAAGAAGAAATAGATTGATTAATAGAAGTAGGATTCATTTACAAAATTGAGCATATCGAATGGGTATCCCCCATTGTGGTTGTGCCCAAGAAGAATGGAAAATTATGTGTGTGTATTAACCTTAAGAAAGTTGATGCCGCCACAATTAGAGACAGTTATCCTCTTCCTATCATAGAACATTTATTGGAAAGAGTTGTGGGCAAGGAAGTCTACAGCTTTCTTGATGGTTTCTCAGGCTATAATCAAGTAGCCATTGCTCCTGAAGATCAAATCAAGATGGCTTTTGCCACAAAATGGGGCATATTTGCATTTTGTGTGATGTCGTTTGGGCTCATAAATCCACCTGCTACCTTCCAGCGACTTATGTGTCATGTTTTTAAGGAATTCTTACGAAAGAATTTGGAAGTTTATGTCGATGATATATGTACTCATTCGAATATGAGGCAGACACATATCCCAGAATTAAGGCAAGTATTTGACAAAGGTCAAGAATATCAGGTTTGTCTGAACCTAGAGAAGTGTGTTTTCATGGTCAGACAAGGCAAAATTCTTGGACACATTGTGTCAAAGAATGGAATCTCTATAGATGAAGAAAAGGTGAAGGTAATTGCAGACCTACCTAGACCACATAACGTAAAAGAAGTACAGGCCTTCATGGGTCATTGTGGTTATTATAGATGATTCATACACATGTATGCAATCATAGCCAAGCCTCTATACTCTCTTTTGACCAAGTTTGAATGGACAAATGAATGTGAAAATTCATTCAATGAACTTAAATGATGCTTGTGATCAGCACCTATATTAACAACCCCAGATTGGCGTAAGCCATTACATGTACATGTGGATGCATCCAACTATGCCATAGGATGTGTGTTGGCACAACCTACGAACGAAGGCAATATAGATCTCCCTATAGCTTACGCAAGTAGACAGTTGAATGCAGCAGAAAGAAATTACACCACTACAAAACGAGAAGGATTAGGAATGATCTACGCAGTAAAGAAATTCAGGCATTATTTGTTGGCAAATAAGTTCAAGTTCTTCAAGCATTATTGTACTTAGTCAATAAGCCTTGTAATACTGGACAACTAATACGATGGTTTCTATTGCTCATGGAGTATGACTTTGAAGTATTACTCAGGGAGGAAAGACACACCTTAGAGCTAACCACCTCTCAAGATTAACTTCAGGAGAATCTCCTCAAGGAATAGCAGATGAATTACGAGATGCATATTTGTTTAACCTTGAGATAGTACCATAATGGGCTAAGCCGATTGTCCCTATTCTCACATATGGACCCAAGAATCCAATGATAAGGATGAAAGAAGGAGAAATCACCAAGTCACAAAGATATCAAATCATTGCAGGAAGTATAATAAACACGATAATCAGAAGATTCTTGCTTGTTGTGTAGAAGAATCAGAACACGCGAATTGGTTGTAATTAGCACACGTAGGTGCATTAAAGCAATCATTCAAGACATCGTACATTGCAGACCCTGCACAGACTAGGAGTATATTGGCCTTCTATGAAAGCAAATGTCTACAAGTTGTGTAGAGAATGCCCTGTCTGTTGTGAAAGACCACCGGTCAAACATGCCACATTATATCATATGTCTCTCACACTAGAATGGAGTGAACCATTAGTAACGTACTTGAGGACAAAAACATTCCCTCAAGGAATGACTTTAGCAAGACAACGCAGTCTAGAGCTAGAAGCTCAAGACTATTCACTTATTGGTGACAATCTATACAAATGAGGATGAGATGGATACCTAAGACAGTGTGTTCATGATAATGATTATTTGAGCGTATTAGAGATTGCATAGCAAGGTGTTGCAGGAGGTCATTTTGGCCCCGATAGGATAATTAAAGCCATCCTCTTTGTAGGATTATGGTGGCCCACTCTTCACGTGGATGCACATACCTATGTTAAGAGATGTGATGTGTGCCAAAGGACCCAGTTTCCTACTCACAAAGATGAAATGCCACTAAAACCCCATGATGGGAGGACGTGCATTTTTTAAGTGGGGTATAGACTTTGTAGGACCCATTAACCCCCTGCAAAAGGTACTCAGGCTTAATACATTATTGTTGTGACAGATTATCTTACCAAATGGGTAGAGGCTAAGGACACAAAAAAGAATGATGCACACATGACTGCAAAATTCTTATTTGAAAATGTCTTTACAAGATATGGACTTCCTATAGAATTAGTGAGTGATAGAGGAACTCACTTTCTAGACCAGGTCATTGAATATTTGTTATAGGATTTTATGGTGATTCACAAGAAATCTGCACCATATCATCCTCAAGCCAATGGTCAAGCAGAAAGCACTAACAAGATTCTTTGTAATGTACTAACGAAACTCGTGAACAACAAACGTTCAGATTGGGACAAACAGCTACATCATGCTGTTTGGGCATATCGAGTGGCCTACAAGACCGTACTCAATGCAACTCCCTTTCATATGGTTTTTGGTCAAAACTCTATGCCTCCTTTGGACTTCTTGATACCCACACTTAAGGCTGCACAAGAACACCAGTGGACCGGTCATGAATTATCATCAAGGATAATGGACGTGGAACTATTAGGAGAAACCAAGGTGAAAGCAACAGCAGGCATATATGCAGCAAAGAAACGACAAAAAGCTTATTTTGATGCACATGTGAAAGACAAAGGCTTAAAAGAATGAGATTTAGTCCTAGTGTATATGCTGAAACAACATGCACGAAAATTAGAAAAGCGAGGTTATGGACCTATGATCATTATCAGACTTTCAACAAGTGGAGCGGTACAATTAGCCACCCTAGAAGGAGAGATAATGCCTAACTACATTAGTGGCTATAGAGTCAAGCTTTATCAGGAACCTCTTACTGAGGATATGCTTAGAAGACTCACATTGGCAAAGAAACATAAGGAGGAAGAACAGAGAATACGCATGGAAGCTCAGACAGAAGCTATAGAATGCATTAAGTGCATGAAGCTAAGAAGACAAGGACTAGGGAGAGAACATTATAACCATCTGGAAACAACACCTAGATACCCCATGGCCATGTGTCAAGCAAAGTCAACAGTTCATCCTAGCATAGTGGATAGGAGACCATTCGTTATAGTCAGGCTAGAGCACGACAACCCTTGCCATGAGCTCAGGGCTTTAATAGATTTAGGTGTTGCGACTAGTGCGATTAGATGGTCCCACTATAAGGATTTAGGAATAGATATGCGGCCAATTGAGGCATACGTCATAGGGCTAGGAGGCATGGAAACCCCTTGCATGGGTGAGGACCTTCCTATCCTCATACACAAAGTGACCATGACAGTGAAGCTCCTAGTGTGCCATGACGATGACCTGATAGAACCCCTAAATCCTTGGTCAAGATTGACTATACGATCACTCAGTGGACCTAAATCTTAGAAAAGGCTCCTTGCAGATTGGAACCTTAGACCAGTAGCGAGTGATACCGCTTGACTTCCCTAACAACACTCCACCTGAGGTATGTAACGCTAGACCATATGAACTGCATGCGAAGGAGGACCGAAAGATCTTTGGTCAGATAAGTCATGTTATGTCTACACCAACCCATGCGGGCTTGGCGATGGACAATTGCCATTCAGAAGAATGTCAACAAATTTTCCCCTGGTCTTCCTACAATGGGTCAGGTGGGTTGCATCAGCGGCCAGGTGGACTGCAGCAGCAGTCAGGTGGGTTGCATCAATGGTCAGGTGGACTGCATCAACAACCAAATGGACACAATAGCCTACAGTGCCCATCCTTCCACACTTACTGCGGACTAGCCTAGATTTATGGTGCAAAAGGTTGTACTTTCTAATGGGCAAGCTACGCAAGTGTTGGACCTCCCTTCTTTTCCAAAGCAAAGCATCAACCAGACCTCTCACCCACAACCACGAAAGAGTCAACCATGACGAAGGAACCAAAATCGATGAGCATATCAGATGACACAAAACACGCAGCAGTATCAACATCACGGAGCAATCTAACACGAATTTAGATGTATTAGGAAGGTTTTAGATTAGTTCCCCATCCTATAAAAAGAGGGGAAAAGTCGTGATCGTGTGGGAAGTCCAAGAAAGTCATATGTGTATCTCTACGCTGCTATAGTTTTGTATGCAGAGATTGTAGAGCTTGTATCTCCCTCATTATATATCCAAATTACATGTTTGATAGCTCATTTGAAAGCTCTTACTGTCTAATTTCATATTGTCAAGTTTTATAATCATTGGATTTGTGAGCTGAGAGCAGTACTCTCTGCAAGTAGTGTGTGTTCTCGGGTTCAACCCTACTAAAAGTCTCCAATAAAACTCAAACTTGCAGAGGTCATATCACCTTGTGTATTTATCCAAATTGAGTGTTCTTTGGCATTTTGGAAAGATCTTTCCAACATCTCTTCAACGTCCTTCTAGCTCGACGACCATTCGATACATTTGGATCACCAAGAAGTACCTGACAAATCAACCCACACCCATGTAGAAATGGGTACCCAAACAGTGTATTATAGCTCAACATTCAAACCATGTAACATATAACCCTCAAAAATCTCTTCTAACCTCAACACCAACACATCCAATATCACCTTTTGTCCCTCAGCAGAAACATACCACTCACTCAGCAACCTAGGAAATGGATACCAAAATGTATCCAGAAGCCTCCTCATGAACCGTTGTCTAACATTACTCCCATCCCGAATAACCAACCCCCTTGTAATCATTCACTCATGTTTAAACCTTGTATAAATTCACCCACACTAACCCAACATCACTCGTAATAACATCTCATCAAGCAATGTATGCACTATCTAAAGCATGTAGGTGTCTAAAGACCTGCATTAATTTGGTAAAAATCATTCCATAAACCACCTCACAACACTCGGCTACACGGGTTACACATCGGTTATGGAAAGGGATTGCGGTCTCACCTTATTGGGATCATGATTAAATTCAATACTAATGTGCTAAACTTTTGTAGCAGATCTTCTACACCTTCGCATCACTCATCATGCAGACAGAAGGAAAATCTCCAGCCGGCCCCAATGCACCTATGGTCAATTTTGACGAATTATTGGCTAAACCATATCCTACCGTACAACCGCCAGAGTTTCAAGGATTCCCATGACTGATGCCGATTGATGATCCTCCTAGGGGATACACCCAAAAAGTTCACCATAATTCTCATTGATTTCAAAGTTTAGCAGGACCTTTGGCGGATGTAGACTTCAATTTTGATGCCACACTGACTGTTGAGGTTGTAGCAAGGAATGACCAAGAACCCTCATCACCTTGCATGGAAGCAAGAAGGAAAGCTCAAGAGTGACTCTCCTCTCATCCACCCCTACCTCCCACATGTTCAAGCCATTGGCAACAGCCCCATGCTTTGCCACATGCTTGAAAACAAGGAGAATAGGGAGTCAAGGATCCTAGTCCATGAGGAAAATAAAAGCAAATACAACTACTCTACTCACACAAAGGAGAGACATGCATAGGCACACACACACCACTCTCACACACTCACAAAACACAATACATGTAAATGTAAATAGTCTTCTTGGAGTAAATGAGAGCTTCTTCCATTGATAAATGATCTTACATGAGAGCACGTCGACCAAAAAGCTCTCTTCTTTACAAAAATGAGCTTATATTTATAGGCTAAGCTCTATTCCCCATGTGCCTCTTTGAAAAGTCAAAAAGGTGATTTTCTCTCTAACTGCCAATCTTCTAGGATATTAGTTCCTAACAAACAAATCTTCATAAAAGCATGTGTGGGGATTTTTACGATTTCTCTCCCTAGGATTTGCTTTAAGAGAGCAAGAAAGGAAAATACCCAAGGTCACCTACACTATGGTATGAGGAAATATCAAAAAGTGATTTGGAGAGTGTTCAGATGTGACACTCAAATATATACAAAAAGGTTATTTCTCATGGTCTAGAGAGGGTTCTTATGCACCATTGAGGGTGTGTGCATACCCTACAACCCAACACTCTTCCCCCCCTAGACTTTGTCGTCCTCGACAAAGCTAAGAGGAAAGGATCATACACAGCTAAACTTGATCCAAGTAGAAATCTTTAGGTCTTCAAAAAATCTGCAATTACTTCAGTAAGCAAAACTCCAAGCAGCAAGTCTTCAGTCTTTACTTTGTCGTCCTCAACAAATTAAAGAGAAGAGGATCATAGATAACTGAATTTTCCAAGTTGAAATCTTCAAGCCTTCAGCTCTGCAATTTCTATAGTCAGCAAAGCTTCAAGCAGCAAGTCTTCTGGTCTTCAAGGATCTTTGAATCTGCAGCACATCTATCTTTAAGCCTTTAGTCCTTCCTTCAATCTGCAAATCTTCAGTCTTTACTTCAAACTACAAATCTTCAATCTTCAAAGTTGGGTGACACAATCCCCTTGGGGGCAGTCAGCCCAACATGCATCCCACTTTGCAGTCTTTTGTAAGACTGGAAATGCCTTCTCTAGAAGTTCCTAACCTAAAAGTAAACATACACAACAAGTAGACTGTTTCTAAAAGAAGTAAACAATAATATTTTAGTCCAATTGTAGTTTCCACTTCAGGGAGCATCCATTGCTACAAGACTTGCTCTACTAGAGAGAAGTCTGCGTGAAAATCTTCTTGCTCCTGCAATCCAAAAAAGAAAAAAGTGATAGGCCAAAAAAATAAGGAGCCTAGTCAAGACCAAGAGTGCTTATCTCTTATGTCTCAATGATTCCATACTCTAAATTTTTAGGTGACATTTTGCAATGTAAAGAATGAGATGAATGTAGCTTATGTTCATGCCATCATTTATACTATGCTCCTAGTCAACAAGCTTGCAAATTGTCATGTGTTATGTGCTCACAAAATGATTAGAAAATAGTGCAACATTATGACTCCTATTGTTCTACAAGCATTCATGAAATTCAATCAGCTTATCCAGCACTATTCCTGTAAAGCACAGTTTCAAATCATCTGTGGGAAGTAAAAAAGGATCAATGCTGAAGTTCCAAGTGTGTTGGCCTGTAATGCCTCATAAAAAATAAGCCTTTTAAATGAGCATTGTGAAACTATAGTTACTTCCCTAGCAAAAAACCAATGCTCATTCCTTGACCTCCAAACATTCTTCCAATTCTTCACCATGCTAACAATCCTAAATGTGTTAGCTCAGAAATAACAAAAACATGAGATAAACAATGCATCTGATGATTGGCCTGCATATGTTCATGTGATTATGAGAATACAAGAGTAACAAGATCAACCAGAGGAGTCATCAACATAAGATAGTAGAAACATAATCATTTGATCAAGGCCTGAGCATACAAACATACAACTAATATGTGGCCCAATTCAGGAGGAATCCTTTTTTGACACAATTATGAAAAGGCCATCAAGAGTCAGAGTAATCTTTTAAGTGAACAGTAATCCAAAGACAACCCCTCAAACACTGCAGCTATTTCTGAACTTCCCCAATTTCAGGTCATACAAAACATCATTCAGGAAACCAAGGTCATGAACTCAAAGTTTATGTATATGCTACAAACATAATCATTTTTATTGCAAGACCAAGAGGTCCTGTAGCTCAACCGAATACAAGCAACAGTAAGAAACAGACACTACAATTTCCTTTCCAAGAAGTGTGGACACAATCCCTGAATAGTGTAGTCACATACTTCATCCACATGATGCCATAGTTTGTAATACCCAATTTCTTGCAATGCAAATGATGGTGAAAAAGAAACATTTCCTATCATCCACAGAGCGTACAATAGATCCTTTCGAGACCTACAATAGTTATGGGCATGATGCAATCATCATAGATCATTATAATTCCATTAGCTTAGATTGATAGCAGGATGTGTGGCCAAGATCACTGAAACCCCCAACTGCCTTGGGTACTAGAGCCTTCCATCCTAAAACACACATAAAACAAGAAAGTCAACATTTTACGGCATGTGCCACCATTCAAAGACATTCTTTAGCCACAACAATAATGCATTTCAAAGACAGTCCTTAGCCACATAAATAATGCATTTCAAAGACATTCCTTAGCCACATAAATAATGCATTTCAATTTCCCTTCTGAGATGGACGAGATTAGCAACGTATTGAAACACCATGCCACCCATTGGAACTGATCATCACGTCGTTGGGAGCACGAGGTCTGTGAGTTTGCAACACACGCAGAACACCACTCACAAGCAGCATTTTGATCTCGAACTCCCTTCAAATCTAAAGGAAATGCATTAGGCTTTGCCCATTGTGTTCTTTAATACCTGTGAAAATTTAAAAAAATGTGGACCAGCAATATATTAACATTTTCAACAAGATTAGTAAGTTATGTTGCTTGGCACTCAATAAGGTAAAAAGATTATCAAAGTCTGTAGCATCAAGGAAATCCCATAGATGGATTATTTAACTGATACACTTGACGGGGATGACTCTTTTATGCATCAAAAGTGTGTGTCCAAAAAGGCTCCAAGCACAACATTAAGTTCTCAAAACTGCACACATAACTTAACCATCTCAACTATAGTCAGTGCTGGTATTCCAACGTCTACCTAACGCTAATGTTTGAGGACCAACCTTCAGACCACTTGCACCAAAAAAGATCATCAAGCTATTAGCATGTGTGAGTAGTGCCTATGATGAAGTTACTTTTCACATCTTACTCAAGTTTTTAAATGAGTCCCTAAGTGCAAATGCCTGCGTAACTTATCAAGTTGTGGAATGAGCATCTGATATTTAAGTTTTGAGTGCATGGTTTCACAAAATGAGCATACATCAACAGTTATGAAGGGCCTAACACATGGAATGAAGATATAGAGCATCATAGGCTATGATGACCTCAACATACAGAGCACATGTGAACAAGCATTCTCAAACAGGTTACACCTCAGTGCATAAAGTCCAATGCATACAGATGGACCTTTGTCCAGAAATGCCCTTTACAACAATGCCTCTTAATTGTGAAGCCTAGATGGGATCCCCAAGAGGGGCAGTCACGACAACATTTGTCAATTCAGCCTATCATTAAAGGAATTAAAAGCCACAATAGTATCAACCATTAACTTAGCTCTCTCAAACATGAAAAGAATCACCTTATGGGGATAAGCATCATAAACCCACGCAAAGAAACAACACAAATAAAATCATGAAGCTCAAGGTAATTGTGAGATCTTCCCAACTTCAACATTCGAGGAGTGAGAGCATTGAAAAGAACCTTTCCTACGAAAATCACAAGCAAAACAGTCACACACATTTCATAATCAAGACATCATTAGAGTAGAGCCTTGCATAGACTCAATTCTAGGCAAGACATGTGCATGGAAACACTCCCTTCAAATGGAGTGTTACATACCCATATCCATTAAGCACACGAATCTCCATTTAATGCTTAAATTGCTACACCTGTTGGGAGTTCAAAGTGTTGAAAAGTTTGGCATAGATAAATTGTGCAGGTATCTTGAAAACATCATGAACTTTACTTCAGTTGGGTGGTTTTAGAGAAGGGAGCAGAGAGGGTACCACCCCTCCCCCTTTCCAAGGCAAACACTAAGACAGAGGTGACAGGGGTGGATAGTGATGCCTATTGTGTGTGTGTGGGAATGTGTATATGTGAGGGTGAGAGAGATATAAGGGGGTTAGGGGTTGTTCTTGTGAAACATTCAAATTGAACTAAAATAACCCTACCAAAACAAGAAAATGGGGAGCAAATGGCCCAATGGAAGGGTGAAAGTGCCATGCACAAACTCAAATCCTACGCAATTGAGCAAAAAAAGATTGCAACACAATACTTTACCACATGTTCTTGAGCTCTCCAAGTGATGAAAGGCCGACCATCCCCGGCAATGGTGCCAAAAAGTGTTGAGGTTGTAGCAAGGAATGACCAAGAACCCTCACCACCATGCATGGAAGCAAGAAGGAAAGCTCAAGAGTGACTCTCCTCGCATCCACCCCTACCTCCCACATGTTCAAGCCATTGACAACAACCCCATGCTTTGCCACATGCTTGAAAACAAGGAGAATAGGGAGTCAAGGATCTTAGTCCATGAGAAAAATACAAGCAAATACAACTACTCTACTCACACAAAGGAGAGGCATGCATAGGCACACACACACCACTCTCACACACTCACAAGACACAATACATGTAAATGTAAATAGTCTTCTTGGAGTAAATGAGAGCTTCTTCCATTGATAAATGATCTTACATGAGAGCACGTCGACCAAAAAGCTCTCTTCTTTACAAAAATGAGCTTATATTTATAGGCTAAGCTCTATTCCCCATGTGCCTCTTTGAAAATTCAAAAAGGTGATTCTCTCTCTAATTGCCAATCTTCTAGGATATTCTTTCCTAACAAACAACTCTTCATAAAAGCATGCATGGGGATTTTTACGATTTCTCTACTTGGGATTTGCTATAAGAGAGCAAGAAAGGAAAATACCCAAGGTAACCTACACTATGGTATGAGGAAATATCAAAAAGTGATTTGGAGAGTGTTCACATGTGACACTCAAATATATACAAAAAGGTTATTTCTCATGGTCTAGAGAGGGTTCTTATGCACCATTGAGGGTGTGTGCATACCCTACAACCCAACACTGACTTTTGACAATATTAAGTGGGGAAAGTATGAGTTTTTCTCTAGAGAATTTGAAGAGCTCTAAAAAGCAGAAGAGTTAAAGCACATTTGGGCTAGAGTAGGTTTTACGGAATATTTCAGTGACCATGCTTACAACCTCAGAGAACAAGGACTTGCCAGACACTTTCATTTCTCCATCTTTGGTAAATGATCCCCCATTCAAGAAATTCTATCTTTCAAAAGACCTAATCCAGGTAGCAATTAAGATCCATGGGACTCACATGCTGACAGAGCGTGAAAGGCTGATTCCAGAGCCGATGAAGCGTGGTGATGTTGTGAAATGGGAAGACATTTTGGCCATTACACTTGAGCTCTCTAAGCCACTATGCATATGCATGCAACATTTTGCATTCTCGGATCAGGATCGTTTCACTATGCCTCACAAGTGTATTTGGTTTGGATTCTATTTAGCATGTATTGGGCCCCAAACCATAGATCTTGCAAGTTGGATCATTGATCAATTGTATTTAGCCCAGCAGAGATGACAAAGAAAAAAAGTCATCCACGGATGTTGCACTCTCACTCGAATTGTTTACATGTGTTTAGATACGCTTTGCCTATAGAATGCACAATGATTAGTGAAGAATTGAAGGCATACAAAGGAACTGCCAAGAAAGCCCAAAAAGCTAGCAAGGGACGGGCAAGCAAATGCATGCGTGGATCTATCCCATGTTTGCAAGTTCCAGAGTCCCCGTCACCTCAGCCATCTCTAGAATAGTCACCAACAAAACCCCCAGCACCTATACCACCCATCCGTATACGCCTGTCACGACCTGTTATCACAGAAGGTACTACTAGTGTTGTTACCTCTCAAGCAACCATAGCCTAGGAACCCACCACTACAACACTAGAAATTCCCACCACCATCGGTGCAGAAGCATTTACTTTCCCTATACCTAACTTGGAAGCAGAACCAACGAACACCACTTTTGATTTTGAAATGCATGTTGCTTTCTCAAGTGAATTCCAATTTTCAAAAGGGCAATTCTTCTCATAGGAGTATGAATGACCAAGTTACCCTACCACACCCCCTGATCAAACACAAGAGCAAGTAGTCTCCAACTCAGAAGAAGAGAGGACAAAAACTGACAATGAAGACGGAGATGATGAAGCCAGTCAGGAGAGGCACGACTCTCAAGGGGATGTGCAGCATGACGAGCAAGAACAGCAAACTGAGACACAAGGTGACACAAGCATGCATGAAGATGATACGTTTGAAGCGGCTGCCTACACTTTGGCAATCAAGAAATTATATCGCACTATGCAAGCAGTTTGGGCACGCAGACAACTCTCAGAAGAAGAAATTCAAGCGATTTTAGAACAAGAACTCGCTACAGGAGGATTCGAAGAAGCGTACATTCAAGGTTTCAGAGAGCTGGTTAAATCAGTCGGCACTAATGAAGCACTTCGCTATTTGCAGAGGAAACCACTACCCAAGTTTGACCCATGATGAATTCGTTTGCTATCAAAACCGGGTCAGTATATTCACATATCCATGGAGGCCCTGTCTTTAGAACATGTTAGGGAAGCATGACTCATTTCGGAAGACCAAACTGAAGAAGCGACCATCGTCATCGACTCCTCGCCTCATCCTTCTACTATAAATAACACTACTCTATCAAAGTACCCACCACATCATCTGCTCCTCTTTCACCTCCCGCCCCTCCAGTCTCTCTTGTACACCCCACCTCTCCTAGACCATCCACGTTTCTCGATGGTGCTGTAGCCGAAGCCCTAGTCGCCTCAACCCCACAAACTCTTCCCGTAACCCTCCCACCTATCCTCCCTTCCCTAGCTCCCACCATTCCACCCAATCCATTTCTAACTCCATCCTTTCCTTATTTCCCCACTCCTCCTAGACCTCTATTCCCATTTCCCCCTCCCATGAACTTCTCACCCGTTTCACCTCCCCTCCCCACTGTATTCCCTCTATCCTCCCCTCTACACCAAGCAATACGAGAAACCCACCCTGTAAATTATTCATCAACCTTTGTAAATCTTGTATTCACACCCACTCATGCACCCACTATCACTCCACTATTCATGGTCACTGCACTTGACACCATGTCTAGTGACATGGACATTTCACCACCCACCGCACCATCACTCACGTCATCTATTTCACCAGCCCATTTAGGCACATCTCACTTCTCCACAGTCACCACTGCATCCACTTTTCCATCCCTATTTCCCCTTCCCCTTGCATCAACCCCCGCACCCACAGCATCTTCACTCACTCCGCCATTAATATTGTCACCTATGATCGACACCGCATTCCATCAAATGTATTCTTGCATGACACAAGTTAGAGATGAATTTACATCTCTAGGGACCAGGTACCAAATGCTACAACAAACAATCGTAGAATTACAAGCAAAACTAAAC
Organism: Ceratopteris richardii; assembly: GCA_020310875.1. NCBI lineage: Eukaryota > Viridiplantae > Streptophyta > Polypodiopsida > Polypodiales > Pteridaceae > Ceratopteris > Ceratopteris richardii. The sequence continues at coordinate 2,263,119 of CM035421.1, read as the reverse complement.
TCATTATCAATCGAGAACGCCTCCCTTAACACACGCTATCAAGAGCTATGCAAGGCCTACCATACACTCGAACTAGAAAGTGAACAGAAGACAAAGGAAACCATTGCAGATATCGACAACCTGTTAAGGGCTCAAACCATTAGAAATGTGACTCTCACTCAAAACATGGGACTGTTAAGATGCCACTTCGCAGTAGCCAAAGAAGAGAATCAAAGATTGCAGGAACAGAACAGAGAAAACCTCGAAGCCGCTTTAGATCAACTGGACGAACCTTTGAGTCCCAGCCGCTTTAAAGCAGTGCCCCCCAAATCTATGAAGATATTATTGGAAGATCATGCACGACTTCTCAACGATTATAACACTATGCATGAAGCATATTAGAAACTCCAGGACGAGCATAAGATGCTCCTATTACGTGCACTAACGCAACCACCACCTCCCGCTCCTAAGGCCATACCTCTAGAGATCATAGAGGAACTCGACACTTTATGGGCTCAGGTATTAACTCTTCAAACACAGATCGTAGCTTATGCAGAGCTTCCCAGGCCAGATTCCCCACCTGAACTACCGGTTGATGAAGAAACAATAACTATCTTGGTGGATGAAACATATGAAGAAGCCCACAAACCACAACCCATCCCAGGCGGATGTGTCACGGCTGAAGGCCAGACCCCCTTTGAACTCCCTACCCCCGCATGGATGAAGACCGTAGAAGAACTTGGACAGACCCACTCAGCATGCATAGAGGCTTAATTACACGTTGTGGCTATGATAGAGGAACGCATTTTACAATCCCCTTACTTCACTCACTTGGACCCTCAAAGGTATATTTCAGGCCATGAGCTTCAATAAAAACAGTATTTCATGCTAATGGCAGAATATCAATTGGCGATCGAAAAGGTGACAGGCAAGAAACCCTCACATGCAACTCAATTTGAGCCTGATGACTTGCCATCGGAAGCGCAGAGAGGAGAAATCTTTCAACCAACTTGGCGCCAGGAATTACTATAGTAATATCCAGAAATGATGAGCACATGGGTCAAGGCACCACTGCATCGGAAGTATAACCCATGTTGGGGACCGATCCCAAGACACCGCTCCTGGAAGGCATTCGCAATCAAGGTCTAGAATAATAAGCAGTGCCAAGACTGGCTTAATTACCCGTACTTCACTCCACCCCGTGGACCACCCACAATCAGATACATGATGGCAACGATTCGCCATTGGCTCCTCCGCTTACGCCACATGGATGATGTAGCCACGCACGACTGTCAAGATATTTGACATGATGCAGAATATTTATAAAATCTTCGATCGTGTCAAAGCACCGCATGTTAACATGCCGGGGTTCGAGCATGGTAATCACAATTTAGCGTATGATATGAGCACAACACCATTGCTCTGGGTGTGCTATGCTTGGCACTATCGAATCAAGTTGTTGCTCTAGCACAATGGTAAGTACCACGTTAAGAAGCTCCACCTCCTTAATGTCAATCCGCGGAAGAGATAGGAGTGATATGAAGATCGTGAATGTGAGATGTAGTGAGAGTGAAGGTGAGAAGCATGGAGATGCACACACACATACACACACATGTAGGAGACAAGCAAGACACAATGGAAGGTAGGAAAATAGACTCTATTACTCAAGATCTCAATTACAAGCTCAAGCTCACACTAGCTCACACAACTCTACACTAGCTAACCTCAAAAATGAGCTCTCTAGCTCTTTTTATAGTTTTTAGACTAGTTTTGACCGATTTCACATCTAGTGACCGGCATACTTGAAAAATAGGTTCTAGGTGCTATTTGAAGGGGTAAACAAGATCTAAAAATAATCAAAATTGGTAGGCTCATTCTACCTAAGCTGCTCAAGCTTGAGGACTACTCGGCTTGCACAAAGTGGAGATATTAATTACAAAAGGGGTTTTTCTATGTTACATATGGTACAAAAGTGATGAAAATCACTGTTGAAGGTTTTGAAAAAGTAATGTAAAACATATTTCTTTGAAAAAATAATCTATCTGGCTACTTCGTTGTGATCCATCTTCACATGCTTCTGTGTGGTCTGTGCCTCTGGATACTGCCAACACCCCCCTCCCTCTCACTTTTGTCGTCCTCGACAGAACCTTGTTGCGAGGTCTGTCAGATATACTTTTGTAGGAGGTCCTGAGCGAGGGTGTGCTCTGAAATGTGAATACCTCTGGAAAGATCTGCTTTGAGTTTTTCCCAATCGATGGGTTAAGGTTCACCTGGTGGCGGGAGTCTGTAGTGCATTGAGTACACCAGTTGTTCACAGGCAAATAATTGGAGTAGGTGTGTGGGCCTGCTGATGAACACCTCTCAATGGTATTCCCAGTAGATATTTGATATTTGATGCGACAATGCCAGGCATAACACACACGGAGCGATGGTGTCGTACTCATATCATACGCTAAATCCTGATTACCATGCTCGAATCCCAGGTGTTAATGTGTGGTGGCTTGACGTGACGGAAGACTTTGAATACTATCTGCATCATGTCAAATATTCTGACAGTCATATATGCAGCTACATCATCCATGCTATAGTAGAAGTGTGGGGCGGGGAGTCGATGATGATTGTTTCTTCTACCAAAGATCCTTCAAGAATGAGGCATGCCTCTCAGGCATATTGTGATGACTCGCCATCCGTTGGTACATGAATATATTGACCCAATTTTGATAGCAATTGTAGTCGTCGTGGGTCAAACTAGGGTAGGGGTTTCCTTTGCCAATAGCATAATGCTTCATTAGTGTCTACTGACTTAACGAGTTCTTTGAAATCTTGAATGTAGGCTTCTTCAAAGCCTCCTATAGCAACTTCTTGTTCTACAAGCCCTTGGCTTTCTTCCTCTAAGAGTTTTTTGCATGCCCAAATGGCCTGCATGGTGCGGTATAGCTTCTTGATTGCCAATGTGTAGGCCGTTGCTTCGAATGTCTCATCTTCGTAAGTACTGGTGTCACCCTGAGTGTCGGTGTGTCGTTCCTGTTCATCAATCTGTACATTCTCTTGAGAGTCATGATTGGCCTGAGTGGCTTCATCGTCTCCATTTTCATCATCAGTTTCTATCCTTTCTTCTTCAGAGCTGGAGACAACTTGCTCTTGCGGTTGATCACGGGGTGTGGTAGGGTAACTTGGGTGCTCATACTCTTGAGAGAAAAGTTGTCCTTTGGAAAATTGAAATTCATTCGAAAAAACATCCGGCATTTGAAAATTGAACGTGGTATTCATTGGTTCAGATTACAAATCGGGTATAGAAAAAGTAAATGCTTCCGCACCAATGGAGGTGGGAATGTCTGCTGCTGTAGTGGTGGGTTCCTGAACTGTGGTTGCTTAAGAGGTAATAGCACTGGTCATACCTTCAGTGATCATTGGTCTTGGTAGGCATATGCGTATGGGTTGTATCGGTGCAGGGGGTTCTGTAGGTGACTGTTCTGGCGAGGGTTGAGGAGATGGGGACTCTGGAACTTGTAGGCATGGGATAGATCCTCGCATGCGCTTGCCTGCTCGTCTCTTGCTAGAATTTTTTGGCTTTCTTGGCAGTCCCTTTGAATGCCTTCAATTCTTCACTTGTCATTGCGCACTCTATAGGCAAGTCGTATTCCAAGCACATATAAACAATTCGCATGAGAGCACAACATCCATGGATGACGTTTTTCCTTTCCCATCTATGCTACGCTAGATACAACTGATCAATGATCCAACTCGCAAGATCGATTGTTTGGGGCCCAATACATGCTAAATACAAACCAAACCAAATACGCTTATGAGGCATAGTGAAACGATCCTGAGCCAGGAATGCAAAATGTTGCATGCATATCCGTAATGGCTTAGATAGCTTAGGTGTGATGGCCGAGATGTCTTCCCATTTGATAATGTCACCACACTTCCCCGGCTATGGAATCAGCCTTTCTCGCTCTGTCGGCGTGTGAGTTCCGTGAATCTTAATTGCAGCCCAAATCAAATCCTTTGAAAGATAGAACTTCTTGAACGGGGGGTCATTTACCAAAGATGGAAAAATGAATGTGCCCGGCAAGTCCTTGTTCTCGGAGGTTGTAAGTGTGGTCACCAGGTAATAGCATCTATAAAAATCAGGTTTGGGCAGGGGATCACTGAAGTATTCTATAAAACCTACTCTCACCCAAACATGCTTTAAGTCTTCTGTATTTCAGAGCGCTTCAAATTCTCTCGAAAAGAATTGATACTTGCCCCACTTACTACTATCAAAAGTCAATGTGGCATCAAAAATGAAATCCGCATCCGCTAAAGGTCCTGCTAAACCTTGGAACCAATGGGAATTACGATGAAATTTTTTGGTGTATCCCCTAGGAGGGTCATCAATGGGCATTGGTCTGGGAATCCTTGAAATTCAGGTGGTTGTGATGTAGGATGTGGCTCAGCTAGTAATTCACCAAAATTGACCACTGGTACACTGGAGCCAGCTTCAGACGGTCCTTGTCTGCATGATGATCGATGCAAATGTGGAGAAGATCTGCTACAAAAGATTAGCACATTAGTATGGAAATTAATCATGAACCCATTAAAGTGAGACCGCAATCCCTTTCCATAACCGATGTGTAACCCATGTAGCCAAGTGTTGTGAGGTGGTTTATAGAATGATTTTTTGCAAAACTAATGCAGGTCTCTAGACACCTACATGCTTCAAATAGTTCATACATTGCTTGATGAGATGTTATTACAAGTGATGTTGGGTTATAGTGTGTGGATTTGTACAAAGTTCAGTTGTGAATGAGTGTTGAGAGCAGTATGGGCACCCAAGGACTGAGGAGACAAGGAAGCCAGCGGAGAGAGTCAGAGCAAGGCGAAGGATTAAGTAGACAAAGCAGTCGACGCAGATCTGGCAGATAGGCCTTCAAATTTTTCCAAAACAACATCTTTATAACAGTGATTTTTATCACTAACCATCATTGTAAATATCATTTCATATTTTTGTAGCTCCATTTTGTGCAAGCCAAGGAGTCCTTCAGCTTGAGGAGCTTTAGAAGTACCTACATATCAATTTTCGTATTTTTTAGACTCCGTTTAAGCCCTCAAATAGGCCCTGGAACCTAATTTTTAACTAGGCCGGACACTAGGTCTGGACAGGGCCAAAACCTAGTCAAAAACTATAAATAGAGCTAGAAAGCTCATTTTTGAGGGAGCTTGTGATTGATTTGAACTTGTAAGAGCTTTTTGAAAGTAATCTAAGAACTCCATTGCTTCTCACTCTTTGTCTTACCGTGTGTGCACGTGTGTGTGTATGTGTGTGCATGTTGGTGTGCTTCTCACTCACGCACTTGTGCCTTCACTTGCTTGAGGTCTTCATACCATCCTCACGTCTTCCCCGATTGACATTAAAGGAGGTGCTACTCATCACTGAGCTACACCAAATTTTGGCGCCGTTGCCGGGGATCAAGCTTTGAGGACGAGCGTGTGATGGTAAGACATAGAGTTGTGACATTGGCGTTGTAGGTAATTTCTTTACTTTTCCTTATTTTTCTAGTCCTTACTTCATCATCATCATCATCATCATCATCTTCCACCTCCATCTCCATCATCGCAAAAATTTCAGTTTTCTTACTATATCTCCTTCCTCCTTTCATTTCCCTCATTTCACTTGTGAGAGAGAGCGAGAGAGCGAACTGTTGTGTGCTATTTTTTGCATGTTTCTTGAGTTTGCTTGCAGGTATTGGCTATCCCATCATCCCCAGCACGCTGCGCAGGTACGGAAATGTGCAGAACTGTCTCTGTGTCGCAAGTTTCTATCAATCGCGATTGACAGAAAACTTCATCTTTTGGTAAAACTGAGTGCACCACAGTAGACTATGGACCTTGCACTTCACAAATCCACAAAAATTTCAAAAAAATTTGCATTTTCTCTGTCCATCGCGATTGACACTGTCCATCACGATGGACAGCCAGTCCATCGCGACTGACAGACCCCGACGGACACGTGTCCATCGCGACCGACAGAAAAATCGCGAGTGATACCTGTCCATCGAGACCGATACCTATCCATCGCGATTGATGCCTGTCCATCGCGACTGATACCTGTCCATCGCGTCTGATGCCTGTCCATCACGACTGATGCCTGTCCATCGCAACTGATGCCTGTCCATCGCGACTGATACCAGTCCATCGCGATTGACAACAGCCCATCGCGATTGACAACAGTCCATCACGATTGACACCAGTCCATCGCGATTGACAGGCCACGACGGACAGCCCTGTCCATCGCGATTGACAGCCCAGTCGATCGCGATTGACAACCATTTTCGGCTAAATTTTTAGGGTTTTTTTTTTAGGTTTTGGCTAATTTTGGACATGGATAATGGACTCTAGAGCACATAAGGAGGCTATAGGCAAATAACCTGAGGAAAACCTGTTGCCCTGTTGGCCTGTTTGAACCCTGTTTTAATCCCTGAAGCCTGAACTGACATAACTTTCTCATACGAAATCCGTTTGCTGTGATTCTTGTTTTGTTGGAAAGCTCGTGGGGAGTACAACCAAAACTTCTACTGGTTATGTGAAAATTAATATCAGGATTATTAGATAGGGTATTTTGAAGTGGACCATACCCCGAGGTAGGAAAACTGAGGGATCCTTGGGATTGTTTTCCATAAAGGCAAAGGATAATTTGGTCTGTGAGTTACATGCATGAAAGTGGTCTATTGTGTCATTTGAATCTAAGTCTTGAGCTAATCGTGGGACTTTTACAGGTCCAGTAAGAGCGCTTGAAGGCATTCTAAGCAAGAGTAAGTGCAAGCTTGGGAACACGCGTTGTCAGGATGAAATCCCGCAGGGAGTGCGCATGATTTTTTTCAAAGTTGATTGATTTTTTGAGTTTTGTGTGATGTTTAAGAGAGAAAGTGATAAAAATCATGCATAATTTGGCAGAATTGATTGATGGTGTGATGCGGAAACATGTTTGAGATGTATATTAGAGCCGTGTATATAAACAACAGACATTAGACCCATAAAAACCTAGGTTTGACCCTTCAAAAACCCTGAAAACACGAGTTTACCCCATGAAAATCCGAGCTTGAACCCTTGGAAACCCTTGGAGTTTAAGTCCAAATTGTAAATAAACCCTTGAATTGATGAGCTTGAGTTGATTGTGAGCAAACCTCTAATTTTCTTGATAAAAAATCCTAGACTGGACCCCTGGAATTTACGTTTATCCTAGGTCAAACCCTTAAGATTAACTAATTAATGTACATACAGTGTGAAACCAAAACCATAATCTAGGAGGAAAATTAAAAAGATGCCAAAAATAGAAAGTTTCATTGAGGAGGTTAGAATGTTCTAGAAGGAAGTCCTAGGGGTGCCTATAAATAAGTGGAGATTCATTTGTTTCTTTCCCACCCCGTGGATCTCCTGTGTGGAACTTCTTTCCAGGTATGGGTCCTTACCCTCTTCATGTTCATTCTTTTATTGCTCTTGACTTATTAGTCTGCATGATGTTAGAGAGAGAGAGGGGATGCTGGTGTGCTATGATTACAAAGAGAGATTAAGCGGCCTTGAGGGATGTCTGCTAGTTACATTTGAGCTCGATGCGGACCCATAATTAATTCTTAAGCCATTGAAGGTTTGTATATCCATGATATGTCGTGACTGTCAAAGATGGACAGGTCGGTGTGGGTTTCTGTGGGCTGCTGTATTGCCACGCAGAGAGAGAAAGAGGAATCCAGTGAGAGTCATGAGATGGCTTAGGCACCGATAGAGAGAGAGCAAGGCTGTGTGTGTGCTTTGGAGGAGAGAGATTGAATGATGAGATACACAGAGAGAGATCGGCCGACTCTGGCGCAGGTAGAAGTCATACATATTGGTGGACAAAGACCAGTCGAGACTCGACTGTGTGGCGATGCATCGATACAGAGAAAGAGATGTTGCAAGATTCTTGTCGGCTGCGCAGAAAATGGCGGTTGAGAGTAGAGAGAGGGTGCGCTTCACGTGAAAGACCGAGTTTGGTGCCGCTACAAAAACGACATGGAGGAGAGAGAAACTCTCCGTCAGTAGCTGGCAGAGAGAGCGGCTGTATCGCGCCGCAGTAGAGAGAGATTAAGGCTTGTTAGCTACAAGTCTGAGAGAGAGTCAGATGAGAAGTGATCGTCAGCACAGTGCTCTTGGCGCAGGAGAAGAAGAGAGCGACTCAGCTGCTTGCTTGCATATCACCACAAGAGAGAAACTTAAGGGGGCTGCAGAGCCACGTGAGAGAGAAATGAGAGATACGGCGGGACTCGATGCCAGTGCTGTAGGATCACGCGGATGTCATGAGAGAGAGTGATTGAAGCAATTCCTCGAGAAAGGATAGATAATGCTCCGATTTAATTTCTGAATAATATTTGACGATGGCACTGTTGTTCGGGACAGCAGAGACAGACGGCGGCGCTATTGGCAGCTGTTTGGGCGCGCGCTGATGTGGCAGAAAGATACACTGAGAGAGAGAGAGGCTGACTGATGGCGGCGCTCCGTGAAGATTCTGGAAGTATTGAAGGTCGCCGACAGAGAGAGAATGGGACGGCCTTACGTGGCGTAGATATGGCAAATGGATGCGTGAGAGAATTTAGGGGAGAGAGAGAAGAGAGTAAAGGAAAAGAAGAAAGAAGGGGAGAAGAAAAGGAGTGTTTATGACCATGCATATGTTTTTCCATGTGTCTATGTGCATGAATGCCATACAATTTCAAAGAGGAAAAGAATCAAATCAGAATTATAGTGTGTTTTTATTATGAGTTTTAATGTGCTAATGACTTTACAAGTATGTTTCATTCTTTCCAAGAAGTACTAACATGTTGACCCACCCCGTGGATCTCCTGTGTGGAACTTCTTTCCAGGTCTATGCGATTTCTGATTATCTGAAGTAAAGAGAAGGGAGGCCATTGTTGAGGGTACCTGAAATAAAGAGCGGATTGAAAACCTGAAGAAAAGCTTGGACCGCGAAGATCGAAGCAGAATCCCGTAGGCGATTTCTCGCACTATAGCGAGGGATCTAGAATACACTAGCCGGCCCGCACTGTAGCGGCGGCTTTCATATTGTATCGTCGCACTGCACTGTAGCGGTTTTATTGTACCGTCGGCCCGCACTGTAGCGGCCTATTTTTGTATCATTCATTTTATTGGAGGCTTCAGTTTCATTTCCGTTGAATCGTGGAGCTTGATCTACATCACGTGTATCACTGCGGTATCCGATCGTCTCTTTTCGACGCCCACGGTCCCACGTCTCGACACTTCCGAGGGGCAAGAGACACGTACGAGGATCGCGCACGCTCCGGAGAGCACAGGCGAGGCGCCCAGCGCGCAGATGCCGCTCGCAGGACAACGGGAACGGCGCACCAGAGCGGGGCCTGATCCAACCCCACGCACCAGCTTCCTGCCACGACCTCCTTCTTCCTGACAGCGTCCTGGGCACACCAGGGCAACAACACAAGGAAAGAAACTCAAGGTTGGAAAATCCTCAACACCCTCTATCAATTTGTAGCTTAGGCTAAATGTGGGTAGTGCTAGGAGTAAGTCAGGGCAACGATAGACATCAATCAAGTTGAAGACTACCTATGCACTCAAGTTCAAGATTAAACATAATCTCTTCGTGATGCGATAACCTGAAAGGAAAGAATCTAACGTGGAATGATCAACTTACAGTGTGAAAATTAACTCAAATATTCCTGACGACGTGATTTCTGACAAGAGCATAAACACGGTAACCACTAAAAAGAATCAAGTAACTAATACAAAAGAACTCAGTAACGAGGTTGTACTTGGGCAATTTTGGGCTATTCAATTAGGCTTATGAACCTTAGATCAGGGCGACATCTAGGGAGAGATAGACAAAGTCTTAGGTCTTCAGAGGCTAGTGTCAACCACACTGCTAGGTCTTGGGCCCAGCAGTTGAGCCACCACTCATACTACCCTAGCTCTGAGACTAGTGAATCAGAGATGTCTCAAGGCATGGACAGACCTACGGGAAGTTCAGGAGTGCCATACTTGCACAGGGTAGAAGGCCCGTACAAGACGCAACTGGAATACCTTAGGACCAACCGATTAGGTGCTAGCATCTATGAGGACGGCCTAGGAAGATCCGTGGTCCAAATCAAAAACCCAGACCAATCTATTGGGCTAGAGCACCCTGCTGTCAAGTTTGAAAATGGTGCATACCTTGATAAAGAGGGAACCATATACGTGGTCACTAGTCACCCGGAGAGGACAGATGAATTCGGGAATGTGATCCCTGAGACGGACATAGATGACCTAGAACAAGGGAACGTAGGAGGGGAGCCCAGGACCCCTCGAGGGAAATCTGTTCTTACTAGAATCCTCAATCCCGAGTGGGCTCCCGAGGACAACAAGAGCATAGACCTGCTTCTGAACCGAGAGACTGACGAAGCCTTTTGGAGGTATAAATCTGATCGGCCAATTGATATAGGAACAATCATGATCTATGAGTTTAAAGATCGAGATAGCCCAGGCAGCGTGACCTATCTAGATCACGCTTCAGAAAGGATCTTTGTGGTTACAGAACATGATAGACATGCTTACACAAGGATGGGTGAGTTTATTTTTCCCCAACCAAAATCTAACGTGTCCTTGGGCCACCCGGGAGCTGGAACGTCCCATGCTCATGGAGTTCAGAGAGACATAAAGAGAGACAGACCTGAGGTAAGCTTTACCAACTCCTTGGGAAGAGGAAGAACGAGAACGGAAACAAATAGAGTGGAACTTGAGGGACATAGAGCCCCAGGGAACCGAAGAAATGCGGATGAATTCCCTCTACCAAGACCAAGAGAGCACACGAGGACCCTGAGACCGACCCAACTAGTTAAGTCCATGAAAAACTACTTCGATGGCACTGGAGATCCCTACGATCATGTGGCTGAGTTTAGGCAAGTCTTGAGAGCTGAACAAGTGGAGGATCTATTCACGCAGTACAATGCCTTTGGTCTAACCCTTAGGAACACAGCCCTTACATGGTTTCAACCATTGAATGAGAGACAATTCAGGAGTAAAGACCAACTCCTAGAGGCTTTCATTATTGAATTCTCTAAGAGTGGCATAAGACATAATACCTCCTCATTGATTCACAGCTTCAAGCAAACCCCTCAAGAGACTGTGAGACTTGCAGGAAGAAGATTTAGGCAATACCTTGAAAGATGCCCTGTTTTGGAGCTACCCACACCAGCTAAGCAAGTGGCTCTATTCTTGGATGGATTGCTAAGTACCAAATTGAGGTCATATGTGTATCTGAAGGACCCTAGGACTATAGAAGAGTGTGTACGCATGTGCATTGACATTGAGGATAACCTAGGGGAGGAGTTAGAGCTTTCCAAAATATACAAAGATTCAGATAGTGCCTCTAGCCTCTCTTCCACGCAATCCACATCAATTGAGGAACTCGCTGAGAAAGTGGCACAAAAACTAGGTGTCTCTAGCAAACAAATCCCAAGGTTTGCCCCAATAAAGAGGTGCTATACTTGCGGTGGTGACCATATGGCGAACGTGTGTCCCATTACGGCTCAACCCCAAGTAAATCCGAGTAGCCAATACTGTACCATAGAACGGAGATACACAAATCACACAACACAAGACTGTCCATACAATAAGCAAGCGGTTAGGCAAACCTACCCTCAGCCATATCAACAGGGAAGATATCAGAACCAATATCCACCACAGCAGTATGCTAGGCCCCAACAAACCTGCCAACCACAATATCAAGCCCAGAAAGGCCTCAGCCTGTGTTAGCCCAACAACCTCCAGCTCCATCCAACGTGATCCCTGTAAAGTATGCAGCTGCAGAAGAAAACCTAAATAGGGCCATAGTGCCAGTAACCCCATTACTATCAGAAAGCGACCCCAGTGACCATAGTTTCGATTCTACACATGTTGATAGCCCCCAGGCCTACTACATGCAGTCTCCTGAACATGGTGAGTCCTACTATAGTGAAGAGCCAAATGAACCTAGTTGGGAGTCAGATTACACAAATGTCATGTATGCAAACCCCAACCCTAGACCTCAACCTAGACAAGTAAGACCCCCATTCCCTAGAGGACCATGCTACAGATGTCAGGGAGATCACCTCATTCGTGATTTCCCCATGCCTGCACCTACCCAAACCCAATCAGTGACGATCCAAGGCTTTTGCCAAGAGTGTGGAAAGGAGCATCTCTTACGAGACTGCCCTAAGAATCCTAATAATATGCCAAAAATCACTCCTATTAACGTTATTGGGTTAGTGGTAGATTCCACAAGAAGTGTCACTTCCACTGCACCCGTACACGTAGTCACTAGAGCTCAAGCATTGCAGCAAAACCAAGGGGTAGGCCAGGAAAAGAGCCTAGAGGCTAGTGAAACTGAGAGCATAACCAAGAAGAGGACTAGAGCTTGGAGAGATAGTCGTGAAAGAATGAAAAGACAATGGGCAAAGAAAATGAGTGAACTTGAGGAAAGCCTAAGAGAAACCAAAGCCAGGATAACCGAACTCACAGCTCAAACTCCCTCTCACACTGCCCCACCTCCATCACCTCCACCATTCCCATCTCCATCCAACCCGCCTCACAAAACCCACCACCCCCTAGAGTAGGATCAGTCCTGGCAGATCCCACTCCCGAGGACCTTAATATGATGCTTAAAGCCTATCAGGCCAGAATCCAAGAAGGGCCAAACGTAGCTGATCATGAAAAGTGTTACCCTAGAGCAGAACTAGAGCTAGAACGAACCAAAATTTGTGCTAAGATGGTGGAATTGGCTCAGACCATGTTTGAAGCCAGTCGCCTATTTAACATCTCTAGTTCAGCGAAGACACAGTTGCACTTTGATGGACTGTTAGAAAGAATAGAGAAGCTAATTGCACAATCAGAAAAGGAACCCGCCTCTCAACACAAGGACAAGGCAAGTGAAAGGGCAAGCCTTCCTACCCAGGAAGCCTATGTGCCTAACTCTATGGAGCCAGACACATCATCTTCTATGAATCGGTTCACACCAGAATTCCTACGAGAGATTCAAGAAGACAAATGGGCTAAGGAAAGTGAAGTCCCTCCTCCCATTGAACTTGTGGATGATGCACATGACCAATTCCCACAAGACATCCCATCCATTTATGAGGAGCAGGAGAGCACCCACTCTCAGGAAAGATTAGACTTTGAGTCTAACTCTCTACAAGAATTACCCCACTTCACAGGCCCATGGGAAGCTAAGTCTACTTGTATGAGAGCACCCAAGGTCATGGTATGAAATGAGGACTCAGTCATACCTAGGAACACAGAGGTAGTGAAAAACACTAAAGTACAATGCAACCTCACCTTAGAAGAGCTACTCAAAGTAAGACCATAGCTATGGAAACATGTAGCCAAACAAGTACCAGAGATAGCAAAACCTCGTTCCTAGGTAGGATCCCAGAGAACAGTGCCAGAAATACCATTGGACAAGATAGGAGACATGAGTGAGGGTGAAGAGTGAAACACATATCTTCCTATCACCCATCAAGGATACACCACCAAGGCCATTCTAGACTTAGGCGCAGGTGTTGCAATTGCTACCACTTCCCTATGGAAGCGTTGGGGCAAGCCAACCCTCAGGCCCACAAGGATGAAATTGCAAATGGCCGATGGTCACATAGAGAGACCCCTAGGGTTGTTAGAAGGAATAACTCTCACCACCTGTGGTGTTGAGTTCGAGCACACATTTGCTATATGTGATTTTAGCAAAAATCATGCCTATGAGATGATTTTGGGAAGACCCTTTATGCGACAGTTGCAAGTGGTACAGGATTGGGGAACCAATTCTTTTGTACCTGCAACACTTAGGTGTTACGACCAAAGTGAATCTCAAAGATTACTCTCATAGAGATGTCCCTCCTATCCAATGGAATCCCATCCATAGAACCAAAGATGATACGGAATCGGTGCATTCCATAAGATCAGGATCCTCATGGATGCATGAAGACACCCACTTATGCATGTGCAAAGTAGCACTAGAAGAAGAGAAGAGAGAAGAAGCCAGAGGGATAGGTGCAAAAGAAACACATAGATCAATTCAAGACCCAGCCTATGCGCCTGTAGTCTTTCCTGACAAAGAATTTGAACCCCACGGCTGGGCAGAAATCCTAGCAACAATGGATGTAGCCATCAATGAAGAACAATGGACACCCCACTGTGATGAGGATAGCTATGACATTTCAGTTTTCTCCATAGAGCCAATCATGGGAGAGGCAGTGTTAGAAGAATGCGAACCTAGCCCTGATGCAATTGAGGATGCGAGTGACTCCGATCTAGAGTCAATCATTATGGACCCACCTTTTGCATCAGATGAAGAATACTTCTATGAAGTAGAATTTCAACCCCAGAGGCACGGAGAGCTTACAAATGATGTAGGCTAGCCACACATGTGACCTCGAAGGAAGAAGGAAAGAAAAGAAAGAAGAGAGAAGTCACACCAGAAGAGGAAGAATCTTTGTTTGAGGTCCCGGAAAATTTTAAGAAGTATGAGATAGATGACAGGAGAGTCATGATCAGAATGCCTAAACGAGAGGCACAATCAGGGGAGGCCTATGATAACAAAGAAACCAGCAAGAAAATAGTGGTAGCCATGGAAGAAGGAGAAGAGAGATGCACGTACATAGGCCATGACCTGACGGAAGACAAAGAGCACGAATTGATAGCCTTGCTAAGAGAATACAGAGATGTATTCGCTTGGAGTTACAAGGATTTGAAAGGCGTGGACCCTGACATATGCTCACACACTATCCCCATGACCTCAGATGCTAAACCCTCTAAGCAAAAGCCATATACATATAATGATAACTATGCTGCTAAGATCAAAGAGGAGATAGATAGACTGGTAGAAGCTGGATTCATCTATGAAATTGAGCACACAGAATGGGTATCCCCCATTGTTGTGGTGCCCAAGAAAAATGGGAAGCTGCGTGTATGCATTAACTTGAAGAAGGTCAATGCAGCCACAATTCGAGATAACTATCCGCTTCCTATCACAGAATATCTCTTAGAAAGAGTAGCAGGCAAGGAAGTGTACAGCTTCCTTGATGGATTTTCGGGCTACAATCAAGTAGCCATAGCTCCAGAAGATCAGCACAAGATGGCTTTTGCCACTGAATGGGGCATTTTTGCCTTTAGAGTAATGCCATTTGGGCTTACCAACGCACCAGATACCTTCAAGAAGCTGATGTGCCATGTATTTAAAGAGTTCCTGAGGAAGAACTTAGAAGTCTATGTTGATGATCTTTGTGCTCATTCCAACATCAGACAAACCCATATTCCTGAACTCAGACAAATCTTTGACAAATGTAGAGAATATCAAGTCTGCCTAAACCCAGAAAAGTGTGTTTTTATGGTCAGGCAAGGCAAGATTCTAGGACACATAGTGTCAAAGAATGGCATATCCACTGATTAAGAGAAAGTGAGAGCCATAGCCGAGTTACCTAGGCCAAAGAACATCAAGGAAGTACAGGCTTTCATGGGGCATTGTGGTTACTACCGCCGGTTCATTCACATGTATGTTGTCATTGCAAAGCCCATGTATGGACTTCTGACTAACTTTGAGTGGACTGATGAATGTGAGAATTCCTTCAATGAGCTTAAACGGCGATTATGTTCAGCACCAATCTTGACCACACCAGATTGGAATAAGCCTTTCCATGTTCATGTAGATGCATCCAATTATGCTATTGGGTGTGTACTCGCGCAACCTACGGGTGAAGGTAATATGGATCTTCCAATTGCCTATGCTAGTAGACAATTGAATGCAGCTGAACAAAATTATACAACCATCGAACGAGAAGGATTAGGCATGGTATATGCAGTTAAAAAGTTTAGACATTATTTGCTTGCAAATAAGTTTAAATTTTTTACTGACCATCAGGCACTGCTATATCTCGTAAACAAGCCATGCAATACAGGAAGATTAGTAAGATGGTTTCTCTTGCTAATGGAATACGATTTCGAGGTTGTGGTAAGGAAAGGTAGGACTCACTTGAGAGCAGACCATCTCTCTAGACTCACATCTGGAGAAGCTCCACAAGGAGTGTCAGATGACCTCCCTGATGCTTACATGTTTAATTTGGAAGTGGTGCCACAGTAGGCTAAGCCACTAGTGCCAGTATTGACATATGGACCTAACCATCCAGTAATAAACACATAGGATAGAGAGGTAGTAAAAGCCCAAAAGTATCACATCATGGCAGGAAGTATGTACAAGCACACAGATCAAGGGATCTTGGCTTGTTGTGTGGAAGAGGATGAGTACGCTAAATGGTTGCAATTAGCACATGTAGGTGCATTAGAGCAACACTACTCAAAGCAACAAACCCTACAGACACTAAGGAGACTCGGAGTGCATTGGCCAACTATGGAAGCTGATGTCCAAAAGTTGTGCAAGGAATGTCCAATTTGTTGCACTAAACCACCTGTGGAGCATGCCACTCTTTATCAAGTGTCCATAGTGCCAGATTGGAGTGAACCACTAGTATCCTTCCTGAGGACAAAAACATTCCCTCTAGACATGACCCTGGCTAGGAAAAGGAGTTTAGAACAAGAAGCCCTGGATTACTCTCATTGGTGATAATTTATACAAGCGTGGTAAAGATGGTTACCTCAGATTATGTGTCCATGAGAGCGAATACCTCAAGATATTAGAAACTGCTCACCAGGGTGTAGCAGGAGGACATTTTGGACCAGATCGGGTGATTAAAGCCATACTATTTGCATGTCTCTGGTGGCCGACCCTTCACATGGATGCACATACCTATGTGAAACGGTGTGATGTTTGTCAGAGAACTCAGTATCCTATACGCAAAGATGAGATGCCACTAAAACCCATGATGGGTGGACGTGCATTCTCTAAGTGGGGAATAGACTTTGTAGGTCCTATTAATCCCCGAGCCAAGGGTTCACATGCTGAATACATCATTGTTGCGACAGACTATCTAACAAAGTGGGTAGAGGTAAAAGCTACGACAAAGAACGATGATCAGACAACTGCTAAGTTCCTATTTGAGAATGTGTTCACAAGATATGGGCTACCTATAGAGCTGGTAAGTGATAGAGGCACTCACTTCTTGAATGAAGTTATTGAAAATCTGCTCCAAGAATTCTTGGTAGTACATAAGAAGTCTGCCCCCTATCACCCTCAAGCTAATGGCCAGGCCGAAAGCACAAACAAGATTCTATGCAATGTGTTGACCAAATTAGTGAATAATAAATGCTCTGATTGGGACAAACAACTACACCATGCTGTTTGGGCATACCGAGTCGCCTACAAAACGGTACTCCAAGCCACCCCCTTTCAGATGGTGTTTGGCCAAAATGCAGTGCTACCATTGAACTTCTTAATACCTACATTGAAGGTAGCACAAGAGCATGAATGGACGGGTCATGAACTCTCCTCTAGACTTTTTGACCTTGAACGATTAGGAGAAACAAGACTGAGGGCAGCTGCAGGGATATATGCAGCTAAGAAACAACAGAAGGCCTACTTTGTTGCCCACGTTAAGGATAAAGGTTTGAAGGCAGACAACCTAGTACTAGTATACACGTTGAAACATGCGAGGAAACTGGAGAAGAGAGGCTATGGACCCATGATCATTAATAGAATCTCAACAAGTGGAGCAGTGCAACTAGCCACATTAGAAGGCGATGTTCTCCCAAGCTACATAAGTGGATGCAGGGTCAAGTTATATCAGGAACCTCTCACAGAGGAAATGCTAAGTCGACTCAATATCACTAAGAAACGCAAAGAAGAAGAAAAGTGAATTCGAGAAGAAGCTCAAGCAGAAGCTTTAGAGCGCATACGGAGAATGAAATTAAGAAGACAAGGCAGAGAGCAACCTAGGCCAGATGCATATGCAGATCAAGGATATCACGTCGCTATGTGTGAAGTTTCAGGTGTCAGCTCTCATAGGATAATTGATCGACGTCCTTTTATAACCTTAGATATAGGACAAGGAAAGGGTGTAAGGACTGTAAGAGCCTTGATTGACTCAGGTGCAGCCACTAGTGCTGTTAAATTGTCTTACTGTCAAGAGTTGAAATTAACTGTCAATCCTATAGAAGCATATCTCATAGGATTGGGATGTGTGGAAACCCCTTGCATGGGCGAGGTGGAACTTCCCCTCTATATTCAAGACGAAGCAATGACAGTCAAAGTACTAGTGTGTCAAGATGAGGACCTCACTAAGCCTCTTGTCTTGGGTCACGACTGGATCTATGATCATGCAGCCAACCTAGACCTAAGAAGTGGAATTCTTCAGGTATGGGTAAATCATAGTCGAATTACAGTTGAATTGGAAAATGAGACACTCAAGGAACTAGGTAAGGCACGAACTCCTGGTCCTTCCAGGGGCACACATGAAGTTGACAATGCTGTTCTTGTCCAAAACTGTATGATGCAGAAAGAGGATTGTCTCAACAACGGAGTCAAGGATACGACGGCACTCCCTTCTTTTCCAAAGGCCAGAGGGACGCAGAAACCAACAGCAGGTCAAATACAGAAGGAGCAAAGTACTACCTATACCGGAGGCCAAAAACACGTGCGAAGCAGAATGTCTCTGCCGTCAAACCAAGTGTGGCTGCGAAAAGGCAAACACCCTGTTGCGACCACGCCAACCCCACGGCCAAAACCTCTTATTAGTAATCAACAACACGACACTAATAAGAAGTCTTTCATAAATTCTTCTGCGAAAGTAAAGTCTATTTGGGTACCCAAGAAGTCAATGAAGGCCAGCCCACAATCACGACAAATCTGGGTGCCTAAGGCTTGCTTGCGGGCGCAAATAGCTACGCCGAGGCCACACCCGGTACAACATATTTCACTCACTCGAACATCAGATGCCCATTCTTATACATCACACGCGGACACATATTCTTCCATGAGCACAAGTAGAATCACTTGTAAATGGGTCCCTAAAAAGCCTCATTTTCAAGCAGATTCTCCTATCAAACCTTCCAGAGTCTCCACAAAATCAAGATCAAAGCCCATCCATTGCATTTGGCAACCTAAAACTTGGAATAAACCCCCGGACCCCAGTTGTAAATCCATGCCCACCTACTAACTACGTCACTCTCACACTACATCATTCCACCTAGCTCCTAGGTCTAACCAATCCCTAACTACACACACAAGCACCGAGCACTTAATAGCCTACTAAGCTCTCTCGAACCTCATTTTAATGTTGTAATGGGGACAAAAACAGTTCTATCTTGTCCTTTACAATGTTAACACATGTTTCTATATTCTCACAGAGTCAGGAGGCAAGAACTAACATGGCAGATATGGCAGGAACTAGCGCTCAAACAGAAACAAGCCAGTAAGTGGTGGACTTAGACAGTTTACCCGTTTTGCCTGAGACAAATGAAAGACCAGAAGAATTGCAGGCCATCAAAATCATACCTATAGCGGACCCTCCCAGTGGCCATACCATGCCCGTAGGAAAAGCTTCCCACTGGTTTAGTGAAGTGGCAGGACCCTTGGGAGAGGGAACATACCTATGGGAATCAGAGTTGGACTTCAATGGGAAGCAAGGTAAATACCATTTCTTTACAAGAGAATTCGAGAAGTTACAAAATGCAGAAGTTCTACGTTCGGTATGGGAGAAGGTAGCATTGGATGCATATTTCAGTGCCCGGCTCCCAAAGCCTGACTTCATGCGATGCTACTATCTCATCAACACATTGACTCCAAACAAGAACCCAAAAGGCGCAAGCTCATTTGTGATTCCATCTCTGACAAAAGGAAATGAGCTCAAGAGGTTTAGGTTATCCAACAACTTGGTGAGAGAGGCCTCGACACATTACCATGAGCAGGTAAGACTATCAGGATGCCCATCACAGAACAAGAAGTAACCATTGAAGCCACAGCTACCCCCACCACCACCATTGACCTCTCTGCTGAAACCTTCGTTCAGACATCACCCATCTCACCCCAACACCCCCCATCACCACCTTCTCCACCCCCACGACCACCTCCCACCATGGAAGAAATGGCAGTCATCACCTCTACCCTCACTTATAACCCAACCTCATTCACATCATTCTCATTTCGAGAACCCACCTCACAAGACACCCTCTTCTCCTTCATCACCAATCCCTTGTACACCTCAACCCTTCTCTCCTCCGAACCCATAATTGGCCATCCCATAATTCCCAGTGTCGTTGGAAACCCTGCACCCACAGAAGGCACCCTGTGTTTCCCAGCCTATCCCCCAATATGGATACCTCCATTCCATGACCCTTCCTTCCCATATGTCCCCTACACCTCATTCTACCTAACCGCACCACCCCAACAACCATCCTTCGTGGTACAGTCCATCAGCACTCCAATGTTTCAGAGGCACATTTCCCCGATGTTTGCAACGACATCAATCTACACGAACACCACACTCACTTCACCTACCATACCCACCTACATGGTAGCCCCTGTACACAACTACAACAAGAATACCATCAATTGGAAGAACACACTATTGCCCTCCAAGCAGAATCTTAGCGTCTACAAGCTAGAGTCAACACTCTCGAAGATGATTACCAAACGCTTCTAGCAGAACATACCACCTTACAACAGGCTCACACAGAATTGGAATCGAAAACCTCGACAGTGGATAATCAAGCAGTGAAGGAACTGGAAGGTATGCTCGAGTCCCAAATGATATCCAATGCTACACTTAGACGCAATCTTGGACTATTAAGGAAGCATATGGCAGCAGCACTAGAAGAGAACAAGAGGCTTCAACAACAAAACCAAGACAACTTTGAAGCGGCTATGGAAGGAACTGCAGGAGCAACCATTAGCCCTACCAAGTATAGAGCAGTCTCATCAGAAGACATTCGCATCTTACTCGAAGAGCATGCAAATTTCTTGGAGTCATATGAAAAGTTAGAGGTTGAATGTGCAGATCTAAAGAAGCAAATAGCAAGTGCCCCCACAGCTCAACAGGAGCCGATAATCTTGCAACACTCTATAGAAGAAGTAGAGACCCTCCGGAAACAGGTGGCAGAACTCCAAGCACGCCTCTTACCATATGAAAGGCCACCCTCACCAACTGAAGAACCAGAACCTAAAACAGTTGTGGAAATCCCTGTCGATGATAGCTATGAAGAGCCGTACGAGCCGATGCCCACACCCAGCGGTCGGGTAACAGAAGAAGGACAAGACACTTTAGAAATTGGAGTTCCATATTGGGTCAAAAGGATCGAGAAAGTAGGAAAGACACATGATGATCGCGTTGCCGTGCAAATTCAATCTCTCACAAATCTGGAAGAAACTGTCCTTCGATCTTCTTACTTTCAGAACCTATCCCACCAACGCTTGATCACAACATCAGAGACGCAATACATGCCTTACTTTGTCTTGCTACATGATTATAATGCAGAAGTTAGAAGGCATACAGGGAAGGAGCCCACATTCGCCACTCAATTTGAGCAAGCGGACTTACCGGCAGATGCCCGTGCTGGCTCGATCTTCCAACCCAATTGGTGTGCACGTCTACTAACCAATTACCCTGAGATGATGAGCACATGGGCAACCATGCCACTGTATATCAAGTATAATCCATGCTATTGCCCAATGGTATGTCGCAGATCCTGGCAAGCATTTGCAATCAAGGTACGCAACAATAAAGAATGCTCGGCTTGGGTTAACTATCCATATTTTGCTCCGCCTCGAGGGACCCCAACCGTAGCCTACATGATATCAACAATTAGACACTGGTCTACTCGTCTATATAATGTACCCGACATAGCTGCAAAAATGTGTATGAAAATATTCGAGCTCATGACCATTGTCTTCAAAACCTTTTGGAAGGTACAAGCTCCATACATCTCTGCCCCTAGATTCTCTCAAGGTAACAAGGATTTAGTCTACGACATGAGCCAGACTCCCTCGGTCACTATAATCTTTGTTTGGCATGCACGAATAAAGTACTTACCCGCATGCTTCAAGCAGACATTTGAGGAAATGTTCTCTACGGGATCTGGGAATATCATTCGGAAATTTTCATTCCCAGACCAACACATTTGCTACATCTATTCGCAGTAGAACAAGCCATCCAAGCAGATCAGTTACGTCTGCCACATCCGGACATTCCAAGACCAATTGATTGGGATCGCATGATGACAAATTTGGCCAGAGGACTACGCATACAAGAACATCAACTTGCCACTCATGTGGTGGACTATTACATCCAGCACTCCCAGCAATAAGAGTCTGTCAGAGACGACAGACGCGAGAGAGGGGGGGTGTTGAGAGCAGTAGGGGCACCCAAGGACTGAGGAGACAAGGAAGCCAGCGGAGAGAGTCAGAGCAAGGCGAAGGATTAAGTAGACAAAGCAGTCGACGCAGATCTGGCAGATAGGCCTTCAAATTTTTCCAAAACAACATCTTTATAATAGTGATTTTTATCACTAACCATCATTGTAAATATCATTTCATATTTTTGTAGCTCCATTTTGTGCAAGCCAAGGAGTCCTTGAGCTTGAGGAGCTTTAGAAGTACCTACATATCAATTTTCGTATTTTTTAGACTCCGTTTAAGCCCTCAAATAGGCCCTAGAACCTAATTTTTAACTAGGCCGGACACTAGGTCTGGACAGGGCCAAAACCTAGTCAAAAACTATAAATAGAGCTAGAAAGCTCATTTTTGAGGGAGCTTGTGATTGATTTGAACTTGTAAGAGCTTTTTGAAAGTAATCTAAGAACTCCATTGCTTCTCACTCTTTGTCTTATCGTGTGTGCGCGTGTGTGTGTATGTGTGTGCATGTTGGTGTGCTTCTCACTCACGCACTTGTGCCTTCACTTGCTCGAGGTCTTCATACCATCCTCACGTCTTCCCGGATTGACATTAAAGGAGGTGCTACTCATCACTGAGCTACAATGAGTTATTACAAGGATGGTGTTTAGTCGGGGTGGGAGAAATGTTAGACAATGGGTTCTGAGGAGACTTCTGGATACGTTTGTGTATCCATTTCCTAAGAGTTGTTGAGCGGTGGTATGCTTCTGCTGAGGGATAAAAGATGATATTGGATGTGGTGGTATTGAGGGGTGAAGATATTTCTGAGGGGTATATGTTACATGGCTGAACTGTTGAGCTATAATACACTGTTTGGGTACCCATATCTGCGTGGGTGTGGATCGATTGGTTAGGTACTTCTTGGAGATCCAAATCTGTTGAATCTTTGTCGAGGAAGGTCGAGGAGATGCTGAATACTACCTTGGATTCTACTGAAACTTCTTCTTGTCATTGTCTGCATTGTTGAAATCTATCGGTGCTTTTTGTCCTTTCGGCACCCATATTTGTCTCGTGCCGCTTGCTTTGTGATGCTGATACTGTTGCTTTCTTTGCATCGTCTAGTCGGGTCATTGGTTTGGGTTCCTTCATTTTGGTTGACTCCTTTGTGGTTGGGGTTGAGAGGTCGAATGGACACTCTACTTTGGAAAAGAAGGGAGGTCCAACACTTGCGGAACTTGCCCATTAGGAAGTGCTTCGTTTTGTATCAAAAATCTAGGCTAGTCCACATTAAGTGTGGAAGGATCGCCACTGTAGGCTATAGTGCCCATTTGGCCATTGATGCAGTCCACCTGACCACTGATGAAACCCACTCGATTGCTGCTCCACTTGTCGAGAGCCTGTTAATGATCATAGGTCCATAACCTTTCTTTTCTAATTTCTATGTGTGTTGTTTCAGCGTATAAACTAGGACTAAATCTCCTTCTTTTAAGCCTTTATCCTTCACATGTGCATCAAAATAGGCTTTCTATCGTTTCTTTGCTGCATATATGCCTACTGCTCCTTTCAACCTGGTTTCTCCTAATTGTTCCAAGTCGATTATCCTTGATGATAATTCATGGCAAGTCCACTGATGTTCTTGTGCAACCTTAAGGGTCGGTATCAAGAAGTCCAAAGGAAGCATAGCATTCTGACTGAAAACCATCTGAAAGGGAGTTGCACTGAGTACGGTCTTGTAGGCCACTCGATATGCCCAAACAGCATGGTGTAACTGTTTGTCCCAATTTTAACGCTTGTTGTTCACGAGTCTCATCAGTACATTTCAGCTTGACCATTGGCCTGAGGACGATATGGTGTGGATTTCTTGTAAATCACCATAAAATCCTATAACAAATATTCAATGACTTGGTTTAGAAAGTGAGTTCCTCGATCGCTCACTAACTCTATAGGCAGGCCATATCTTGTAAAGACATTTTCAAATAAGAATTTTGTAGTCGTGTGTGCATCATTTTTTTTCATGGCCTTGGCCTCTACCCATTTGGTAAGATAATCTATCGCAACTATGATATATTCAGCATGTGTACCTTTTGTTGGGGAGTTAATGGGTCCTACAAAGTCTATACCCCACTTAGAAAATGCACGTCCTCCCATCATGGGTTTCAATGGCATTTCATCTCTGCGAGTAGGAAATTGAGTTCTTTGGCACACATCACATCTCTTAAGATAGGAATGTGCATCCATGTGAAGAGTGGGCAACCATAATCCTGCAAAGAGGATGGCTTTGATTATCCTATCGGGGCCAAAATGACCTCCTGCAACACCTTGGTGTTTAGTCCCTAGTACGTTCAAATAATTGTTCTCACGAACACACTATCTTAGGTATCCATCTCGTCCTCATTTGTATAGCCAATAAGTGAGTAGTCTTGAGCTTCCTGCTCTAGACTGCATTGTCGTGCTAAGTTCATTCCTTGAGGGAATATTGTCTTCCTCAACTATGTCACTAAGGGTTCACTCCATTCTGGTGTGAGAGACATATGATATAATGTGGCATGTTGTACAGGTGGTCTTTCACAACAAACAGGGCATTCTCTACACAACTTGTAGACATTTACTTCCATCGAAGGCCAATATACTCCTAGTCTACGTAGAGTCTGCAAGGTATGCTGTTTTGAATGATGTTGCTTTAATGCACCTACATGTGCTAATTGCAACCAATTTGCATGTTCTGATTCATCGACACAACAAGCAAGAATCTTTTGATTATCTTATTTATATATACTTCTTGCTATTATTTGATATCTTTGTGACTTGGTAATCTCTCCTTCTTTGATCCTTATCCTAGGATTCTTGGGTCCGTATGTGAGAATAGGGACAATCGGCTTAGCCCATTCTGCTACGTTCTCGAGGTTAAACAAATACACATCTGGTAATTCATCCGCTATTCCTTGAGGAGCCTCTCCTGTGGTTAATCTTGAGAGGCATGAGTAATACTATCAAAAATGTGGCATCCATGAGTAATACAAACCAACGTATCATCCATCCTGTGTTACATGGCTTATTGACTAAGTACAATAATGCTTGATGATCCATGAAGAACTTGAACTTATTCGCCAACAGATAATGCCTGAATTTCTTCACTACGTAGATCATTCCTAATCCTTCTCGCTCTGTAGTGGTGTAGCTTCTCTCTGCTACATTCAATTGTCTACTCGCATAAGCTATGGGGAGATTTACATTTCCTTCATTCGTCGATTGTGCCAACACACATCCTATCGCATATTTGGATGCATCCACATGTACGTGGAATGGCTTACTCCAATCTGGGGTTGTCAATATAGGTGTTGAGCACAACCGTCGTTTAAGTTCATTGAATGAATTTTCACATTCATCTGTCCATTCAAACTTGGTTAAAAGAGAGTACAAAGGCTTGGCTATGATTGCATACATGTGTACGAATCTTCTGTAATAACCACAATGACCCATAAATGCATGTACCTCTTTTATGTTATTTGTTCTAGGTATGTCTGCAATCAGTTTCACTTTTTCTTCATCTGTAGAGATTTCGTTCTTTAACACAATGTGTCCTAGAATTTTGCCTTGTCTGACCATGAAAACACACTTTTCTGGGTTCAGACAAACTTGATATTCCTAACATTTGTCAAACACTTGCCTTAGTTCTCGGATATGTGTCTGCCTCATACTCGAATGTGCACATATGTTATCGACATAGCCTTCCAAATTCTTGTGTAAGAATTCCTTAAAAATGTGACACATAAGTCGCTGGAAAGTAGTGGGTGCATTTGTCAGCCCAAATGGCATTACACGAAATGCAAATATGCCCCATTCTGTGGCAAAAGCCATCTTGTGTTGATCTTCTGGAGCAATGGCTACTTGATTATAGCCTGAGAAACCATCAAGAAAGCTGTAAACTTTGTTGCCCACAACTGTTTCTAATAAATGTTTTGTGATAGGAAGTAATTCAGGTTTTTCCATGTTATTCCAATTAAGATAACGAGAGGCTTCGAACATTGTTTGTGCTAACTCTACCATCTTCATGCAAAGTTTAGTTCTCTCAATTTCTAAATCTGCTTGTGGGTAGTTCTTACTCATTTCAGCTATGTGGGGTCCTTCCGTTAATCTAGCCTAATAAGCACAAAACATCATGTCTAGGTTTTTTGGTATGGGTTCCGCTAGAACTAATCTTGATCTCTGAGCTGGGTTTGCATGATTTGATTCTTGAGAGGTCAATTCTAGGATTTTGGCCCTAGATTCACACATGCACACATATGCATACACACACATACATACACATATATGCACATATACACACATACACATACACACATATACATACACACACACATACACATACGCATAGATACTTGCACAAAGACACACACATATACGCTCACATGCATACATACACATGCATACACACATATGCTTACACACACATACATACACACACATGCACATACATAGACACATGCATACACACACATACATACACACATATGCACACACAAATATACATATACATACACACACAAATATACATATACATACACACACATAGAGACACACATACATACACACACATAGAGAGACACACATACTCACATATACACATGCATACACACAAACGTACACACATATACACATATAAAAACACAAATACACACACAGACACTATACATACATATGCATACATACACATACACATGTATACATACACATACATACATACACATATACACACGCATATGCACATATCCACATGTATATATGCACATATTATACATACATGTGCATACACACACATGCACACATGTATACATATGCACACATAGATGCATACACCTGCATATACATACACACATAGAGACACACACATACACATACACATTCACATAAATATAGACACACACATACATACATATGCATAAATAATGCACATGCATATGAATACATACATACATGCATACACATATACACACCCACATACACATATACACATATTCATACACTCATATCACACCTACATACACATACATACATGTACACACACATATACGTACATACATAAAAATGCACATACATAAACATACACCCATATACACACACATACACATACATATACACACATATATGCATCACACATATACACATACACATACAAATACACATACACATACACATACACATACACACACACATACACATACACATACACATACACATACACATACACATACACATAAACACACACACATACACATACACATACACATACACATACACATACACATACATGTACACATACACATACACATACACATACATGTACACATACACATACACATACACATACACGTACACATACACATACACGTACACATACACATACACGTACACATACACATACACATACACATACACATACACGTACACATACACATACACAAACACATACACATACACATACACGTACACATACACATACACGTACACATACACATACACCTACACATACACATACACATACACATACACATACACATACACATACACATACGCATACGCATATGCATACGCATACGCATATGCATACACATACACATACATGTACACATACACATACACATACGCATACGCATACGCATACGCATACGCATACGCATACGCATACGCATAGGCATACGCATATGCATACGCATATGCATACACATACGCATACGCATACACATACACATACACATACACATACACATGCACATACACATACACATACACATGCACACACCCAGACACATATAGATGCACATACCCATACACATAGCCATATGCATACCCATACACATACCCATACGTATACACATACCCATACCCATACACATACCCATACACATACTCGTACGCATACCCATACACATACCCGTACGCATACGCACACCTACCCGTATGCATATGCATACACCTACCCGTACGCATATACATACATGTACCCGTACGCATATGCATACATGTACCCGTACGCATCTGCATACACATACTCGTATGCATCCGCATACACGTATGCATCTGCATACACGTATGCATCCGCATACACGTATGCATACGCGTGCGCATACCCGTACATGTATGCACGCATGTACCCATACGCATATGCACACGCGTACCCGTATGCATACGTGCACGCGTACCGTATGCGTACGCGCATGGGTACACATATGCGTACATGTGCCCATACGCGTATGCATACGCACGCCCATACACATAGACGTATGCATACCCATACGCATACGCATATGCATACGCCTACGCATATGCATATGCATATGCATATGCATATGCCTACGCATACGCATATGCATATGCATACACATACGAATACACATACACATATAGGTACTTGCACATGCACACATATAGATACACCCACATTACACACACAAAAATACACACATGCACATACACACACATAGAAACACACACATACACATGCATATACACAAATGTACACACATACTTTAAGAAAGTAAGTTTATGATCTAGGGGTCTGGCTGGTTCAGATAGATCTGAAATCAGACACCGTTTGGTCATCCGTGTATATGACCAAAGATCTCGAGTCTAGACTTACTAGAAGGTCATTTACTCTTGTGAACAAGTGATCCACTTAGCTTAGTGGTGAAGTCTCAAGGATGTGAAGGAGGAGGTCTTGGGTTCAATTCCCATGGGGGACATGGGGAGAGTATTTTGCCCAAAGAGATCTAGAGCCTTCTAGAAGCATCCACTTGAGTTAACTCAAGTTGACTAGGACACTTGGCGCACATGTAGTTACATGGCTGCCTAGTATCCACCTGCCCAAGAAGGCAGTCCCTTGGAGAGAGCTATATATAGAGGCATTTGGTTGGGAGGAGAGTCATCTCTCTAGCAGGTGGTGGTCGTAATCCTTTTTCTCTTGTATTGGTATCAAAGCAAGCTTTCATGGTGACCTTGGTGGCTCATCATCTTCCTTAAGCTCTCATGGAGAGGTATCAAAAGCAAGCTTTCATGGTGACCTTGGTGGCTCATCATCTTCCTTAAGCTCTCATGGAGATCTTGATAAGATGCTTCATCATCATTACACTCTTCATATGTAATACATTTAAGCCTTATTTATTATATGCATGATTTTCTCGCATATAGTTCTCTATCTCTACTCGAGTTTGCGTATAGATTCAGTTTTACTCTCGAGAATTCGTCCGAGTAGCAAAAACAAAGGCTTTCAACCTCAATACCCCTAGGCTCATAAATATGAGATGGTCAGCACAAGAATCGAACCTCCAACCTAGCTCAAAAGGCATAAAGCTAGTCCGCTACGCTATGCTATGATCTAACGTATCAAATGTATTTTAAAATTTCTTGTTCTCTGTTCTCTCCAGCAAGAAAACAACACAATTTCTTAAGGGCAGCAGTAGCAATTCAGGATTCGAACCCGTCATTTCGGGGAACGAAAGCATTTCTGATGGATCTGAAGACGTGCATCTGCGGGGAGATTTTTTGCCTCTTGAAAGGGTTCAAAAAATAGATATATGACAGGACAGTAGACACGCCTTTGTGGTGGGCAGAAAGCACGTCTTTGTGGCGGGCAGAAAGCACGCCTTTGTGGCGGGCAAAAAGCAAGGCATGACTATCAATTCGATGGGGAGTTCAAGACATGATCCCGAAACCTTCTGCAAAGATCGCATGCCTTATCCAATAGCCCATAGCGGATGACTGTTTATTCCGTTGGAAAAGCCTTGTATTCTCTTGTAGACAATCTCAAAGCTCAATACCCTTAAGATGGGCAGCATCGGGCAAATGATCAAATGCACCTCTGTCTCTGAGGATGAGCACCCCAACCACTATGTTAACATCATGGTACAAGTTTCAAACCAGTGACAATTTAGAAAGAAGGAATAGGAGATTGACAATCTTCTCTCAAGCTACATCTGATCCGAGTTAAGTAGAGCCGACTGCTCCTCATCGATTTGACTTCCAAAGAGCTTTGCCTTTTGATCTCTTTGTTTCATTTCTTCAAAGATGAGGACAAGAGGAAGCAATGCTCTACAAGGAGGAATATGTAATTCTTCCTCATGGATCAAAGGATAGAGAAATGGCTCTTCTCAAGGATAAGAGGATGGACAAAGCTATGATCAAAGCTAAGTATTTTCCAATTTCTACTTGGCCTTAATGCTTGATTTATCTTGTTTTCATTATTTTACACTTAATCCTAGATGCACATTGAAATAGCCAAGATTTCAATCGGTTAAGTCTAGATTAGGATAATGAAAAAATCCACTTCTCATTCCAAGCATTAGTTTGCAAATACTTGTTAAAAAAAAAAGGATCCTTGTGTGTGCATTAGGACAAAGGAAAGGATATACATGCATCAAGATTGCATGATATACATTCTTAGTACAAGGAAAAGTCATGCATCAAGCTCATGCATGATTGTTGCATTATTTTCTGGGCATGCAATGTCAGGGGAGCACTAGATTGTGCTCTCTGACTACACAAGACAAGATTTCGGAAACACAGTTCTGATTACAAGAATACCCACGAAGGGAAAATGCTACAAGAATATACGATCGATACAAGATGTCCCACAACCCGGGACCAATAGGTATGGAAAACTCGACTAGAGATGATACAGGAGATCCCACAACCCGGGATCGTAGGTAGGAAACAAGATATCTCGATTACAAGAAATCCCCTCAGGGATATGAACTGGATACAAGAAATAACTAGAAAGGATCTCGTACTACGAGATTACAATAGGACAAGAAAGGATGTCCACAATACAAGACTAGACAAGACTAGAGCTAGAAACAAGACTAGAACTTGAACTGGAACTTGAATGTACTTACTTGGAGGTCACGACTCCTTGAGCTCCCAAGACTGGCATTGGCAAGACTGATTATGAATGTGGCCAACCCCTCCTTATATAGGTTTTCAAGGGCGGTTCCCAAGGCGGTTGCGAACTGATGATGTCATCATGATGTCATCGATTTGTAACAAGACCTCCCAATGTCAGAATTCAGCGAATAGACAGTCGATCTTGGGGTTTTGGCACATTCCGGACGCAATGGAAGCATTGGTTTCTCCTAATTCTGAACCAATCATGAGATACAGGGTTCACATGGAATCTTAGGTTCAGGATGGTTTCCTTCGTCCATGACATCACCTCCCCCTCAAGCGACGAGTTCCACGAGGAGCGGTCATGTTATCTGGTCTCGGCTTCGTTGGATTTTTCTTATGGAATTCTCGAACCTTGATTGGTGCTCTCTGAAGGTTTTCTGCAGGTTCCCAAGTACGATCACTGATGTCATACCCTTTCCAATGAATAAGGTATTCCAATCTTCCCCGGGATATTCTGGAATCTAGGACATGCTCGACTTCAAATTCTTCATGATCATCAATCTCGATAGGTGGTGAAGGACTAGGTCTCTCCCCCCTCAATGGTGAAATCTGATATGGTTCCAACATGGATACATGGAAAACTGGATGTATTCTCATGGTACTCGGTAACTGGAGTTTGAAGGTGACTGGATTAATCTTGGCCAAGATGGTAAATGGTCCAAACTTTTGATGATCTAACTTTGCACAAGGCCTTGAAGTTTGTAAATTGTTTCGGAGTAACCATACTTTATCCCCAATTTGATACGATGGATTCTGGACACGATGTTGATCTGCATAGTACTTATATTGTTGTTGAGCTTTATGGATCTCTTCCTTCAGTTCTTTGTGAATGTCCATCAGGTACTGGGCCTTGTCTCTGGCAGCTGGGTTCTTGACATGGTTTGAGAGTTGTATATCCATCCTTGGATGTTGTCCATAGTTTGCAAAGAAGGGAGTTTGCTTAGTAGATGCATGAACACTATTGTTATAGGCAAACTCTGCAAAGGGTAACAACTCAAACCAATCATTTTGGTGATAGTTGCTAGTGCAACGGAGATATTGCTCCAGGACTTGATTCACTCGTTCTGTTTGTCCATCAGTCTGTGGATGATTTGCTGTAGATAGTTTAACTTGAACACCAAGGAGCTTGCAAAGACTGTTCCAAAAGCTGGATATGAACTGTGGACCTCGATCACTGACAATGTCATCAGGCAATCCATGAAGCCTAAATATGTACCTAAGAAAAAGTCTGGCAGTGGCTGCACCTGTGATTGCCTTGGTAGTTGGAATGAAGTGTGCCATCTTTGTAAATCTATCCACAATAACAAGAATGGCATCATACTTATCTGACTTTGGTAGATCTGTGATGAAATCCATCGACAATGAAGCCCATGGCCTTTCTGGAATAGGTAGAGGTTGCAAGAGGCCATGAGGTTTATGTCGGGGTACCTTAGATCTATTGCAAGTATCACAGGTTCGAATGTATTCTTTGACTTCCTTCCACATCTGAGGCCACCAAAAGTCCCTTGATATGAGTTCTATTGTTTTATTTACTCCAAAATGTCCTGCTGCAAGGTTGTCATGGCGTTGTTGAAGTACTTGGATCCTGGGCTTTCCTAGAGGGACATACAATAGGTTCTTATAGAGTAGTAAACCATCCTTTTCCTGAAATTCATTTACTTCTTGGAATTTTCCTTCTTGAGCTTTCTGCTTAACGTTACAAAACAATTCATCCTGTGGTAGATTCTCACGGATCAACTGATTCAAGGCTGAATCTTCATGATGGCTTGAAGAGATAGCTGCTAACTGGAGATGCTCGGGCTTGAGTAATACACTCTCTTGTTGATCAAAGGCCTCTTCACCCTTCTTTGGTGCAAGGTAAGATCTTCTGGATAGGGCATCTGACTGACATTGATGACGTCCTGGACGGTATGTGATGACAAAGTCGAATCTGGATAAAAAGTTACTCCATCGAGATTGCCTTCTATTGAGGATCCGGGTGGTCATAAAATACTCTAGGTTCTTGTGATCTGAATATACAATGACTTTATGAGCTGCTCCTTCTAGATGGTGACGCCAGGTATCAAACGCGTCTACTATGGCAAGGAGTTCTTTATCATGAATTTCATAATTAATTTCTGGAGGGGAAAACTTCCTTGAATGATATGCAACTGGATGTAGTTGTCCATCATCTCCATATTGGGAAAGAATGGCCCCTAGAGCAAAGTCCGATGCATCTGTCTCAAGGAAGAAGGGCTTACTAGAATCAGGATGAACTAGGATTGGAGCAGTAGTGAATGCTGATTTCAAGGTCTGAAAAGCCTTCTCTGCTTCTTCGGTCCATGAGAATTTGGAGTTCCCTGTAAGCTTGGTAAGAGGTGTCACTATCTTGGAGTAATCTCTGATGAATATCCTATAGAAATTGGCAAACCCCAAAAAACATTGTACATCTCGAACACATGAAGGTGGTTGCCAATCAAGGATTGTCTCAATCTTCTTAGGGTCCATAAAAATTCCTTTATCTGATACTATGTACCCTAAAAATTCCACTTCTGTCTTATGAAAAGAACACTTCTCCAATTTCGCATACAATCCTTTTTCTCTTAGTTTCTCTAGGACTATCTTTACATGATCTTCATGATCCTCTAGATTTTTTGAAAATATCAAGATATCATCAAGGTATATTACAACAAAATCATCTAAATATTCTCGAAAAATATCATTCATCATATGTTGGAAGACAGCTGGAGCATTCGTAAGACCGAAGGGCATAACTACATATTCAAAATGCCCATACCTTGTTCGAAATGCTGTCTTCCATTCGTCTCCTTCTCTGATCCTGACAAGGTTGTAAGCTCCTCGAAGATCAATTTTCGTGAAGAATTTTGCTTTTCCAAGGCGTTCCAAGAGCTCTGATATGAGTGGTAGAGGGTATCTGTTTTTTATAGTGACTTTGTTCAATCCACGATAATCTACACACATCCGGAGAGTCCCATCCTTCTTCTTTACAAATAGAATAGGAGCTCCTGCTGGAGACTTCGAGTGTTTGATAAACCCCTTTGCTAGATTCTCATCAATGTTCTTGCGTAGTTCTGTAAGTTCCTCTGGAGATAGTCTGTAGATTGGTCCAAAGGGTGGTTGTGTTCCCTCTTGAAGATCTATGGGACAATCATAAGGTCTATGCTCTGGAAGGATATCTGCATTCTTCTTTTCAAAAACATCTTCAAAGCCGTTGTACTGATTGGGTAGCTGTACTGGATCATCTTTCTTGGATTCTTGAGCTGGTATGGCATAGATCATATATGTAGGTTCCTTCCTTACTGCATGTATGAAGGCTTTAGCTCCAACATATGTTGGGTTCTTCTGGATATCTCGACGGGTGATTTTATTCTTTTCCCAATTAATTTCTGGATTATGTTTCTTTAACCACGGCATTCCGATGATAACCATATTTGCTGGACTCGATATTACATTGAAACATATGTGTGAATCATGGTCACCAAGGTGTACTCTTAGTGGTATGGTTTCCATGGTTATATTCCCCGATGCTAGAGGCCGTCCATCTACTACTTCGGCTACTACTGGTCTGTTCTTTCGAAGTACTGGAATTCCATGTTTCTTAACGAGTCCTTCATCAATGAAACATGAGGACGCTCCTGAATCTACTAGAGCTATGAGGGAAAGGGTCTTCTTAGACAGGATTAACTTGACAGGGGCAAGACATGTTTCTACGGGTGTGGATGGAATTATGAGACCCTTTCGTATATCATGGTCCGGCTGTATGGTCTCTTTTACAACTGGACTTCCTCGTTTCCCTGCTCTACAAGGGTGGCTGCGACTTTGGAGTTTGTTCTCTTGTTGGGACAATTAACTGCAATGTGGCCAGGGTTTCCACAATATAGACATAATTTGTTATCCCTCCTTCTTTGTTTCTCTTGTGGTGTTAGAGGCTGGAACCTAGTTACATCTATCTGCATAGGTTCGGGCATAGTGTCATCTCTAGGAGTAGGCTGGAAAGGTTTCCATTGGCGAGGTCTTCCTTCTACTTGTTTTTCTTGTTTCCTTTCAAAAAGACGGTTATCACATTGAATGGCTTGGTTGATGTATTCATTCAATGTCTTCACCTCTGGCATCGTGAGTAGAAGGTCCTTCACGTCATCCCTTAAGCCCCATCTAAATTGGCTAATGAAATAATCTTCATGCCAAGTGAGGTCACATATCAATTGCCTAAATTCTGATGCATAGGTAGAGGCAGGGCGGTTACCTTGACGTAGCTTTCGAAGTTTTGTTTCTGCCACTCGACTCGTGTCTGCATCTCCAAATGTGGCGACAAGCTCTCCAAGAAATGCCTCATAATTATGAAGTACGGCCATATCCTTCTCCAAGATTGGGGCGAACCATGATAAAGCTTGACCATAGAGCAAGGTTCCAATAAAACCGACCTTGGATGCATCATCAGGGTATCTATCAGGCTGCATGCGAATGTACAATTTGACTTGTTGCAAGAATCCTCGAAACTTTGTACGATCACCATTGAACTTTTCTGGCATGCAAATCTTGGGTTCCTTCACAAATGATGTACTGGGCCGTTGGTTCACTTGAATACTCCCTTGATTCGCTTGAAGACTCCCGATTCGTTCTTGTAATTCTTGAAGGAGTGTACCTACATGCACTGGATGTCCCATCTCGACTTGTGTCTGTCGACGACTTAGGTCTTCGACTTGTTGTTGGAGACTCTGAAGTGATGCTACGATCTGTTCATAAGCGTTCTCCATGATGTCTGGTCTTGGATAGAAGATAGTCTTGCCAAAATGTCAGGGGAGCACTAGATTGTGCTCTCTGACTACACAAGACAAGATTTCGGAAACACAGTTCTGATTACAAGAATACCCACGAAGGGAAAATGCTACAAGAATATACGATCGATACAAGATGTCCCACAACCCGGGACCAATAGGTATGGAAAACTCGACTAGAGATGATACAGGAGATCCCACAACCCGGGATCGTAGGTAGGAAACAAGATATCTCGATTACAAGAAATCCCCTCAGGGATATGAACTGGATACAAGAAATAACTAGAAAGGATCTCGTACTACGAGATTACAATAGGACAAGAAAGGATGTCCACAATACAAGACTAGACAAGACTAGAGCTAGAAACAAGACTAGAACTTGAACTGGAACTTGAATGTACTTACTTGGAGGTCACGACTCCTTGAGCTCCCAAGACTGGCATTGGCAAGACTGATTATGAATGTGGCCAACCCCTCCTTATATAGGTTTTCAAGGGCGGTTCCCAAGGCGGTTGCGAACTGATGATGTCATCATGATGTCATCGATTTGTAACAAGACCTCCCAATGTCAGAATTCAGCGAATAGACAGTCGATCTTGGGGTTTTGGCACATTCCGGACGCAATGGAAGCATTGGTTTCTCCTAATTCTGAACCAATCATGAGATACAGGGTTCACATGGAATCTTAGGTTCAGGATGGTTTCCTTCGTCCATGACATGCAAAGAACATGCATGCATACGCATGTGAGCATATGGATTTGCATGTAGGCACATGCATTTGCATGATAGAACGGGATGTTGTTTGCAAGTAGATATGAAAATGTACTCTCTTAGTATTTAGCTTACTTTATAAAGCTCATGGCTTGACATTAAGGAAGACTGAGGACTAGTTAATTGCAAAGACATGCTAGTTCTAGTTTGCAGCTCAAGTAATTAGTCGATTCCTTCCCAAGTTCATACTCTATTATCAAAAATAAATACTTTAATGACAATTAAGTATGCTTGATGTCTTACTAGGTATAAGTAGGCACTAGGAGAAAGTTAAGTATTAAATTTTCTTTATGACCAAGAAAATTTAATTACTTGCAAACTTTTTGCGATGAATGATGACTATAAGTCTCCGATGTACTTAGGGACTCATGAAGATAAGCTTATAATGATTACTCTAAGTATAGGTGATATTTAGAAAGTCATACAAATAAGCTTTAGTTGATTGGATGATAACTTCAGCTATATTTCCAAGTTCCATGAGCACTCTTCGATTCCATGGAACTCAACAACCAGATCAATGAACTTAAATACAAACTGCACTTTGAAGTTCAATAGATTTGTGTTTCATTCATGTTTTGCATCTCTGGTAATGATGCATAGGGCCATGAAAACCTGGAAACTTTGGAAGCACTCTTCTATTTAGAAGATTTTGAAAGTTCTAAGAAGTTTCTTTCTGGTTTCAAGATTCATTTCTCATGATGAAACCTCGGTAAGTGATATTTTCTAAAAGAGAAACACTAAAATGAAATAGTCAAGCCTTCTATTCCACACGTGAGATCATTATCCTACCATGTTCGAGATGAATTTATTTTTGGGAAGGCAGACATTCCAAGTAGAGGATCTTAGTTGATTCATGAACTCTTCCCAAAATACACATAAATTCATAATATATGATAGGACCAAAGAATGATGATGTTCTAATAAAAGGTGTATAAAGAGATAAGCCATTGGAAGGACATACCCATTAATCGGGATAGAAATTGATGGATTGGATAGATAAGAGCAAAACATCTACTAGTTATGGATGTTTTGCCGAAAGATGAAGAAGGCAAAACCTCTTTAGGATATAGATGTTTTGCCAAAATATAAAGTATGCTTGGTTTTGTTTAAGCTAATTCGAGCTTAAAGAAGAAACCCAAGACAAATTAATCTTTGGGAATCAAGATATTTTCCTAAAAGATACGTCAAAGTACTTTGGGAATTAAGCTATTTCCTAAAGATAAGCCAATAAAATGAAATAGTCTAGTTAACTATTTCATTGGTTAAAAAAGAAATATCTTTTGGACAAGCCAAAAAGCTTTAAGTCTTGGTCTTGTCCAAAAGTCAAGAATTTCTTTTCAAGATCATTCTAGTAAAGAAAACGATTCCTAGATGAATCATTACCTTAGTATTACTTGGTTCCTTGGCAGGAATCTAAAGTTCTTGAAAGAAAAATCTCCCTAGATGTGAGACTGAAATATTTCAAGTAAGTTGATAGTAAGTAGTTCCTAGTAATTCCCAAACCTGTGGTATGGGTGTTTCAAGTCCAAATAGTGATATAACCTAAAGGTATATCAAAGATTCTTAAGTTTGGAATCTAAGAGGCATCAGTGTATGCTTGGATTGAAGTTCAGGAAAAGATCTCTAAAAATCCCGCAGGTAAGCAAAGAAGCTTTTGATAGTTCAGGAGATCTTAATTATAAAGACTTATTCTTTATTTTAGTCACAAGATCAACTAGACTTGATCAAGCTTGGCCATGATTGTCCAAGTATATGCGATTGGAACTACTTTGTAGATTGCCCAAGTATTGGCAAAAAAATTCCTTTTGGGAATTATTCACTCAGGTTCCATTTATCCAATGGAAAATTGTAAAAAAAGTAAGTTGTTCCAAGTTTGAACAGAGTAGATATTCCAAGAATGTAGTCTGCAACTGTGTCAATGGTAATTAAGTCTGTGGAAGGTAAAAAATAAGGTTTGCCTATACTTAAAGGGATTTTGGTACAATTCCAAAGAGCATGAGTGGATTAAGCAGTAGAGAGATTCCTATATAAAGTCCGCGGGGTAGGCACCTAAAGCATCAATAAAGAAAGGAATTTAAAGACAAGAAGTCAAAAGCTCTTGTCACTACAAATTGGTCAAGAATAAACCAATTGAACTTGAATCTATGAAAATTCAAATACTTGGACTTCCAACCTCGAGTCAGCTTCTTTCATTGCTTTGATGCCCAAGAAGTCGCACTTCCCAAGCTTTGCATTCTTCACTACCTTGCTTTGATTACCCTTGATAGCCCTTGCTAGACCTATAAAAATCCAACGTTTAGACCACTTTTTAAATTGACAATCAAGCACTTTGATATATACACCTTTTAGGTTCTTTCTTTTTTGGCCAAATTTTTAATGCCCCCTGGCTTTTCTAGTCCCACAAATGGATCAACCTCAAAGCTATAAAGCTCAAAAAACAGACTTCGAATGAAAAAGATATGAACGTTCAGCCTGTCGGGGGTAAAAACTAGCAAACAGGTTTTTCTTCAAATATGAGCTAAGGGGTCTCCAATGAGTGTAATCACCCAAAACTTTTCTCAAATTAGCCTCAAAATGGCCCAAAAAATCAAACCCTAATTTTCCCGTTTTGGGTGAACAATCACGATGGTCCGGGACAATCGTGATGGTCCAAGTGAACTGTCGCGATGGTGTGGTACAATCGCGATGGTCCGATGGTGCAAGGCATCGCGATGGTCTAAGTGCAGCATTGCGATGGTCTAACTTTTGAGCAATCGTGATGGCGTCAGCCTGTCGCGATGGTCAATGGTCAACGCAACCATCGCAATGGCGTGAGCCCATCGCGATGATCACAAGGCATGGTGGCTTGAACCAATCGTGATGGTTCAATTTTGAAGCATCACGATGGCATACCTGGTATCATCGCAATGGTCTATCTTGACACGTGGCAGATGACTCATCACGATGGCGTGGGCCAATCGCGATGGCGTGGGGTCGACGGGATCATCACGATGGTCAGTGACCGTCGTGATGGTTCAAATGAAACGTCCTAATGGTGTGAGACCATCGCAATGGTTCGGCCGAGCTATTGCGATGGTATGAGCCAATCGCGATGGTGTGACACAATCACGATGGTGTGAGCCTGTCGCGATGGTCCACCAAAATGCAAATTTTCAAAATGCAAATGTGGATTTGTGTGTGCGCTAGGATTGCCTACACCGTGATAAACTCGCTTACCAAAAATTCCGAGTTTGGCAGACCATCACGATGGTCTGACACACACGACAGATTTTGATAGAAAGTTGTTTTTTTACCTTTTGGAAGCTTTCCCGCTGCTCTAGAGCACTATACCTGTAAGAAAACTCAAAAACACACACAACACAACAAGCACAAAAGCTCTCTCTCTCTCACACATGCACAAATGAGGGGAAATGAGGAGACTAGGTGGATATGGTGAATTTTTTGATTTTTTTGGAGTGGAAGAAGATGATGCGGTGGTGAAGAAGGAGTGTAGGGGAGGTAAAAAACACAAAAAACTAACTAAAAACAACAACAAAAACGAAAACTTTTACCTTCCAATGCCACTTCTTGCTATACTCTTACCATCACACATTTGTCCTAAACTCGATCCCGACAACGGCACCAAATTTGGTATTTCTCTAGCACAATGGTAAGTACCAGGTTAAGAAGCTCCACCTCCTTAATGTCAATCTGCAGAAGAGACAAGAGTGATATGAAGATCGTGAATGTGAGATGTAGTGAGAGTGAAGGTGAGAAGCATAGAGATGCACACACACATACACACACATGTAGGAGACAAGCAAGACACTATGGAAAGTAGGAAAATAGACTCTATTACTCAAGATCTCAATTACAAGCTCTAGCTCATACAACTCTACACTAGCTAACCTCAAAAATGAGCTCTCTAGCTCTTTTTATAGTTTTTAGACTAGTTTTGACCGGTTTCACATCTAGTGACCGGCATAGTTAAAAAATAGGTTCTAAGTGCTATTTGAAGGGGTAAACGAGATCTAAAAATAAACAAAATTGGTAGGCTCATTCTACCTAAGCTCCTCAAGCTTGAGGACTCCTCGGCTTGCACAAAATGGAGCTACTAACTACAAAAGGGGTTTTTCTATGTTACATATGGTACAAAAGTGATGAAAATCACTGTTGAAGGTTTTGAAAAAGTAATGTAAAACATATTTCTTTGAAAAAATAATCTGTCTGGCTCCCCAGTACTTTCTTGTGATCCATCTTCACATGATTCCTAGTCGTCTATGCCTCTGGCTACTAACAACACAAGTATTTACCGGCATGCTATAAAATGACATTTGAAGAGATGTTTACTACTAGATTTTTGGAGTATCATTCTGAGGTGTTCATAAGCAAGCCCACATACCTACTCCAATTATTTGCCTGTGAACAACTGGTGTACTCCACACACTATCGACTTCCGTCATCAGATGAAGCTCAACCCATAGATTGGGAAAAAGTGGAAGCAGATCTTGCAAGAGGTATTTGCATTTCAAAGCACACCCTCGCTCATGACCTCCTACAAAACTATATCTGACAGAGCCCGCAACAAAGTCCTGTCGAGGACAATAGAAGCGAGAGGGAGGGGGGTGTTGGAAGTAGCCAAAGGCACAGACAACAAGGAAGTATGTGAAGGCGGACTGTGAAGAAGTAGTGGGGAGCCAGACGGATCATTTTTTCAAAGAAATATGTTTTATATTACTTTTCAAAACTCTCAACATTGATTTTTATCACTTTTGTACCATATGTAACATAGAGCAACCAGTTTTGTAATTACTAGCTCCATTTTGTGCAAGCTGAGGAGTCCTCGAGCTTGAGGAGCTTAGGTAGTACAAGCGTACCAATTTTGGTTATTTTTAGACCTCGTTTAGCACTTCAAATAGCACCTAGAACCTATTTTTTAACTATGTTGGAGACTAGATGTGAAACTAGTCAAAACTAGTCTAAAACTATAAATAGAGCTACTTTGAGCTTGTTTGATCTAGTTTGAGCTAGTTTGAGCTTGTAATAGTGATCTTAAGCAATAGAGTCTATTTCCTACCTTCCATTGTGTCTTGCTTGTCTCTTCCTTGTGTGTGTATGTGTGTGTGCATCTCTATGCTTCTCTTGCTTCCATTGTGTCTTGCTTGTCTCTTCCTTGTGTGTGTATGTGTGTGTGCATCTCTATGCTTGTCTCTTCCTTGTGTGTGTATGTGTGTGTGCATCTCTATGCTTCTCTTGCATTCACGATCTTCATATCACTCCTATCTCTTCCGCTGATTGACATTAAGGAGGTGGAGCTTTTTAACGTGGTGCTTACCATCGTATTAGAGCAACAATCACCCTTCAAGAGATCATGAAGTCTACATCTATCATCAACAAATTTGACAACCAAGCCAATTTTGGCTAGTGCTGGAATTGATAATAGATTTCTTTTATCCTGGGCAAATATAAGGCATTTGACAATGTGAAAGAACTACCATCTACAATAGTTAGAATAATCATTCCAAGTCCCATTACAAGACAAGAGGAGTTATTAGCACATTGTTGAGCCCATACACGTCATATTGGTCAAAGTCAATCATAGTCAAAGTCAATTGTAGTCAAAGTCAAAAGGTCAAAGTCAAATTGGTCAAAGTCAACAAAGTCAAAGTCAAAGTCAACAGGTGCAAAGTCAAAGTGCTATAGTGTAGGTGTCAAAGTGCACAGGTAGTGCACAATTAATTATCCACAAAGGGTACATTGGAGAAAGTGGGTTGCAGGTTGCAGAGGTATTTCTATAATTTCCCTAAGGTTCTAAGTGTTTTTAAAGTGTTTTGGAAGGTTCAAGTGAACCCTCCCTTATGTGCACATTTGAAGAGTTAAAAGGAAAATGTAAAGGTATGTGAAGCGGTAGCGTACGCAGAAGTGAAAGTATGGCCCCCCAATTAAAAAAATTTTGGTTTTAGTCTAAAGTCACTACAGGACAAAACAGGGAGTCGTTGGCTGCTACTTGTGGAGACAATCTTGGGACATCAAAGTGAGCACCAAGATACTCTTGCAGTAAGGAGCATACGTGAATCGACACTCAAATCAAGGGAAGCACTATTCTTGGACTAAAGGACTATTCTTGGACTATCCTAAGTGTAAGCAAGAGTGAGCATAGTCTAGTGAAGCAAGAGAGAGAGAAGTGAGAGAGACACACAATGTGCGACGCAGAGAAGTGAAGTGCAAGGTATGCATGGAGAGTGACCAAGGAAGTGTGCAAAGGAGTGCTAAACTAGTCCCCCAAGGATCCCAAGGTCTCATTGAAGTGTGTGCGTGTTGACAGAAGGTATCCATCTCTCCCCCTTAGTGGAAGCTTGGTGCAAGGTGCGCATAAGTGCAGGCTTGGAGAAGGTGGAGGTTTGGTGCAGAGGAGGCCAGCAGCAACAAGTCTCTTGGGTATTTGGTATTTTGTTGAGCACTCTGTGGGATTTTTCACAGAAGCATTGGATTGCATTGTGCTTCACATTGTATTTGTCTTATTATAATCAATCGACAGAGGCTTCCAGCGTGTATCTTTCTTCTCTTCTTTCCCTTTTCTCCTACAAACACTCAAATCCCTTCTTGTCCAAGAATCCCCCAACAAAATTTGGCATGCTCGGTGGGACTTCCAAGGAGATTTGAGCATAGGAGAAGATATATTGCAATTGGAGAAGCAATATTCAAGTGTCGACAATACTACTTCAGTGGACTAAGAGGTACATATTCTTATCAATTAACTCATACTAAGAGGACTATGAACAGCCCATGACCGCAACCCGGTCCCAAACATTGAGGGTCACCTACAAGCAAACAAGAAGGAAGGCTGTTAGAAGATCATCTAGTCCACTTTCATCAACTTCATCAGTAAGGAGCATGGTTGGTCAGGTAGACTTGGAAACCTTACTATCAAGATTGAATATAAAATTTCCTTCTTTCAAAGGCCTAGCTCAGGAAGATCCTGACAAGCATATTAGAAGGTTTTTGGCACTATGCAAAACTAGAGGTTTAATGGGTAGGGAGGATGCCTTTTTTATACTCTTCCCTGCCACATTAGAAGGATTAGCAGATAAATGGTTCAACCAATTTGCTGAGAACCATCTTACAACTTGGGATTTGATGAAAGATGCATTTAAAAATCAATTCCAGCATGGAAATACTGCAGAGATCATCATAGAAGAACTAGAAAATTTGAGATTGGATCCAGCTGAAAAGTTTCCAAAGTTTATGACTAGGGCCAAGGCACTAATGGCTAAATTACCAGATCCACCACATGCTTTTTCTGTTAAGAAATGGCTAGCTAAGCCATTTCCAGTGGCCACCCAATGCAAAATCAAGGAATTAGTGTTGCCGACAGCCTCCATAGAAGAGTTCATCAACACAGCTACTCGACTGGAGCAGATAAGGCAACAGTGTGGAGCAACTTCTTCGCAACTACAATATTCCACAAAAATGGAGGATCCAGTAATACAGCTAAGGAAGGAGCTGGAGGGCTTAAAAAGGAATAAGCCCCACAAAGAGGAGAAGAATGTTGTTACTCAGTTGTGAAGGGAGATTGAAGCATTAAAGCTCCAAAAGGAGGAGGAGGCCCAAGCAGAGGAATTGGCCCAACTGCGACAGGAGCTGCAGGAACTCAAAGGGGGAAGCATCAAGAGTGGACTTTGGTGTTCCATGTGTAGCAAGCAAGGGCATATAGTAAGTGAATGTCCTCTGTTAAGTGTGACTTGCCAATTATGTAGGAAAGCTGGTCATGAGGCCCAAGAATGCCAATCAAGGGGAATACCTGCAACAACATATTGGACACAAGGAGGACCCCTACCACCAGCAAGTGTAATGGCGGCGGCACCCAATCAAGGTAACACTTACAACCCTAGACAGAGGAATAACTTTGCAAATGGGCCTAGAAGACCAATCATTTGTTTCAGATGTGGAGAATATGG
The DNA here is from genome assembly GCA_020310875.1 of Ceratopteris richardii. Lineage (NCBI taxonomy): Eukaryota > Viridiplantae > Streptophyta > Polypodiopsida > Polypodiales > Pteridaceae > Ceratopteris > Ceratopteris richardii. The sequence continues at coordinate 2,218,456 of CM035421.1, read as the reverse complement.
GCACTATCAAAGTAGGTGCACTCTACCAGAAAATTCCCCTCCTTGCAGAAACTGCCCAGAGGCCAGAGACCACTATACAAATTGTTGTCCTAAGAAACAAGCCTCTTCATCCGGGCCCCATATTCAAATGATTTCTGTGCACAAAGATGAAATGTTAGATCAAGTCAATGAGCCATCACCATCTGCTAGGGTGGTGCAGTTAGAAGAAATAGAATCTTTTAAAATGCAGACAAGAAATAAAGGAAAAGCTCAAGTAGAGATAGCTCAACAACCAAGAATTGATGGATTGAACAAAGACAAAGAGACATTTGAAGACAAGGCCACTGAAGACAATGTTGGGATAGATGGATGGATGCTCCAAGAGACTGAGTAGGTACTGCTAAACCTGCTTTGTACCAGCCCTCTTTTGCTTCAGAGTTGATAAGTAGACCTTCTTGGCTTTCCAATAACACCAAAAAATGGCCTATGTACTTTGGAAGTGACGTGTGTAATGATTGAACCAAAACAGATAACTTTGGAAATCACAAACTCAAGAAAACCTTCTATTTTAGTCTTGACACCTACTGACTGTTTTGCTCAGTGTGACCAGTACAGTAGAAATTGATAAAATTCCTTCCAGGGGTATTTAACTAGCTTAGTAAGCTACCATTTTCAAGTCGAATGATATAAAAAGATAAACTATGCTAAGAGAAATCAATTTAGCAAGATTAGTTATACCCCCGACTTTTTAGGACTGTAGCAGAAATAGACCAGTGAGCACCTCGACGCAGATTTCTCTGCATTGGGTGAATAGAATGTCTTCAAATTTTGATAGCATGTAGTAGGCTTCAATCTGAATCTAACAAGCTTTGATTCACTGAATTTGGTGGAGTATTGACCGAGATATGCCCTTGACAAGTTTACAGACGTTTGAGTAGACTAGCAGAGAACACAGAGATGAATGATGTAAATGTATCTATAAATTAACACTTGTGTACAATCCCATTGGCATGAATAACATTGCCTAATGGTGTAGAGAGGTGTAGGCTATGGTATAGTCCTTACACACACTCAATTACAATAGAATCAAGCTCGGGAGTGAAGTGATCTACCCGCGACTTTTTCATATCCATTTTTTATAGGAAATGACTAAAAATTTGAATTTAAATTCAAACTTTTGGCTCCCTATGATCAAGCTCCTAAATTCTTGGAGATATTCTCTCAATCAAGTGAGTTACTTTTTCCATGAATCACTTAGGTAGGTGATTACAAAAGATTCTAAGTCAAATTGACTTTTACAATGAGGTAAAGTGGTAATTAACCACTAGCATATGTTCCTATGCTTCTTCATGTATGTGTAGACTTTAATGCATCCTTTGAGCCAAATTTCTAGGCTTGCAAATTACACCAACATCTCCACCTCAAGCCAAACATTTTGGCTTAAGTCTTCATCTTCAATCTTCAAGTATATCCTGCAATCCAATCATGGATTTGAACCTGCAAAGTTTTGTTACATCCAAAGCTTTAGTCAACAAATCTGCACATTGCATGTTGGTTGATACATAGGTAAGTTGAATCTCCTTGCTTATCAACTTCTCTCTCACATAATGGTAATGAACCTCTATGTGTTTGGTCCCAGCATGATAGATAGGATTAGCTACAAGGTGAAGAGAACTTGTACTTTCTCCAAAGATAATTGGTGACCTAGTATATAAGCCTAATTCTGTATATAAAACCTTAATCCAAATTGCTTCTTGTGTGGTATTAGCTAGTCCTCTATACTCTTCCTCTGTGGACGACAAAGCAACAGTAGGTTGCTTCTTTGAAGACCATGAAATTGGTTTGTCACCTACAAAAGAAATATATCCAGAAGTGCTTCTCATATCATCCTTGCATCCTGCCCAATCTGCATCTGAATAAACTTTGATATCAATATCTGAAGTGTAAGGAAAATACAAACCATGGTTCTGTGTACCCTTGAGATACTTCAAGATTCTCTTGGCAGCCTCTAAGTGAGGTATCCTTGGCTTGTGCATAAATTGACTTAGCACACTAACTCCATATGCAATATCAATTCTTGTAAGAGTAGCATAGTTCAAGCTACCCACCATACTCTGATAACCTGTAATGTCCTTGACTTCATCACCTTTATGGGCACTTAGCTTTAGGTTCACCTCCATTGGAGTGCTTGCTACTTTAGCATCCTGCAAGTGAAACTTCTTCAACATATCTTGTACATACTTTTTCTGAGTAATATATATCCCTGAATTAGTGTAAACTAATTCAAGCCCTAAAAAATACTTCAATAGCCCAAGATCATTGATCTTGAACTCCTTCATCATCTGGCTTTTGATATATCTGATTCCATTGACATCATTACCTGTAATGATGATGTCATCAACATAAACACAGAGATATATTACCTCTGAATTACTTCTCTTAATGAATAGGGAAGTATCTGCCTTGCTCATAACAAATCCTTGGTCTTGGAGGTATGTAGTTAGCCTGTAATTCCATGCCCTAGGTGCCTGCTTCAATCCATATAAAGCCTTCTTTAATTTGCAAAACATAAGTTACCTTCTTAGGGTCTTCATAGCCAGGAGGTTGTGACGTATAAACCTCTTCTGAGATCCATCCATTCAAGAAAGCATTCTTGACATCCAATTGGTACATGTTCCAATTCTCTGATGTAGCCACACTTACCAACACTCTGATTGTTGGCATCTTGGCCACAGGAGAAAAATTTTCTTCATAATCAATGCCTTGGGTTTTTGCAAAACCCTTGGCTACCAATTTGGCTTTGTACCTATTAATTGTTCCATCAGAATTTCTTTTCAACTTGTAGATCCATCTAGATCCTATTACCTTCATAGAATCCTTCTTGGGTACTAACTCCCATGTGTCACTCTCCTTGAGTGCTTCAATCTCCTCATCCATAGCTTCTTTCCATTCTGATTTGGTAATTGCTTCTTCATATGAACCTGGTTCTTCATTTGACAAATCTTTGGCAAGATAAACTGAATGTTTAGTAACAAGAGATGTATCATACCCATATCTGATAGGTTTCTTGCTTTCTCTTTGAGATCTTCTGATTGATTGAGTTGATGATTCCGGTATGTCTTCAAGCTTCTTCATCTTCATTTTGCCCTTGGACTTCCATGCTTTGAATTCTTCAAGGTTGATAGTGTCTTCATCATCTGAACTTGAGTCTTCATTCTGAGTAGGTTCCTCCTTTGCAAGTTTTGGAAATTCCTCTTCCAAATCATAGGGTAGTTTGACCTTCTTGCATTCATTCTCATACCAAGAATCATTTTCATCAAAGATCACATCTCTGCTTACCATAAATCCCTTGTTGGTAGTATTATAAAACCTGTAACCTTTTTTATTTAAATCATACCCAATGAAAATGCATTTTTCAGCCTTTGGGTCTAGCTTACCTCTTATCTGAGAAGGAATGTGCACATATGCTACACATCCAAATATTTTGCAGTGATCCAATGATGATCTCTTACCATGCCATGCTTCATAGGGTGTCATACCATCAAGTGACTTAGATGGTAACCTGTTTATGAGGTAAGTGGCAGTAGAAACACTCTCTGCCCATAGATAGTTAGGTAATTTCTTCTCATTAAGCATAGATCTAGCTGTCTCAACAATTAACCTATTTCTTCTCTCAGCTACCCCATTCTGTTTAGGAGAATACCTTGTGGTTATCTCTCTTTTGATGCCTCTGTCCTGCAAGAAGTCTTCAAATTCATTGGAGAAGTACTCACCTCCTCCATCTGACCTTAGCCTCTTCAAATTCCTTCCTGTCTGGTTTTCAACTAATGCAAGATATTTCTTAAAACAATTAAATACCTCATCCTTGTGCTTCATGAAGTATAATACAGTCCATCTGCTATAATCATCAATGAAAGACACATAGTACTTTGATCCAGAGACTAAGGGGTCTTTGCTAGGTCCCCAAACATCTGTATGTACAAGCTCTAGATAGTCTTCAGAAATATATCCTTTCTTGGAGAAGGGTAACCTGTGAGACTTACCAAATTGACAAGCACCACACTTGTAAATCATATGTTGCTTGGATACATTAGGTATCCCAAGCACACATTGGTCCCTGCACATTTGTTTCAAGATTCTTTCTCCTATGTGCCCTAACCTTTTGTGCCAAATCTCAAGCTCTGAAAGTGTTTGATCTTTATAACTGTATAGTGCAATATTCTTTGTGTCTTCTAGCTCAAAAGTGAAAAGTCTACTTGATTTTTCTCCTTTAGCTATCCTTTTGAATCCATGTCTTGGATCCTCCACAAATGCTCCATATTGATTGAATCTGACCTGCAAACCTTTCTCTACAATCTGACCAACACTCATTAAGTTCTTTGTAATTGTTGGTACATAAAGTACCCTACTTAACAAATTCTGATTACCATCACAAGTCTTAACATTTCCAACTTTAACTACTGAATGCTTTGTATCATCACCTGTTTGGACTTGATGTTTACCTTTTGGTTCCTCAAGATCAGAGAGTAGTGCCACATTACCAGCCACATGATTTGAACACCCTGAATCAATGTAAAATAAGTGATCATCATCTGTACCTGTCTTTGAAGTCATGTTCATGATCAGAAGAGAGTCATCCTGCTCTTTTGTGTAGTTGTTGTAGTCCCTTCTAGTTTTGAATCCTCCTTGGTAGTTGCCATTGTAATTGTTGTTGTAGTTGTTGTTGTAATTGTTGTTGTGGCCTTGGTGATTGTTGAACCTTCCTCTTGACTGTGAGTATCCACCTCTTTGGTAGCCTCTTCCTCTCTGATTTTTGTAATTCCTGAAACACTCATCTATGGTATGATTTGATAAACCACAAATGTTACATGGTGATGAATTATAGGGTCTCCCCCTACCTTGCTTACCTCCTCTGCCCCTTCCTCTTGAAGATCTACCTCTCCCTGCATAGTTGGCTTGGGAGGTAGAGCCTTCATCTTCCATCTTCTTGCTCTTGCCTTTATCCTTAGACTTCTTATCAGCGTATAGGGCAGAAGGTTTATTACCTTTGGATGTATCTCCATTTTTTGTGAGCTTTGCTTCATGTGTAAATAGTTGTCCCATGAGAGTTGTAAGATCTGGAGTGTGCATGTCCATGTAGAGATCCATTGCAGTGGTGAAGCTTTCCCATTTGTCATCAACCTTGATTCCATTGATCACTTGCCTTACAATTTGTTCTTCTTCAATCTCTTCTCCTATGCTTGCTAACTGATCTGCAACATCTTTGATCTTGGTCACAAAATCTGAAACAGCTTGCTTAGGTTGCATCCTTAGTGTTGTGAATTCAATCCATAACTGATTTTTCCTAGCCCTTGTATTGGAGGAAAAATATGATGACAAGGTTTCCCAAGTTTCTTGGGATGTCTTACAATTTTTGATATGTGGCAAAAGAAAGTTAGAGATAGAGTTGAGTAAATAAGACCTTGCCAATGCATCCTTTGCACACCATGTGTTGAGCTTTTCTTGTTCTTCCTTGGTTAGCAATCCTCTTGCTTTGAATGAGGGCAATTCCTCATCTCCTGAGATGTATCCATAGAGACTCCTTCCTTGTAGGTAGGTCTTCATTCTTAGATACCAAGCTTGATAGTTGTTCCTCTCCAATTTATCAATAAATGAAGGAAAACCATCTCCCATCTTACCTTATTTGCTCTGATACCACTGTTGGGATAGATGGATGGATGCTCCAAGAGACTGAGTAGGTACTGCTAAACCTGCTTTGTACCAGCCCTCTTTTGCTTCAGAGTTGATAAGTAGACCTTCTTGGCTTTCCAATAACACCAAAAAATGGCCTATGTACTTTGGAAGTGATGTGTGTAATGATTGAACCAAAACAGATAACTTTGGAAATCACAAACTCAAGAAAACCTTCTATTTTAGTATTGACACCTACTGACTGTTTTGCTCAGTGTGACCAGTACAGTAGAAATTGATAAAATTCCTTCTAGGGGTATTTAACTAGCTTATTAAGCTACCATTTGCAAGTGGAATGATATAAAAAGATAAACTATGCTAAGAGAAATCAATTTAGCAAGATTAGCTATACCCCCGACTTTTTAGGACTGTAGCAGAAATAGACCAGTGAGCACCTCGACACTGATTTCTCTGACTTGGCTGAATAGAATGTCTTCAAATTTTGATACCATGTAGTAGGCGTCAATCTAAATCCAACAAGCTTTGAATCACTGAATTTGGTGGAGTATTGACCGAGATATGCCCTTGAAAAGTTGACAGAATTTTGAGTAGACTAGCAGAGAACACAGAGATGAATGATGTAAATGTATCTATAAATTAACACTTGTGTACAATCCCATTGGCATGAATAACATTCTCTAATGGTGTAGAGAGGTGTAGGCTATGGTATAGTCCTTACACACACTCAATTACAGTAGAATGAAGCTCGGGAGTGAAGTGATCTACCCGCGACTTTTTCATATCCATTTTTTATAGGAAATGACTAAAAATTTGAATTCAAATTCAAACTTTTGGCTCCCTATGATCAAGCTCCTAAATGCTTGGAGATATTCTCTCAATCAAGTGAGTTACTTTTTCCGCGAATCACTTAGGTAGGTGATTACAAAAGATTCTAAGTCAAATTGACTTTTACAATGAGGTAAAGTGGTAATTAACCACTAGCATAAGTTCCTATGCTTCTTCATGTATGTGTAGACTTTAATGCATCCTTTGAGCCAAATGTGTAGGCTTGCAAATTACACCAATAGACAAGGCCACTGCATGTGCAGATACAAGGCAAAAAGGAGATCTCATATGTACCAGTGATGCCATTGGGCATGCATTCAAAAGGGCTTAGGAGGATTTGGGTAAGTCAATTGGAGCTCATGCTCTTAAGGAATCAAAGGCTTCAAAACTTCTCAAGTCCATGAAAAAGGAGGTTAGTATTTTTTATTTAATAAAGATGGATGGGAAATTCAGGTCAGAACTATTGCAAATAACTGATGAGGCTTCCACTACAAGTTTGGTAGCAAAGACTACTGTTTTACATAAAGGAAAAATTGTAGGGGAAGCACCCCTTACAAATTATAAAAGTCCTCGACTGACAGTATCTATCAAAGGTCATGAATTTCAAGGAGTTATTGTGGATGGTGGTTCCGGCATTAACTTGATGCCTGAACATACAATGGAAAAGATTGGACTCCACCCTTCAAGGCCTGCAAATTTCACTGTTACTTTGGCAGATCAGAGCAAAGTAAAACCCTTGGGAGTGATCCCAAAAGTTTCACTTGAAGTACAAGGTAATCTATTCATTCTGGATTTTGTGGTTTTAAGATTGCCCCAGGTTGAAGGAGGATTTCCCCTCTTAATTGGAAGACCATGGCTGAGACATGCAAGTGTCATTCATGATTGGGGCAAGGACACTATGTGGGTACAAAAGAAAGGGCAAGAGCTGACACAGATTCATTTAGAAGAGGGCCCAGATGATCAAGGAAACACCAGCATGATGCAAACAGTTGGCATTTGCATGGAACCAGAATCAGAGGATCAACCCCAAATAGATTTCTAGGAAGAAAAGGATATTCTAAATTGGCTCCAAGCAGGAACCTCTTCCTCTTGTTTTGGAATTTTTCTTAATAATTCTTGCACGACTGAAGGTTATGATGAAGATGAGGAAAAAGTCCAGGTTGATGGATTGGGAGAGACCATCACAGACCACAGAAGGGGCAGGAAGACACCCCTCAGATACAACTTGGAGGAGGATATGACAACCACAGATAAGGAAGTTACTAAAGCTAAAGGCAAGGTAAAAGATTCTAGTGAAGAGTGTTCTTTCCCAATTCAAGAAATACCTACAGGATGGATGCAGGACAAGGAGGAACACAAAATCCAAAATACCCCTTGTTGAAGCTCAAAGTCAAGGACAAAGCATGGAAGCACATCAAAAGGTGGACACACAAGGAAAGGGAGCAAGTAGGGAGCTCCATGAAGTGTATGTCAAATTTTCAGATGAATCCCCCACAAAAATAGTGATTTTCATCACTAAAAACCATTGTAAATACCATTATCTATTTTTATAACTCCATTTTGTTCAAGCCGAGGAGTCATCGAGCTTGAGGAGTATTAGAAGTACCATCGTACCAATTTTCATAATTTTTAGACTTCGTTTGAGCCCTCAAATAAGCCCTGGAACCTAATTTTTAACTAGGCCAGACACTAGGTCTGGACAGGGCCAAAACTAGTCAAAAAACTATAAAAAGAGCTAGAGAGCTCATTTTGGGGGTTAGCTTGTTAGAGAATAGAGCTTTTGTAAGAGAACTCTTTTGCAATCTAAGCTTTCCATTGTTCCTCTCTTTGATCTTACTTTGTGCACGTGTGTGTGAATGTGTGTGCATGTTTGTGTGCTTTCACTCACGCACTTGTGCCTTCACTTGCTCGTGGTCTTCATACCGGTCCTCACGTCTCCGCGGATTGACAAGTAAAGGAGGTGGTGCTTATGCTTGAGCTACACCAAATTTTGGCGCCGTTGCTAGGGAGAGAGCTTCGAGGACGAGCGTTGTGATGGTAAGATCGTAGATTTGCGACGTTGGAAGGTAAAAAACTGTCATTTCATTTCATTTTCTGTTTTTTCCTCTTCATCTTCATCATCATCATCATCTCCACCTTCTTCCATCTTCTTCTTCATAGAAATTTCTTGTTTTTTAGTGCATTTTCACCATTTTCATACCATTTTTCATGCATTTTTGTGTAGGAAAGAGTTAGGAGGTGCAAGGGAGAGCAAGCGCTGTGTTTTTTTCATGATTTTCTGCTCATACGGAGCTCGCCATAGCCGGCGCTCAGAAATTTGAATTTCCCGCCAAAAAATGCGATTCTGTGATGAAAATCGTGATTTTGTGAAAATTCAAAATTTTTTGAAAAATCACGATTTTCTGTTTTCCCGCCTAAAAGTTGGTTGAAAAAATCACGATTCTGTGGTCATTCTCAGAATCGCGATTCTGTGATTGTGCTCAAAATTGCGATTCTCACAAATCACGATTTTCAGTAAAAAAAACACGATTTTGAGAAAACATGATTCCCTAATCAAAATCACGATTTTCAGTAAAAAACACGATTTTTTGAAAAAAGGCGATTCTGTGTAAACACGATTTTTTGCTCAAAATCGCGATTTTCTAAAAACACGATTCTGTGCTCAAAATCGCGATTTTCATGTCAAAAAACACGATTCTCTAAAACACGATTCTGTACTCAACATCGCGATTTTCATGTCAAAAAACTTGATTCTCTAAAACACGATTCTGTGCTCAAAATCGCGATTTTCATGTCAAAAAACACGATTCTCTAAAACACGATTCTGTACTCAACATCGTGATTTTCATGTCAAAAAACACGATTCTCTAAAACACGATTCTGTGCTCAAAATCGCGATTTTCATGTCAAAAAATACGATTTTCTAAAACACGATTTTGTGCTCAACATCTCGATTTTCATGTCAAAAACACGATTCTGAGAAAATATGATTTTCAGCGGGCTCAAAATCGCGATTCTCACAAATCACGATTTTCAGCCAAAAACACGATTTTGTGAATCACGATTCTCTGAGTCAAAATCGCGATTTTCAAAAACACGATTTTGTGCTCAACATCCCGATTTTCAAATCACGATTTTCTGATCAAAATTGCGATTTTCAAAAACACGATTTTGTGCTCAACATCGCGATTTTTTGACTTCACAGCATCGCGATTCTCTGAAAGTTCACAAAATCGCGATTTTCTCCAAAGGTCCTGTTTGCCTGTTTTGACCCCCAGGAGCCTGATTTGACATAACTTTTTCATCCAAAGTCCATTTTTTGAGCTCTATAGCTCGTTGGAAAGCTCGTTTCAAATCTTACACGATCTCAACTATTTTTTTCAAGAATAACGCATTGATTTTGAGATAGGATAATTTGAAGTTGACCCTCAAGTGGGACTGGGGAACCAAGGGGGCTCCAAAGAATTTTGAACCATACCAAAGGGAAAATTTGGACTCTTGACTAAAGCTTATGAACCTGAGATCTGGTAGACACTTAGGCAAGGATAAACAAAGTATTAGATCTTCTGAGGCTAGTGTCAACCATACATCCAAGTCTTGGGCACAACAACTAAGTGGTCATCTTTTACTAAGTTCAGACACAAGTGATTCAGAAATGTCTTTTAGCATGGGAAAACCTGCAGGTGGCTCAGGGACTGCCCATCTACAAACACCAGAAGGTCCCTATAAGACACAGTTGGAATATATTCGGACCAACCAATTAGGTGCTCGCATCTATGAGGATGGTCTGAGGCGATCAGTGGTCCAACTCAAAAATCCAGATCAATCCTTTGGACTTGAACACCCAGTGGTCAAGTTCGAAGAGGGTTCATACATTGATAAGGAAGGAACCATGTATGTGGTTACCAACCAACCAGATAGGACCGATGAGTTTGGAAATATCATTCATGAGAATGAGATAGGAGACCTAGAACAAGGAAATGTAGGACAAGGACCCCAGACTCCTAGAGGCAAGTCAGTTTTGACCAGAGTGATCACTCTAGACTGGATCCCTCAAGACAACAAAAGCATAGAACTATTTTTGAATAGAGAAACAGAGGAAGCCTTTTGGAGATTCAAGCCAGATCAACCTAGCCAATTGGGCATAGTTATCATCTATGAATTCAAAGATCCTGAGATACAAGGCAAAGTTGTCTACCTTGATAACCCATCAGAGAAGATATTCTTGGTAACAGAACATGATAGACATGCATATACTTGGAAGAATGAATTGATTTTCCCTCCACCAAGATCCAATGTTTCCCATGGCCTCCAAGGAGTAGGATCATCCCAAGCTCATGAAGCCCATAGAGAAAGAACTAGAGAGAGACCTGAGGTAAGTTTTGCACACACGGTGGGCAGAAATAGAGCAAGATTTGAAAATGAGAGACCTGAAAGAGAGAGACATCAAGCACATAGGCAACAAAGAGAAGAACAGGATTTTCCATTGCCTAGACCCCGAGAGCACCCAAGAACCCTTAGACCCACTCAAGTGATCAAGGCAATGAAGAATTATTTTGACGGGTCAGGAGATCCTTATGATCATGTGGCCGAGTTCAAACAAGTGTTAAGAGCTGAACAAGTTGAGGATTTGTTCACCCAGTACGAGGCATTTGGTCTGACTCTTAAGGGTACTGCCTTACCTTGGTTTCAACCACTGAGTAGTCGCAACTATCGCGATATAGGTCAACTACTAGACGAATTCATTGTAGAATTTTCCAAGAGTGGTATCAGGCATAACACTTCATCTTTGATCCACAGCTTCAAGCAGACATCCCAAGAAACAGTGTGACTAGCAGGAAGAAGGTTTAGATAGTACCTAGAAAGATGCCCTGCTCCAGAGCTACCCACACCAGCCAAACAAGTGGCTTTGTTCTTAGATGGCTTACTGAGCACAAAGTTAAGATCATATGTGTACTTGAAAGAGCCTAGATCCATAGAAGAGTGCGTGCGGACGTGCATTGACATAGAAGATAACTTGGGTGAGGAGTTAGGATTGTCCAAACTCTATAAGGATTCTAATAGTTCTACTAGTCATACTTCAAAAATCTCCACGGAAATAGAGGAGATAGCTGAGCAAGTTGCCAAGAAGCTGGGAGTCCAAAATAAACAAACACAGAGAGTCACTCAATTGAATCGGTGTTATACTTGCGGAGGCGACCACGTGGCTAACGTATGCCCAATGCAAAACCAAAACATGAGAGAAAGGAATGCTCCATATTGCACTATTGAGAGAAAATATACGAACCACATGGCTCAAGATTGTCCCTATAATAGGCAGGCTGTTAGACAGAATTATCAACAACCTTACCAACCAGGTAGGTATCAAAACCAATACCAACAGCCATATTATAGACCACAACAGCAATATCAGGCACAATATAGGCCACAACCAGTCTTGGGAAACCAATCACCAGCTCCTGCCAACGTGATTCCAGCCAAATATGCTGTGGGAGAAGAAAATCCAAATAGAGCATTGGTGCCACTAACCCCATTGATACCAGATAATGACTCTCATGCTCATAGTTCAGACTACTCCCATGAAGGTACTCCACATGCTTATTATACAGAGTCACCTGAACATAGTGAGATTTTCTCCTATCAATATGAGACACCATCCATGGAGCAAAATTGGGAGCCAGAATACTCCAATGTCATGTACACAAATCCTAACCCTAGGCCCCAATTAAGACAAATGAGACCACAAGCCCCTAGAGGATCTTGTTTCAGATGTCATGGTGACCATTTCATTCGTGACTGTCCCCACCCACCATCTTCGAGTCAAGGACACGCTATCACAATACAGGCTTTTTGTCTTGATTGTGGCAAAGACCATCTCCCCAGAGATTGTCCAAGAAACCCCTCCAGTGCACCCAAGATTACACCCATTAATGTGGTAGGCTTAGCGGCAAATTCAAGTTCAAGTAGTAGCAATGTGGCTCCTATACAAACTGTCACTAGAGCACAAGCCTTAAAGCAGGATAAACCAGCAGAACAATCAGAGTTGAGTGAATCAGGAGAGCCTAGTAAAAGGAAAACAAGAACATGGAAGGATACCAGAGAGAAGGCCAATCGCAAGTGGAATAAAAAGTTATCAGAACTAGAAGAAAGCTTAAAAGAAGCGAAAACAAAAATAGAAGACATTGCATCCAAAACCCCTCGCATGCCGAAACTCCATCCACTCCACCTCATCCCACCCCACCACCCATTGTAAATAGACCACAACCAGGGTTTGTTCTTGCAGATCCAACCCCAGAAGGCTTGGACATGATCTTCAAGGCCTATGAGGCTCGACTTCAAGAAGGGCCTACAGCTGCAAACCTAGACAAGAGTTACCCTAGAGCAGATTTAGAGATTGAACGGATGAAAATGTGCATGAAAATGGTAGAACAAGCTCAAGCTGTACTCGAGACTAGTCAAAAGTTCAATCAGACAAACTCTGTCAAACCGGATTTGCATTTCCAAGGCTTACTAGAAAGATTAGAGCAATTGGTAAACAAACCACAAGTTTCTTTACCTCCACATGCTCAACCAGTTATTGAAAGAGGAAGCTCACCACCAATGGGAGCTTATGTTCCTAATTCCACAGATGTTGGAATACCTCCTTCAATTCAACAGTACTCTCAAGAGTTCTTGCGGGAAATACAAGAAGATAAATGGGCCAAGGAGAAGGGTAATTTCCCTCCTATTCTTGAGATTGATGATCTTCATGATCAATTTCCCCAAGACATTCCATCTATTTACGGAGATGAAGCAGAACAACAAGAAGACGAAAGGTTAGATTTTGAATCTAATACCTTAGAAGAACTGCCTCAATTTCCAGGCCCATGGGAATCTGAATCTCTCCAGATTAGAGCTCCCACAATACTAGTAAGAAATGAAGACTCAGTGGTTCCAAGGAACACGGATGTCGTGAAGAACACTAAGGTTCAGTGTCATCTCATTGTAGAAGAGCTGCTCAAAGCAAAACCTGAGCTTTGGAATCATGTGAAGGATCAGGTTCCAGAACTTAATTCCAACATGCCAAAAGCAGGCTCCAAGCAAAGGGTACCAGAGATACCTCTAGGCAAAATAGGGGACATGTGTGAGGGTGAAGAAGGTAATACTTATCTTCCAATCACCTACCAAGGTTACACAACCAAAGCAATCATAGATTCAGATGCTGGTGTTGCTATTGCGACCACCTCCTTGTGGAAGCAATGGGGCAAGCCCACATTAAGACCAACTAGAATGAAGCTTCAAATGGCTGATGGTCATTTTGAAAGACCTCTCGGATTGCTAGAAGGGATAACTCTAACCACTTGTGGTGTAGAGTTTGAGCAAACATTTGCTATATGTGACTTTGAGAAAAATAATGTCTATGAGATGATCCTAGGAAGACCCTTCCTATGACAATTGCAAATAGTACAGGATTGGGGAACCAACTCCTTGTACTTGCAGCACTTAGGGGTCACTACCAAGGTCAATTTGAAGGATTACTCCTTCAGAGATGTACCACCCCTACAGTGGAATCCTATCCACAAAGCAAAAGAAGATTCAATCTCTGTGCATTCTGAAAGTTCACCTGATCCATCATGGTTGCATGAAGATACTCATTTGTGGATGTGCAAGGTTGCAGAGGAAGAGGAAAAACGTTTAAAGGCAAGAGAAGAAGGAACTTCGCCAGGAGATAGACCAATTAAAGACCCAGCCTATACACCGATGATCTTTCCAGATGAGGAATTTGAGCCTCATGGCTGGCCAGAAATCTTAGCCACCATGGACATTGCTGTCAATGAAGAACAATGGACACCTCATTGTGATGAGGAGGGTTATGATATCTCAGTGTTCATGTGTCAGCTCTTGCTAGAAGAATGTGACCCTAGTGATGTCATAGAAGAAGAAGAGAATGACGATGATATAGAGTCCATTGTGATGGATAGTTGCTTTAACTCAGAGCAGCACTATCTAGAAGATATAGGAGTGTTCACCCAGAAAGAAGAAGAACCTCTCACAAGTATTAAAACGGTAAATTCGAAGGATGGAAGTGAGAGCAGTCACAAGAAAAAGAAAAGAAAAGCAGTGAAACAAGAAGAGGAGGAATCATTGTTTGAAGTACCAGAGAACTTCAAGAAATATGAAGTTGACGACCGCAAAATTTTGGTACGAATGCCTAAGAGAGAGGCCATCATAAGAGAATCATATGATAATAAAGAAAAGACCAAGAAGATTGTAGTGACCATCGAAGAGAACGAAGAGAGATGCACATATATAGGAGATGACCTAAGTGCAAGAGAAGAAATGGAGCTTGTAGCTCTATTAAGGGAATATAGGGATGTGTTTGCGTGGCACTATAGAGACTTGAAAGGGGTAGATCCAAGAATTTGCTCTCATACTATCCCCATGACTGCTGATGCCAAGCCCACCAAACAGAAGCCCTACACATATAATGATACCTATGCAGCCAAAATAAAAGAAGAAATTGATAGGTTGATTGAAGCTGGATTCATCTATGAGATTGAGCATACTGAATGGGTGTCCCCCATTGTAGTGGTGCCCAAGAAGAACGGAAAGTTGCGAGTGTGTATTAACCTTAAAAAAGTTAATGCCGCTACTATCAGAGATAGTTATGCACTTCCAATCACAGAACACCTTTTGGAGCGTGTTGCAGGCAAGGAAGTTTATAGCTTCCTTGATGGGTTTTCAGGTTACAATCAAGTAGCCATTGCCCCAGAAGATCAACACAAAACAGCTTTTGCTACAGAGTGGGGAATCTTTGCATTTCGTGTGATGCCATTTGGGCTCACCAATGCACCTGCAACATTCCAAAGGCTCATGTGTCATGTCTTCAAAGAGTTCTTGTGAAAGAGCTTAGAAGTGTATGTGGACGATTTATGTGCTCATTCCCAAGAAAGAAGATACCACATTCCTGAGCTCAGACAGATCTTCAACAAGTGTAGAGAATATCGAGTGTGTCTGAACCCAGAAAAGTGTGTGTTCATGGTGCGTCAAGGTAAAATCTTAGGTCAATATTGTTTCTAAGAATGGAATCTCAACAGATGAAGATAAGGTACGAGCCATAGCGGAGCTACCAAGGCCAAGGAATGTTAAAGAGGTACAAGCCTTTATGGGCCATTGTGAATATTACCGTAGGTTTATCCACATGTACGCGATCATAGCTAGACCCCTTTATGCCTTGTTGTCTAATTTTGAGTGGAACGACGAATGTGAGAATTCTTTCAACGAACTGAAGAAACGTTTGTGCACAGCACCAATACTAACCACTCCTGATTGGAATAAACCATTCCATGTCCATGTGGATGCATCCAATCATGCCATAGGATGTGTGCTTGCACAACCCACAAGTGAAGGAAAATTAGATTTGCCCATAGCATATGCTAGTAGACAGCTCACTGCAGCTGAACGGAACTATACCACAACTGAGCGAGAGGGCTTAGGCATGGTATATGCTGTGAAGAAGTTTAGACACTATTTATTGGCCAATAAGTTCAAGTTTTTCACTGATCATCAAGCTTTGTTATATTTGGTCAATAAACCTTGCAATACTGGATGCTTAGTAAGATGGTTCCTCTTACTAATGGAATATGACTTTGAAGTTGTTGTCAGGAAAGGTAGAACCCACCTTCGGGCGGATCACCTTTCTCGCATTACTTCAGGAGAGTCACCACAAGGAGTGTCTGATGAACTACCTGATGCTTATCTGTTCAATTTGGAAGTTGTTCCTAAATGGGCAAATAAGTTGGTACCAGTCCTAACCTTCGGCCCTGCAAATAAGAATGTGAAAACATCACAAGAAGAAATTGTAAGATCACAAAAATATCACATATTGGCAGGAAGCATGTACAAACAAGATACGGAGGGCGTATTAGCTTGTTGTGTCGAGGATGATGAACATAATAGTTGGTTGCAGCAAGCTCATGAAGGATTGCTAGGAAATCACTATTCTAAACAATGCACATTGCAGAATCTAAAACGTTTAGGAGTGTATTGGCCTAGCATGGAAAAAGAAATACATGAGTGGATTAAGAATTGTCCAATGTGCAGAGAGAGACCCCCAGTAGAGCATGCGACCCTTTATCAAGTGTCATTAATTCCAGATTGGAGTGCTCCATTGGTAGAGTTTATGAGGTCGGGAAGATTACCCAAAGAGGCTAGTCTAGCAAGAAAACGAAGCATGGAGCAAGAGGCTCAAGGCTATGCCCTAGTAGGAGACAACCTATACCGAAGAGGCAAAGATGGTTACTTAAGACTGTGCGTTCACGAATCAGATTATTTGAAAGTCTTAGAAACTGCACACAGTGGTGTTGCAGGTGGACATTTTGGTCCTGACCGAGTGATCAAGACCATTCTATTCTCAGGACTTTGGTGGCCCACTCTTCATATGGACGCACATACCTATGTGAAGAAATGTGACACATGCCAACGTGCACAATATCCAGTTAGAAAAGACGAGATGCCCTTGAGGCCAATGATGGGAGGGCGTGCATTTTCCAAGTGGGGCATAGACTTCATAGGTCCTATTAATCCCCCTGCTAGAAACTCCCATGCAGAGTATATTATTGTAGCCACAGATTACCTTACAAAGTGGGTAGAGGTGAAAGCCACAACAAAGAATGATGCTCAGACGACGGCTAAGTTCTTATTCGAGGATGTGTTCACGAGATATGGGCTACCAATAGAGTTAGTGAGCGATAGAGGCACACACTTCTTGAATGAGGTCATTGAAAATCTTCTCCAAGAATTCTTGGTGATACATAAAAAGTCTGCCCCTTATCACCCACAAGCTAACGGACAAGCCAAGAGTACCAATAAGATCCTTTGTAACGTGTTGACAAAATTGGTAAATAATAAACGTTCTGATTGGGACAAAGAACTTCATCATGCTGTTTGGGCTTACCGAGTTGCCTACAAAACGGTACTCAATGCCACCCCATTTCAGATGGCCTTTGGACAGAATGCGGTGTTACCACTGGATTTCTTAATCCCTGCTTTAAAAGTAGCACAAGAGCATGAGTGGAATGGACATGAATTGTCCTCTAGGATCTTTGATCTAGAACGCTTAGGTGAGACAAGGCTACGCGCGGCGGTAGGTATCTATGCTGCAAAGAAGAGGCAAAAGGCATACTTTGATGCACACATCAAAGATAAGGGATTGAAAGAGGGAGATCTAGTGTTGGTTACACACTAAAACAACATGCCCGTAAGTTGGAAAAAAGAGGATATGGACCCATGATCATTTATAGAATTTCCACTAGCGGTGCAGTTCAGTTGGCCACTCTAGAAGGAGACATCTTGCCAAACTATATCAGTGGTTGTAGAGTCAAGTTATACCAAGAACCTCTTACAGAGGATATGCTTACGAGACTCAACACTGCTAAGAAGCGAAAAGAAGAGGAGTTAAGAGTGAGAGAAGAAGCCCAAGCCGAGGCTAGAGAGCGCATAAGGCGAAATAAGTTAAGGCAACTAGGCCTAGATGTCCACTCAAAAGCCCCAAAATATCACATGGATATGTGCCAAAAGTCAGGCATAGCGACTTCTCAAGTCATTGACCGAAGACCATTTGTAACCATAGAGATAGGACAAGGAAAGGATGCAAGGACTGTGAAAGCATTGATTGACTCAGGTGCTGCAAGTAGTGCAGTTAGACTATCATACTGCCAAAACTTGCAGTTGAACATCAATCCCATAGAAGATTATCTCATAGGATTGGGAGGTGTGGAAACCCCTTGTTTGGGCGAGGTGGAACTTCCCATCTACCTTCAAGATGTTTGAATGAAAGTCAAAGCGCTAGTGTGTCAAGATGAGAACCTTACAGAACCACTTGTTTTGGGTCAAGATTGGATTTATGACCATGCAATAAACTTGAACCTAAGAAGTCAAATTCTTCAAGTATGGGTACATGAACAATGCATTACAATAGAATTAGAGAACTGCATGCTCCCAAATCAGGGCACCACACACTCTCTTAGTTCTTCTAAGACTAATCATAGGGAAGAAGATGTATGTGTCAAAAGCTCTATGATGCAGAAGGAGTCAATCATGGAAGAACAGGCTCAACGACAAGCGGACTCCTCCTCTGGGGCAAGGACTAATGCCACCACAACAACTCAACCAACAAAGCAAGCACAACCGAACAGAACAACTGCTATATCGAATAGACAACGAGATTTCCAAAGGAAGGTAGTGCCGAGCATGAAGCAGATATGGGTACACAAAGGAGAGAAACCACCAGCCTTGGCCCCACAAATCCCATCCAGGCAAGCCAACCAGGTCAGAAGACAAAGGAAGCAGCTCAGACAAGCTCAATTACAAGGTATCCAACAAGTTTGGGTGCCTAAGAAATTAGTTAAAGCTCAACAAGGGTGATTACAGATGTGGGTACCTAAGAAGCTCTTACATCTACAACAACATGTGTTCTCCCACATGCGAAAGGTCTCAACAAAGAAGCCAAAAGGAGAAGAGGGTAAGAACCACATACAGAGACTGAAAGGAGATCAAATCAGCTCTTCAACAATAGTATGAAGACGTGCAAAAAGGATATGGGTTTGGAAGCCAAAAGTACAAGTAGCCTCCATCAAACCAAAGCGCCAACCACATTGGATACCACAGTTCAGAAAGCATCCAACGAGGAAGACGTCTGAAGTAATCTCTACAGTGCCAAATGTTGTTCTAAAATGGGTCCCTATCAAGAGGAAGGATCAGTGGTCATCTCGAGATCCAATGGATACCTCCAACAAAGATGACATCAACATTTGCAGGTGACATCAGGCCTCGACGAGCGACAACCATGTGCTCCTTGCACAACCCTGTCTTTTGCACCATTCAGGTCATGCATTTCCAAAGTATGCATTAATATAGGGCCACATTACACGGCCGTGCATAGACACACTTGAGACTCCCAGGCACAAGAGCACATTGACATATGTCAAAGATTTTTATTGATTGATACTAAACTCTTGTCTTCTTGTTTTGTGACATTGCTTCCAAAAAAAAAAAAAAAAAAAAACTTGTCTCTAGGCTTGGCTCTTGGAACCTGAATGAGTCATGCTTAGTTGAAGGTGGAATTGTTGATTACTAGGCATTTATCAATGTGGATAAAACTGTGTCTCGGCTAGCAGATGATATTATTGCTGCCTTATCTGGTAGATGGCAAGCACTTGGCATGAACATGGCATCTACAACTATGATTTTCTCTTACCATGGTAGGAATGAAAAGCTTGAAGGTTCGCAACTTGAGTGATGCTTAACTACTTCATGTACGCGAGCATCCAAGAAGATATCTGCAAAGGGTAGTTCTGGAGGAGAAGACTCCTGCGTATGGTGAGCTAAAGAGAATATGTGAAACTCAGCTTGGTGTAGTTACCCAATGTTGTTTGCCAAAGAATATAAAGAAATTCAATTCTCAATATTTGGCAAATGTTGCTTTGAAAAGAGGAGGGAGGATCAACCACTCAAAAGATCTCATCAGTGGACCATCAACATGGACATTCATCAACAATGTTCCATCCCAAAGGCCGAGTGTACAACACGAAGAGATGAACATCGATCAACCTTCTCCATGGTAAGTATCTTTACTCTGGCAACACCATAACCATGATAGATTAGGAAACCTCTTCGTCAGCATACCCTTGAGCACCTAGCTCAAGACCCACAATTTTTGCACCATACTTCTTCCAATGCATTTTCCGAGTAAGCATTCATAGGGCTACATTACAAGGCCATGCACAAGGCACAGATTTTCCTCAACCCATGCACGAACACACTTATTCATCACTCAATATGGGTTAGGAGTACTTGGCATGACTACTATGAACATCAACTGTGGAAGATCTAGAAAACATCAACGAAGACTCACAACGACACAGTCATGCTGGAATCCCAGGAAGAAGCATATACCAAGAAACTACAACTTGCAAAGACTCGTAGTGATAGATGAAGAACCAGACACATCTGGAAGTCAGACGACTTTTGTTCAGACAGACGAGACGCTCCCTCTCAAGGCACTACTTGGAACAACCACTACAACAAGGGTCTGTCAGGGACGACAGACTCGAGAGGGGGGGGAGTGTTGAAGCTCAAAGTCAAGGACAAAGCATGGAAGCACATCAAAAGGTGGACGCACAAGGAAAGGGAGCAAGTAGGGAGCTCCATGAAGTGTATGTCAAATTTTCAAATGAATCCCCTACAAAAATAGTGATTTTCATCACTAAAAACCATTGTAAATACCATTATCTATTTTTATAACTCCATTTTGTTCAAGCCGAGGAGTCCTCAAGCTTGAGGAGTATTAGAAGTACCATCGTACCAATTTTCATAATTTTTAGACTTCGTTTGAGCCCTCAAATAAGCCCTGGAACCTAATTTGTAACTAGGCCGGACACTAGGTCTGGACAGGGCCAAAACTAGTCAAAAAACTATAAAAAGAGCTAGAGAGCTCATTTTGGGGGTTAGCTTGTTAGAGAATAGAGCTTTTGTAAGAGAACTCTTTTGCAATCTAAGCTTTCCATTGTTCCTCTCTTTGATCTTACTTTGTGCGCGTGTGTGTGAATGTGCGTGCATGTTTGTGTGCTTTCACTCACGCACGTGTGCCTTCACTTGCTCGTGGTCTTCATACCGGTCCTCACGTCTCCGCGGATTGACAAGTAAAGGAGGTGGTGCTTACGCTTGAGCTACACCCCTGCTTATGAAGCAATGCACAAAAGCTAGTGGAAGAAGATGAGGAGATGAGCACGAAGATAATATGGTAGAGAGAAATCCTATCAAAGAAATACAATTAGGCACTCAAGACAATAATCGGCCAGTTTTGGTGGCCACTTGGTTGTGGAACCACCCAGGGCTCCTTGAAAAGGTACGATCATTCTTGACCCATTATACAGATGTTTTTTCCTGGCATTATAAAGACTTAGAAGGAGTTCCTGCCAATTATGGAGAGCATAGAATCCCTCTGGTTGAGGGAGCCAAACCAATACGAGGGAAGAGTTATAGACTCAACCCAAAATATGCTAAAGCTGTTTATGTAGAAATACAGAAGATGGAGGATGCAAGAATCATTATTCCTGTTGAACACTCAGAGTGGCTCTCACCTATGGTTATAGTTCCAAAGAAGAATACCAATAAAATCAAAATTTGCATTGACTTTAGAGCACTCAACAAGGTGACAATCCCAAAAGGATTCCCAATGCCATTTGCAGAGCAGGTCATTGAAGAAGTGGCTGGACATGCATTATATAGCTTTATGGATGGCTTCAGTGGCTATAATCAAATATCAATACACCCAAAGGATCGTGAAAAGACTGCTTTTATCACACCTTGGGGAACATATGTGTATGTAAAAATGCCATTTGGGCTCAGAAATGCTCCAGCCACCTTTAATAGAACGGTCAATCTCATTTTTGGCCCCTTATTGCTGGAATCACTTAGAATCTTCATGGATGACTTCTCTTTGTTTTCAGGTTCTCACAAGGAGACTCCCTTAGATTGTTTGGACCATCACTTGCGACAGCTGCAGAATGTTTTTAAGAGATGCAGGGAGACTAAGCTAAAGCTCAACCCAAACAAATGTCATTTCCTTGTGACAGAAGGAACTCTCTTAGGACATGTGGTGTCGGCTAAAGGTATGGCCCCATATCCTGACAAAATCATTTCTATATTAAAGTTGCCTAAACCTAAATCTCCTAAAGAGATTCAGAGTTTCTTGGGGCATACTGGATACCACATAAGGTTTATAAAACTGTATGCAGAGATAGCCAGACCACTGGCTAGACTTACAGGTAAAGAAATACCTTTTAAATGGGAAGAAGAGGAGGAAAAAGCATATCAAACATTACGGTCAAGGTTAGTGTCTGCTCCCATTTTGATCACACCTGAGTGGTCAAAAATCTTTCATATACATGTAGATGACAGTGCCTATGCAATGGGGGCAGTTTTGACCCAACCCAGTGAAGAATTTAAGGTGGACAGACCAATTCAATATGCTAGTAGAATTTTGACCAAGGTTGAAAGGAATTACAACACTACAGAAAGGGAAGCCCTAGCCATGGTTTTTGCTGTCCAAAAATTTTTTCATTACTTACTGGGAGTAAAATTTGTTATTATAATGGATCACCAACCACTAAAATACTTGCTCAACAAACCAGAAGCCACTTGTAGAATATGGAGGTGATTATTGTTGTTCCAAGAGTTTGATTTTTCTGTAGTCCATAAACCAGGTAAAGAAAATGTTATGGCGGATCACCTATCCAGGATCAATACGATGGATCAAGCTAGTGGAGTCAATGACGATTTTCCAGATGCTAATCTGTTCGCTATACAAGCTCAAGGTTGGTATTATGGTATCAAAAATTTCATTAAAACTGGAGTGTATCCAGAGAAGGCTAGTACTGTGCAAAGGAAGAGACTCCTAATCAAGAGCAGACCTTATACCTTCATTGAAGATAAATTATATAGACAGGGAAAGGATGACATGTTTAGGAAGTGCTTGGAAGAAGAAGAAGTGAGGGAAGTCCTTCAATCTGCACATGAAGGAACAGGTGGTGGGCACCTTCTAGGGTATATCATGAGTCAGAGGATCCTTGATGCGGGTTTATGGTGGCCTACATTATTCAAAGATGCGGATGACTTGGGAAAAGCATGTGATGTTTGCCAGAGGTGTGGACCTAAGCCCACCAAGCAGAGGCATAATCCATTGATTATTTCCACTTCTTGGCAACCATTTGAAAGTGGGGGTTAGATTTTGTAAGGCCTATCTACCCTCCATCGATTCCAAAAAGAGAGAAGTATTAATTGATAGCCACAGACTATGCGACGAAATGGGTTGAAGCTATTGCCTCTCCTGACTGAAGTGCCAAAACCATTGCTGATTTCATTTACAGTAGCATCATTTGCAGGTTTGGATGTCCACTTGAAATTTGTACAGACCAGGGTACTCATTTTGTGAATAAGGTACTACAGGAAATTTTCAACAGGTATAGAATTCTACATAGAACTTCTTATGCCTACTATCCAAGAGCTAATGGACAGGCTGAATCAACAAATAAGGTATTAACTTCTATGTTAAGGAAGGAATGTATGTTACAGCCTACTTCCTAGGGCATTGCTTATCAAGGTACCCTATGGGCATACAGGTTAGCTTACAAAGAGGCCATGGGATATTCTCCATTCCAATTGGTTTACGGCCTATTGCCGATTGAGCCATTTGAATTTTTATATGGATCCCCTAAAGTGGCATTCATGCAGGGAAAGAAAGATTGTGGTGTCTCTCAAAGGCTGGGAACCCTCCATAAAGTAGAAGAGATTCATCTACTACAACAAAACAATTGATAGAAACTCAGACGAAGAGAAAGGAGGCACATGATCGACATCTATGGAACAACAACATAGAGCCAGGCATGTTAGTTCTTCTCCATAGACCCCATCTTCAAACACAAGTGAGAGGAAAATGGCTCCCACACTGGGAAGGACCTTATCGAGTTAAAACAATGCTTAATTGGGGTGTTGTGGAGCTAGAGACACTGAAAGGAGAGGCCTTGCCACTGGTCAACATATCAAGGCTCAAGGCCTATCATCAACAAACTTGAAGAAGTATGGATCACCTGGAACTGCAAAATCTGTACAGGTTGTACATAGCCTTCTCATTTCATTTTGTTTCAGTTTTAGTAGTTTTCTTTATCCATTTCATGCTTGTTCCTTGAGTTTTTAGCAAATTTAGAAGGAATTTCATAACCTTCCCAAAAAAAATACAGTTCTTGGAAAGTTTTGGGACTTTTTGGGACTTTTTAGCAATTTTTCTAGCTGTTTTCTTCACTTTCAATAGTCATTTTCTTGCCAAATTAGAAGGATAAAGGAAGATCTCTGTGGTTTTGATTGAGTATAATTGCCCTCGACCCTGTAGAGAATTTTTGAGAATTTTTCCAAAATTTTTTTGGATTTTTTTGGGTAATTTTTGGAATTTTTCTCACTTTTTTTCAATTTTTGGGCATTTTTCTTTTAAGAAAAAAAAACTCCCCTTAGGAGATATTTCCCAAAAAAATGGAAATTCAAAAAAAAAAAACTCTCCCTCTCCCCCCCCCCTCCCCCCAAACCCCCCCACCCCCCCCCTCCTCCCCCCCCCCCCCCCCCCCCCCACGGTTCTGACACCCCCCCTCCTCCCCCCCCCCCCCCCCTCCTCCCCCCCCCCCCCCACGGTTCTGACACCCCCCCTCCACCCCCCCCCCGGTTCTGACACCCCCCCCCCTCCCCCCCCGGAAGGGATTTGAGTGTTTGTAGGAGAAAAGGGAAAGAAGAGAAGAAAGATACACAGTGGAAGCCTCTGTCGATTGATTATAATAAGACAAATACAATGTGAAGCACAATGCAATCCAATGCTTCTGTGAAAAATCCCACAGGGTGCTCAATTACAAAATACCAAATACCCAAGAGACTTGTTGTTGCCAGCCTCCTCTGCACCAAACCTCCACCTTCTCCAAGCTTGCACTTGTGCACACCTTGCACCAAGCTTCAACAAAGGGGGAGGGATGGATACCTTCTGTCGGCACGCGCACACTTCAATGAGACCTTGGGATCCTTGGGGGACTAGCTTAGCACTCCTCTGCACACTTCCTTGGTCACTCTTCCTGCACACCTTGCACTTCACTTCTCTGCGTCGCACACTATGTGTCTCTCTCACTTCTCTCTCTCTCTCTTGCTTCACTAGACTATGCTCACTCCTGCTTACACTTAGGATAGTCCAAGAATAGTCCTTGCCTTGATTTGAGTGTCGATTCACGTACGCTCCTTACTGCAAGAGTATCTTGGTGCTCACTTAAATGTCCCAAGATTGTCTCCACAAGTGGCAGCCAACGACTCCCTGTTTTGTCCTGTAGTGACTTTAGACTAAAACCAAAAATTTTAATTGGGGGGCCATACTTTCACTTCTGCGTACACTGCCACTTCACATACCTTTACATTTTCCTTTTAACTCTTCAAATGTGCACATAAGGGAGGGTTCACCTGAACCTTCCAAAACACTTTAAAAACACTTTGAACCTTAGGGAAATTAGAGAAATACCTCTGCAACCTGCAACCCACTTTCTCCAATGTACCCTTTGTGGACAATTAATTGTGCACTACCTGTGCACTTTGACACCTGCACTTTAGCACTTTGACTTTGCACATGTTGACTTTGACCTTGACTTTGTTGACTTTGACCAATTTGACTTTGACCTTTTGACTTTGACTATAGTTGACTTTGATTATGGTTGACTTTTGACCAATATGATGTGTATGGGCTCAACACACATGTCATAGTATTCCGTATAGGGACATACTCAAGTGAAGTGAAGAAATTGTGCTACAAGGAAATATGTTTAGCCGCACACCATCAAAGTACCAAACATCCAAATGTACTGCAAACATAAGTTGCTCATGAGAAGATGGTTCATAACTACAAACAATAGTGACTACATATTGTTCATTCTTAACAAGATTAGTAGACTCTACTTTAGGTATAGAGGCCTCTACAATGACCATTCCAACCTCTTTCTTCCTTTCGCCCTTTGCATCTAGTTTTGGACAACTCTTTATGGCATGACATACATACACATATGCACACACACATACGCACATACACTTATACATACACATATACATACATACACATTCACATACACATACACATATGTATATGCATAAAACATATCTATATGCACATATATACACACACAGATACAGGCATATGCATGCATATAGACACACTTACATAAATATACATATAGACCTAAATGTGCATACATACATTTTATACACACACAACTACACGTTAAATATAAACAACAATAAAAATCATTAAAACAAGACTTTTCATTAATTAGTACCATAGACACAATTCAAAACATAACTGAAATGAGAAAATATATAGATATAAAAAAAGTAAGTATATCAATGTAAAATGTATATCCAATGTAATATATTAGTCATCATCATTGTGATCATCCTCATCATCATCATCATCGTCATGATCATCCTCATCATCATGCTCATCCGCATGATCTGATGTATTTGTAGTGGCATCATGGGTAGAGATGTGAGCACTTTGTGACGATCCAGATTGTCCTGCCTATGTCTGTCTCTCCACCTCATGCATATCTACTTCTCCATAATACTCATGTATTACATATAATAAACATAAATAAATAAAATATCAATAAAAAGAAAATAATTACATGAAATTTACTAATACTCACAAAATCATTTGGATGAACTTGCATGTACTCACTGAGATGTCGATATCCACAATGTGTATCAAAATCAATTTCCTCTTTCATAGGATATCAAACATAATCCTTTCACTACATTGAAACAAATAAAAAATATTAACGATTAATATTTTAACTAAAATAAAAAATATAGTTTCAATAATACATATACTTACAAATGTAGTTACAAAACCATGATGGCCCATTTGGCTTAAATGTGATGTATAACCACACTTACACATATACACACACATACATGCATACACATACACATACATAGTAAATACATACCCACACACATACATATATACATACACTTACACATACATACCCACACATATACATACACATACACATATACATACATGCATACACATACACATGCACATACATACACATGCACATACATACACATATACACACATACACATATACACACACATATACATACATACACATACATAGTAAACACATACCCACACACATACATATACACATACACTTACACATACATACGCACACATATATATACACATACACATACACATACACTTATACATACATTACACACACATACATGCATGCACATACACATATACATACATACACATACATAGTAAATACACACCCATACACATACATATATACACACACACATACATGCATACACATACATATATACATACAGTTACACATACATACCCACACTTATACATATACATACATGCATACACATACACATACACTTACACATATATACATATCCACATGTACACATACACACATAGATACATGCATACAGATACACACACACACATACATAGTACACTTACATATATGCACATACACATACACACACTTACACATAAATACATACCCACACATACACATATACACACATATAGATGCATACACATACATATATACATACACTTACACATACATACCCACACATATACATACACATACATACATAATAAATAAATGCATACATATACCCGCACATATAGATGCACACATACATAATAAATACATGCACACATACACACACATGCATCCACATATGCATACATACATACATACACACGTCATACATTTATAATTTTGTATGTATATTTATATGTCAAAATGTATATTTGTGTATATGTGAATATGTGTGTATGTGTAAATGTGTTTATGTGAATGTGTATGTATGTAAATAATTAGATTATTAATATCTAGTACCTTTATTTGCTACATAATCAAATCCTAATCAATCAGAGGGAACTCCACCACTGTCTCCTAATCATGTAAGGACTACTTATTCTAAGTATATCAAACTTTTAATTCTAATATTTGATAGATACATACATGACTGATATATGTTTTTTTATTGTTATATTATAATCAGATTTTGATCAATTAGAGGATACTCCACCACCTCCTATCCATGCAACGACATCTTCACATGTGTCCTTCGATAGGAATTATGATGATTTTTACTATCAAGAGCATATTATATGTTGGTGTAATTTTTTCTATGGTACGTATCAAAGACCATGATTGGAATGTATTGAACGTGAGGTAGACTATGGTAGTTTTGAGCATGCAGCACCTCCTGATCAACGTGATAGAGCTTGGGTATGCATTGATGCTATAAATTAGTGTCATTATTTTAATTGAAAATCATATACAAAATCAAATTGTATTTAATATACAGAAATATTTGCTCGATGATGATGAGGAGGATGATTCTTCTACTAATAATGCTAATATACCTTGTACACGTCATGGACTTGTTGTTTATCAATAACAAGGAAATGTTTCTCAAAATCTTCTACCTCCTGGTTTAAAGACTGAAACTTCTGAAGATTATCTATTGCCAACTCGTGATCGTCCTCTAGTACAAACATGTGATAGAAGAAGATATGGAGGATGGAATAGAGGACCACTTCCTTTAGATGGAGATGTTTTTAATTTTTGGGGTAATCGCTATATGATTGCTCCTTCCACTATTACTGGCGTTGGTCGTGGTCTCTTTATTGTAGAGGATGTGTATGTGCCTCCAAACTCTAAAGTCACTCTTATGTCATTTTGTGGTCCTATATATGGATGGAGAGATTGGCATTGACTTACATGTTATGTTCAAAGCATTAATACTTATGGATTCTGCCTGGATGCAGCTTCTCTTGCTAGTAGAGGGATTACACATGCCAAAAATGAAAGATTATATATTGATGGAAGATCTTACATGCATGGAAATATAGTAGTTTTAATAAACAGTAGTTGAGGATATAATAGTTCAATGACTAATTGCACATTTGAGGAGTGTGAAAATAATCATGAATCACCATACATGAGTAGAAATGTAGCAAGATACATAGTTGTCAATGCTATTACTTCATTACATGCTAGTGATGAATTATTAGTGAATTATGGATGATGTAGACCTCCAAGAGCACCTTTTAGCTAGAGAGCAATGAAAACTTTCTATCCACCTATCTTGTGTTGCATTGAAAACTCTAATTGATTGAAAATCTTTTTAAAATAACTTAAATTTATGTTTAAAGTTTACTTTTCATTTATTTATGGAATACTAATGATTTTTAATCATGTGCATAGATTCCTATGTATGACATTGATGATCTTCCACCACACCATTTAGAGTTGCCAGTAAAACCTCATTTATCAGAAGCTTCCATGATTACGCTACACAAGTGATCCTGTTGAATATGCAAGATTGAAAGACCTATATTCAAAAGAAGATAAAGCACACGATTTTTGCGATAATGATGAAGATGATGGCATGACAACTTTTATTGATTATTGGTATCAAAATGACAACGAAAGCATTGGTATTTCTAAAAATGAGAAATATCTTCAAAAAGAATGTCTAAAGCATATATATGAAGGAAGTCGCTTGACACAACTAAGTGCAAGCTCACTTATTCTCAATCTTCAAAATCATTTTGGATGGAGTAATGTATTTGTTTCGACACTATTAAGGTATAATTTATAATTTTCTATTTATTTACTTATTTATTTATTTAGTTATTTAGTTATTTGTTTATTTTCATTCATATCATCTCTTTTCATGAACTTACAGGTCACTATTTGAAAAGTTTTTACGAAGCAAGAATATTCTTTCTACATCACATGATGAAATGAAGAAAATCAACAATCTTGGTATAGATTATCAATGTATACATGCATGTCCTAATGATTGTTTTTAATATAGAGGTGAATATGTAAACTCTTTGACATGTCCAAAATATCAATCTCCTCGATATAAGGATGAAGAAAGTAAAATCCCAAAAAAGGTATTGAGACATTTTCCATTGGCTCCACGAATTAAACATATGTTTCAAAGCCCTGAATTATCAAAGCTTTTGACATGGGGATTTGATCATAAAAGTACTGATGGAGTAATGAGAATTCCAAAAGATAGTGCAGCTTTTCAACATATTGATTCTAGATGGCCTGATTTTGCACAAGAGCCACGCAATCTAAAGTTAGAAGTTGCATTAGATGAGGTTAATCCATTTTCATTGAAATCTAGTAAATGGTCAACATGGCCTGTGGTAGTCATTAATTACAATCTCCTGCCATACCTTAGCATTAAAAAGGAACATTTAATGGTTTCACTTTTAATCTCGAGAAAAAGACAAGATAAACATAGGAATATATATCTTGATCATCTCATTGATGATCTCCAAGAGTTATGGAGAGGTATTAATGTCATTGACATATCAAAAAGCATTAATCAGAGACACTTTATGGTTCGTGGAATTGTGGCTTGGACTATACACAATTTTCCAGGATATGGTTTCTGTTCAGGTAATGATCTAATTTTTTTATTTAATATGTATACATTTATATGTGAGCTAATCTAATTATATTTTTATGGTTTTCATGATGTAGGAATATCTACTAAAGGATATAAGGCTTGCCCTTATTATGGTGATTGGTTGAGATTGGTTTATAATAAGAATCTCAATAAAAATATTTATCTTTGACATCGACAATTCTTGCCTGATGATCATCCATTATGCAAAAGACAAGCAGTACATTTTAATGGAAAGATTGAAACAGGCCAGTGTCCAAAACCAATGAAACCTATGGATTGATATCAAAAATGGACAAATGGGCCTCTTATAGATCTAGATCCAAAATCTTCAGTGATGATGAAGATAATGAGAATGTAAAGATTAG